>OU015743.1:133314689-133342317 GCA_907169655.1 Acomys percivali | reverse complement strand
GTGTGTGTGTGTAAAAGAAAGAGAGATGGGTTTTCACAACATCTTTTGGTAATAGGAATGTACCTAAGACAATCTTCTCTGTGGCTTTTTCCAAGTCAGAAAAATAGTCAATAGATGTGTACAGCAAAGTAAAAAGGATGTTACACTACAGAACCTGGGCCTGCTGTTGAGCTTAGCTGAGTCACTCACATACAAGGTCATGTGTATGAGATGTTCTGCAATGGACCATGTCATCTTTACAGCTTTGACTGAACTGGAAGCCAAATACCTATATAGATTCCAGCTAGTATTATGTGCAGATACCAAACCCAGCCAGGCCATTCATTTTAGATATCTACAGTTCTACAGCCATGGTCACAACTCCTTTGGGGGGTTGAATGACTTTTTCACAGGGATCACCTAAGACCATCTGCATTTCAGATATTTACATTACAACTAATAAGAATAGCAAAGCTGCAGTTATGAAGTAGCAGTGAAAATAATTTTATGGTTGGGGTTACCACAACATGATGAACTGTATTAAGGTGTGGCAGTATTAGAAAAGTTGAAAAAAACTTTCTATAGTCTAAAGTTGTCTTTACATTCTTTCAACACAAATTTTCACTTAAAAGGACAGTCCAACAGTATCAAGAAGACAGTATTTGTGTGTGTATGTGTCTTTGTATGAGAGTGACAGTTTTTAAAAACTATATTCTAAAGCATTAAACTACTTCCTGATTTATTCACAGCTCTTTATATAAAATAAATAAATATGTAATTTATATATCATCTACAATACTTCATCAATTTCTATATGTTTGTGCCAATACATGACAGATGCAAATAGTGACTAATATGTAGGCATATGTCTTATTATAACTTCTCAGTATAATTAATTAAAATAAAAAATAATTTTCTTTGATTGAAGAACAAGAAAAGAATGAATGATGACAATAACCCAGAAGTTCATATGATATGAGCTCAAAAATGGAAGTCACTATTATTGTCTCACATAAAGGTATGCATGCAGGTAGCAGGGAAGAAATGAATGAAAATATAAGGAATATTTAGTATTTGATTACATATCCATAAGTACACAGGCTTAGGAAACTTATGACCATTGCTGGTGTTGGCCTTATCCTGGTAGATAGTGTGTGTACAATTCATGATGTGAAATATTGGGGTACACATCTAATGAAGAAAAATAAGTTCATAACCTCTGTATAAAGCAGGCTTCTCTACAGTAGTGCACACATATCCTGTGAGTCTATCAACTATTCCTGAAGAGCAGCACACCTTTAATCTCCTGGAAGTGGGCTAGAGCCAAACAGAAGTTCTGAGGTAGGTCTTCTTATTTTGGAAATAAGTTTTTCTCTTTAATATTCTCAACTGAAATGATGGCTCCATGAATTATCATCAAGAGTAATCTTTACAGTCAACTGATCTAAGAAGCTAACATTTTTACAATAATATCCATGTCCATGGCCGACTGACACTTGCTTTTATGGCTATCCATGTTTACAAACAAAAATTCTGAAAACAATATTTACTCTTGATTTCATTTATGAAGGTTTGTCAGCATTTCTTGATGCTTGTCCATATCTGCCAGTTTTCCAGCTAGAAGTTGGAAAAGGGAAGCTGCTGTCAAAGCACAGACTGAACCTCGCTATGTAAGCTACAATGACTGTGTTGGAATGAGATTTTTTTTCTTCTCAAAAGCAAGTCTAATTCAGTTTCCAATTGATTTTTATAGAAGCGTCAATTTGTATGAAGAGAGTCAGCCCTCATGTTTACCTATTTACTATTGTGCTAAGTAGTCCAGTGTACACATGGGACTCTGTCGGTCATAAGGTTCATTCAACCACTGTAGAAAATTAAATGTGATTATTTAAACTACAATTGCCTATTGATGATGTGCTTAAAATTATCATGGTACTAACCAAAGCAATGAAAGTCTTTTTAATTTTATAATATTGGTGTATTATTATAAAGGTTATATCCCAAATGACATTGTCAATGATAATTTTCGAAGTAAGCTACCCTGAGCATTTATCCTTCAAACTTAATATGACACATTATGAAAGTCAACCTTAATTTTCTTGAGCTGCATGTGGATCTAATAATGAAAAATCAACTCCAGTATCTTGTATTTTGCCTACTTTGCATTAAATTGGTTCTCATGGGAGTTAATGACACATCTTGCAAATGGTCTTGAACCAGTTAATAATAAAAGCTCTTTCCCTGAAGAAATCAGTATACTATTTTGGACACAATTTATTATTACATATTCATTTTAGACAGAACAGCAGGCAATTTCTCAAAGAGATATTTTAATGGTGTCCTCAAATTTCCTGCCTGCTATGGGTTCTCAAAACCTACATCCTTAATTGTTAGCTCACATCCATTAGCCACACATTTTGAAATAGTTACTGGATGCATTAATTAATTAAAGTTAATACCAGAATATAAATGACTAAAATATGATTTAAATTTTTCTTTAAGATGGCCTTTTTCTTTCCTGTTTGTATTATTTCCGGTAAGAAAATAATATGTATGGTATTCAAAAATGCCTCATATTGACATTAATACTATACGTTCCTATAACAATTCCTAATTGTTCAACACAAAACCACTGAGAAGCATGAGATTGTAGGAAGAAAACTGGACTTATTCTCAGAAGAGTTAGAAAGTCTTCTCATCATAGCAGCAGAAAGCCAGATGTGTGGTGGGCTACTGCCCATACAAGGTAAGGCGCAGCACTGGGATGGATCTTCAGCAGGAGTAGGGTAGGAGATCCAGCATCTGAGGCTGTGTAAAACTCCCAGGATATTCCTTTAAACATGATATCTTTCATATATGTAATAAAATCACATATGTGTTAGTCACAAAAAAAATGTCTCATATTGGCATTAAGAGCCTTGTGAAAGACTATCAGACCCTCTGATGACTCCTAATTGTTCAACACAAAACAACTCAACAAGCATGAGTTGGAATGGCTCTTGAATAATTGTACGAAATACTAGCCAATCACACCGTCTTTCAGAAAGTCCAAAACACCTAACTCATAACACTCACCATGGTTGACTAATATGAGTACATCTACTCTCTCAGAAAAAAAGAATTTATGCTTCCACTGTTGTTTCTCATTTCATGGATGCATACAATTAGGTAAAATAGAACTCTGAATTAATAACAGCCTTACAAATTTTCCACTTACTGCCTGGGTGATAAAATCTTTCACAGGGGGTCCTGCCACCAGCAAAATGCTGCATTAGATCATTCCAAGCCCCAAAACAATCATGGGGGTTCATGTTCTTCATTTTACTTCTGGGGCTCATCAGTCAATATCAATGTTAATGAAGCTGGTAGGGGACACAGATTTGTCCTGAGACTAAAATAAAATTCTGTCAAAAAGTAAAATTCAGGACTCAAGTAAGACTCATATTGTTTGCTTTTGAAAGTCAAACTGCGAATTTTAAAAAATTCTATATAATCTAACTGTGCTGAATCCTGTTACCAAAACAACTGAACTTCTGCATAGGCAAATAGCTCGTCTTCCTAAAGACCCAGTGCCAGGTTCTCTCTGTTGAGAAAAGCTAAATGGAACTGTGTGGTTATTGATGACTCATTTCTGCTCTTGCATCAGGAACCATGATTGACTCACATCCTTTTTGCAGGTTACACTAGGATGAAGTATATCTTTATATACTCCAAGGCCTGAATCTTGAATAAGGCATAGAAAAGATGTCTGGATTAGTCAAGAAGGACCTGCCTCCACTAGGAAGTTATCTTCACTCAGAGAATAGTATTGAAGGAGAAAGTTCATGTTTGGTGTTTGTAAGTTTACTGTATTCATTCTAATCACGTCAGATATTCTACTCTCATAAAATGTACTGTGTATGCATGGTAGATGTAATGCATGCACAAATAACCATCATAATAATTTTCTTTTTTCTATTTCCATTCTTTTTCTTCAAATAACCTAGAAACACAATTTGTTTTCTATGAAATTACTCTTCAGACTCTTCAAAGGTATTTTTCTCAATTCATAAAATTGGTACTAGTTCTACCTCAATATACCACTCCTGGGCTTGTATCCAAAAATGCTCCACTATACAAGGATGCTTGCTCAACTATGTTCATAGCAGATTTGTTATGAAAAACTAGAAACGTGAAGCAATCTAGATGTCCCTCAACCAAAGAAGGGGTGAATACAATGTAGTTCATTTACACAATGGAAAACTTCTCAGCTCTTAAAGACAAGGACATCTTGTAATTTTCAAAAAAAATTGATGAAACTAGAAAATATCATCCTGAATGAGGTAACCTAGACTCAGAAAGACACATATAGTATGTACTCACTTATAAGTGGATAATAGCCATTGAGTACAGGATTATAGTGCATACTAAAATCCACAAACCCAAAGAAACTAAGTAACAAGGAGGACCCAAAGGAAGATACTTGCATCTCACTCATCAGAGGGATCCAGAGGAGAAAAGAACTCCACAAGAAGGAGAACGAAAATAGACATGGAATTGGTTGGAGACAGAACTGGGTGGGAGAGGTGGTGGGGTGGGGAACAAGGGTTATGATCCAGTGTGGAGAGATCCAGGATCCAAGGTGAAAGGGATGGGAGAGAGAAGGGATACCAGTGGATGGAGACATCTCTGGGACAAGCTGGAAGCCTGAAACAGAGCAGGATCCTGGCATAATATGATGGTGACTCTAGGTGAGACTCCTAGCTATTGTGGCTATGGAGACTAAAATGGCCAGCTTCTATCCAGGCCAGACTTCCAGTAAAGTGAGGGGACACCAACTCATCCACAAAATGTCCTACACAAAATTTACTCTGCCTACAACACATACGGTGATAAAAATAGAACAGAGACTTGAGACCCACTCCATGAGAGAAAGCCAAACAAGGAGCATGCATGGATGGTACTTAGACCTCCTACACATATGTACCTGATGGGCAGTTTGGTGTTCATGTGGGACCTCTAGCACTTGGAGGGGGTTGTGCCTTACATGGATACAGTTTACTGTTTTGGGATCATTTCCCACTAGCTGGGCTGCCTTTTCTGGTATCAGTGGAAGAGGATGCACTTACTCCTGATGCAACTTGATGTGTTGGAGTGTGTTGGTATGGAACTGGGCACTCACTTTTTCTTAGGAGAAAAGGAGTGGAAATGGGATAAAAGGGTTGGAGGGCCCAATGGGTAACAACTTACCCTGGCATATTAAGTCACTACAGGACTAGAAGCCATCCTCTCAACAGGAGACCAGACAAAGCAGCCCAGTTAAGGGGATGAGATCCATAGGGAAGCATCAGAGTCACAGAGATCCTTGCTCCAGTTACTGGAGGGTCCATGTGAAGACAAAGCTACACATGTGCTCAATATGTGTAGGGGGCCTAATACCAGTCAATGCCTGCTCTTTTATTGGTGGTTCAGTCTCTGTGAGCTCCTGTGGGCCCCGGTTAGTTTACCCTGTAGGTCTTCTTGTGGAGTCTTGACTCCTCCAGCTCCATCAATCATTCCCCCAACTCTTCCGTAGGACTGCCCAAGCTTTGTCTAATGTTTGACTGTGGGTCTTGGCATCTGTTTCCATCAGCTGCTAGGTGAAGCCTCTCAGTGGAGTTCTGCTAGGCTTCTATTTACAAGCATAGCAGAGTAATATTAATAGTTTCAGGGATTGGTTCTTCTCCATAGAATAGGTCTCAAGTAGGGCCAGCCTTGTGTTGCCATTCCCTCCATCTTTGCCTCTGCACATCTTGTAGGAATGAAAATTTTGGGGCATAAGGTTTTGAGGGTTGTTTGGTGTTCTTATCTTTCTACCTGAAGTCCTGCCAGGCTACAGGAGGCAGCCACTTCAGGCTCCATGTCCCCTGCTGCTAGGAGTCTCAGCTAGGGTGACCCCAATAGGCTTCCTGGGGCCTCCTCTGTCCCAAGACTCTGGCAAGTTCTAGACTCTGGCAAGCTGGAGATGCCTCTACCTCCAATTTCTATTCTTTCACCTCTTCCCTCTCTCTCCTACTCCCCCTATTCCTAATTTCCACCCCTTCTTCACTCCTTCTTCCCTTTCTAACCCAGTTCCCTCCATCTATTTCCAATGCCTATTTTATTTTCCCTTCTGAGTGAGATTCAGACAGCACATGCTTGCAAGGATGTGGAGAAGGGAGAACATTCATCCATTGCTTGTGGGAGTGCAAAATTGTAGAACCACTTTCGAAATCAATCTGGCTGTTTCTCATAAAATTGGAATAGTTTTACTTCAAGATCCAGCCATACCACTCCTGGGTATATACCCAAAAGATGTTCCACAATACCACAAGGACGAGTGCTCAACTATGTTCGTAGCCATTTTATTCTCAAAGGCTAGAAACTAGAAATAACCTAAATGACCCTCAATAGAAGAACGAATAAAAAAAAAGTGACATGTGTAGAATACTGCTCAGCTAGTAAAAACAATTTTAAGAACAGTGGATAGAACTAGAAGATATCATCCTGTGTGAGGTAAGCCAAACCTGAAAGACACACATGGTATGTACTCACTTGTACATGAATATTATCCATAAGTACAGGATAACTATGCTACAATCCACAGACCCAAGAGGCTAGGTTACAAGAAGGGTGTAAGGGAGTATGAAAAACTTCTCTTTGGTTATGATTTCTTGACAAATGTTACTCTTCTGTTAGACATTTAAACTTGACATGGTGGCACATGCTTGTAATCCTAACATCTAAAAGGCTGAAACAGGAAGATGATGAATGTTAGGTCTATGTGGGTTTCTTATAATTAAAGAAAAAAAACAGAAGTACAAATTTCAAATGAGCTACTCCCTCTATGCTTCTCCCTTTCTTGGGTTTGAGCAAGGTGTTTAACTTGTTTATCCTCTGATTTATTCCTCATTAAGTAGGAAGAATAGCATAACTGATATTAAGACCATACAAAAATATCATTAGATCTCAGGGCTTCCTTAGTAAATGGTATGCATCTGACACTATTCAGAATACTACAACATCAGATCAGAACATAATTATTTTATTGTAGCACATTGTTCCAAAAAAAAATTCTGAAATGATATAAACTAACTTGAATCTGCACAAATTAGAGGTTCTTTTTGTAGAAAAGGCCAAACAGTTTGCTATGGATGAATGATTGCTATTCTATATAAGCCAATCTTGTTACCAGGTGTAATAAAATTAAGTCTCAGACCAAAAAGAGTCTGTTCAAACATATATTAATTAACATGTGTGCTTAGCCAGAACCAACAAGTAATACAATGTTATATAAGTTTGGTAAAACCTGGTCTATTGCCTTTTAGATGACCAAGTCATATGTTTTTCATATTAATGATTCATTAGAGACAAACAACTATATTTAAGGGATAGACAAAAGTTCTCAGAAGGCCAAATTTTGTGGTGTTTTTGTAAATTATCAGCCACTAAGAAATTCCTTCACCCAAGCTCCAGACTCAGCATCAAGCACTTAGCTGTCTAGCCTTGATGTCATCCTAAACTGTATAGTTCACAGTACTTATGGACACTGAGTCATCATTTTATGTGAACACTAAGCAGTTTTATAAGAATACTTTAACCAATTTATATAACTTAAGTCAATTTTAATAGACATTATGCTAATCCATTCAATTCACCAATGAAAATCCATTTTTCAGTAAGTATGTAAAGAATTGAAACTGGTCATGCAGAAGAGTGTGAAGTATGATTTCTGATGTAATCCTAGCTGACCATGCATATGTTGGGTTTTTGTTTGTTTGTATTTTTTTTTAATTTTTTTAGAACAAGTGACAGACTGACTATGAAAGGACATGAAACTGCTGATACACACACTCATGGAGGATTCTGAAGTAACTTGCCAACATAGTAACATCAAGTACCTCAACTTTCTCTGCCCGACTCTCTATCTACTATGATGGATTATATAATGCATATTTGCATATTCATATCATGTATAAACAATATATTATATATGCATATGATAGTATATATGTATATAATGTATTTATGCATGTAAAATATAGGTATATGATAATATTTATGTATATGCTGTCCTTCCTTGCTAACCGATAACTGCCTACAGGCACTAATCTCCCCACACCACTTGTACTTGGCCAGAAAGACTTCCTCTGACTATCTCTTCTGAGACTAGCAGGTATGATCCCATTTTACAATGATCTTTTTACACACCCAGGAGCATGTAATACTGACAAATCTTATTGAATACCCTTTTAAATAAGCTAACAAGAATAATCATATCATGAGTTCTGTGAACCATGTTAGCAAATTAATCAAACCACTGTAAAAGGGATTTGAATATACTCAAATGTTTGCTCACTTTTGGTCATGCAGAAGGAAACCTGAAACTTGCGATTGGCTTTTGAAGTAACTTAGAAGGGATTCTCAGAGCTGAGTTCTCAACCTGTGCAGGTGTTCAGTATCTGAATCTAATTTAACAAAAGGACATATATCTGGTTTCTCTTGGTGGACTTACTGATGTCTGTGAGACGAGATCTGTGTTTTGAGATAATACTTAAAGAAACTGAAACTTTGCACTGCTTTTTTTTTTTTTTTAATCTTCCATTCTTCTTTCTACTTTCCCTTCTTCTTTTCTATCCAAAAGCTTTCTGGGTAATTTTCATCAGCCAGCATTTTTGGAAAGTTAATTTCGCTTTGATTCAACTTCATAAAGTAGTCTCTTCCATCCACACATTTTTTTTTCAGAAACCATAACTGCTGCTTTCTTTTATCTAGCATGGGGCTTTGGGTGAGCTCCCTACGGTTTACAGCCTGACAGTTCCACAGTTCTGAAGTGTGCCTCTCAGCACCTGTCATCTTTTCACAGTGCTATCATTTAGGATTGCAAAAGCAAGCATATGGGTAGAACAAATGAAGCAGAACATTCCAGACCTAAGAATTTACTTTGGCTTTCTACCACGTGGAATCAGAACATAGGCAACTCATCGCCATGCCATGTGTGTCACAGGTCTTCTTAGGCTTGGTTTTCTTTAAACATATATTACATGCATATTCATTTGAATCATTTATGGAAACTCTAAACCCTGAAATGGAATAGCCAGTGTGGTCTAAACATACAGAGATTGTTAAGCAATTATATGGAAAAAAGAGTTTGAAGCAGCTACTGATGTGTGCAAATGTATTATGTATCTTTGTTACTGCCAACATGAATTGTGTTTCTGTGAGTAGAGAGAGGGCAGAAAACATGGGAGAAGTGTGCCCACTTCAGCATACCCTTACCCCAAACACTGTGCCAAGATATGTAGGTCATAGCTGGAAAATTAATATTTTCTTAATTTTTGTTTCGCAAAATTATAATTTATAGAGACACTGTTTGCCCTTGAGTTTATTCCTAGGCTTCAACAGGGTTAGCAAGATGGCTCATAGGGTAAAGCACTTACTGCACATGCATGAAGACCTAAGTTTGAGGTCCCAACATTCACATAAAAGTCTGGTGAGAAACACACATCTGTAATCCTAGTACTGGGAAGGCAAAGTCTTCCCAGGGTCTTCCCAACCAGGCAGAATAACCAAAATATAGCAATTTCTAAGGTTTACTGAAAGACTCTGTCTCAAAAAAATAAGATTAGGATGCGTCCACTCATGCATGAGTGCACACATAGGAGGAACTGAGAGTTCAATGTTCAATTCTAGTCTACTCCAGACACTCCATAAACATAGTATACATTGGGTAATGTTTGGTAGATTTGTGTCTTACAGATTTGCTGCTATACATTTTTGCTTGTTCTTCCACAGATTTTCTTGGCATCTCGGTATTTGTTCAGGTAAGGAAAGTTTGTGACACAATAACTCTGTTTTGTATCATTTTGTATTCCACATGTTTTAAATAATATAAAGCAATTCACATGTAACACGTTCATTTATTTCATGTGTCTATAGATTGTTAAATTTCAGATGTTTATTTTTATTTTTTGTAATAATTTATTTCTTTAATTGTATGTGCATTGGTGGTTTTCTCTGCATGTATGTATGTGCAAGGGTGTCAGATCTTGGAGTTACAGTTGTGAGCTGCCATGTGAGTGCTGGGAGTTGAATATGGGTCCTCTGAAAGAGCAGTAAGTGTTCTTAACCACTGAGCCATCTCTGCAGTTCTTATTTTTTATTTTTAAATAATATTTTATTAATTATCTTAGAATTTCATACAATGTATTTTGTCATGTTTACCTTCCCCCTTTTACTCCTTCTAGATCTGCCCTCACTTCTCTAACTACTTAACTTCCTGTTCTCTGTTTTTAAGCTTTCAAGTGTAAGTTGAATTTCCCAGATAGTGTTGGGAGTAGGATTTACCTTGTAGTATGGTCACCCTACCAAGGGACATACACTTTAAGAAAAAAAAGAAAGCTTTTCTCTATATTACAAGACAATGTCTCCCTGAGTTAGGAGATATATTCCATATCCACCTCTCCTTTAACTCCATACTATGGTTTTAACTGACTTGAACTTACATGGGTGTTATACACGGTATGACAATGGCTGAGAATTCATATGTATAGGACTTCTGTTTTGTATGTAAACACAGTTTCCTTGAAGCCATTGTCTATCTCTGATTCATATAATCTTGCTATCATCTTTTTCTTGATGATATCTGAGCCTTGAGGCATGGGTGTTTTAACTAGGTACCATTTAGGGCTATGCACTTCACAGACTCTTAAATATCCCATCCTCCCTGCCCTCTCACTTGTTTCCTACCCTTTGTGATTACTCTAAAATAAGCACACATATCTAATGATTAAAAACTAGCATCCACATATGAGAGAAAGTGTGTAATGATTGATTTTATTGGTCTGAGTTACCCTACTCTGAATGATATTTTCCAGTTCTATACATTTGCCTATGAATTTCATAATTTCATTTTTCTTAACAGCTGAATAATATTCAACAGCATGATACTGCCATAAACAGCTCATTAATCAATGCAATATAATTGAGAACCCAGGCATAAGTTCATGCACTTGTAGCCACTTGTTTTGGACAAAAAAAAAAGGTAAAAAAAAAATACATTGGATAAAGATAGCATCTTCAATAAATGGTGATGCTTAAACTACATAGTTACATGTAGAAGAATGAAACTCGATTATTATCTCTCACTCTAAATAAAACTCAACTCAAAATGACTCAAAGATTCCATTATAAAACCTGATACCTTGAGGAGAAAGTAAGGAAAGGGCTTTCCTTACAGACATAGGAAAGGATTTTCTGGTTAGGATCCTAGTAGCTTTAAGACCAACCAATGGTCAGAACAGTCTCCACACTTGAGTGGAGAGTGGGATATGACTTTCTCAAGTACTCTGGTGCCTCACATTTCACTATGTCCCCTGGAGGGGGAGACCTGGTGGCACTCAGAGGAAGGACAGCAGGTTACCGAGAAGAGACTTGATACCCTATGAGCATACACAGGGGGAGGTAATCACCCTCAGGAACAGTCATAGGGGAGGGGAATAAGGGGAAAATGGGAGGGAGTGAAGAATGGGAGGATACAAGGGATGGGATAACCATAGAGATGTAACAAGAATAAATTAATAAAATTTTAAAAAAAAAGACCAACAATAGACAAATGGCGTCATATGAAACTAAAAAACTTCTGTACAACAAAGAACAACATAATTTAGTGAAAAAGCCAGCTTATAAAATTATAAAAATAAAATTATAAGATATATGCATGACAAAGGGTGCGTATCTGGAATATACAAATGGCTAAAACAATAACAAATAAACAAATAAAACTAATCAAGACAACAATCCAACTTAAAAAAATTGACAATGGAAGTAAGCAGGGAATTATTAAAAGGCAAAATATAAATGTCTGAGAAACATTTTTAAAGATCTTCAACATCCTTAGCCACCAAGGAACTACAAATTAAGATGACTTTGCAATTTCAACATACCCAGTCAGTGTGACACACAACTCACTCACAGAGATGGCATAACTTACTACTGAATGATGGTGGGGTCAAAGAAGATAAAGGGATAAAAGAAAAAATTCTTGGAAATAAATGAAAATGAAAACACAACTACAACAATAATAACAAAAACCACTTGGAAATATTAAAAGCAATCCTAGAGAGAACATTGTAGCTGTAAGTACCTGCACTAAAATGTATGAAAGAGAACAAATAAATTACTTAATGACACAAGTCAAGAATTTGGAAAAACAAGGAAAATCTCAAAATCAGTAGATTGCAGAAATAATGAAAAGCAGAGCAGAAGTTAAAGAAATAGTGTATGTATATATATATGCATACAAACAAAAAAACAACAACAACATGTCTAAGAGAAGATAAACAACACCAACAGATCCTTGGCTCAACTTTCCAAAGGAAAGAAAGGAAGGACTCAAGGAATACCAGAAATGAACAACTAAACATCACCACAGATGCCAAAATGATTCAGAACATTGTAACAGAATGCTGTAAACTCATGTACTCTATTAAGTTAGATGATCTAGAAAAAAAATGGGTTGATTCCTAGATTTAACTAAACAGCAAAAAATTAAAACAAGAAGAGATAAATAACCTCAATAGATCCATCACAAATGAGAAATTAAATAAATTTTAAAAAGCCTCCCAACTAAAAAACAAGCCCAAGTCCATATGGATTCACCACAGAATTCTACCATACTTACATAGGGCAACTATAACCAATACTTTTTAAGTTATTAAAAAATGGAATAAAATGAAGCATGTCTAAACTTCTTCTATGAAGCCAGTACTATTATAATATAAAAACTAGGTAAAAAACATAAAAAATTTACAGGCCAATATCCCCAATGAACATGGATTCAAAAATACTATGTTAAATGCCAGTAAACAAAATAAATATTAAAAAAAACTATCATCCAGCATGATAAAATTGGCTTTATCCCAGAAATGGAGGAATGATTCAACATACACTTGTCTATAAATTTAATAAATCACATAAATGGACTTAAAGAAAAAAATCATATGATCATATCCATAGATGTAGAGAAAGACTGATAAAATCTAATATACTTTCATGATAAAAGCCCTAGAGAAAGAAAGACATTCTTAGTCATCAGGAAATAAAGCTTGTACTAATTCAAGGTTTCATGTCACTCGAGTCAGAATGGTTAATATCAAACATATAAATTACAAGAAATTCTGCAAAGCATGTGGGAAAAAGAAATATTTATTCACTGTTGGCATAGTTGTAAAGAATGTTTTAAAAGATTGAATTTAAGCACTCTACATTGGTATATAATGTTCCTCCCAAGGCTAGATTATTAAGTGAAAATCCCAGTACCACATTGGGTAACCTCCTCAATAAGATGCTTGTCAGGAAGGTCCAAGAATCCTCCGCAAAACCCATAGACTATTGTCAACATCCTTGGTTGCTCACCAGAATTAGATTTTAAGACCCTTCTGCTGAAGACATCAAAGATTTGAATTTCAGCACATTAAAAAAAAAATCAAGCTGGATCTCAATAGGAAGCCTTCTCCCTGCTTTGCTAGCTTTTATAGTACCATAAAGCACTACACATGCTAAGTGGGGAGAAAAGTTGTGAGTCTACATAGCTGTTTACTCCATTAACTATAATAATAAGCTGCTTGGCAAGATATACCCTCACGTTCCATATAGTGGCTTGGCTGTTATGGGGTAACCACTTTCTTTTTAAAATTTAGGCCACTTTACAATAGATAGCTCATGCCTGGTAATGTAAACCTGGTCATGAATCTGTAGGTGAGGAGGTTATAGGCCCTAAGGAAGAACTTGCTAGTAATGTTGTTTCATTAAAATGGTATGTCAAACTGCCAACTTAACACTTATGTTTATACCTGTAAATTACTGATGTTCTCAACTTTCATTTCTTTTTGTGGTGGGTGGCAACAAGTGCATATACCCATAACATGTCAAATTAATGAGAAAAACTGTTATGTAGGAGATTTTTACTCTAAATAGTACATTCATACCACCACCTCCAATACAGCTGTCCCCTTTGTCAAAATTTGATACAAACACATGACATTATTAAACCATAACCTTTCTTTCTTTGGTTATCTCCAAGAAAAGTATTAGTATCCAAATATAAAGCATAGCATAACTTTAAAAGTCCCAAAGTCTTTAAAAATTCAAGCATAGAGATAGATCAGTGGTTAAGAACACTTGAATGATCTTCCAGAGTACCTGGATTCAATTCCCAACAGCCACGTAGTGGCCATCAACTACTTGTAACTCTATTTCTCTTCTGGACCCAATGGGAACCAGGTACACACATAGTGCACAGACACAGGCCAAATACCTACACACACACACACACACACACACACACACACACACACATTCAAGCACTCTAAAAATGTAAACCTTAAAAATAATGTCCGACACCACAAACAGGTTAGTTTCCAATATCTAGGACTTACTTATGATCCTCTGGGCTCCAAAGAGCTTGGGATGATCCACTTCTCCAGCTCTGTCACCCACAGTACCTGCAGCTTAACTCATAGGGTCAGTCCAACTCTACTCTGTACCTGCCACTATCCTTGTTGCTCATCCCACACTTCAAAAATCTCCATTATCTTAGAGATGTAATATCTCTGATGCAACGGAAACCTCATCTTCACCAATGGCCTCTGGTAGCCTCTCACAGTGACACATCTTAGCTCTTTTCTATGGTTCTATTTATCCTGCAGCTTTCATGTCATCAAAATCTATATCACCTGGAAGATTCTTACACATTAACAAATTTAACTGTCAGTGTGAGATGCAGCCTTTGTTCCTTCTGGACAACAGTTTCACTGTGCTAACTCTGAGAAAACACTAATAGAATACTTCACGTCAGTGAGATTGGTATCTTCTTACAACTAATTTCTCATCCCTGGCTAACCAGCATTGATCATCCCAGTAAAGCATAGTTTTTGGTTCACTTGTGCTGGTTCCTTGTTTTCCCAGGCACAGATGAACTGAAACCATCAATTATCAACTTAAAATATCATACAAACAGCCAGATAAAGTTTGTTTGTCTCTGAAACTTCACAAGCCAGTATGTCATTGACTATAATACTTCATTCTTATCTTCCAAGTTCCCACAAAATGACCTATTAAGATCTAAGTTTTCAACATAATTTATAATCCAATTTTTGAAACTTCTTCTACAATCTTCCCAAAATAGCATTGTCAAATTTATAACCAGCAATGGTTCATGGACAGTTTCTGTCTTGATTTTGGTTTCTATTGCTATAATAAATACCATGACATAAAGCAAATTAGGAAGGAAAGGGTTTATTTCCTCTTACAACGTTTTGTTTTTATTTACTTACTTTACGTCTCGACTGAAGCCCCCTCTGTCATCTCTTCCAGGTCCCACCCTTCCAGCCTCATCTCCCCTCTTACTCTCCCCTAGTCCTCAGAAAGGGGGAGTCCGCCCCCACTATCATCTGATCCTAGCCTATTAGATCTCATCTGGATTGCCTGCATCCCCTCCGTAGGAAGTGATCGACAAGTGGGCATTGTTGGCTCCATTGGTATCCTTGCTGAGCTCCTGTCCACCCACTCCCAAGTCCTTCTATCACCCAACTCTTCCATAAGACTACCTGTACTCCACCCCAAAGTTTGGCTGTCAGTCTCAGCATCTGCTTCAACTCCTGCTGAGTGGAGTCTTTCAAAGGACCTTAATCTCCTTTGGCTGTCTTATTGCTCTATCTAGGACTTCAAGTGCTGTATTGAAAAGACATAGAGAGAGTGGACAACCTTGTCTTGTCCCTGATGTCAATGGAATTGATTTCAGTTTCTTTCCACTTAGTTTGATGCTGGCTATAGGCTTCCTGCTATTTTTAGTTATGTGCCTTGTATCCCCAATCCCTCTAAGACTTTTAACATGAATGAGTGTTGCGTTTTATCAAATATTTTTCAGCATCTAAGGAGATGAACATAACTCCTCTTACAACTTCTAAGTCGCAGTCAGTCACTGAGGAAATCTGTGGCCAGAACTCAAGGAAGAAGCCTGGAGGTGAGAACTGAACCAGAGACTATGGAGGAAATTTATTTACTGGTTTGTTCCATGGCTGGCTCAATTTGTTTTTAATGCAGCCCAAGATATACTGCCTAGAGGTGGCACTACCTACAGAGCACTTTCCCTTTAATAATTTAATCAATAGAATGTCTATAGATATGCTTACAGGAAACTTCTCCATTAAGATTCCCTCTTCACAAATATAGATTGGTCAAGTTGGCAATAAATTTATTAGCACAGACATTAGCATGTAGACAAGTTGAAAGTACTGTACATTTTTCTGCATCCAATTAAGGAAAGCTCACCAATTTACCTTTCTTTTTCAATGAAGTCATTGAGTTTCTTTGCACTGATTAGGAGAGAATTCACTGAGTGTAAATTTCTTTGAATATAATTATCAGTACTGAGTCTGAGAAAGCAAAGAAGTTGAGGTCTTTCAGCCAATTATACATGAGAAAATAATATGTACCTACTCTGTTTCTGTTGGGCCTAAATGAGTGTTTCATTTAATCAAAGTATTCAAGAATAGATTAGAAAGATTGTTTGTTAGTCAAAGAATACAAACGTGAAGAGACTTAATTTTTATTTAAAAGATGAGTCACCATCCTTTCCTTAAAGTTACTATTAGCTCCTAAATTCTACACAAAGTATGTAGCAAAATGCAACTGAATTCAGTTTATAAAGAAATTATAATGGTAGTAACAATAAAAAATTAAATTACACAAATCAGAAGTATTGAAGAAACTTCTTTAAATGTTATTCAGTATTTCACATGTGTAGTAATGAAATAATTGTATGTATACTCCTCAGTTGCCCTTCTTTCAGCTCTAAAGGATTCCCAACACCCAATCCCAACTCTAGATTCTCTCACTTTTCTTTTTAAAAAACCCACTAAATCCAGTTGGTGTTATTTGTACATGTGTGTCTATAGGGAAATTCACTGGCACAGGGAGAACCTATCAATGGCCCTGTCTTCAAAAGAGAATGATTCATCATCTCCCTGCCACTCTTAACTTGCAGTAGATCCTCAGTAGAGGGCCAGGACCTGGAAATCCCTCCCCCGTGCTTCCTGGAACTCTGACTGAATTGATCTCATGCAGGGCTTACACAGGTAAGCATATGGGTGCATATGTGACTTTTATGATGTTCAAAGTAATAGATTTATATCAGAGAAGAAGAACATTTTGCTATTCAATTCATAAAACTATTTAAAGGCTGTTCTCAGGTAAGCAAACAGTTTTGAGAAACTGTTCCACAAGTGGCCAATTTTTCAGTGTACAGGCCCACTTTTTATACTTTTTTGCCTTCTCTTAATATTGGGTACCTCCTAAGGATGTCTGATATTTAAAGGGTGCACTCTATCAGTTTGTTTTCTGCACATTCGCCCCCTTGGCACTGCAGTGTGAGTTTGGAGCATGCAGAGAGACACAGAGGTTTACGCACCTGGTTGTTTAAGTGCATGTCAAGTCTTTAAGGCTAACTATAAGGTACAAAAATTGTTAAACCCAGGTCTCCAAAGCCTAGACACCATCCCAGAAAACCTCCAAATTCTAATTAGCTTTCCCTGCAACCTCATTTTGCTTTCCATTTCCATTTTGATAGTGTGAAATTTCAAGCTCTTAATGGGATAATATTGCTTCCACCTTTGTTTGCGAGATATGTCATTTAAAAATTTAATATCTGAGAATGTCCAAAGGGAAATTTCATCTGATACATTCCACTCATTAGCGAAAAGGTTATTGAGGTCCTCTGTATAGCAAATCTTGAAAACAGGGGTCATTCTTTCTGTTTTGTGGTTATTTTAGTCTTTTTCATTCTTGTCTCCTAACTTATCCATATTCATAAAGATATAAGTAGGTGTACTTGATACAGGATGAACTACACTGTCATCTTAATAAGAAAACTATTCCCTTTAATGGCTCTGAAATTCATTACAGGTTATCACCTCTAAAATATTATGTTTATGTTTATAAATTGTTTAATGTAATTTTAATAAATTAGTAGAAAACTGATGAATGCACTCTCCATTGTTTTTTTTATTTATAAAGTGTGGCATACTTATTTGTTTTGTGAGTATAAATTTTAAGTTGTCCATTATTAAAACATTATTGTAAATTTCTATTAACTATACCTGGACATTGTAAAAAACCATTATTTTCTAATGAACATTGGTTAGAAACAACAATACTTCCTATTTTACTACTTTATATTTTAGTAAAAATCCAGTCTTCAATTTCACATTTTAAATATTTTTTTAGATTCATTTAATCTTAAAAACAAACTTATGGATCCTTCTACTTTGCTATCAGAACAGTCTCCACATTTGAGTGGAGAGAGGGATATGACTTTCTCACGTACTCTGGTGCCTCACATTTGACTATGTCCCCTGGAGGGGGAGACCTGGTGGCACTCAGAGGAAGGACAGCAGGTCACTGAGAAGAGACTTGATACCCTATGAGCATATACAGGGGGAGGTAATCCCCCTCAGGAACAGTCATAGGGGAGGGGAATAAGGGGAAAATGGGAGGGAAGGAAGAATGGGAGGATACAAAGGATGGGATAACCATTGAGATGTAACAAGAATAAATTAATAAAATTTTAAAAATGTAATAAAAAAGCTATTAAGTAAAAAAAATACAAACTTATGCATACATACATACACACACACACACACACACATATATATATATATATATATATATAATGAGGTAGAGTGATATTTTACATATATACACACTGTGTTGTTTCAATAACTTTAAACATATTTATTTTGATAAATATATAATCTCCCCATTACAGTGTTCAGAATCATCTCTTACAGCTTTGAAGTATGCCTTATTGGTGTCATCTGTAGTCACCACTAGTCAATAACGCACTGAATTTTAGCTACTGTCTGAATCCGAAGATCATGAAAATGCTTTTTAGTCATGAAAAGCGCTTTTCATAAGGAAACAGCTGGAAATGATGAGGGACATGAAGGACAGTGGGAAAAGGAAACACACATACTGATGTGGTTTTCATGCTTCTTGCTTTAGTAAGTGCTGTAGGTTAGAAGAGATGCAAGGAATTAGGACACAGTTTTTATAGTATAAACAAAAAAATAATTTTTCTTTTGTGTCATCAATTTTGTTTGTTTTTCCCTGAAGTTTTTTTTAGCTAGTAAGTTCCACATGTCAAATCCATAATCCTAGGTAGAGTTTACTGGCTATGCAAGCTGCACAACTGAACTGCATAGCTCAGTGACTGTATGTTCACTCTCCTCTCTGCCCTCTAGCTATTTTCTGATGCAGTAATCATAGGCTTGAAGTGCCTGGATAAATAAATAATTCCTTTGCCAGAAATGTGTAGCTTCCCATTCTTTCTTATGAAGTTCTTAATGCTAAAGCTATGATAAAATAAGTACTTTCTTTTTTTCTCTCATCATTTTAAATAATAAATTCTAACTTACACCTTTAGGATTTCTTCCCAGTAGGTCATAAAATTGGCTATAGGTTATGTAACAATCTAGGGAAATGTATTTCCAAAGGAAACATGTTTTCTTAAGCCGAGGGAAAGCTTTCACACGAAGTTTTGTATTTGTCTTTTGGTCCACAAACACATACAGATGTGGAACAGCTCTTCCTTGAAATCACTTAATAAAAATTCTATTTATGAGTCAACATAATAACTAATAATCACACAACATTAATCTATCTGTTTTCTCTACACTTAATGGTCTCATATGCAGGTACTATTATGGATTGGCGTATGGAATAGATTACACACTTTATAGTACTGTACCATTTTCATATAAAAAGCCAAATCATTTTCCTGAATGGAGTTTCATTTTCCCCCTCAAAGGTAGGAAACAGTTGGTAACTCTCTATTCTTTTATTATAATATCTGAATTTTCCTGGTTTATATCTTTTGGATACTTTTAGATTATTATTCTACCACAATGAACATTATATGAAATTAGTTATACATTATTTAGTTTAGGTTTGTGGTAAAAAAAAAAAAAAGTATAGCTAAAGGAGAAAAGATGATAGCCAGGTGTGTAGATGATACATAAATAGATAATAGTTACTGATATATGTTAGATGGATGATAGGTAGACAGATGATAAGGATGGATAGAAGATAGATAGATGGATAGATACATGATAGATAGATATATAGGTAGATATATAGATAGATAGATAGATAGATAGATAGATAGATAGATAATAGACTAATAGAGGTAGAAACTGGAAAATGTTTATTAGATTTATAACTGCCAAAACAAATACTCAAGCCAACTCTTGGAATCATGAGTTTGGTGTGAATTGCTCTATCTGGTCATAAACCAGAAACACAGAAACCAAGTAGAACGAAAAACATAAATACTTGTACTCTGTTAGAATTGCTGTTCTAGTGGGTGGAGACGTTAATGTCTTTGTAGACAGTAAAAATGCATTTAATCCAGAAGCCAGTGCACCCCACTGTAGACTCAGATTTAAAGATGAGATTAGTTCAATGTCATTCACTTTCTTACTATACTAAATCTAAATATATCTATTCAGCTAAGTGAATAAAAAATTAAATTAAGCCTTACAATGTAATAAAGAAAAAAGAGGCAAGGATACAAAACATCATAAAAGTAAATATTGAGACAATGAAATAAGAACAGAATAAAATTCAAGAGAATATTATATAATAAAAAATTTAAATGTTTGAATTTTTTAGTCTATAGGTTGTGTTATGAGTACATTGATACACTAGAATAAATTGCCAATGAATTTGTATTTCACTTACTGTTTAATTCAATGAAACTCATAAAATTTAAAAAGAATAACACAAAAGAACTGAAGATCAAAAGTCTTTCCTAAATGTTGACAGTTTTGGAACTCATATTTTCTCTTAAAAAATTGATGACTCAGAGAAAGACAAAAGCGATGTAGAATTAGTTTCTCTCATGCAAAAATTTCTTGAGTAAATACATTTCACTAACATATATGAAATTGCTACTATGTGCTGTATCTAGACTTCTCAATATGTAACAAGTGGCAAAAGGCATAAAATGAAGAAAGAGACAGAATTTTTATCTATGTGCATATTATCTTTAGATGAAGAAACAAATACTGTGTAATATTGTGTGTGAATGTATGTGTCTGAGAGACAGAATTGGCTAGGAAAAGTTAAGCAATTAAAAAAGAATGCAAAGGGTCTAGATAATAATGTAGTATTTCAGATGCTTTAGTATGGAGTCCCAATAAGGACAACAAATACTATTTGGTTTTGTTCACTCAAAATATATGATATTTCTGTATTATTGTACCTGAAGGTTGCTGCTCCTCCTAGTTCATCTTTATTCTTGACAAGAATGTTACATACTATGTTACTTCTTTCAGATAGTTGTCAACTTGAAGACTAAATATAAAGAGAACCCTATTCAAAGAATTTAAGCATTCAAATTATTTTTGTCAAAAACCCACCCATGTACAGACATGCACACATTGCACAGTGTTTGAGGTTGTGACAAACTTTACATGGCCATAGTCTGTTAAGCTTGCAATAAAGTTTAACAACTCTTCAGTCTATATAGTCCAGGGACATGGAAATAGCTGTGTGCTCAAACAGCACACTGTAGTGATGGTGGTTTGAGCAATCCAGAAATTCTAAGTAGATATTCTTATACAAGAGAGATTATTAATGATTTGCTTTTAGTGATGATTCCTTTATAGAAAGTGGAAGATACAAATTAGAGTTTTTGCAAAATAGTGCTGTTAAATCATCTCATAAACTGGAGATGTGAAAGGAAGACTTCTTGTGATTCCCTATGACCAAACAAAACAAAACAAAACAAAACAAAACAAATCTCAAAAGCACTAAAGACAATACAGCTGCTTTTCCCCCACAACAGGGTCTCCTAGAGCTGGCCACAAAGTCTCTGTGTAGGCAAGAATGACACTGAAATTATGTTTCTCCAGCCTCCATCTCCTGACATTGGGATTTTAGGCTCTCCTCAGTACCGATATTTTATTCACTATAGGAGACTGAACTCAGGGGGTCAACGATGCTAGTTGCTGGATATAAGTTGCATATCCAGCCCTGGGGACATTTGTAGTGTATCCATGTTTTAGCCTGGCAAGTAATGATGCTTTATCTTTATCATCTACACAGGACATTTTACCATGAAATTGTAATTGCTACTGCCTTCTCAACACAGTTTTCAGTGACTGTCCTGAAGTCCACAACCTCCACTGTGGCTGGCTCTGGTTCTATGAGCTTTGACTCACATATTTATTTTAGAAAAAATATGTATTCTTTGTCTGTGAATACATTTTAGCTCTCTCACCATATTAGAATTTAAGCTGACATGTAGTCTATGATGAACACTCCCTTCTTAATCAGCCTGGTGTTCTCTAAGAGAAAATGAAAAAAGTTACACCATTTAGACTATTGAACTGTTCTGGGATAGACTTTTTATTATCCTCTGAGAATTTTATGATATGTAATCACTATTATATTGTTTTATTTTCTCCCTCATAGTCTCTGAAAAGTTTGAACCTATGATTTTAGTGATTAAAACAATTTTTAATAAAAAATACTTACCATATTTTAAAGAGACATCTGCTCTTTCTGATTTGAGCAGCAGGTAATGGCTAGTAGTTTAAGCAATAACACATTCAACCAAATAACTTACCTGAGCAGAGGGAAACTCAGCGGAATAAAAGCCTACCCTCATTGTGGATCTGTAGTGTTGGCAAGTTGTTTTGCCTTTCCTGAAGTGGGCTAGCCCTTTTTCTTTGCTTAGTGACAATGAGGTGCACATAGCTGCTGCTGATCAGACTTTGACAAACTCAAAGTTACCTGAGTAAGCTAAAGCCAGGGCTCAGGCATCTTTGACAGAACTAGCTGAATGCTTTTGTAAAATTACTTATAGATCCAATCAATTGCCAGACATTCCTTTCAACATAATCAACATCCAGAACACATTCCTTGGCTGTGAAGTGCTTTTATAATTCAGTTTAAAAGGAATTCATTGCTTAATGTGCATAGCTGAAAACATGGGACCTGAGGGTGGGTGAGGAAAGGGTAGACTAAAAAGGAGGAAGAAAAGCTTTATTTAGACACATATAAATATGAATAAGTTAACATTTGGATTTGAGATATTTGAACATTATGAGCATATACAGGGGGAGGAAATCCCCCTCAGGAACAGTCATAGGGGAGGGGAATAAGGGGAAAATGGGAGGGAGGGAAGAATGGGAGGATACAAGGGATGGGATAACCATTGAGATGTAACAAGAATAAATTAATAAAAAAATTTAAAAATAAAAATAAAAAAATAAAAAGGAGGAAGAATAGCTTTTCTAGAAAAAAACACTATGCCAGAATTTATCAGAGCACATGAAGACATATTTTAAATATTGGTGTGTTTTAATGCCATGGTGGCTGATCTGAAGAAAAAAGAAAAAAAACTTTTTTTCGCTTTGTGTATTGTCCCTTTGGATTGAGATTCAGGCCACTGGCAAGAAATATTGATTTGCTCAGGCAAAAGGTTAATCTCAAGAAAAAATATTGTTCTAAAATAGCTGGGCTGCCAAAGTCTCTGCTGGCACTCACTCTTTGAAATGAGGAAGTAGTATTCATAAGAAATTTTATTACACAAAGTAAACAAGTTATGTTTGCTTACTTCTGAAACAAGAAAAAAATCTATGAGGGTGCTCAGAATTCAGGTACAAAAAGAGCTTGCCATTCTGGTAGGTATAAAATGGAATCTCAGAGTTGTTTTGATTTGCATTTCCCTGATGACTAAGGACTCTGAGCATTTGTGTTTCTCTGCAATTCTATATTCCTCTGTTGAGAATTTTCTGTTTCGCTCTGTACCCCAGTTTTTAATTGGATAATTGGTTTGGTGGTATTTAATCTTTTGAGTTATTTATATATTTTGGATATTAGCCCTTTGTCAGATGTAGGGTTGATGAAGATCTTCTCCCAGTCATACACTGTCATTTTGTTCAGTTGACAATCCATTCTTCAACAAAAGAATGGATAAAGCAGCTGTGGTACATTTACACAGTGGAATACTATTCAGCTATCCAAAACAAGGAAATCTTGAAATTTTCAGGGAAATCGATGGAACTAGAAAAGATCATCTTTTAAAAGGAAACGTTGATATATTATAATTTATTGATTACATCCTAATTGTGATCCCCTCACTTTTATCTTCCTGTTCTATCCCCTCACTATTTCTCCCTATTCCCTTCCCCTAGACCTTTTACAGAAGGGTACCTACTAAAAGATCATCCTGAGTGAGATAATCCAGACCCAGAAAGACACAAGTGATATATACTCACTTTTAAGTGGCTTTTAGCCCAACCTAGATGTCCTCTGAGAGACTCTGCCCAGTGGGAGTCAGGACAGATGCTGGGATCTGCAGCTGGACTCTGGACAGATCGCTGAGAACAGTATAGAAAAGTGGAGGATAGAAAGGTCCAGAGGGTTCAGGAGCCCCACAAGGAGACCATCAAGGTGGCAGATTTGGACCTATGGGGGCCAACACAAATTGATTCACCAACCAAGGACAATGTGTGCCAAGAATCTAGAGCACTTGTTCAGATATAACCATTGCACAGATCATCCTCCAAGGCCATGAGGAGGGAGTGGACTGCCTCTGAAATGCTTGTGATTTGATCACTTCCCCTTCGTGGGAATACCCTGAGGGCACAAAAGACGGGGGAGGGAATATGGTGGATGACAGAGCAAGGGTGGGAATTGGAAGATACAAGGGATGGGATAAGAATTGGGATGTAATGCTTTCATATATATATATGCCACAAAAAAGAGATTGTACTGAGTTGCCATTGTTTGTACTATGGAATGGGGCTGTCTCATCTGGGCACTCATGATCTTTTATTCCTTTTATGTTGCTCTTTAGCACTCAGTTAGGTCTTATATCACTGTATTTCTGGTCATATGCATAATTCTTCCAAGGGAAAAGGCCATGTTTTACGATTTGGGGTTCCTAATGTCTGGGATATAGTAGTGGCTCAATAATTATGAGAAGATTAAAATAGTAACATGATCATAAAAAGATATCCTCGGTACTGGCTAATATTATGGTGGTAATTTTTTATTTATATTTTCCTTTAAAGATATATAATTTCCTTCAGTTTAAAAATCATCACTTGGAAGAGTTCCAGGGTCTGAATTTCCTTGAAGGATAGTAACTTCTTTTCTCCTTCTTATATAATTAGAAGAATACAATCACAGGCGTTTTGATGCTCTAGTGGCAGTTCTGGTATTGATCTAGAATAATCATAGTTAGGGGGAGCAGTAATAAAAAAGACAGAGGCCAAAAGGAGAAGAACTAAATGCATTTTTTCTTATGATGCTATACATATATATACATTTACGTATACACTATATATTTAATTGTGATTTTGGCTTCCAATTTTTCTTTTTTTTAAATATTTATTTATTTATTTATTATGTATATAGTAGTGCTCTGCCTGCATGTACAACTGCAGTCCAGAAGTGGGCATCAGGTCATATTATAGATGGTTGTGAGTCACCATGTGGTTGCTGGGAATTGAACTCAGGACCTCTGGAAGAGCAAACAGTGTTCTTAACCACTGAGCCATCTCTCTAGCCCCCAGTTTTTCCTTTCAAGTCTTGTCCGTCTTTTAAGGAATTCCCATAGCTGTGCCATAAAATGGCCAAGTCCATCATCACAGTTATAGTCTAGCTCAAGAGCCTAGTTCTAGTCTCTCTGTGAAGAAAGGCCGCAGCCACTGATTCTGACAGAGGCCACTGTATTCTCTTTCCTTTCTTCTTTGTTTGGTTTTTAATCACTTAACAAATAAAAATAAAGGGACAATGAAAACAATTTGGAAATTTTAATAAAGGCTTAAAAGTAAATTTAAGACCTTATTTCTTATTTTTCTGATTCATTGTTGCAGGCGTTTACAATGGCCAACAACAACACATGTTGTTAGAACTATGTTCATGCAGGAATCGGCTAGAATTCAGTTTTTAGTTCCAATTTCCGTTTACACATCTATGGGATCTTACTTTGCCATTCAAAGTTGCTTTAACCGAATTTGCTTTACTGAAGTGCAACACACAAAAATATGCTTTTAAACCTTTGGTAACCCATAATTCTGAAGGTGTCATATCTGTTCTGAAATTTGAACAACACTGTAATTTTAAATGTATAGTTACCATTTAGATTGATTTTTTTTTAAATTATAATTTCAATTACAACATATCTTCCTTCCTCTTTTCAGGGAAATAGAACCAAAATCCATTTTATTTTCTTTGCTCTGTCTTCTGTTTATATCTCAGAAACTGTCAGTGCAAACAAATCAAATCCTTGCACACTTCAAACAGGAGTCCCTTCTGGATGCTTGCCCATGGCCAGGAAAGCATTCAAGAATGTGCAGTGCTTCCCAGTGCTGCTGTTTTAAACAGCAGTGTTCTTATACACGGTGGCTGGGGCACGGGCAGAGTGCTTGCACTTGATAAGGCAGGCAACTGATTTTTTTTTTCTTTTTAACAGATAACATTTATAAATCTCCCAGGTATCAGTACTATAGAGAATGGGAAATGAAAAGCTTTCCTTTCTATTTAACACAACAATCTGTTGAAGAAATCCCAATTATTATTTGGGGTTCAATGTATTACAGAGTTTGGGAAACAACGTATTCATGGTCTACCTATACTTCTTTTCTCTCAGATATATTTTCACAAGATGGAATAGGAATAGTTCTTTCTCTGTAGATGATTAAAGTATCTGGATCCATTTATTTCCATTATTCCATTATGGCAGAGTAGATTTTCTGTGGTCTCTTTACATATGAATTTCTGTGGAGTGTCTTGAGTTAGTCAGATGGTTTCACATAAATTTCCTCAATATATGATTTTATTGCTTTGAAAATTTAGTCCTATTCAAAACTTGGCTAATGGTGCTAAATTTCCTTGGAAATGTGCTGTGCAGATCCTGTCTCTGGATCAACGTTTAATCATCAGTAAGAGTACTAGAAGTGGGCTCTTGAAAAGGTATAAAGGCCCACTCTCTGTCAATAAGGATTCACTAATCCTCATTCTTCATAGAAGATGTGCCTATGACTCTTATTTTGATATTCAGCTACGTTATCAAACCACATTCTAAATATTTTTGTTTAAATCCATAGACTATTATTGTTGTTGACCTTAGTCAGACAAACACTTGATTTCACTAGGTGATAGTTGACTCAGTGACTGACACATGTTGAATAAGTGACTGTTTAGAGTGCACACATAAATAGGATAAATAGATGATAGATAGATAGATAGATAGATAGATAGATAGATAGATAGATGACAGACACTCAGATAGATAAACAGATATCACTACCTCTAAGGCAAAGCAATATTTTGGAATAAGAAAGAGAAATGTTGTAAATGTCAGAAGGTCAGAAGGTGGGGAGGACTGCAATGAAGAGCTGTCTTCTGGATATGAATTGGCCATTGCAGTTATAAACAGACAGCAACTGTGGCTAGCAACAAAATATGTGCACATAGACACACACACATGAGCACGCATGCGCGCACGCGCACACACACACACACATACACACACACACACACACACACACACACACACACACACACACACACA
>OU015743.1:133284611-133314679 GCA_907169655.1 Acomys percivali | reverse complement strand
ACACACACACACACACACACACACACACACACACACACACACACACAGAAAATACCAAAGGATGAGGGGGACTAGTTGAGAAGAAAGTCAAAAGGAGGTGGATAAAAGAGTAAAACATGTGGCCAATATGATCATAATACATCACATTGTATATATGTATGAAATTTTCAAATTGAGTTTAAAGTAATTATTTTAAACTATAGCCTCTCTGTAGTATAATTACTTCTTACTTTGATTATAATGTTTCTTTGCTTTTTTTTTTTTTTTTTTGTGGCAGAGGCAGATAGATCACTGTGAGTTCGAGGCCAGCCTCATCTACAAAGCGACTCCAGGACAGCAAAGGCTAATACAGAGAGACTCTGTTTCAAAAATACAAAAATAATAATAATAATGTTTCTTTGCATTTCTTTGTCAGAATTTGAGGGAGCACAAAGCATGTGAATAAGTAAAGAAATTATAATCATTTGATAAATATAGCATTTATAAATTATATAACCTTACAGAATTATAATCTACAGTAATTTACTATTCTGCACTTACAATTATTAAATTGAAGCTGATAAATTGAGAAAAATGGAATATTGTTTTCTCCTTAGCTTATAATTGACTTGTCTTTGCTCAAGTTTAACTTTGACAATTTTCATTGGCTATTTGACCCATGCTGATAATTACTTGAAATAATATTTTATTAAATTGCCATCATATTGTAAATTCAATTTTAAATCTTATATAATTTTGCATTTGAGTATTTCTTCTGTCAAATATTTTCTCTTTCAAATATATTTGAAAATATAGTTTTAATGGGTCCATAAAAGAGTGCTACAGGAAATACCACATCATAGCTAATTAATCTCCTGTTTTCAAGCATTTAAATTGCATTCATTTTTTTTCACTACTGTGAAAAATGATTACAAAATAGCCTTATAGATAAGCTTGGTAGATGTGTTTCTGAAAACAATTTCTCTGTGTTAGATTTCTTGAATTTAATGCCTTAAAGTTTATGAATATTTCAAAATTTTTGAACATACTGCCAGCTAGCCTTCGCAAACGGGCATATGCATTTACCATTTCCTTAATGCTTTCCAAAGTGCAAAATTTTTTATCTGAAAAGAAAAAAACTGACGTACTTTGTATTTCATCTAGTCTTCTGATATTAAGGAAGATCAGAGTTAAATAGCTGACTTAGAAAATTGTTTACTTGACTTGTTTTCCTGTAGCTGTGCATTGTGACATGTATCTGTGAGTCCAGCACTCAGAAATCTTCAGAGGCCAGTTTTAGGCTACAGAGCACAGATTGTTCAAAAGATAATACATATGGAAGTGAGAGACCATGCTTGGGCAGGGAGACACCAAGAAATGGTTTAATCTATTTCTAAAAGTGCATTTTAAGCAAGGCAGATAATTACTGATGTCCCTGTGATTTTGGAAAGGACACGCTTTCAAACCTTGTTTACATAGATGCTTAAAATGAGGCTGAGGCTTTCCATGGTGAGACCTGAGATATGCAGAGAGTTCAGCTTCAAACTCTGGTTCTGTTTAGAGAGGTCAAGGACTCTGGGCTGTCCTTGAGGTCTGGATAACAGAGTTCAGATTTTTGAGATATGAGAAAAGTTCATGTTATAGCTGAGTCCTAAACATATAACACCAAAGAGACTGAACTGGATAGACTGCTAGTGTTCTTTCTCTTCACTCATTCATTATTTCGGCACTGCATATTCAGCATTGTCCATGTGCCAGCTCTTATGAGAAATACTGTCCTTCACAGTACCTTAATGTTAAAGTTAGAAAATACAATAATTTTGGTCATAGAAGACTAAATACCCTGCAAATATCATCTCTGAAAATACAGCACATAGGTAAAATGAGCAGAATCTGGCCTCAACCCTCCCCCCACAAAAAATTCCAGGATCAGCTGATGTCAAACTTTCCTTTTTCTGCAATGCACTCTAGTGTCTCCAGATCAGCACCTCCAATGATCTGAAGAGCCTTTCCTCATATATTTTGTTACAAAGACACTTTCTTTACGGTGCCATTGTTCAGTGTGTTTAAGAAGAATGGTAAAGTACAGAGTGTATCAAGACAAAACAAGTACCAGGAGAGAAGTGGAGTGCTTTCACAAACACCACATGGTGGACACACAGAGGATTTGAAACAGGAATGCGTCTAAAGCTCCCATGCCTAAGTCTCATAACTGCATATTCATCTCCTGATGCCAAAATTACCCAGAACTTTAGTTCATTTTAGTTTTTTCTTTTAGCTGAAAATAGATTTTATGCAATTTATTATGATCAAGGTTTCCCTTCCCCCAACTCTTCCCAGATCCTTTCAATATTCCCATTCACCAATATCTACACTCTTTCTTGTTCTCTAACATTAGAAAAGAAATATTCATCTTTTAAAAAGGGGGAGGAAGAGGAGGAGAAAATTGAGGAGGAGAAAGAGGAGGAGAATGAGGAGAAGGAGAATGAGGAGGAGGAGAATGAGGAGGAGGAAGAGGAGGAGGAGAAAAGAAGAAAAAGAAGAGAGGGAGAAAGGGAGGGAAAACACTCGTTTGTTTTATCCTATTCAGCAGTTTAATTCTTATAAAACAAGAAATGCAGTATTTTATGACACATACACACAGAGTCATTGGTTTTATCTGTTTCCATGTGCTCAAAATTGAAGTGTTAGAAATCCATTTGTCAACATGAAATAAAGAGATATCCTTCAGCTCTTGTTAGGATGGCTTTGGACTTCTTGGAATAATGACTGGTAGACCAAGGAATCCTAGCCAAATTGCCAGTGATGAAATATTTTTCATAGGGGGACAGATAAACATCTATAACAAAAATTTGCTATTCTCACCAAAAGCAGTAAAGGCATCAACAGACTAATGAGTTAGGAGGGAATGAAAAAAGTTTTTCAGAGATTACCCATAACCTTTCTTTTAATTTTTTTCCTTTTATCTACCTTTGTTTCTGTATCTGACATCTTTGGCTATGGCCTCTGAGTCACTTAAAGTATAAAGTCTACAAAAAAAACAGAAAAAGAAAAAACTATGGTTACTATTTTATTCATTATTGCTTCTGAGTCATTTTACATGTAAGCGAAAAAACTATTGTTAATTGTCTTATTTATTCTATAAAAATAATTAATGATCGATTAATGATACGTATTTTGGCAAAATTTTCACTGTTCTTAAGAGCATACTATCTGTTGGAAATTCTAGTTTACAGGCTAAATTTTAAACAGTCAACCTTTTTTCTTTCTTTCTTGCCCTTTATTGCTTCATGCATTTTTATTTGTTCATTCATTAAGATTTTTATTAAATATGAATGACTTCACACTTACCCAGCCTTGGGTTAAAAACAAGGCCACATGCAGTTTAATAAGTAGTTTTTCAAGACTCTTATCTGTAATCTCCATGATGTGCTCACATAATATTAGTGCTCCTGGCATAAATATTGATTTCTGAGAACCACAAAGGAGGATTTAGTAAGAGAATAAAATTCCTTCATATCCTCTGCTCTCATATTTTCAACAGGTATAGTGTCCAAAGCTACAGGAGGGAGAACCTCAGCATTTGCCATGACCGCTGAGGAAGGATGTCTGTAAGAACACAACTTAGCTGAGTGACAAAGTGCTTTGATCCCTGGCCACCCATTCTCTACTCTGAAGAGCTTCATTTCACTAACTATAGTGTGATGATTGCTTGGCAAGGACTTCAGTGAGATTCTGCTATGAGGATCTTTTGAATTTTTACCGGTTTCTTCAAGACCCTGAGATTTCTTTACACTCTGAACCTTTCTTCTTCTCCCAGGTGTTGCTGTATCTATGCCATGTTTAGTTTTAAACTTAAGTAGAATGCTCATATCTTGCCTTTTATTCCTAAATTTCTCCAAATACCATTAGAAAGAAAGAAAGAAAGAAAGAAAGAAAGAAAGAAAGAAAGAAAGAAAGAAAGAAAGCAAGAAAGAAAGAAAGAGATAAAAGAAAGTTCTATTTTTATGCTTTCCAAGCAAAATTTGAAATGCATATCAGTACTAACCAATTGATTCCCCAGCCTTTTGCTCATCTACTCTTCTGTGAGGTAACCCAGACCAAGAAAGACACACATGGTACGTACTCACTTATAAATGGATATTAGCCATTTATTACAGAATAACTATGCTACAGTCCACAGACTCCAAGAAGCTAAGTAACAAAATGAGCCTAAGGGAGAATGCTTGAATTTCATTCAAAAGAGGAAATAAAATGGACATCAAAGGGGACTAGATGGGTGAGGGAGAGGGAGGGGACTGCAGCAAGAGAGATCAGTTGCTGAGAGGATGGAAAGAAAGAGAACTGAGAAAGAGGATGGGAATGGGGGGAGGGGTATGTCTGGGACAAGCTAGAGACTTAGGACAAGTAACACCCCCCACAACCCACCCACAAAACCTTCAACCCAAAATTTGTCCTGCTTACAAGATGAGCAGGGATAATGATGGAGCCGAAATTGAGAGAATGGCCACCAATGACTGGTCAACATGAAAGCAAACCAAACCATCACACTATTAATTATATTCATCTATACTTGAAAGCAGGAGCTTAGCATAACTGTCCTCTGAGAGGCTTCACCCAGCAACTGAGGGAATAGATGCAGAGACCGACAGCCAAATGTTAGACAGAGGTCAAGAATCTTGTTGGCAGAGGTGAACCAAGGATTGAAGGAGCCCAAGATGTCAAGGACACCATAAGAAAACCTACAGAGTCAACTAACCTGGGCCCATAGGGTCTCATAGAAACTGAATCACCAACAGAAGAGCATACATGGAAGGGACCTAGATTCCCTACACATACGTAACAGATGTACAGCTTGGTTTTCATGTGTTTCTCCTTACAACTGGAGCAAGGGCTGTTTCTGACTCTGTTGCGTGCCTTTGGATTTTTTTCTCCTAACTTGACTGCATTTTTCTAGCCTCAATAGTAAAAGATGTTCTTAGTCCTACTGTAACTTGATTTGTCAAGGTGAATTGATATCCATGGGAGCACCTCCACCCCCCCCCCCCTTTTCTAAGGAGAAAGGAAGGAGGATGGCTGAGGGGAAGGGCAAGGAGGAGTAACTGGATGGAGAGGAGAGAGAAGTGGGCATTACCCTTTTTTTTTTCTATGTAGAGAAGGTGCTGGAAATGTTCCCACAACGAGAAGAGTGACTTTGCTGGAAACACATCTGTACCTTTTGCTCAGAAGGAAAAGCCTCACAGAGATTTCCCCATGCTTTTAAAACTGCTTAATGCAAATTTTCTTCTCAGCTTCTTTGCAAAAAACAACCCACTTGATTTGTACAAAAGAACACTGCTCTCTAGTGGAATAAGGAGAAAGAAATCTATTAACTCGCTTGCATTTTTGTTGCTACATGTGAAAGGCAGCTGATCTTTGTCCTGGACTCATGACATGCTATGATATATGGCCACAATTATTCTAATATACTGGGAAGTAGCTTTGCTCTTATAATCAAGTAAATATCTTTTGCTCTCTAAGCCATCTTCTGCAACTTGAAACAAGTAAGTCTTACTAGCCCTTCCTTCTTTGCTACTTTAGGTTCCAACAATAAAAAGCCTGCAACTAATAATTGTTTCATTTACACTAGACCTTGCAATGGCCCATCTTCTGTCAGATTGAAAGTGATTAATGGGGCTTGGAGTGCCTGGAAAGTTTTACAATGGATACTTCTAAATGTGTGACATTCTTTGGGCTCCTCAGCTGTTTCCTCCACTTCTCTTTGTGATGTCCATCTCTCTTCTCTACCATCTTATGTGGGAAAGACTGAAAAAACAACTTCACACTTCATGTTTTGGTGTCAGCTTCAAACCCTATGCAAATAAGCTCTGGTAAATGCTTCTTTATCCTGTTTCACTCTACATGATTTCAGAGCAACCCTTGAAGGGAGTGTGGCCTCTTTGGGACCATCTGTCACTTTCTTCACACATTTGAGCTAGCTATGTTTTGGATGTGACATACAGCTTTCCTCACACTGGGGAAGCACAGGTTTAGGTGGAATGTATTACAAACATATGGGCCTATTTTGATGAATTAAATTGGAATCGGCAACTCTCAAATTCATCTTCAATGCTCTCCATTCCTAGGACTTGGGAAGGTCAATAATGTGATCTTTCTCTCCATTTCCCCATGCTGGATTGAAGGATGCCCTGCTTGCCTTGTCTCTTTATATACAGTGTCTATGGTTCCAGGAATTAAGTATGTGTGCACAGCTTCCACCTTCCATTGTCTCTTAAACTTTATCCATTTCATGAGTGGCATTAGGATTTCCAAACAAAACTGCAAGTAATGACCAGGTTCAAGTGAGGATGAACAAAGAAGACTACAACTTGAAGCCAGCTAAGCTACACAGCGAGACAAGACTCTGCTTGAAAAACAGAAATATCAACAATAGGAAACCAAAACAACTTTGCCATTCCAATGGACAGGACATCCTCCACAGTTGAGTGGAGAGTGGGGTCTGACTTTCACATTAACGCTGGTGCCCCATATTTGACCATGTCCCCTGGATGAGGAGACCTGGTGGCACTCAGAGGAAGGATAGCAGGCTACCTAGAGAGACTTGATACCCTATGAGCATATACACAGGGAGGAAATCCCCCTCAGCAACAGTCATAGGGGAGGGGAGTAAGGGGAAAATGGGAGGGAGGGAGGAATGGGAGGATACAAGGGATGGGCTAACAATTGAGATGTAATATGAATAAATTAATAAAATATATTAAAAATGAAAAGAAAAAAAGGAAACCAAAACAAATAGAAAAATCCATAAGTAACAACTGGAAGAAATGTTTTGTTTCAGAGATAAAGAAGGTCATATAACTGGGAAGCCTGCAAATCCTTACACTTCTTCAAGTCTGTGGAAAATAACAACATAATTTGGACCTTAATGTCTCCCTAAAACTAGGGTTGAGGACTTGGTGATCATCTTGAAGTACTAATTAGAGCTAATTGAGATGTTAGTGAGAAGCATGTCCCATGAAGATGATATTGGTATACCAGCTTTTCTATCTGCTTTTTGGCTGCCATGAAGTGAACAGTTTTCCCACTCAGGCATGCTGCTGCTTCACCACAATCCCCAAGGCAATAGGTTCCAGCAGATATGAACTCAACCTATGGTTCAAAAGAAAATTTTTCTGGTCTTAAATTGTCTAGCACATGTATTTGCCATAGCAACTGAAAGCATCTGCCCACTTATTCCAGTCTACTCTGCTCATGATTTGCTATTGTTCACTGCATAGAATGAGCATAATAGATTTCAATAGAAAACTCAAAATATATTTTGGGTTGAAAAGAATAGTTTTCATTTTAATATGCAACAATTCCTCATTCTCCACCCTACCACACCTGGCTACATCTAACACGTTTTTACATAGTTTTATGCCTTTTTATAGAGGAGGCACGTCCTTGCTAGCTTGTCTTCTCCAAACCACTGAGAAAATGCCCAAGTTCAAGATGCTGACAAACAGAGCTTTTGAGTTTCCATTTCCCATGTGTGACCTGTTCAGCAATTCAGGCTTTCATCAGAAGGTGGAAAGAAAGTGACTGATATGAGGACCATGAGCCATAAGCTACCTACTGTTTACTAATAAGTAATATCTGCATTTCAGTTACTGTAAATCAAATAATGTGATGTAAGAGAAATACTGTTAATGAATATGTGATGCCCATAACTTTGATAACTTTGAATTTACTTTGCCTATGTACAAGCTATATGAACATGTTAATTTCTACAAACTTGACTTTTTGCTTTAGTTACACATAAATGGTGACTGTTTTATTAACTGGCTGATTTTGATGGTTCCAACCACATACATTCAGCAGAAGTATATAAGTTCCTTCAATTGTGATAAAGTTAAATACCAATAAAATCATTTTTAGTTGAAGAGGATAAATCAAAAAACCACATTAATGCATTTAACATAGAGACACTGGCATTGAGCACACAGTACACTGAAGATGTATTCCATAAATTCTCAGAGCCCACACATACCTCCTTCTACTCCTATAACTGAGAGGGAGCATACAGCCCTATATATCTCTAGCTTGAAAAAAACTCTGAAAACCAAAAGGTTATTTCTATTGAATCTTCCCCATCAACAAGCCAAACCAAGCTCAGGTGTATCTGTATTTATAATTTGGAACACTAGTCTTTTCAGTCGAAGCATCTGTAATGAGCCCTTGTGATACAACAGCTACTCACAGTCAACTGCTGACTACAAGAAGAAATGGCCACAACACACAATGCACTGTGCTCTGAGTATTAATAGGTAAGTGAGTTAAACATGTTCTTCACTTATGATAGTTTGAGTTGATGCCTAATATATGGGCCATATCCCTCTTTAAGGGGTGATTGATTCAGATTACCAAGAATAAATTGGAGGTAAGAAATATTGCTGTGGACTTGTAGAAGATCCTTTCAGACATCTTTGGTGATACCATGACCTGTGATTAAAGTCAATGGAAAACTACAACAAGGTAATTCATGCAAGATGACAAAGGTCACCAGCCCTTCAGGAATGACAGTATGAGTACTCCTCTAGGAAAAGGGCCAAGACCTACTGAAGTACTTGCTGACAGTAGAGAAGATATAGAATGGATGGTACAGGAAGGTGGTTATCATTACCAGCTATGGTCATGTGACCAGTTGTAGCAACAAGGATTATAACTGACATAATTATTTCTGTCATATTTTGTTAAGAATGTGTTTGTGCAGATACTTTTTGGTTTTTCCTTGATTTATATATCATGTAATATAATATCACCTAAGATAATAATATCATATCTAAGTTTTGAGATAGTAAAAGAATGTTCCTTAAGGTACATTGTTCCTAAAACAGAAAATTGGCTTATCACACAGCAGATTAATCAACATATCCAAAGCAGAAATAGTATGTCTGGAGTTGGAAAGATAAAAATGACTGTCTTAAGCTTGCATGTTTCCAGGAAAAGTACTTATCCTAGGAGTATAACAAGTCTAGGACGCCTGCAAAGATCAAATTGTAACAAAGTTAGCTTTCCTGAGTCACTATATTTGCTTCTATCTCCCAAATCCCTTAATGTCACATAGTTTCATATATGGACCACAAGGATGTCAATTTTATAGCCCTATCGTTGGCCTGCCTCTCAATGTGAATCTGCTCATTCAGAGCCAAATATAGACAAGTACAGGAGCAATAATCAATGTTTCCAGATCCATATCACACCACTAGTCCACATCTGATGCAGAGATTGACACCTTAGTAAATGATTCCAAGACATTGTGTATTCACACAGGAGAAGTTTATACTGCTACCACAGAGTTTGCATGAAGTCAAATATCAACTAATTTGAATAAGTTAAGGAAATATTGTCCTGAAATTGGGGGAAGAGAATATTTTTAGAATGTCAGGATAGAGGAAATATGCTTAAATAATATACTCAAAGTCATAAACCATGATGGAAAAATAACCCTCAAACTGTCAGAATATTCTCAGGCTTTAGGTAGCCAAGAATTTGTCTTATGCTGGATCATGGAAAATTCAGCAAATTAAAGAGAAATTGCAATGAGGCATCTACCTATGGGACTTCTTGCTCATATTCAATGTGCACAGTGATTCAGTCAGCTTTTTAATGAACAAATGGAAAATGTCCCTGATGGTCCAGAAAGCAGAATACAGGTTCTATATTTGACATTTAAACTCTTTCAATTTCATCATAAAATGTGGTAAATAATTAATTTTATCTACTTTAAATAAGATTGTATTCAATACTTTTGAATCTTTCAAACACAATAAAAACATCCACTATTATTAACATTGAATCAGGTGTATACTAACAAGGTAGTTCTCTAAGGAATGCTCTGGGGCTGTGGTAATAGGAATTTTCATTTCTGTGAATGTTTTATGTTTATTTTAACAGCAATGAAAATCTTGATTTATACAGTAAATGATTTTTTTCTTCTGTATTTCATTGGATTGAAGTAGACTAGGGCAATTACTGTCAACACAGCTATGTGAGCTTTCTGGATCAAATGTAACCACAATGATTATTCATATTAAACCTTAGATTTTGCAGAAAAATGTAAAAGCCCAAGAGCAGTTTTGAAAATCCTTGACTCAGAGGAACGACAATTTTTCTCGATTGCATTTTCTTTCTTCTAAGATATTCAAAGTGCTTTGGGGCATACATTGCTGTGTGCATCTGAGTGAGATAAATTGCTCATATAAGCAGATGATTCTGCAGTGCAGTTAGATGAATAATCACCAGGCATGAAGTGGGGCAATCTGTATGTGTACACACATAAAAACTATAGCTGTCTGAACAAACAAACAACAATATCAAGTACTTCCGCATTCAGCAAATGATTATCAAGATAAATTTCATTTTGTTCATTTCACTCATGTATTTTAAATAGAACTCATAAGCATGGTTGAATGACAATATACTGATGCTGAGACTAAAGGAAAAATGAATGAGGCTAAGAAGAGAGGGTCTGGTGAACTAACCATAGATAGCAAAGAAGAAGTTAGAAAACAACAAGGGCATATTAATTTCAGGAATGATGCTAGTTTCTATTGCCTTTGAAGTATCTTCAGTCTATGTGCTAAGACAAAGATGCCAGAACAGTGTCTTTGATAATACTTGAGCCTATATGACAAAGTGTATTAAGCATGACAATTAGTAATTCTAGTGACAAATGTTTGGCATGATAGCTGACAAACATTGCTTCACTCCCTTTCTTCATCTTTATTAACAGAATTCCACTTTTGATGAGAGAATACATATCCAAAGAAAAGGCTAATTTGCCCAGACTTCCTTGCAACTAAGACTGGACATGTGACTGGTACTGAGTAGTGAGGTGTAAACGGAAATGGATGCAGAATGAGTTTGAATTCTTTTTCACAGAAGAAAATAACCCTGTGGTACATATACACTATGGAATACTACTCAGCTATTAAAAACAAGGAATTCCCGAAATTTGTGGACAAATGGATTGAGCTAGAGATGATCATAATGAGTGAGTTAACCCAGAAGCAGAAAGACTCAAATGGTATATACTCACTTATATCTGCATACTAGCCCAATGGACATGTCCCACGAAAGCCTTCCCTTACCAGAAAACTGGGACAGAGGGAAGGACATCCTATTGGGACTCTAGATGAGAGAACAATGAGAGAATAGCAATGTAGAAGGATCCAGTGGGTCCTAGAAACCTACAAGTAGAACATTATGATAGGCAGATTTGGGTCAAGGGGTCCCGCTCAAACTAAGGCACTAGCCAAGGACAATGCAGGCGGAAAAATTTAAACCCCTACCCTGATATAGCCCATGGACAGGACAGTCTCCACACTTGAGTGGAGAGAGGGATTTGACTTTCTCATGTACTCTGGTGCCTGACATTGGACTATGTCCCCTGGCGGGGGAGACCTAGTGGCACTCAGAGGAAGGACAGCAGGTCACTGAGAAGAGACTTGATACCCTATGAGCATATACAGGGGGAGGTAATCCCTCTGAGGAACAGTCATAGGGGAGGGGAGTAAGGGGAAAATGGGAGGGAGGGGAGAATGGGAGGATACAAGGGATGGGATAACCATAGAGATGTAACAAGAATAATAAAAATAAAAATAAAGAAAAAAGAAAAAAGAAAAGTTAGAAGGACCTGGGGTCATTTCTGGGTTCCAAAGCATCCATCTCACCTCTGTACTATAGCTTCAGATTTTGTTTAATATGAAAACAGATAAAAATTTACTTAAACTCACATGCTTGAATTTCTATTATATGTAAACTGGTCAAAACCAAGAGCCAGGGTGGCCGTTACGTACATTGATGGAGGACTTCCCCTGAAAAGTCAAGAGAAACATGTCTTTATCCCAGGTGGAGAGGGCACCAACAGACCAAAGAAGATTCCAATTAAGTACAGTTGGGGAACTAATGCATTTACTGTAGATACTCCAGCTGCATGTGTGACTTAAAGGCAATCACACTGCCTAGTAACCCCCTGGAAAATTTACCAGCCTCTGCATTACTGAAGAACCCCTACATAGAAATAATTACTTATGTAACTTTGGAGAGTGGAGGAACCTCTAGAGAGAGGTCTTCTGAGCCCCTTGAGCCTCCTTGCTCTCTCTAGTGAGGAATATTGATGGGGCTGATCTGGTGAGGATCATCTTCATGGAGTCACAGCTTCTCTGATTGGAAATAGCAAGCATCACATTCAAAATGGAGGAAAGAGCTGCATGGCAATGGTTTGTTGATGGAGAGAGCAGTTTGGGTCATGCTGAGCTAAATTGTACAGAAAATATTTTCCAATTGTTTTTCAATCTTAATGGCTTCAAGGAAGAAAATTCAGGCTTAGTTTTTAGTAAATTGTGAACAACTCTCAAAACTTAGTTTTCCTTTTTTGTGAAACACTAAGATTAACTTTAGGTTCATAGCTTGTGTCCAAAATAATTATCTAGCTAAATTTTAAGAATGTATTTTATTTCAACAAAGTTGACTTTTTACTCATGAGGATAATAGTCTTTTCAGTTATATGTGGATTACCATTTCCATATAACATGAATAAAATGTCAGTTGACTTAAGAAAAAGTACTAATGATAAACAAAATAGTTTAAGTGGGGGAACTTATTAAAAAGGATAATAGCGTATAAAGACTAGATTTCATTGAGTCCTAAGTACTAAATTTCAGCTCTACATCAATTATTATAAATTGACTAATAAGTTGAGTGTATGTTTTCTGTTTTAAAGAAGCCTGAATAGACTTTAGCCTGTTGGCAAATGTTGCTAGTACTAAGTGCTAATACAGTTTTTACAACCCTTATGCAGGTTCCCTCAGCTCACACTTCACTTGTGATCAGAACACTGCAAGTCTGTTGTATTGTATCTACCTGTGATCCCAAAGTTTTAGGTCAAATCTCATACATGCAAATTCTAAATTGTATTCCAAAAAATTATTCGTTATTATTTGTTTATCTTGGACTACTGTAGATAAGGGCTGAAGAAATTTCTGTTATATGTAAACTGATCAAAACCAAGAGTCAGTTGGCCATTACAAACAGTGGTTGCAGGACTTCTCCTGGAAAGTCAAGAGCTAAAACTGAAGTTTTATAAACTAGGATCATTGACACAGCAGCTTGAAATTTACTAAAAATTTGATAACAAATAGTATCATGACAGAATTCTCCTGCATTTAGCCTCCCTCTGTTTTCAGCATCAAACAAGGTTGCTCATACAAGCAATATTTTTTATTTTGAAATACCCCTGTTGGAGAAATTTAGAATATATCCATTATTGGGTACAATATTACTATGAAAAATAAGTCATAATAAAAGATGAAATTGTATAGTGCTTTTTAAAAGCATAGTGGTGTTATCATGAAGAAGAAACGCTTAATATGGTAAACCACAGTCTCTGACTTTCATGTTTTACCTTGTTCACCCACAGTTTCTACAATGCCCACACACAAGCATCACAAGAAGTTTCTTATTAGAGTTGATGGAACTCAAAATTTGTCAAGTAAGAAAAATAGTTTTGGTTAATTTTGCTACAAAATGCTTTCTATAGTCATCTCCCTTTAAACAAATACATGGAAGTCCACAGTGAAACCAGAGTCAAGGAATTCTTATCCTCAGAAGCTCTTCCTCAATCCATAAAACATTTTTATTCAATATCTATATGAGAAATATCTATATGAGAAATATGAGCAACATGCTGAGTTGGACTTAGTAGATACTATGTCTTCATCATGTAGGATGCCACTCACACACCCACCATAGAAGACTGAATAATAAATTTCAACATAATCAGTGGAAAATACATCTTGAGATCTAGGTTTATTCTCACCATTTTAAGTATGCTGATATGTTCTGGAATATAACACATTCCTGCACAATTCTACAGCAGTTCAATTTAGTACAAATTCATTTCTTCCCACTTTATCCTTAAGGTTAAGTCAAATGGAAAGTTTTGTTGAAAAAAATGAAAATTTCACTCATATATTTAGAAAATAGATAATAATCAGGCTGGTAAATAGTGATTACTATCCCAGGAAAAGAAAGTTTAAGAAAAGCTCCATGAAATATGGATGAAAGAAGAAGGCTACCCAGGCAATCCCTGCTTCAGCAAACAGCAGCAACTCTGAGCTTCAGATTGAAGCCAATTCGTCCTGTCCCCACTTAATTTGAAACGAGTCTTACTCTGGGATGTAAAAAAACAAAACAAACAAACAAAAAAAAAAAAAAAACAAGGCACAATTGGAGTGCTGACCATTCTGTTTATAATACTCACTTTCTGCCCGGCAATAACTCTGCCCAGCTGCACCGGAAACCATGAAACAAAGGGATTCAACTTCACATTTAGATCAGTTGTGCAGCATGGTTGTGCAGCATGGGTGGGTTTGAGGAGTGACATAATGCAGGTGAATTGATGGGAACAGTAAGATTTTAACCTTCATTCAACATCAAAGTGTCACTGCTGAGTAAATGTGCTACTGCCAACTGGGATTCAGAACCAGTTTTAAATATTTCAGGAATAATTGACGCTGTCTTCAAAGAAAGGAATGACTCCCATGTTGAGGCCACGTGCCGCTGTATTTACTTAGAAGCTGAACTGAAGACAGGGTCCAGATTATATTCAGGAGGAAATAGGAGTATCTGAAAGATGTTTCTTACTAATGTGGTTGTGAGCACTGAAATAGACACTGGTTTCTTACATGAATTTTCTGATTTTGTGCTCTTGGCAGAGAGACAGCACTGTGGAGTTAATTGAGTCTGTTGACACTAATCAAATACATTTTGAAACTAATTCATAATATAATGTACAAATAGTATATTGAAAAGGAAATATGTTTTAAATTATGATCTGAAGGTATCTATCCTGATATTTACATGGAGTTTTCTATCCTTTTTTAAATAAAATCAACAATTTTAAAAATCCATAAAATAAACTTTAATCATTCTTGAAATTTAGGTGTTATATAATGAGAAATATCACCAGTGAATTCCATCTTTCTGGTATGTCAATTGTTGCTGTTTTATTTTATTTATTTTATTTAATTTTGGCACTGAAAAAGTCTCAAAAAGAAGATGAACAGTTTAGTGAAATCTATGGATCTTTTACCTGTGTGCCTTAACCCAGACTGAACATTTCAAGAGAAAACACTAGACGGTAAGGCTGCCCATAAAACAGTTTTTCACTGCAGTTCACTTTGCCCACTATTTCGGGTTTTGTACCTATTCTGTACAATGCTATAATATACCAAATTTTCAAGCTCAAAACCATGAAAATAAAGATTTAAATGACCTATGTTGCGACAAAAATCCATAATACACCAATTTTCAAAGGAAATAAATGGCATAAACTGAACACATGCTGAAATACCTAGAGTGAAAAGTTAAGTTCACACATACTCCAAGGTATGAACTTGACTCCAGAAACAAACTGCTTTGTAGATTCCATAGGAATGAAATATGAAAAAATAATGTATGTGAAACAGAACTTAATAAGTAAATCTGGTAAAAAAAAAAAGTATGAAATTCTGTGCTTAGAATACTGTTGAAAAATTATTGACCATTGTTCTTCTAAAGATATAATTTATTAAGTATTGTGAATTAGCCCATCCTGAATGTGTGACCGGTCTTTCTCTAACTCAATTTGTATGGTTTACTCTGAAAAAATAATGAAGACCTTTATGACCCTCTGTTGTTCTCAGAACATAAAGGTATTCCACATGGTAAAATCTACTTCAGATACAGCTTTATTTTGCATTGTAGAGCTATTTATGGGCAAATAGAAGCCCAGTGCAGCATTTCAACCTATTCATCTAAAGATTTTTTTATTGAAAAGTAAAATATTTTCATACCATATATGTTGACTAAGATTTTCCCTCCTTCTACTCCTGCCATTTCCTTCCCTCCTGCCATCCCACACAGGGACACCCATTTTAGTCTCTTATTAGAAAACCAACAGGCATTTAAGGGACAATGATAAAATTCAAACTATAGTAAGATAAAGCAAAAACACACAGATTGGAATAGAACAAAACAAATAGAAGGAAAGGTCTCAGGAGAAGGCATAAGAACAGATACAGACATAGAGACCCACCTGTTCACACACTCAGGGATCCCATACAAACACAAAGATATTCAGCCTATAAGATTTTAAGAGAGAAGGAAGAAGGAGGAAGAGAGAGAGAGAGGGAAATAGGAAAAAATAAAAATTAGAAAGACAAAGTTCAAAAAAGAAAGAAAGAAAGAATAAAAAGGGAAGGAAGGAAAGAAAGACTCCAACATGGCATTATGAGACAAGGAACTTCCAAAAAGGCTATTGAGTTTGGGTTTTGTTGGCCATCTACTGTAGGACATGTGTCCTATCTATAAGAGTAGTTTGTTCCCCCCAGTAAAACTCCCTTGGAAAAAAATAAATTTTCTTTTGCAAGTGGTTATCAATTCGAGATGGCTTTTGAGTTGTAGGAGATGTGTAGGTCCCTGTTTTCACAGAAAAGCACTAGTAGAACCAAAACTTTTAAACACAAAGCATTGTCTCTTCAAACACAGAGAGGGTAGCTTATTTTCTACCCAGAAGTCTAGGAGTGGATATGGTGAGTAGCCTGGTGAGCTTTCCACTATTTTTGGTTTTACCAAACCCTTATCTTGAGCCTGTATTCTCAGCTATTCTACAGAACCTATCTTTATAGAAGATGTCACATGAACGTTACAAAAAGTTTTAATGTAGTCATAGCTGAAGCTTTGTTGTGCACACAGTTTTGAGTTAATTATCACCGTAAAACTTTTTACCAAAGTGTGCTGTGGTTAAATATGCCTAAAATACACTACTCTAGGCCAGCCTCTTGAAGTTTGAACCAACACTGGCAACTGAGACATGTTGTTCCTTGCCTCTCACAAACAAGCACTCTGCTGGTCATGGTATTGACAGAGAACACCTTCACTGGGTGATAAGGACATGTGCACACTTCTTCTTTCAGTTCTAGGGCTTACCTTTTGCAGACCTCTGCAAGCCCTATGAATGATGCCTCAGTTTCAGTGAGTTCATATGTTCACAGTCCTGTTGTGTTTAAAGGATTTGTTTCTTTGATGTCCTCTCATCTCTTGCTCTTATGTTATTACCACTTCCTCTTCCACAGGGATCTTACCTGAGTGGGGGAGGGGGCCGGAGAATTGATGGGGACATCCCACTTAACTAGATGCCCCTCAACAAAAGAATGGATAAAGAAATTGTGGTATATATACATAGTGAAATATTACTCTGCTATTAAAAACAAAGAAATCATGAAATTTTTAGACAAATGAATAAAAGTAGAAAAGATTATCCTGAGAGAGATAACTCAGACCCAGAAAGACACATATGGTATGCACTCACTTATAAGTGGATTTTAACCATATAGCACAGGATAAGCATACTATAATGCACAGATCCAAGAAGATAAATAACAAGGAGGATCCAAGGGAGGATGCTTAAATCTCACTCAGAATGGGAAATAGAATATATAGTAGTAGTGCTTGATGAGGGATAACAAGGTAAAAGAGGGAGCAAGAGAGAAATTAGGGTGATGACTAGACTTGGGGAGAGCTGAGACAGAAAGACAGAAGGCCTGCACAGAAAAGAGAAATTGTGGGTAGGGGCATCTCTGTGACAAGCTGAACACCTAAGTTAGGATAGGCTTCTGGGAGGATATAAGGGGTGGCTCTAGCTAAGACTTCTAATAGCAGGGGCCATGGAGACTGAAGAGCATACTCTTTAACTAGACTCTAACTAGTAGAGGGAGAAGAGCACCAACCTGCCCATGAAAATTTAGACCCAAAACTTACCCTGACTACAAGATGTATAAGGAAAAGATGGAGTGGAGATTGAGAGAATATCTAAGCAATGCCTGGCCCAATCCAAGACCCATGCCATAGAAGAATGCCAACCCCTGATACTATTAATGATACTCTGCTTTGTTTGTAGACAGAAGCTTAGAAGAATTGTCTTCTCAGAGGCTCCACCCAGCAACACCTCTAAACAGATGCTGAGACAAACATTGAATAAAGAATAAGAAGTCTTATGGAAAAGTGAGGGGAATGATAGAATGACATGGAAGTAACAGGAGCTCCACTTGAAGAGCAATAGAGCCAACTACCCAGGGCCCAGAGGGTCTTGTGAAGAATGAAGCACCAAGCAAGAACCATGCATGGACTTGACCTAGGACCCCTATACAGATGTAGCCAAGGAGATTAGGGACTGTCTCTGGTATGGACTCTGTTGCCTGCTTTTTGATAACTTCCAGACCACAGAGGAAGAGGACTTGCTCAATCCTGATATGACTTGATGAGGTGAGGTGGGTGGGAAGGGAGGCCCCCTTTTCTGAGGAATAGGAAAGAGAGGATAGAGAAAGATGGGGGAGGGTGGGAATGGTAGGAGCTAAAGGATGGAGGCTTTAAAGTGAATAAATAAATCAATTAATAAAAAAGAAAACAGAAAAAAGATGAAAAATGAGATTTTAAAGGTCTCTTACTCTTCACAATGTCTAACTATGGGCCTCTGTTCTCATGTGCTTCAGGAGGAAATTTCTCTAATGATGGCTGATGAAGGAATTTACTTATGAGTAAAGCAGAACATAAATAAAAGTAATTTTATTGCTATATTCATCTGGCATAAGAGTAGTATTTGGTTTTACTCAAAGTCCCTGAGCTGTCTAGTCCTTTGTCACCCAAGCAGCATCAAGCATGTTTCAATCTCATGGACTGGGCCTTAACGCACATGAGATATTGGGTGGTTGATTACTCCCAAAAACTTTGTGCCATCATTTCACTGGTGTAAGTTGCTCTCAGGTTACTATTGTAGATTAAAGAGTTTATAGCTAAGTTGGTATTTGTGTTTCTGTTCTGGTACCATGCAGAGCACCTTCTAGTACAAAGAACAATAGCCTACGGTGGTGATGGCTCTAAGTAAGCACCAGCTCAATTTCTTCATGTTAAATAGTTGTTTAGGCGATATCCTGAGAAATATGTCCTTGCTCTCAGTTTGTGGAGAGCAACATATAGTTTGGGAAAAATCCCTTAGGATTCCCTTGGCACAATTGGATATAAATGATTCCTGGTACTAGAAGTTTCATTGGTTACAAGAGATAGCCAGCTGAGGCTCTGTCTCCCACATTATTTGGTGATTTCCTTTAGATCACTGTATATATTTTAAGAAGCTTCTACTGTATTGGGTTTCCATACCCCCTCTGAGATGGCCCTTAGTTTTAGCTTTCTCTTCCCATATCCATTCCTTCAGCCCACTCTTACTTCCCCCTTCCTGCTTGATTCTTGAATTCCAGTACACCCTCATCCATCCATAAGTATCTGTCCTACTTCTCTTTCCTGGAAGAACTATCCATCCCTGAGTCTATACTTAACCTCTAATTGTTCTAGAGAGTGTAGCTTGCTTATATTTGATGTAGTTTGTCTTTCTAGGTCTGCGTTACCTCAATCAGTATGATTTTTGTCTTGTACCATGCATTTACCTGAAGATTTATTTTTTTAAACAGCTGAGTAATATTTCATTTTATAAATGCATCAAATTTTCTTTATCCATTAATCTGTTGATGGACATCTAGGCTGCCCCAAATTTCTGTGTATTATGAATAGAGCAGTAATGAGCATCATTGCTAAAGTGTTTCTGTTGTAAAATGACTTATCCTTTGGGTGTATGCCCAAGATAGTATAGCTGGATTTTGACATAGATCAATTCCCATCTTCGTGAGGAACCATCATGTTGATTTCCATAGTATCTACACAGGTTTTCAGGCCCACTATCAATGAGTGAGTGTTCCTCCAACTCCACATCTTCACCAGCATAAGCTATTGCTTATTTTACTGATCTCAGCCATTCTAAAAGGTACAAAGCTAAATCTCAAAGTAGTTTTGTTTTGCATTCCTCTGCTGACTAAGGATGTTGAACATTTCTTTGGGTGTTTTCTCTTTTGAAAATTCTTTGTTTAGATCTATAACCCAATATAATTGGGTTATTTGTTTTCTTTATGTCCAGTTTTTTGAGTTCTTAATAAGTTTTGACTATTAAGCCTCTATCAGTTGTGTAGTTGGCAAATTATACCCTACTGTTCTGTCTGAATGACAATGTCCTTTTTCTTGCAGAGGCTTTTCAGTTTCATGAAGTTCCGTTTAATAATTTTTTATTTTAGTCCTCTATGATAGCAGTGTTCTGTTCATAAAGTAGTTTCCTGTGCTAGTGAATTCAAGGTTATTTCCCACTTTCTCTGCAATCAGGCTCAGTGTACATGGTTTTATGTTTAAGTCTTTGCTCCATTTGAAGTTAAGTGTTCTACAGGGTGATAAGTATGAATCTATTTGGATTCTGCAAGCATCCAAGCAGTTTAACCAGCACCATTTATTAAAAATATTGTCAAAAGAGAAAGAAAAAGAAAAGAAAGAAAGAAAGAAAGAAAGAAAGAAGAAAGAAAGAAAGAAAGAAAGAAAGAAAGAAAGAAAGAAAGAAAGAAAATACTCTTTTTTCTACAGTTTATTTCTGGTTTCTTCATTATAAATTAAGTGTCCATAGATACCAGGTTTTATGTCTAAGCCTTCAATTCTATTCCCTTGATCCACATGTGGTTTTGCACCAATACTATGTTCAGGAGTATAACATGAAATTGCGCATGGTGATACATGTACCAGAACTTTTATTATTCAAGATTATTGTAGCAACCCTGCGGTTTCTTGTGTGCTTCTATATGACACTGAAAATTCCCTTTTCAATATCCATGAGGAATCTTGTTGGAATTTTGATGGGAGTTGCATTGGATCTGTAGATTGCTTTATAGGATGGCCATTTTTACAATGCTAATAATATGAATCCATGAGCATAAGATAACTTTTCGTCATCTTGAACTTCATCAAGTTCTTTCTTCAGTATCTTGATGTTTTCTTTCAACCATACAAGTCTTTCCTTACTTAGAATTTTCTCAAGATATTTTATATTATTTTATTCTAGTGTCAAAAGTGATATTTTGGGGCTGGAGAGATGTCAGAGGTTAAGATCACTGGCTGCTCTTCCAAAGGTCCTGAGTTCAATTCCTAGGAACCACATGGTGGCTCAAAACCAGTGCCTTCTTCGGGTGTACATGAAGGTAAAACACTGTGTATATATGAGAAATAAATGCATCTTTTTTTAAAAGTGACATTTCCCTGATTTTTTTCTCAGCCCATTTTTTCATTTGTATGTAGGAGGGCTTCTGATTATGGTGAATTAATTTTGAGTCCGGCTACTTTGCTTAAAATGTTTATCAACTGGAGGAATTTCCCAGTGGATTTTTAGGATCACATGTATATTATCATATCATCTGCAAATAAAGACACTTTTAGTTAATCCCTGCAATTTGTATCTCCTTAAGCACCTTCAGTTATTTTATTTCTCTAGATACGATTTCAAGTACTACATCAACTATTTATGGAGAGAGTGGACAACGATATTCTCTTCTTGATAATAGTGAAGTTTCTTTGAGTTTCTCTCAATTTATGTTGATATTGGCTATGGGCTTTATGCATATTGCCTTTACTATGTTGAAACATGTTCCTTATATCCCCAATTTTTCAAGACAATTATCATGAAAGGGTGTTAGAAATTTGTCAAAGGCCATTTCTGCATCTAATGAGATGATCATGCTATTATTTGTCTTTAAGTTTGCCTAGATGGTGGATTATATTTATTGCATTTCAAAGATAAAGCTTACATGATGATTACTGGGTGACTGTTTTTTAGATGTGATCTTGGTTTCTGCTTATATTTTATTGAGGATTTTTACATCCATGTTCATAAGAGAAATTGATCTCTAATTTCTCACCTTGGGTTTTTGTATAGCTTAGGTATCAGGATAACTATAGCTTGGAAAAACAAATTGGCCAATGTTCTTTCTGTCTCTGTTTTGTAGTATGATTTGAGAATTATTAACATTAACTTTTTGAAACTCTAATACAATTCTGTGCTAATATCATCTGATACTGAGGCTGTTTTTCCTGGTTGGGAGACTTTTAATTACTGCTTCTATTTGACTACAAGTTATAGGTCTGCTGAAACTGTTTATTTTATCTTTATTGAACATTGGTAGGTGGTGTATATCAAGAAAAGTATCCTTTTTAAAAAAGATTTTCCAAATTATTGAGCTCCACTAGAGACTTGCAATCTTACCAGAAATTTGAAGTATAGCTGAAGCATAAAATAAGTATCTTAAAATGTCCTTTGTGAAGTACTTAAAGAGGGAATTAATAAATCTCTTAAAGAAATCTATAAAAACACAAACGAGATGTGGAATGAAATGAAGAAAAAAGTTCAAGAGCTTAGGGGATAAAGAGAATCAATAAAGAAAACCCAACATGAGAGAAATTTGGAAATGAAAATTTTAGAAATTCAAACAAGAACTTCAGAGGCAAACCTCACCAATAAAATACAAAAGATGAAAGAGAGACCTGTAGGCACTGAAGATAAGATAGAAGAAATGGATACCTTGCTTAAAGAAAATGTGAAATCTGTAAAAAAAAAAAAAGAAAGAAAGAAAGAAAGAAAGAAAGAAAAGAAAAGAAAGAAAGAAAGAAAGAAAGAAAGAAAGAAAGAAAGAAAGAAAGAAAAAGAAAAAATCAGGGCACAAATGATCCAGGAAGCCTGTGACACTATAAGAAAACTAAATCTAAGAATAAAAGGAAAGCAAAGCTATTATACTGGCTGTTATTGATTGTGGTTTTTATGATGGTCTCTAGGCATCTGGTTATGGCAAGAATGTAAACCTAGACACTCATATCCTATCTTATTTTTTGTTTGGTTGGTTTTTTTGGGGGGCTGGGTGTTTTGTTCCTTGGTTTCTGTTGCCTTCCATGTTTCTTAGTAGGTTGTTGTAGCTGTGTGTTACATGGTAGGAAATTCTTCAGAGATCCTGCCTGTACAATTTGTGTCTAGGTATTGGTAGTTGATGTTTATGAATCAGAAAGGGCAAAAAGAGGGAAAACAGGGTGTTTCAGGATCTGATCTTCTTAATGCTCTAGGAATGGAGGGGGGATAGAGAATGAGGGTAGACACAATAAATTAGCTACTATAGAGCAGGGGATAGGGCTGCAGAATTGGATGTGATCGAGAGGAGAGAGAAGATATGAAGCTCACCTATGTAATTTGCTGACCTAATTGTTTCTCTGGCAGGCTTGACTGCTGGGTTCCTAAGTAATGCCTACTGGAGTTGGAGGCTAGGATAAAGGGGTAAGTCCAAGGAAAGATGGTTGTAGAGGAAGATCTGTATGGTCCACTGGAGATGAAGGTAGAGAAGAAAGGGACTGCAGTAAGTGGCTTGCTACAAAATTGAATGTTATTGTGGGGACTGGATTTGGCAGAGGAGGGAAACGTGAAGATATACAATTAGCCTACCAGCTTCCCTGGCCTCTCTAAAGTTTCTATATCTATGACATTAATATACATATATAATCTGAATTGAAAATGCCATTATTGAACCTCAGACAGGAATAAAGGCAGTGTTTATCTGAAACCAGTCAAATATAAAACTGTGAACACAACTCCACAACCTTTGGCAATCTAATAAAGGCATCTCAATGAAGAACTACCCGGGCTCAAATATTTATGTTGTTGTCCGTGAAGACAATTCAAGTAATCACGATATAAAATTTTAAAGGTCCAGGGCATGAATCTTCTGCTCAGAACAGATGATTCTCTCTACCCTTTGCTTTCTCAAGATCCCTGTTCTAGAATCTTCACCAAGTAGTCTTCCAGAAACCTCAGAATACACTGTGTATGAATACTGCTCTACACTCTTATTTTCACTTTTATCATACATATTTACCTACTTTTTTTTCATTTAACCTGTTACGCATTCCCCACCGTCTTAAATTTTTAAGCTGTTAAAATATGACAGACTTACAAAAATAAAGCCTTCCACAAGAAGGTCACAGAACAGTTGGTATGATGTTGCTAAATATATTGCTTATTATACCTCCTATACAGGCTTTATATGCCTTCACAAGCTTAACATTTTATTGTGCATCAGTAAAAATCCCTACCCAAGGATTTCAGGATGCACAGCAAGTCCACTCATAGCTTATGTATCTGAGGAAATATTACAATTTCCTCTCAATTTTCCCTCCTCTGGTTTCAAGAAGTCAATATCTGCAAATTGCTTTTTCTAAATACCAGTCACTCAAATGATCTCTGTTCTTTCGTTCATTTAATTATTCCCTGGGGTAAGAGAGGAGCTATTAGTATAGAAACAACTGGAATCTGCTGCTTTATTGGCTTCCAAGAAAATAAATGAAAGGACAAAGAATATGTTGGTTATAGAGAGTCACTAAAAAAAAGCATATAAGGAGAAACTTCCATATGAACTGTTTATTGAGTTACCTTTTTCTTGGCACCACATCTCCTGACCACCCAAGTGTAGTCAGCATTGCCTTTCTAGACAGGATAGCCCTTTGCAGTTTCTGTCTGAGAGAATACTCCTTAAACCCAGTCCCTGTCACCATTTGTAGGCTGCATTTAGAAGTAAGTTTCTGGAGAGCTGACCTAGAGACTGGAGGCTCCTAGAGTAAGCCGTGAATGTCTGACTCCAAAGTCTGTCAGCCATAGACACTTCCCAGTCTGCTCTTTTTTTTTTTTTTTTTTTTTTAGTGATTTTATTTTATTTTTAAATATATTTTATTAATTTATTCATATTACATCTTAATTGTTGTCCCATCCCTTGTATCCTCTCATTCCTCCCTCCCTCCCATTTTTCCCTCACTCCCCTCCCCTATGACTGTGTATGAGGGGGACTTCTTCCCCCTGTATATGCTCATAGAGTATGAAGTCTCTTCTTGGTAGCCTGCTGTCCTTCCTTTGAGTGCCACCCGGCCTCCCTATCAAGGGGACGTCGTCAAATATGGGGCACCAAAGTTCATGTGAAAGTCAGACACCACTCTCCACTCAACTGTGGAGAACGTCCTGTCCATTGGCTAGATCTGGGTAGGGGTTCAAAGTTTACTGCATGTATTGTCCTTGGCTAGTGCCATAGTTTGAGCAGGACCCCTGGGCCCAGATCCTCCCATCATTATGTTCTTGTAGGTTTCTAGGACCCTCTGTTCCTATTTCCCCCTTCTCCCATGCTTCTCTCATCTAGAGTCCCAATAGGATGTCCTCCCCTCTGTCCCACTTTCCTAATGAGTGAAGACTTTCATGCAACATGCCCCTTGGACTAGTGACTAGATATAAGTGAGTATATACCATTTGAATCTTTCTACTTCTGTTTTAACTCACTCATTATGATCATATCTAGTTCAATCCATTTGTCCACAAATTTCAGGAATTCCTTGTTTTTAATAGCTGAGTAGTATCCCATAGTGTATATGTACCACAGTTTCTTTATCCATTCTTCTACTGAGGGACACTTAGGCTAAGCCATAGTTCAAAGGCAGGGTTTTCAGATTTGTAAGTGCAAAACCCAGCAGATACCAAAATCTATGGATGTTCCAGTTGTTATGTTATATGTGAAAAAAAAGAAGAAGAAATAAAAAGGAAAGGGCATAACTGCTTCTTGGTATGATGGAGGAGAAAGTTAGTTGCCTAAAAAAGGAAGAGCATAGCCAGAGGCAGACATCTGGGAGAGTCCAGAGTGTACATAACCCTGAGTCATGTGAGGAGAGAGGGAAGAGAGAGGAGATGCTGACCAACAGGAACAGCTGGATTATATAGGAAAGGGCAGTTGGGAGAAGGGCAGCCTGGCCCCTTGGCTGAAGAAGTTAAGGACAGAGACAGGCTATGTTAGTCATATCAGTAGGGACTGAGGCATGCTGGGAGAATCTGGTGGTCAGGTTGGCTTTCATATGTAAATTAGGCACCTCAGCTATTTATCCCACATCATGGTGCTGTTTTTGCATGAAACATATGCACACTTACCACTGTACTTTAAACCATCTCTACTTCTCTTGCAATGTAATATTCCTTATGTAAATAGGTGTTATTCTGCATTGCTTAAAAAATGTTGAAAGGAAAATTTGACTTGAATTTCCATCTTGTCATTTTTTAAATTACTGTTTGTTGCATTGGCAGATGCAAAACTTAAGAGTACAGAGGACCTGACACAGTGTTTCCACTATTGCTGTCAAAGCTTACAAACTACACAGAGTACATTTACAACATGATATTCTGAAATGCAAATATTTATAAGTAACAATTTATGTTTGTGTGTATGTTTTCATGTTCATGGGCATAGGTATGTGTAGGTACATAGGCTGGTGCATGTGTCGATGTATGCACATTCTAACTGAGGATCTATGTTGATCTCAAATGTCTTCCTTGACTGTTTTTCTCCTCATATATATTGAGGCAGGGCTTCTTGCTGAAACCAGTGTGAATTTTTCAGCTCGTTGGGTTGTCCAGCTTACTCCAGAGATTGGAGATCTGAAATCCAGCCCTCATACATAAAGAACAAATACTTTACCTGCTGAGCCATCTCTCCAGCCCAAACACTGTTTTTAAAAATTATAGAAAAAGCCTGGTACTTTTGAAACAGAAAGTAAGGTAGAGTTCTTTTGTTGAAAACATTCTGCTTTCTTTTTTGCATTATAAACAAGTGCTGTATTGTGTGGTTTAATGTTACTAAATTTAGAAACTTTCCATCCCTTAAGTAAAAATATGGATCATGGTTTGTTTCGCTAGTTTTATGTTAGAAAAAATACAATAACAGGTGTTACTTAAATTTCTTTCAAACTGCATTGTATTTCAAAGTTATATAATCTCTACCATTTTACCTGAGTTAAATGAAAGTCAATTTAAAATGTGCAGCCATTTATGAAAGTTAGACTGACAACCAGAACTGAAAGATGAGGCAAGGAGAAATCCAGATAATCCACAGAGTAAGCAGAAAAAGACCTTGTTGGATTCTGGCCAGAAACTTGAGAGTGGGAAATAGCTTAGACTGCATGAAGGACCAAACAATACCACTTCAGCTTTTGGCCCAGGTAGCAGTGTGCAACATTCTCCAGAGGCTCCTCACAGACAATCCAGGCAGCCCCAAGTAATCTATTTTGTAAACTGCATGAACAAGCCATATAAAATTAGGACCTGCCCTCCTTCACCACATTCTTGGAATGAGATCACCACACAGTGTGATGCCAGAGACACAGTTCTCAAACTGTGGGACACAGGACACCACTTGTGATACTTGACATATCATTGGCATTTGGGTTTAGGTCATTGGAAAATGAGATGGCTTTGCTGTGTGTCACCTTACTGCAGAGAAGTGATAAAGTATTTAAGTGGATTCTGAGTGCTGAAGTTGAAATTAGACTTAGATGTAAAAATGAAGAAGCTACCTCAATTTTTATGTGTCCATTTTGATAAAAACTTAATTAGGTGACTTCATATTTAAGAATAAATTTAAAATGAAAAAGTGGAGAAGGCAAGTTTAGTGGCTTGTGTCATTGGCTGATAATGGCTAACAGAGTTGTGGCATCCAGCATACGGACTGATCCAATTAGCTAATTACTAATTCAGATTGAGTACTGCCTGCTTTTATTTTGAAGATCAATTTCAGCTTAATAGGATGTTTTTTCCTGTCCACTGTCATCACAGAAAAATAAAACTGCACAATTGGGTGATTTAGGCAAATGAATGACTGAACCTTAGAATCAGGCCTTTTGTGATGTTGATTTTTTTATTGCCAAAAATGTCATTCAAGTCATGTTTATTCCACAACAAGAAGTACATATTTCAGTCCTATCAAAATTACACAGTGCAAAACTTGTACCATGGAGTATTTAGAGTAGAGATAATGCCTGAACATACTCCTCTTTGTGGTTACAGAGGCAAATGAAGCCCTACATTTGTCCTTTAAATACTATAATGTTACTGGCCAAGAAACGCTCCTTAGCAAGCTCCTATGATTGATTAATGATGCAAGGAACAAGGAAACACATGTAAGCAGGTCTCAGTAAGGTACTGTCCAGCCACTGTGAAGAAACACCTGGAGGCAGTGTGTGAAGCCCAGCTATTCACACTTAGAAAGAGGGAGCTAGCCAGGTGGTGGTGGCACATGCCTTTAATCCCAGCACTTGGGAGGCAGAGGCAGGTGGCTCTCTGTGAGTTCAAGGCCAGCCTAGACTACAAAGCTAGTTCCAGGACAGCCAGAGCTGTTCAACAGAGAAACACTGTCTCGGAAAAACAAATAAACAATAAAACAACAACAACCCAAAACAAACAAACAAAACAAGAAAGAAAGAAAGAAGGAAAGAAAGAATGAAAGAAAGGAGATAAACTTGCAATGCAAATGACCCAAAAGACTGTACATAGAAAATTCCTGCTGGGCTTGTAGCACCTCTATTCCAAGATACATCATGAGAAAATCCCAAAAGCCATTAGCAGAGGACAAAAGTGTATAGAGAAAGGTAGCAACTTCCAAGAAAAAAAAAAAAAAAGCTAGATGAGAGAACCATGTGAGAATAGCAAAGTAGAAAGATCCAGTGGGTCCTAGAAACCTACAAGTAGAACATTATGATAGGCAGATTTGGGCCAAGGGGTCCCACTCAAACTAAGGCAACAGCCAAGGACAATACAGGCGGTAAACTTTAAATCCCTACCCAGATCTAGCCAATGGTCAGAACAGTCTCCACACTTGAGTGGAGAGAGGGATTTGACTTTCTCATGTACTCTGGTGCCTCACATTTCACTATGTCCCCTGGAGGGGGAGACCTGGTGGCACTCAGAGGAATGACAGCAGGTCACTGAGAAGAGACTTGATACCCTATAAGCATATACAGGGGGAGGTAATCCCTCTGAGGAACAGTCATAGGGGAGGAAAATAAGGGGAAAATGGGAGGGAGGGAAGAATGGGAGGATACAAGGGATGGGATAACCATTGAGATGTAACAAGAATAAATTAATAAAATTTAAAAAAAAAAAGCCAGTAGTACATCAGCACCTATCTTGATTTTTCACCCAGAAGTCCAGAACAGAAATACTTCTTGTCCACAATGCTTCTTTGCCCCCCGAAATGGGGCAGTTCTTCTACATACAGGGTTATCTCAGACGACCCGCAACATCATTATCCCCACTATAACTTACATGCACAGGTCAAACAGCAAGGCTGTGCTGAATGCAGGCTACATAACACATGAGCTCTTCCCTGTCCTGAGACATGGATATCCAATTGCTGTAGCTGGCTCAAAGCTTAACTTCAGTATTCTGTTGCAGTTGCCAGTAAGCAAGATGGCTCTCCAGGTTGCCCTGAACTTATGTTGGGGATTCATTCATCTGGTGGGCCTTTGCTAATGTGGCTAGGCTACACCTCCTGGAACAGAAGTCATGGTAGTTGAACCTGTACCCTTGTTTTCCTTGGGGGCCAGCTCACCTAGGTAATGTGAATTTAGGAGTGGCAGGTGTATTTTAGAGTAAGGGGACGGGTTAAAAGGATGCTCTTTGTCCTTTTCACTCATTCACTAGATGTCTTACCTCAGTTTATTACCAAGCTCTTCCCATTCAATCAATGGTCCTGTTCTTCTTCACCTATCTTTCCTTCCTATAGAAGCCAATAATGAAATCTATGCAATGACAATGGCCTTGTGGTCTACTGGCTAATAATCTCATTAATTTTATGGTATCGTCTCAGAAGAAATAAGCTAAAATGACAATTACTACTTCAGTTTCACATATAAAAAACCTGAAGCAGCAAAAAATAATACATATTTGCCCAAGGAAATAGAGCCAAGTTGAGAAGGAATAAAACTCCAGAACAGGATTCTCACACAAACACTTTGTAGTCACCTTGGGCTTCCTTAATAGGCTAATTTATTGGAACAGAAAATGTCAGATTTCATCTAAACACACACTGTATATATGTTCTGGGAAAATGTTGTAGAAATTAAAGATTTGACATTCAAATGATTTGAACATGCAAAATTGGATGTGTCAATATAATTTTCTTTCAGTAACCTTGTAGTATTGTGAAATAAAAATGTAACCCTTGGGTCTGAATATATGAGCTGTTCTCCCCTCCCTATCTTCCTCCCTCTCTCTCTCTCTCTCTCTCTCTCTCTCTCTCTCTCTCTCT
>OU015743.1:133248393-133284511 GCA_907169655.1 Acomys percivali | reverse complement strand
CTCTCTCTCTCTCTCTCTCTCTCTCTCTCTCTCTCTCTCTTTCTAAGCACCCACCTCGTGTGTGTGTGTGTGTGTGTGTGTGTGTGTGTGTGTGTGTATTTACCACATCTGTTTGAAATCTTGACTAGTCTAGTCTATAGAGATTGGTGGTAATTAGCATAACAGACAAAAGGAGGAAATGTAGCCAATTTATGCCTCAGGCTGAAGTAATTTCAATATTAAGCATGAGTCAAATATTCATAGGTGGAGAACAGTTATTAGCAAAGATTGAAGTCAAAACGCTATTTGTGGTTTTGTTGCATAGGTAAGAATTCCATAGCTTTAGTAAGCCGGTGAATTTTGTTGTTCAGAATAGACAGGAGAAGGACAATGAAAATGGTGAACTCTCATTTGACCATGTCCCCTGGCGGGGGAAACCTGGTGGCACTCAGAGGAAGGACAGCAGGTCACTGAGAAGAGACTTGATACCCTATGAGCATATACAGGGGGAGGTAATCCCTCTCAGGAACAGTCATAGGGGAGGGGAATAAGGGGAAAATGGGAGGGAGGGAAGAATGGAAGGATACAAGGGATGGGATAACCATTGAGATGTAACAAGAATAAATTAATAATAATAATAATAATAATAATAAAGATAAAAAAAGAAAAAAAAGAAAATGGTGAACTCTAAATAAAATGCTAAGAAATCTAGTGTGTAACAGTCTGTAGACAAAGTTTAAATTCCTCCTTTCTGATAAGTGTTTATGGCTATTTGTACACCATATTCAAAACATATTAGGTATGTTACAGATAGTTAGAAGCAAGAACTTTGAAAGTTGGCTTACAAACTATATCTCCTGCCCAAGCACTATGTCCTCTTGTTCCTGTCTCAATAAAGCAAAAACAAAAACAAACCAGCAAGTTAGTCCAAAGAAAGTTGAAATTCAAATTTCAGTGGCATCATGGAACTGAAGATTGGGAGAATAAACCCAGTTCCCCTTTATGGTGTCTCTGCCATTAAAATTTTCTTAAACTATTCACAAAGATATTGTGTCTTGTCACTTTTAATTAGCAGAGAAATGGAAAATCATAACATAATTTCCTCTACTCCAACCTGATGCTCTTTTCACAATTTTTCTATAGGGGTCTGGGTGATATAAAGAGGAACTGAAATGATACTGGTGAGAGAAAGCCACACCCAGGCTGCCATTTTTTATTGGCAATTTATTTTACATGAGACTTGACCAACCTGATCATCTAGACTTTTACTCTGACAATTGTGATAATATAGACTTAGTGATGCTATAAAATTATTTCATGTTACTTGTTAATGAGATGACTAGTATAACATACTACCCCCAAGTAGAGTGCCAAATTAGTAGAAGTGGATTAGTAGAAGTTAAGTAACATGAATAAACAATTTCCACAGAGATGCAGAATGCAAAATCAGCATACACAATCAATTGCGCAAATATATACTAACAATATACAGGGCAAAAATGAAATCAAGAAAGCAATTCTACTTTAAATAGCAAGGAAATAATAAAATACTAAGGAATAAATTAAAGAAAAATGAGGAAAAATGGCATGTTGTTGAAAAAGATAGTAATACCTGTACAAGCCAGGAGCTTTCTATGTCAAAGACTAGAAAGCATGATTTCATTAAGATAGTCACACCTTGCAATGACATATTGTGAAACTCTTAGGACCCATTTCTCTATATTATCAGCAGCAAAACTATCCCAAAGTCAAAAGGAGGATGATCCCATAAAAGCTTCCTAAACCTTCAAATTTCTCTATTCAACTATTGCTGAAGTCATTGAGCTTCAGTTTCTTTTGTTTTTTTTTTTTTAATTTATTTATTCTTGTTACATCTCAATAGTTATCCCATCCCTTGTATCCTCCCATTCTTCCCTCCCTCCCAGTTTCCCCTTATTCCCCTCCCCCATGACTGTTCCTGAGGGGGATTACCTCCCCTGTATATGCTCACAGGGTATCAAGTCTCTTCTTGGTAACCTGCTATCCTTCCTCTGAGTGCCACCAGGCCAATGGACAGAACATTTTCCACACTTGAGTGGAGACTGGGATATGACTTTCTCACATACTCTGGTGCCTCACATTTGACCATGTCCCCTGGAGGGGGAGTGCTTCAGTTTCTTAAGAAGCACACACCCATATACAGGGTGTGTGTGTCGGGGGGAACGGGTACAGTTCTGTCCAGGTACTTGTACAGCTAGCAATCCAATGCTGAAGTCTAATGGGGAGACCTGGGGGCACTCAGAGGAAGGATAGCAGGTTACCAAGAAGAGACTTGATACCCTATGAGCATATACAGGGGGAGGAAGTCCCCCCTCAGTCACAGTCATAGGGGAGGGGAGTAAGGAGATAATGGGAGGGAGGGAGGAATGGGAGGATACAAGGGAGGGGATAACCATTGATATGTAATATGAATAAATTAATAAAATAAAATTAAAAAATAAAATAAAATCTCTCTTTTCCAATTTATTATAATTTACTCAGATTTCTTCTGGATTATACCCTAGTTTGTATCTTCCTGTTCCCACTCTCCCTCCCTCTTCCCACTACTCCTCTCCCTCTTTCCACTATTCCCCTCCCTCTTCCCACTATTCCCCTCCCAAAGGCCTCTGACAGGAGACCGCCTCCCTCACTATATAACCACAGCCTATCAGGTATCAACAGGATAGCCTGCTTCCCCATCCTCTGTGTGCCCCCAGGCCTCCACACCAAGGGAAGTGATCAAATCTGGGACACCAGAGTTCATGTCAGAGACAATCTCCAGTCCCCACACAACTGTGGAGAATGAGCTGTCTATTGACTAAATTTGAAAAAGGGGTCTAAGTTCTCTGCATGCATTGTCCTCAGTTGGTGCAACAGTTTGTGCAGGACTCCTGGGTCAAGATCCGCAGGCTTTGATGGTCTTCTTGTGTGGCTCCTGGCCCACTTGGTCCTTCCATCCCCCTATTCTTCCACATCAACTCAGTGCTCCTTCTAGAGTCCAGCAAAGAATCCCAGCATCTGTCCTGATCCCCCACTGGGTGGAGTCTCTCAGAGGACATTCATGTTGGGCTAATATCCACTTATAAGTGAGTATATGCTGTGTGTGTCTTTCTGGGTCTGGGTTACCTCACTCGGGATGATCTTTTCTAGTTCCATCCATTTGCCTGCAAATTTTAAGATATCCTTGCTTTTAATGACCAAGTACAATAGCATTGTGTGAATGTACCAGTTTCTTTATACATTATTTGGCTGATGGACATCTAGGTTTTTTCCAGATTCTGGCTATTATAAATAAAGCTGTTATGAGCATAGTTGAGCAAATGTTCTTGTTGTATGGTGGAGCATCTTTCCAGTATATGCCCAGAAGTGTTATAGCTGGGTCATGAAGCAACATTATTACCAATTTTCTGAGAAAGCACCAGATTGAGTTCCAAAGTGTTTGTACTAGTTTTCACTCCCACAAGCAATGGAAGTGTTCCCCTTTCTCCACATCCATGCCAGCATGTGCTGTCACTTGAATTTTTGATCTCAGCCATTCTGGTAGGTGTAAGATGGAATCTTTTAATTGAATTTTTATTTCTGCAATCTAGTCAAAAAATCTCAGGCTTCTTCTGTGGCAACATGGAATTATGTCACTACTCTCATCCCATTGCTGCTGACACTTCAACTTTGTTCTTTCCTAGTTATTTTCAGAATCACTTGATATTTCACATGAATGTTATTCCAAATTTTCCTGTTTCTTGAAAGTGTGTCTTGGGGAATTTATTTTGGGTTATTCATTTACCTTGACACTATTAAATATTCCAATTAATAAATATGAGATTCTTCTCCACTAATGTCCTCTTAATTTCTTTCAAGAATGTTTTATAGCATTATTTTATAAGACTTTAACCTCTTTGGCTAATTTAGTGTTTAGTATTTTATTCTTTTTTATATCATTATAACTTCTATTGTTTTGAATAGCTAATTGAAATAATTGTGACCTAATTAACTTTCTTAACTGTTAACGTGTCTCTTATTTTGATCCATTTCCCTAGGTTGAGCTGTCTTTCCATTCCAGAACTGAGTCTTAAATTGCTTTGGTATAAGGGCTTTTCCAGTGTTCCTGAATGTAGCTTTCTAGAATTTTACAAGGGCTTTTACCCCAGTGTGCATAAAGGATGAGGACCTCTATCTTTTGTTTTTGTCTCAGGCTTACTTGAAGGTAGAACTCTTCTCTTGTTATAAATTATTCCCTGGCATTTTCTGTTGGCAAGTTTGTAGCTGGACTTAGATTGGTTCCTCTAGTGTTTGGTAGAATTCCTCACTGTAGCTGTCACATACAGAATATCTCTACTTTGAGAAACTTTGTTGATGTTATCACAAATTCACTCTCCTTACAAGTTAAAGACTAGTTTTCTATTTCTTTTTATTTAGTATTTATTTGGTCTATTTCATCTGAGCTGTCTAATCATTGCCATGTAGTTATTCATAGTAGGTTTTTAAATTTATTAATGTAGAACTGAAAATAATGTCTCCATTTTATTTATTTTATTGATATGAGTACTTCCTAAAGTTTTCTTGATTGTTATAGCTAAGTCTTTTCAGTTTTTTTACTTTCTCAAAGAACTTCACTTTATTTTCTCTATAACTTTTACGTTATACACAATTCATTGCTACTATATTCTTTATACCATCTTCCAACTTTGAGTTTAGGATTTTGTGTTTCTTTTTCTAGTTCTTAACATTGATAAGTTAGAAATTTGAAATTGGGTGTTCTTGAGCTATTAGTTTTAACAATGCTTTTGTTGTGTTTCATAAATGTTGGTACTCTCATTTACATCTTTCTCCAAGAATTCCCTAATTTCTCTCATAATTCTTTAGTCAATGCGGTGCTTACTTTGTATAACTGTGGGAATTACAGTTTTACATTATTATTCATTCCTAACTTTATTATGTTGTGCTTGGAGAAGGTATTTCTATGCAATTTATCTTTTTAAGTTCTATGAAGATTAATAGCTTTGTAGAATATGACTTCTCTAACACAATGTCCCTGGAGTACTTGAGAATGATGTAAATGCTATTATGATCAGATAGGGTACCCTGGACTCACCTCTTGGGTCTTGTTATCCCCTTGTATTTTTAAGCTCCTTAGTTTCTCACTATTTTCTTTTGGCTAATGATTTTATTATGTAGAGGTGTATATAATTGTTATAGTTATAAATATCAACACATTAATAAGATTTTTATATATACATATATATATATAACATTTCTAGGAATTAGAAAAGTAGTAAAAATCTAATGACTTACCTTCTCTTTAATTTTGACCAATAGCCACATTTGCTTAGTTTCAATCAACTAATTTTTATTTCATATAAGTATGATTACTTATCTCAATAAACATGGGTTTATTTTTACTATGTCCAATAAAATACGATATGAAGGTTTAATACCTTCATAATGCTATGAATGGTTTTACACACACACATATACACACACATATACACATGCACACATGTTTCATATCATTTACATTTACATACATGATATTATATTTCAAGTAAAATTGGAGATTTTGGCAAGGTGATTCAAATTTGACAGAAACTTCTAATATCTACTCTCCATCATCTTTCACTAATTCTATAAATAATTATTTTCAACCTTCCATCACCTAAAAGACTATGAAATTTTTGTTTCATTAATTTCTTTATTTATTCACTGTACATCCCTATGGCAGTCCCCTCCTTCCTCTCCTTTTGACCCCACCCTCCCACCCTCTTCTCCCATTGCCCTCTCCCTTTCTCAAAAAAGTGGAACCTCCCCCAATAACCTTCCCTGAAACATCAAGTTGCATCAGGACCTAGTACATCCTCTTCCACTGAGACTAGACAAGGCAGCCCACCTAAGGGAAAGTGATCCAAAATCTGGCCACTGAGTACATGTTAGAGACATCCTGCATCCTAGGTCCAGCTCACACAAGCTCTTTGGTTGGTGTTTCAGTACTTGTGAGCCCACATGGGCCTAGGTTAGCTGACTCTGTGGTTCTTCTTGTGGAGTTCTTGTAACCCTCTGGGTCCTGTTATCCTCCTTCCCTCTCCCCCACGGCCCACTCTTTCACAAGACTCCTCAAGCTATGCATAATGTTTGGCTGTGAGTCTCAGCATCTGTTTCGATCTGCTGCTGAGTGGAGCCTCTCAGAGGACACTTATATTAGACTCTTATCTGCAAGCATAGCAGAGTATCATTAATAATGTTAGGGGTTAGCTCTCTCCTATGAATGGGTCTAAGGGTGGAGCTGTCATTAGTTGGCAATTCCCTCAATCTCTGCTCTATATTTATCCCTGAACATCTTGTAGGCAGCAAGAATTTTAAGGTGAAGGTTTTGTGGGTGGATTGGTATCCCCATCCCTCCACTGGAAGTCACGCCTGACTAGGAGTTGATCACTTCAGTCCAAATATCCCCCATTGCTAGGATTCTCAGACAGAGTCATCATTTATCCTCTCAGTAACTTACACCCTCACAGGTCTCCAGCTTGTCCTAGAGATGCCCTTCCCTCTCAGCTTCTTTTCGCTCTCCTAAGTCTTTTCACTTCCGGTTACCTCCACTCTCACCACGTATGGTTCCCACCCTTGCTCCCCTCCCCATACCCTCTCCCATTCAGTTTCTCACTTCATCTACTTCAGATGCATATTCCATTTCTCCTTCATCTTACACCCCTCAGTATGGCTAAGATAAAAAAAAAAAAAAAAAAAAAAAAAAAAAAAAAAAAAAAAAAAAAAAACAAAAAAAAAAAAAAAAAAAAAAAAAAAAAAAAAAAAAAAAAAAAAAAACCTCAAGTGACAACACATGCTGGAGAGGATGCGGGGAAAGGGGAATACTCCTCCATTGCTACAAGGAATGCAACCTTATATGAACACTTTGGAAATCAATATGGGATAGTTTAAGAAAATTGAGAATAGTTCTACCTCAGCCCAGCCATATCACTCCTGGGCATATACATGAAAGATGCTCTACCATACAACAAGGACATTTGCTCAACTATATTCATAGCCACTTTATTTGTAATAGTCAGAAACTGGAAACAACCTAGATGTCCCTCAATTGAAAAATGGATAAAGAAAATGTGGCACATTTACACAATGCAATACTATTAAAAACAAGGAAGTCATGAAATTTGCAAGCAAATGACTGGAACTAGAAAATATCATCCTGAGTGTGGTAACCCAGACCCAGAAAGACACACATGGAATGTACTCACTTATAAATGGATATTAGCCATATAGTACAGGATAACCATACTACAATCTAGAGACCCACTGAAGCTAAGTAACATCAAAGACCCAAGGGTGTTTTGTCTAACAATATACTCCATCCCTGCTTTCCTTTTGTTTCAATTTACATGGAATAATCTTTTTCTGATTTTCTTTTTACTTTTAATCTATTTGCCCCTCTAGATATAAAGTTAGTCTGTAATATATTGTTTAGTGGGATACAGAGGATCTGACAAACCTAATAGAACAACTGAGGTTTGATGAGTATTAATATTACTGCATAGAAGATATGCAAAGGGTAAAGAAGCACCGAAAAGCAATTTTCAACATCATCACCTAATAAAAAAAAAAAAAAAAAACTAAGTATTGGGATTGCTTACATACTACTGTTGCAAAACAAAATAATTTATAGCTTAATAAGTAAATCATACATGGATTTGTTGTTTCACTCAGAGAATAAGACATTTGTTTCACCAGTCTTCAAAGGAAGGTCCTGGACAATGAGAGCTATGCTTTAACATGTTGCTCTTAGAGCAGAGAAGTCTGGGTTGCTGCACAGGTCTGTGACTCGGAGACCACTTTCTTCTGGTTTAAAACCTCTAACCACCCGCATTATATTGTTTTTCAGAAAGGTGACTGCTTTGAGGAACATTGTCATAAACTTGGAGCAAGGGCTAGGGGAGCCTTGTTCTTCTTTTATAAGCTAGGAGTCATTGGCACTAATATATTTTTGAAATTGTATTCCTTGAAAGCTTTTATATTGCTTCTCTTATATCTTCAGCACCTCTATGTTCATATGAACTTAAAGGACAATATAAACTCTTGAGTATATAGGCAGATTAAAATATTCAAATGCTCTTAAAGTAGTTTAGTGGTTCCTAAACATGTAAACAAAAATTGCTACATATTCCAGAAATGCAACTCCTAGGAATATAACCCTAAAACTGAACACTGTGTCACTACAGAATTACACATGACAAGTTATCTACAATAGCTAAATTAGATATGACTTGAGGGACATGCAGTGAGAGAATAACATTAGTGCAAATGCGTCACTCTATAACTGCAATAAAGAATAAATATTGATACAGCTGTGGAGAAGGTGAATACGCCAAATACAAAGTGCCATATGATATATGACTCTATTTATATGAATTCACCAAAATAGAAAATTGTTGTAAAGAAATGTAAATTGGTGGTTGCTAAAGAATGCAGAAAGATTGGAATAAGATGTTTCTAATGGACATTTCAGGGTGATATAACTGTTTCGTGATATATAGAGAGAACAGTTCTAAACATTTTTTAATACACAAAAATTCACTGGATTTTAAGTATCAATCATTTGGCAGATCAATATAAGCTATAACATAACAGCAATGAAATACGCACTATCAATGCACTCAAAGTAGAAAGAACCCCAACAATTCCTTACAACTCTGAAATTCTTATGAATTTTTGGAATTTAGGACAAATGTTGACATGCAAATATCACACAGATGGGATAAACTTTATCTGACATTAAATTATAAGCCCCTAAACATCTCTAAGGTTATTGAGGATGTGGAACAACTGAAGTTCCCAAGACAGACACAGTGATTCTGAAGTGAGCTAGAGATATAAGATCTCTAACTCACTCATGGAGAGCTAGAGATACTTGCTAGGTTGGGAATGGGAAAAGAGATTAACTGGATTAGAAAACAATTAAACAGAAAAAATGTAAGGGACTAGATTACAATGCCATCTGCCTGTTCATCAAAATTTGTCCCTGATGTAACAGTTACTCCTGAGAAGACCTTCTACAAACACTTTAAGAAGAAATGTTTTAAAATATTTTGCTATATTCTTCTCTGCATTTTATGCATACCACAGCACACCTGAATGTACTTTGAATTTTTATGTTTTCTAATATTGTTTCAAGTCCTAAAAACAGATCTTTAACCTTAAGTACATTAGGGTTGTAGGATAATTATGTGGGTATAAAAAAATATAATGTGAACCCCACCTGGGACTACAGCCACCGATGAGATTGAGCCTGAGACAGATAGCTCCCACACATGGCCACAGGAAAGTTGGGTCAAGGTTCAAGCCTGAGTTGACCACTAGTCTGGGACCATGGGGCTTAGACAGGGAGCTAGCCTGAGATGACTACCAGTCTGGTGTTGCTCAGGGCTGGGAGGCAAATCATGCCTGAGATGACCCAGACTTGGTGTCATAATACACAGGCATAGCATAGCACTCCTGAGACCAGTCTGAAATGAAGCCAGGCACCCAGAGACCCTTGTTATCACTAAAAGGAGCAAGTAAGTGGTGGTGGAATGGAAGAGAAAGAGAAGCAGACTGATACGGGCACAACGAAGAGAGGAAGAACTGGATACTCTAGGGTAGTGACAAACAGCCTGATGTGAGTCACCAATGACGCCAGTAGGATCCTGGCCTGTCACTCTGCAGCAACAGGGGTCTGTTGCCACTAAAAGCTAGGTGGATGTCCCTAGTCTAGGCTGCACCTAGGGACATTTTAATATATGAGGCTGTGCAAAACTGATTCTACCCCTCGCCTGGGCATAATAGAAGAGCTAGACCTCTGGGAAGGAAAGCAGAAGAGCTGAGCCCAACCTTAGCAAAAAAAAAAAAACAAAAACAAAAACAAAAACAAAAAAAAACAAAAAACAGGCCCACATATCACCCAGGAAGGACAGTAGAGCTAGCTGGCCCTGGTGGTGGGATGTTGGTAAGCCAACCCCAAAGGCATATGGAAGAGCTGGCCCTGCTACTTTTCTGCTATGTGGTGATGTGGACAAGGGAGTGATACCTTCCTCCTCTTACCTCTTGCTCCGATGGCAACTGTACTGTTGCACTGGGAAGAGTATGCCCTGTACCTCACCTGGCCAGCAGCGTAGAGCTGGCCGTGGATGTGAGGAGTTGCAAGTGAGTCAGACCCAAAGGCATGAGTGCAGAAAAGCCATCCTTGTCTCTAGCCTGCTGTTCATGGCTTGGATGATGGATATACCCCCCTTACGTCTATTTAGTCCTCACTACTTGCAGAGGGCAGGAAATCTGGCCCCACTTGGGTAATAAGGGCAGGAGATCTGTCCCGACCCTTCCTATGCTGCAGCACTCCAGAGAGCAGTCCCTGGACCTTATTTGGCACCTCAGCAGAGCTGACCTTTGTGGCAAGGTCAAGGTAAACTGGCTCCAAGGGTGTGAACATGGAAAAGATGGCTCCGCAACTTGTCTGCAGCAGTGTGGTCAGGGTATAGCTACCCTCCCCCCACCCATCCCTCACACCTATGGCAAGAGGGAGAGGTAGCCATGGGGTCATGATAGTAGGAGGGCTGTCCCTGCCCTTCACCTGCTGCCTCACCTCACCTATGCAGCAAAGTAGAACTGGCCCTAGATGTGGAGGTTTCAGGTGACCTAGCCGCAAGGGTGTGAGCTCAGAAGACCCAGCCCTGCCTCAACTCTGCTGGATGATGGCTTGGATGAGGGAGAGATGCCCTTCTCTCCTCTCTGGTTCCTTACCATCTATGGCAGGCAAGAAAGCTGGCCTAGGCTCATGAGAGTAGGAGAACTCGCCCTGTCCCTAACTAGTGGCAACAGTTGGGAGAGTGTGCCCACATCTCTCCCGAGCAGTAGGGTAGAGCTATTGCTGTTGTGGGTTTTGCAGACGAACCATCCCAGAAGGTGTGAGAGCAGGAGAGCAGTCCCATTCCCTCACTTACTGCAACACTCAGGACACTGCGTCCTGTAGCTCACCAGGTCAGCAAAGTAGAGCAGGCCCTGATGATGTGGACATAGGTGATCCAACCCTGAGTGTATGTGAACAAGAGAGAGAACCTTGACCCTTGCTGGCAGAGGCCTTGGAGGGGATAGCATAGCAGGAGAGCTATCATGGTGGTGTGGGTACAGAAGAGATGGTATGCTTACCAGCTCAAATACCTCTTGTTCCCAGATCCAGTGCTTCGAGTTGGCCCAACCCCAATATCTACCCACCAATGAACTGCTGGGGTGGGCTGTTCCTACAGATACAAAACTGCAGGATTTCTATGACACTGGTCAACAACAGGATGTCAAAGAGTAGTACCAGTAAGGTTCTAGTATTGATAATGTAGCAGAAGCCAGATACCTTGAGCCAGACTGAGGCGTCATTGTAATGAACAGTTTCAAGCAAAGAAATGTGGACAAAAGTGTATACTGTGGCGCACACTGTTACACACTGCAGAGTCCACAACGATGTATTTTTTTCTTTTTTTTTTTTTCTTTTTTCTTTCTTTTTTTTTTTTTTTTTTTTTTTTGTCAGATTGGGATGCATGATGTGAAATTCACAAAGAACCAATGAAAAGTTAAAATATATAACATAAATGAAACTAATTGTAACAGAAGGCTGTGTCCTCTGTAGCCATAAAAGTTAGAAACTTAACAGGAGAAGGTTGATATGAATCTCCTATGCCTGCTAATTCATACCAAGTCTGTGTCAATGTGCAGTGGTATATCTATGACTATTTAGGTCCTGTCTATGTGATATTAAGAAATGTAAAACTTTCATTCTGACAATTGCCTATCTTTATATAATATAAATTATAATGTAAGGTCACTGTCCTTGGCAGGGTTATGAAAGTTTACACAGCAAGAGAACTAACTTCCATTTTTTCTTCTGATATGTTTGCACAGTAGGAACCAATCGAATTCAATCCTACTGGAGGGAAGATCACGCTGGGGTGAAAAGGGCCTGTCAATGTTTGTGATCACAGTTCAGTGTGGCGTTCTATGGACAAAAGCCCTGAGCACAAGAAATAGCCTCCTTCCTTTTCTCTGAATTTTTCAATTCTGTGTCTGTTTCTCTCTCTCTCTCTCTCTCTCTCTCTCTCTCTCTCTCTCTCTCTCTCTCTCTCTCTCTCTCACTCTCTCTTGCTCTCTTTCTGTCTCTCTCTCTGTCTCTCTCTGCCTCTCTGTCTCTCTCTCTGTCTCTGTCTCCCCCCCCGATGTGTGTGTGTGTGTGTGTGTGTGTGTGTGTGTGTGTGTGTGTGTGTGATTAAGCACAGACATGCACAACATGGTGCACATGTACAAATTAGAAGGCAGCCAGTAGGAATTGGTTCTCTCTCCTACTATGTGAGTCACAGGGATGAAATTCAAGTCACCAGACTTAAAAGCAAGCACCTTTACCAATTGAGGCATCTCGACATCTCTCTTTCTCCCTCTTTTTTTCATATTTCCTTTCTCCCTCTTTCCTTACTTACTCTTTTTTTCCAAACTATTTATCCATAAGTCATCCAATGACATCAGTGCTTAGAACATTTACAGAATGTACCATTGCCATTATCTGTCTTTCATAAACTATACTATTATGATACCCACTGTTGTTAATCTCACTGCATCCTTCAATGGTCCTCTCTGCAATGCCAGATGTGTTTGACCATTTGACATGACATTAGTGTTCCCTATGAACTAAATTTTATACTTTGCCTATTTTTAATTAATCTAAATGTATTTATATAAGCCTAATGTGTTATATTGGACAACACAACATCTGTAATTTTCTTTTCACCTTAAAAATTTCCATCATTCCTAATGCATCTTTATTTGCTATGTACTGTTAACTCACAGAAGTATGAAAGTTTCAAATTGTGGTTTAATTAAGTGTAAAGTACACAAAGAGAAAAAATGGAATCCATGCACAAATTAGCAGACATGCATCACTAAACAGGGAAAATTAGTTACTTAAGCTCTCTTTGCATTTCAGCTCCCTTTTGACATAGCAGTCTAAGTCTCGAGTCACAGGAAATTTCAGATTTTAGCTATAGGTAAGCTTACCATTTTGGATATTTTAAAGATAAAGGTTCAATAAGTAAGACTGATCCTAGAAAGTGTGTATAAAGTCATTGAGTACAGCAGAGTTCATGAAGATTAGTTATGTAGATCAATTCCACATTTAGAAGGACTTGGAGGATCAGCCCTGATGGAACAGTTTTTTGTCTCAGTATCATCAGATTTTATCCTTTGTAATCTATCTTTGATTGAAAATATTTCAGATAATCATAGGCATCATGTAAATGCAAAGATTGCAAAATCTTAAGCTGAGTGCAGAGAGCCTGCTGCTTGCTGATTATCTGGGAAGATGGATTTTATGATGTCTGTTGCAAAACAAGTATTTAAGTTTAGAGAGATCCTCTATAAGGTTGAGCCCCCCCACTAGGGCTGCAGGTCTGAATTACATAGCTCAAAATGGACTCCCTCTAGCCTGCTATTAAGCAGACTGCAGCCTGGATCAGTCCTTTCTTCCAGCCCTACATTTTTCTTTTATGAAAAACACGAAGACTTAAAATGGAATATATTATTTTATGAATGGCTATATGCTAGTATTTTATAGCAATCTCCTTAAACATGTTCAGCTACATTCAGTCCTTGCCGTTAATATAAAAACTCCTGAGTCCACTGCCAGATAGCCAGACAGTGATCATTAATAGAGAATCCATCACCCAAAAGTATTATGATGGTGCAGCTGCTCCATTATCTGATTCAAAACTACTGCCTATATTAAACACTGCAATGCTGGAATTGCTAACACACTCTGGCATCTTGTTAAACACCAACATTGTGGTGTATTTTATTCAGTGCACAGGCTTCAAAACTGAGAGTTCATAGATCTAAAAGCTAGAAAAAGTGCAAAAATGCAGAAATAAGCTTTCTGAAGACCTATCTGTGTCAGGCATCATGACAACAGCTTTCAATGTATTGTTTATTTAATTTTGTCAAACTTCTAGGTTGATGCTATTAGATCATTTTAGAGAAAATCCAGACTCTAGCTCCTTAAGAAACACACACTATTTTTTATTTTTATAATTTATTCACATTACATCCTGATTGTTACCCCCTCACTTGTATCCTCTTCTTCCCAGCCTCCCTCTGTCTTCTGCCCTATTCCCTTCCCTAGTCCTCTGAAGGGGGGTGGTTGCTCCTTTCCCACCATGTGACCACAGCCTATCTGGTCTCCTCTGGATAGCTTGCATTCCCTTCCTCTGTGCCCGCCATAGAGAAGTGATCAAATCTCAAGCACCAGAGTTTATATCAGAGGCAGTTCCCTGCTCCCTATGTGGAGAATGAACTGTCCATCTTATCAGGGTCTAGGTCCTCTGCATGCAATATCTTTGGTTGATGCATCAGTTTGTGCAGGCCACCTCTAAATCAAGGTAACACATTAGTAATACAAACAGAAGGAAAGACAACGCTTATGTAGTTCTGTGAGCCAATATGAACTGCAACAAGAATTACTAAATAAAGTTGGTGCTTATCTAGAGATAGATACTCTGTGGCTGTGGTTCTTTGAAATTGCCCTACCCACTTTTGCTAATTTGGTGTAGTGTCCCTGCATGACCTCTCTAGAGCCACATATATCATTGTTCCACTGGTGTGGTTAGTGGTCCAGCATCCAGTGGGGACACCACTGTTTCTAATAAAAAGGAAGGTGGTTTCCCACAAATGAAAATTTAGTTGAAAATAGTTGCTCAACTTCTAGAACAAAACAATTGTTATAAGACTTTTTTATCATTCACCTACATTTCTAGAACAAATTCATAAAATTCATAGGAAGAGTATCAAGGTCTAAAGTGCCATTGGAATTTATTAGTGTCCATCATCTTTTTAAATGATGACAACTCACTTTTAGCATTGTTAATGTGATTGTCACAAGTTGAAACTAAACTAATAATACTACTTGGGTGACACTAGACTGTCACCCTCTAGGAGACAGGGGCATAGTAAATAATTATTCTTAAGTGTTCCTAGATACTGGTAATATATCTTATTAAAGTTTGTAAACCTTATTCTTTGAGGATTTTTATATGTGAATGTAAATGACGTATCCACATGTTGATCGAACTGGAAGAAAATATTTGAAGCTTACTATCAAAGCTATTCACAAAATTGAGTAAATGGGTGCACTTCCCTTGAACTATTCATTTGTATGGGCCCTTAGGCTGCTATCAAATTTTTAAGTAGAAAAAGTATATACAGCTAGTATAAATGTTAGGTTAATTGTGTTTTTATGGGATCTCTGGGTGTGTGAATAAGTGTATCTCTGATTTTTGTGCCTTCACCAGGTTTCCTTCTTTTGGTTTGTCTTGTACAACTTTGTTGTGATAGTGTTTCTTTTCTTTTCTTTTGCTATATTTAAAACATATAAATGAATTATTGAATGAATAAAATTGTAACAATTATGGCACAGGTTAGCAATTAAACTGTCACTGATACCTGCTGGGATAGGAAAAGCGGTTTTCTCTAATTGAGTGTCACTGGGAGGTATATCAACCACTCCAGGAAAGGTGTTGCATGAATAATTGACCACCATAAAATAAACTCTAGAGTACTTTTTTATTTTTTTTATTTATTTATTTATTTTTTTTTTGGTTATGGTTTGTTGAGAGTTGTAGGTGGTTTTCTTTGTTTTCCTTTTGGGTGTGCTTTGATTTTCCTTTTGTGTTTTGGGGTTTTGTTGTATTGGCTTTTTGTTTTCATTCTGGGAAAGAACTTAAAGTTGGGTGAATAAGAAGGGGATAAGGATCTGGAAGAATTTATGGTAGGGAGAGAGTAATATCAAAATATATTTAAATTTAAAAATTGTTCTAAATAATAAAATATGATTAGAATAACAAGTATATAAGGAAATAGATGAATGTGTTTATATTTTGCATGAGACATGATATTGAGGAGGGGTTTATCACCAGTAAATGCTTGCTGTGCAAGCAGGAGACCTTGATCTGAATCATACCTGGGTTTGGTAGTGTGTATGTACTCTTAATCTATGTGCTGGGGGTGGAGAAAGGTGAATTCCTCAACCTTCTTTATCACCCAAGCTACACATAGTTGTCAACACCAGGTGTGGTGAGGGACCCTGTCTCAAAACTCAAAAAAGAGAGTGACTAAGGTAAATGATTTCTTATAATAAGTAATATATTACTTTATAAATATTACATTAAAGTAATATTATATATCAATAATATATAGATATTACAGACAACATGCAATGTATAAATAATATAAATACTTAATCATATATGACATATATTTGTTTATAACTGAATACACCTATGCACATATAATACTACATTTTAGGAATTAAGATACTTTTTAAAAATCTAGTTTTCTTTCCTATATATTGTATTTTTATGTTAAAATAAATCATCTATTTAAATATATTCGAAGTTCTTGGTGGTATGTCAAGTACTATGGTGGTCACTGGCAACTTCTGATCTGAGATTTTTTTTTTCATCATGCAATCTTACAACAGTAACAGTAGTAGATTAAATTATTTGATGAGCATTGGGGTAGGTAAGAACTTATATTTTGAGTCTCATCATTTGAGAATTTTGAAGAGAAAATGTAAACTATCTATGAATTATACAGTTGATTGGTGTTGTCCTCTAGGCATGAATATCTTACTTACTTGTGACTGTTAGAAATCATCACAAAAATACAGTGATTTAAAATGTCAGCCATTGACCTCTGCTCAGCTCTACAAATCATTTACTAGTGGCTCAGCTGCTGGTTTTGTATTGGAATCCAATTTGAGGGTATACTTTGACATGGACTAGGGCTGCATTTACAAGAAGGCTCAGTAAAGCTGGAGATTCCACTTCCAATGTGGCTTATTCAGGCTACAGCTCACTGGGGCCAGCTGTTGGCTTGGAAAGTATAGATTTTCTTCCCCAGATCTCTCTTTGTGGCTCCCTCACTGGCTGCAAGGCACATAAGAACAGTGGTCCAAGAGCCCAAGGAAGCAGTTGTAAGGCCCTCTGATCTAACCTCTAGATTACACATCAGGAACACCAAACTGTTCATTAAAGGTGGAGCACAAGAATCCCAGAAGAGACTGTAAATTTGACTCAGCAGATATGGCCACTTGCTGTCTAGCCTGTAAATCAAGGTCCATCCCTGAAACACATCATGGAAGGAGGCAAATGTCTACTACACGTTGTCCTCTGGACTTCAACTGATCCTTGACTTATAGTACACACACACACACACACATACACACACACACACACACACACACACACACACACACACACACACACACACCCCTGCAAAAATAATTCTTTAAAAAGAAAACAATGGAGGACATGAGGTTGGGAGGGAGGGAGGCAATCTAAACACTTGGAGGGAGGTAATAGTGGTTCTAAATCCATTGGTTATGACCATCTAGGCAAAACACTATCTCCAAAATTATTTACGTTATGATTCATAACAGTAGCAAATTATGAAGTAGCAACAAAAATAATTTTATAGTTGTGGTCACTGCCACATGATTTCTGTATTAAAGAGTCACAGTAGTAGAAAAGTTGACAGCCATTGGTCCATACTGAAACATCCTTATATTTGAATTATCACTACCTCTCTAAAAGGTGTTATTCATATTTTTGCCACAGTAAGTGATATTCTTCTAAAAACAATATCCTTTCTTTTCATGCTGCCAAGCCATGAAAAAACTTAGTATACTTTTATGTCTTACAACAAAAGCATTTTCAGAGATGGCTGGGGTATCAAAGGAGTAGATGGATCTCTGTGGAACTGTCAGAAGAGAAATATTCTTTAACTGGCGTGCTTTTATTATGACACCTTAATATCAAAAGTATGTTGAAGCATGCCCTTTCTTCAAATACCACTAGATTATATTTCTCTTTTTATTATTACATTCTCTTTGCTTTTTCCCAGCGGTAATTTCTGCTCATCAATGTCATTTTGCATGACCATCAGAGGTTCTGCATCTTGCCACCTCATTTACTTATATTTGCTTGCACTGTAAGCAATCATTTTTCTACCCTCTCTACTTTCATCTCTCTCTCTCTCTCTCTCTCTCTCTCTCTCTCTCTCTCTCTCTCTTGCCCCTGACACTTAAACCATAAGTATCCAACAATTTTAAATTATAACTGAGCTCAGGATAATACCTTCTTAACTGTCTAATGAAATGTTAACTTTTGTTAATTCTTAGTCATCAGCTTTTCCACAGACTAGCTTAGTTAGGATTGCATTATATAACCATGATGCTAAATAAACCTAACCTGTACTGTTTAGTTCTCTCACTTTATTCTCATTGTCAGTACCAACTCAAGTCTGACTAGGGGATCAGTAGCCACCATGAGATAGTTTCTGGGCTTGATTTTTCTAGCTACACTCAAATGATGAATGTTATCTTCTACCAACGGTATGATTCCACTCTACAAAAATAACCAAATGATATTTATTTGAAATAAAATGTATATCTCTAGATAAGGACCATAACTTGCTTCTGAGCCAAATTTTCAAATAAGAACGGAATTGTGGATGTGGTTCCTTTACATTATTTTCCACTGCATTTCCTACTCTACCTCAGCTTATAGACAGAAACTTTTCCTCTTGGGGAATTAAGAAACAAGAAAAAAAGAAAATGTTCATTTTTATTCTGTTACACTGGTGCATGACTCTTTTTTTTTTAAAGCCTATATGTCCTATTCCAGAATGTTGGTAGGCCTACTGGCCTCCTTGATTCATTGGAAGAGTAGGTAGGATAAACATTCTTAAAGATGTCCACTTCGAATTATGTTTACATTGATTCTCTAGAAAACGAGGAATTGATCTACCTCAAGATTCAGTTATGCCAGTCTTGCACATATTACCCAAAACATGATTCATCCTATCACAAGGACACTTGCTTTAGTCATAACATCCAGAATTTGGAAACAACGTAGATGTCCCTCAACAGAAGAGTGATTAAAGATAAATAAAATGGATAAACTATAAAAATGAATAAAATGTACATTTGTAAAATGGAATATTACTCAGCTGTTAAAAACAATGAGTTAAGTGTACTGACTTCCATATGGACCACTGGGTTTAGATTCTACAACAACCATAGGTAGCTAAGAAATTTCTAAGTAATTGAAGCTCCCCTTAAAACCCAGCTTCTTCTTAAAATGGTACAAATACTATCAACTTTACAGAATAACTACGTGAATACATAAAGGAAGTATGCCAAAACTCAATAATGTTTTCAATAAATAAAAGCTTCTCTAAGTAAAAAAAAAATAGAGTCATTTGGATTTGGAACATTTCTTTTAATTATAGTAGTTGACTTATAGTGCACAAATAGAGACTTATTTAAGGATCAGTTTCTTTTACAGGAAATTATGGTAACTATGAATTAGAGAAGGTTCACAGTTTTTCTAGGAACTTTAACTTGCCAATAGTTCTGACTACTGCTTGTGATTAGCGAAGTGCTGCTGGAACCATCTGTTATAATCAACTTTAGACGCAAGACCTGAAGCTAGCACTTCTCAACTGAAAGACCTGAGCCGTAAGCACTATTACTTTCTTCAGTTTCCAGTATTCTATCCTTATTGTTTTGTTAAGTCGTTTCAAAATATTCTGTTTCAGCTATTATAAACCACAATCAATGCACTGTGTCTCATACTTATGTATCCTAACAGTGTGCTTTGATGGAGAGAAGAGTGTAGAGTGACAGTATAGTTCTAAGCATTACATGTGATTGCTGAATTAATGTTCACATACAAATGTTTTTCAAATTATATACAATGGTGTATTTACTTTTCACAAGTATCAAGTAACTTGTCTCCAAATCTCTTCTGAAACAAGCTCCGAGAATGCTTTAAGAGTTGGGGTGGGGTGGAGGGTGGTAACAGAAGCTCCTCAAGGAGACTATGAAGGCTGGCGGATCTGGATACAGGGGAGCGCTCACAAATTGTTGCACCAACCAAGGACATTGCAAACAAAGAGCCTAGACCCCCTGATCAGACAAATCTGATGGGCAGCTTATTCTCCACATGGGGAAAGGACGGTAAGAGTCGGGGACTACCTCTGACATGAACTCTGGTGCCCGAGATTTAAACACTGACTCTTGGTGGGAAGGTCCTGTCGGGACACAGAGGAAGGAGACTCAGGTTCTCTTCAGGAGACCTGATAAGTTGTGGTCAGAAGGTATAGGAGGAAGACACCACCTGTCAGAGGTCTAGGGCAAGGGAATATGGCAGAAGAGGGAAGCAGGGCAGGAACAGGAAGAGACGAGTGATGGGATTACACTCAGGATGTAATGTGAATAAAATATTTTTTTAAAAACAAAAAGAAAAGAACAACCACTTACTTAAAAGACATCAATAATGTAATAAATTCCATGCAGTGGATATGAATATGAGAGGAGGATTTTCTGTTTTTTATCAGAACTTGGAACAAGTGTTAAATTTATAAAAATAAACCTTTGAAACTGATTAAAATCAAAAAAGGAAAGCATAAATGATAAGACAGCTGATTATTCATATATGTGCACATACTGTCATATATACCATTAACATCTTACAGAATTAAGGTCAAGTTCACATCATGTTTCTCTCTTTGTATGCACATGATAGTATATTTAGAAATCAAGCTCCTGTGATTACTTTTACTTTGAACAAAAATGATAAATTATGGTCTCACACATTGGCAGTAAATGACCCCAGTTTAAAAATGTTTCCATTATGGAAAATAGGGTTTCTAGATTATGGTCTAAGATGTGGAGTCATCTTGTCTTAATCCTGTGATCCCAGGGTCAGCTTCAGAATCCTTTTATAGAGGCAAAAGACGTCTAGACACAGAAATGAATGCTGTGAAGGAAAGGAAAGGCAGAGATTACAAGGCACAGTCCTGATGATAGCTCTAAAGATGAAGAAAGCAGCCACAGCCAAGGGACATAAAGTCACCATCACAGCCCAAAGAAGACCGAAAAGAAAAATCATATTTCCCTGAAGCTTCTGGAATAACCACAGCTTGACAGCAACTTAGCTTATGACTGCTATCTCTAGAAGAACAACAGATAAATGAAAGTTATTTTAAGCCACTGAACTGTGAAGATGTGTTGCAGAAGTATAGAATATACATTCCTGCTGGTCCCAAGGCAAATATTGCTCTCAGATTGATGTTGAAATCTTTCCCATTCAGCTTGACCACTTCCTGGGCCTTTAAACAGTCAGTTCTGTGTTATGGGGATCTTTCTTGTCTCTCTATACAGTCCTCTGGAGTAGTAGGCCATAAACTTTGGCCAACTGGATAAGACGAAGGCAAGGGCCTTATAAGACACATAAATCTGCTTTGCCTGCACAGCCTGATTCAGCTGCATTTTTTACCATCATTAGAGCAACTCTCAGAAGACCTTAGACTCTCCATTCCCTCAGCCCACCTTGACAAAGATCATGACTTCTGCCTCTTCAATCTCAGCTTAAGAACATAACTTCCAAAATGGGAGGGAGGGAAGAATGGGAGGATACAAGGGATGGGATAACCATTGAGATGTAACAAGAATAAATTAATAAAATTTAAAAAAATAAAAAAATAAAAAATTTTTTAAAAAGAACATAACTTCCAAAGGTATTTTTAGCACATGTGTGCTAGCTTATCACATAGAATCATTAAAAACTTTTTTAGTGGGATGGTGGAAACAGATTAATAGCGTCTACTAAAGCATATATTAGTCAGAGGTAAAAGAGATGCAGAGGGCTCTGAAAAGTCACTGCTAAAAGTTGTTTTAGAGGCGGCAGTGGTTTCTTGTATTGCTGCTGTGACAGAACACCCAACAAAACTAACTTAAGGAAGGAAGAATTTATTTGGGGACAATTTGAGGGCACAGTGTTTCACAGCAGGGTAGGCATGGCACAGGAGCTAGAAATGGCTTCTTGCAGTCAGGACTTAGAGATAAATGAATTGTAAGTCTCAGTTTGCTTTCTATTTATCAAGTAAGCCCATCGAATGGTGCTGCCCTCAACCAACCCATTCTAGAAATTCCTTCACAAACATGTTCAGTGGTTTGTCTCTTCTCCCTGATGTGCTTAAAGCAAATTGTTCAAAATATTCTTGTGAAGTCTTTTATCTTAGAATATTTGTTCTGATGTTCCCTCACCTTGTTGTTTAACTTTTACCAAGCAACTGGACTATGTGTGGTGACTGGTTAAGGATGAATTGAATCACACTATAACTGCAATAAGTTGTAGGACGTTGCCTGGTTTAGAAGGTGCTGGTAACAGAGAATGAAAGCAGTCACACCAATAACTGTGAGCAAAATATACACCCCCGCCTTTATTCATCTATTAAATATACTGCTTGCTAAATTATGCCAGTTTGGTCCATGTTTAGACTTCAAAACTACCTGTCAGTTTCCAGACCTCGAAGAAGAGTAGTGCCAATTTCATCAGGCTCCAGAAGGCTTAAATAACCATATTAGGTCTTCAAATCATTACATTTAAAGTATCCTTGAGCCTTTGAAAGTGACTGAGGTGGTTGAATGTCCAATAGGAAAACCAATTCAAACAGAAGTCAAGGAATGTGGAAATACGTCAGAATTGTCTTCCCAGCTCTTCTTGGCTTTCAGGTAAAGGAGAACTAAGAATGGATTAAGCTCTTCTGCAAATGTTTTCTCCCATGCATATTTGATGCTTCATCTGCATGAAAGGACACACAAAGACATCGAGTATGCCCAGTAGTGCTAAGGGCTCGATAGGTATAGCACTGTCTGCTTTTGGATATAGATTTATCTGTATTTGGAAGTGCTAGTGAAAATTATGGTCACTCTAACAGATGGAATCAGTTGTGAGTGTAAAATTCTCTTTCACCTTACAATAACATATTGAAGATCTTTTGAAAGAAAAGTTGTTTTGCATGACAATAACTAGCTTACCAATCAATGGACTCAAAAATTTTTTGTTATGCTTACATGTGAGGGAAGAAAATGTTGAAATGGTTGAAAATGATGCAAAATAAGGAAGACAGAATAATGAAGAGATGGACCATTGTTTAGACATGCCGCTCAAGTTAACCTTCTGTGTAGTTGCTAGATTTCCTAGCTAATTTTAGCTGTTCAGATGGGAAAGCATACTTCCTACTGTTATTTTTCTAATAATTTGGTCCAGGCACCAGGCATTTTTCCTACTTTGATTGGAAAGTTCCCTGGAGAATTCTAGAACCAATTACATAATCATACTCCCAGCAGTGTGGCAATACATTTCAATTTACAAATGAAGTCACAGAGTCACCAAGAGGCCAGATGACATGTTCAGCCTTGTTAGTGTTCTGGTCTGGTTTAGTGTTTACCCCACAGGCTCAGTGCACCATATCAAGAGCTTTACTCGGGCCTTAAATTAAAACTAAACAAGGATCATGCATATTTTATGTAAGATTTCATGGAAGTCAGTACTGTCACTAGTGGAGAAATTTCCAAGAGTTCACAATTTTGTTTTCTTAAGAAAATATAAATGCATATGAACACAAATACAGACTCATTATCTCAGAATATGATAATATACAAAATAAGTTTTGGGCACCAAAATTATGTTTTAATTTCAATCGTTCTAATTATGTCTTCTAAAAAATTATTTGCTTGTTTAAATAATGGAATTAACAAATTCCATTGTACATTGGTTGGCTCAAGATCACTATTATAAGATTATTCAGATGTTCTGTAAGAGTATAAACATGGGCTATGTAAGGACCAAATATGTTACTATGCCCTAAGGACCACATTCACACCCCAGGAGAGCTTATACCATCTAAAATGCAATGGATATAAGCATGCACAGGTCTAGGATTTCAGGATGATGATGAAAAATCAACTTGTATGCAGATAAGATAAGATGTATCTGCAAAGCTAAGTACAGGAGTAGGCCCAACCCCACAGAGCCTTAAACACTGAGCAAAGATAAAGACAGGAGCAGCTATAATCTTGTAGAGCTTCACACATTGAAGTCTACATGTGGGAAAGCACAACCAGGGTATGGGAAGACGACAGCTGACAAGGTAGGTATTTTTCTGAAATAGTACCCCATCAGTAGACTCTGAATGAAACTCCTAAGGGAAGAATGAGCCTTGCCAATTATGTGAGCCTAAGCCAAAATCCAAGTCAAAAGAAACGAGAAGCCAACCAGAAATTTGCTTGATTTCCACTGAGGGACTGTGTACAGGTTGCTTGCCTATATAGACTAAAGTTACAAACAACTGGCAAAATGATTTTTACTACAGTAAAAGTTTTGTGCTTTATATTATGAAATCATGTTTTAATGCCTTCTCTGCTGTATTAATAGACAATCCTGATAAACTAGAGATAATCAGCTTATATCTCAAAATTATTTATAGTTGTATTAGTTGCATATCCTTGTTGTACTGTATTGCCATGGTGGCTTTGACTTATAATTGTATTTATGTACTTACGTAGGAAGCTTAGGGTCAGATACCCACATTGGCCTCCCCAGACGTTCATTCAGGTATTGGCAGGACCGTGTGCTATTTAGTGTCTCCTTATGGTTTCCAGCTTAGACAGGCCCCTGAATCTCTTGGCTTGTTCATCTCTGGCATCTTTACAGCTACAGAACCACACTGCCAAGTTTTGTGGCCCCAGTTGCTTTGCTGTTTCTGTAACTCTGCTCCAGCACATAAGGACATGATAATTATACTGCAACCCTTGGAGTGAACCCTGACAAGCTCTACACCTTACCATTTTCAATGACAGCTGCAAAATTGATTTTACTATATTTGAAAGCATATGGTATACAGAGAGGATCAGCAAATAGCCTACAGAAAACACTGTGAAGACACTTTGGTTTAATATGAGGTCCTTGTACTCAATGGTACTACACAGGAAGATTTCACTGAAAATTAAGGCTGTAAAACTCTGACTTCTTATAATTATAGCTTGGTAAAATGAAGCTTTTAATTGGTCAGGTATCTTATTTCATTGTATAAACTGTTACACTATTGAGATAGCTCTCTAGCCCAGATTGGTCCTAAACTCATAAATTCTCCAGCCTCAACTTCCTAAATGTTGAGGTTATAACTTTGTGTCTCCATGTCCCTGATTGAAACTTATTTTAAGTTCATGATACAAAACCAAAGATATGTGCTTTATGAATAAAATAATCATCTAATTAAAATTTATATATTACAGTATATTTTCTATGTAGCAGATACAACTTGTCATTGTTGATGGAGACTGCATCTGCCTTATTCTTCACCCAATCAACACATCAGTTTTAATGAAAAATTTTAACTTTTTGCCATATTCACTTCATACAGAGTGTGCGAACACATTCCAGTGGCATCTTGCTCATGGACTTTACTTCTACTACTTCTACTATGTTCTGCCCTTTGGAGGAAGGTCCTAGAACCCTGCTGAGCTTTCATTTCCTGAATTGTAAATACACATTGTAATTTTAGATAAATAAATTGAGAGAGTTAATTTGTCTTTGTGAAAGAAAAAGAAAAGAGTGTGTGAGCCTTTTATGCAGCTTTCTACAGGAGTCTCATTTGCTGGCTACATTGAACCTTCACATATATAGTTATGTGACTGCTGCATTGGAAAAGTTCTATGACCCAATAGTTGCTGAATTTTTGAGATCCTTTTCTTCCATCCAAAACATTTGAGCAGTTCTATGTCAAATAAGACATCTATAATTAAACATTTCTGAAGCATCATTACCCAGGCATGTAGAAATATTCCAGGTCCAGTGAGGGGAAGTACCTGTTATCGATTCAGAAGCACAAGCCAAATGCGATTTCATATTCTTAATGTTTTCCAAAGGCTAATTCTTTGGTACTAATCAGAGTAATTACTGAGCAAAGTAAAGAGGTACCCTCCTCCTTCAGTATGGAAAGCCAAGAAGTTTCTGACACTAATAAAACATTTACAAAGACTTTCAAAGTATTTAATTATCAAGGAATCATTCCAAAAATATTATTTAGTCATTAGCAGATTTTTGCTATCATTTCATTATGCCTATAAAATATATTTTTTACAAAAGGATTCTCCAAAGAATAAAGGCTTGGGAGCTTGGGGCAGAGAGGGAAAACACACCCCCTACTATAGGTATATATAATATAGAACTAATAGAAAATATATTAAAGATTTAAATATAAATTATTTGATCATACAGCCTCCTCTTTTCTTCTATCTTTTTTCTATCCTATTATTTCTGTTTCTTTCTTTTTTAAAATAATTTTTTCTTTTTTTAATATATTTTATTAATTTATTCATATTACATCTCAGTTGTTATCCCGTCCCTTGTATCCTCCTATTCCACTCTCCCTCCCATTTTCCCCTTACTTCCCTCCCCTATTACTGTGACTGATGGGGACCTTATCCCGCTGTATATGCTCATAGGGTATCAAGTCTTTTCTTGGTAGCCTGCTGTCCTTCTTCTGAGTGCCACCAGGCCTCCCCATCCAGGGTTACTTCTGTTTCTTTTCTTTCCATTCTATGTCCTTCTTTTCCCTCCTCCTTTTCCTGTCTTCTTTAAAATTTGGTTTTAAAGATGTATTTATTTTCCTTTTATATTTATGTGTGTTTGCCTACGTGTAGGTATATGCACCACATGTGTGCCTGGTACCTAGAAAGGCCAGAAGCTGGCAGCAGATCTTCTGGAATGAGAATTAGCAATAATTTCAAGCCACCATTTAGGTTCTGGAAATAGAACACAGGTCTTCTGCAAGAACTGCAAATGCTCTTAAGTACTGCTGAATGAAGTATAAAAATGGAAAGCAAACCAAAAAAACATATAAAAAGGTGACTATTTACTCTCTTCCCTTATATTGATATGATCCTTTTTTTTTTTTTTTTTTTTTTGAGACAGGGTTTCTCTGTGTAGCCTCAGATGTCCTGGACTCACTTTGTAGACCAGGCTGGACTCGAACTCACTAAGATCTGCCTGCCTCTGCCTCACTGAGTGTTGGGATTAAAGCTGTGTGCCACCATATCTGGCTTTTTCTTTCTCTTTCTTCCTTTTCTTAAAATTGACTTTTTTCACTTTACATCTCAATCACAGCTCCCTCCCTCCTTTCCCACTCTCCCACCCTGTTTTCCATTTCTCATTCACCTTCCTGTCAGAAAAAGGAAGCTCTCCTCCCTTTACCCCATAGGAACCTTCCTTAGCATTTCAAGTCTGATCAGGACTAAACCTAGCCTCTTCCACTGAGGCCAGACAAGGCAGGCCACACAAGGAAGCTCAGTTATGGAAAAGCAATCCAAAGCAAGCAACAGAGTACATGTCAGAGACAGCCATGATTCTAATTGCCCACATGAAGACCAAGCTGCCCATCAGCTACATATGTGTAGAACACCTGGGTCCAGTCCGTGCATGTTCTTGACTTAGTGGCTCCTTCTCTGTGAGTCCCCATGGGCCCAGGTTAGTTGACTCTGTTGGTCTTATAAAGTTCTTGTCTTCACCAGGTCCCTCTATCCTTCCCTTAACTCTTCCACGAGACTCCCTGATGTCTGCCTAATGGCTGGCTGTGGATCTCAACATCTGTTTCAGTCTGCTGCTAGATAGAACCTCTCAGAGGAGAGTAATACTAGGTTTCTGTCTGCAAGCATAGCAGAGTATAATTAATAATTTCAGGGGTTGACTCTCACCCATGGGGGTGAGTCATAAATTAGGCCAGTCATTGGTTGAACATTCCCTCAATCTCTGCTCCATCATTATCTCTGCACATATTGTGGGCAGGGTAAACATGGGGTTAAAGGTTTTGTGGGAAGGCTGTTGTCCCACTCTCTCCACATGAAGTCATGCCTGGCTATAGGAGGTGCCCACGTAAGTCTCCATATCCATGGCTGCTAGGAACGTCAGCTAGAGTCACCCCCCAATTCCTCCCAGGAGCCTACCTATTGGAGGTCTCCAGCTTGTCCCAGAGATGCTCTCCCTTACCAGTTTCCTTTCTCTCTCCTGGCCCTCTTACCTCCTGCCCTCAGTCCCCCTATATCTAATTCCTACCTCTTTTCACTTTCCCACCCATCTCCCAAACAATTCCCTCCCTTTATCCACTTCCAATGTCTATTCTGGTTCCCCTTGTTACTTAGTTTTATTGTGTCTGTGGATTGTAGTATGGTTAACCTATACCTTATCGCTAATATCCACTTATATCATGTGTGTCTTTCTGGGTCTGGGTTACCTCACTCACGATGATCTTTTCTAGTTCCAGCCATTTGCCTTCAGATTTCATGAATTGCTTGTTGTTAATAACCGTGTGGTATTCCATGGTGAAAATGTACCATATTTTCTTTATACATTCTTTAGTTGAGGGACAACTGGCTATTACAAATAAAGCTGCTATGAACATAGTTAACCAAATGACCTTTTTGTATGGTGGAACATCTTTTGGGTATATGCCCAGAAATGTTATAACTGGGTATTGAGGTATAATTATTTCCAATTTTCTGAGAAACGGTGAGATTGATTTTGAAAGTAGTTGTACAAGTTTAAACTCCCACCAGCAATGGAGGAGTGTTTCTCTTGCTCCACATCCTCACCAGCAGGTGCTGTCACTTGAGTTTTTGATGTTAGCAATTTTGACAGGTGTAAGACGGAATCTCAGAGTTGTTTTGATTTGCATTTCCCTGGTGACTAAGGACATTGAACATTTTCTTAAGTGCTTCTCAGCCATTAGAGATTTCTCTATTGAGAATTCTCTATTTAGCTCTCTACCCCATTTTTTATTTTATTTCTTTTAATTTTTTATTAATTTATTCTTGTTACATCTCAATGGTTATCCCATCCCTTGTATCCTCTCATTCTTCCCTCCCTCCCATTTTCCCATTTTTCGCTTATTCCCCTTCCCTATGACTGTTCCTGAGGGGGATTTCCTCTTCCTGTATATGCTCATAGGGTATCAAGTCTCTTCTTGGTAACCTGCTATCCTTCCTCTGAGTGCCACCAGCTCTCCCCTCCAGGGGACATGATCAAATATGAGGCACCAGAGTTCGTGTGAAAGTCATACCCCACTCTCCACTCAACTGTGGAGAATGTTCTGTCCATTGGCTAGATCTGGGAATACTACTCAGTTATTAAAAACAAGGAATTCCCGAAATTTGTGGACAAATGGATTGAGCTAGAAATGATCATAATGAGTGAGTTAACCCAGAAGCAGAAAGACTCAAATGGTATATACTCACTTATACCTGCATACTAGCCCAAGGAGCATGTCCCACGAAAGCCTTCACTTACCAGGAAACTGTGACAGAGGGGAGGACATCCTATTGGGATTCTAGATAAGAGAAGCATGGGAGAATAGCAAAGAAGAAGGATCCAGAGGGTCCTAGAAACTCTACCCCATTTTTAATTGACTTATTTGTTTTGCTGGTGTTTAATTTTTTGAGTTCCTCATGTATTTTGGATATTACCCCTTTGCCAGATGTAGGGTTGGTGAAGATCTTTTCCCAGTCTATAGGCTGCTGCTTTGTTCTGTTGACAGTGTCCTTTGCCTTACAGAAGCTTTTCAGTGTCAGAAGGTCCCAATTATTAATTACTGAACTTGGAGGCTGATCTGTTGATGCTCTGTTCAGGAAGCTGTCTCCCATACCAATGTATTCAAGGCTGTTCCTTGTTAGTGTTTCCGGTTTTATGTTGAGATTTTGATGCACTTGGACTTAAATTTTGTGCAGAGTGATAAATATGGATATATTTGCATTTTTCTGCATGTGGCTATCCAGTTGGACCAGCACCATTAGTTGAAGAAGCTCTCTGTTTTCCATTAGATTGTTTTGGCCTCTTTGTTCAAAAATCAAGTGTCCGTAGGTGTGTAGGCTTATTTCTGGGGCTTTGATTTGATTCCATTGATGAACTTGTTGGGTGTGTTGCTAATACCATATGGTTTTTATTATTATTGTAGTACAACTTGAAATTAGGAATGGTGATACATCCAGAAGTCCTTTTATTGTACAAGATTGTTTTAGATATTGTGGATTTCTATTTTTTTATGTGTAATTTTAATTGCTCCTTCAAGGTCTGTAAAAATTGTGTTGGAAATTTGATGTGAATGTGTTTAATCTGTAGGTTGCTTTTGGTAAAATGGACATTTTTACTGTTTTAATCCTACAGATCCATGAGCATGGGAGATCTTTCCATGTTCTGATAGCTTCTCCAATTTCTTTCTTCAGACTTGAAGTTCTTTTCATAGAGGTCTTTTACTTGCTTGGCAAGAGTTATGCCAAGATATTTGATATTATTTGTAGCTATTGTGAAAAGTGTTGTTTCTCTAATTTCTTTCTTAGCTTGTTCATCATTTGTATAAAGAAGGGCTATTGATTTATTTTTTTAGTTAATTTTGTATCCAGCCACTTTGCTGAAAGTGCTTATCATTTGTTAGGAGTTTTCTGGAAGAATTTTAGGGTTCACTTATTATACTATCATATCATCTGCAAATAGAAATACTTTGACTTCTTCCTTCTCAATTTGTATCCCCTTGATCTCCTTTTGTTGTCTTATTCATTAGATAGAACTTCAAGTACTATGTTGAATAGATATGAAGAGAGTGGGTAGCCTTGTCTTTCTCTGATTTTAGTGGAATTGATTTAAGTTTCTTACCATTTATTTTGATGTTGGCTAATGGCTTGCTGTATATAACTTTTATTATTTTTAGGTATGGGCCTTGTATCCCTGATCTCTACAAGACTATTATCATTAAGGGATGTTGGATTTTGTCAAAGGCTTGCTCAACATCTAATAAGATGACCATGTGTTTTTATTTCCATTTGTTTATATGGTAGATTACACTGATGGATTTTCATATGTTGAACCATCACTGCATTCCTGGGATGAGGCCTACTTGGTCATGGTAGATGATGTTTTTTGATGTGTTTTGGATTCACTTTGCAAGTATTGTATTGAATATTTTGCATCAATGTTCATGGGACATATTGGTCTGAAATTTTGTGTCTTGGTCAAATCTTTGTGTGGTTTAGGTACCAGGGTTACTGCAGCATCATAGAATGAGTTTGGCAATGTTTCTTCACTTTTTTTTTTTTTTGTACTGGTATTAGCTCTACTTTGAAAGTCTGGTAGAATTCTGTGCTGAAACTATCTGGCCCTGGGCTTTTTTTGGTTGTGAGATGTTTGACTGCTTCTATTTCCTTAGATGTTATAGGAATATTTAGGTGGTTAACTTGATCTTGATTCAACTTTGGTAAATGGAATATATCAAGAAAATTGTCTATTTTATTTAGATTTTCCAGTTTTGTGGCATATACACATTTGAAATAAGATCTAATGATTCTTGAATTTCTTCAGTGTCTTTTGTTATGCCGCTTTCATTTCTGATTTTGTTAATCTGTATATTGCTTCTCTGATTTTAATTAGTTTGGCTAAGAATTTGTCTATATTTTTTATTTCCTCAAAGACCCATCTTTTAGTGTCATTGATTCTTTATAGTGTTCTCTTTGATTCAAAGTTATTGATTTCATCCACTAGTTTGATTATTTCTTGCCATCTACTCCTCTTAGCTGTGTTTGCTTGTTTTTGTTCTAGAGCTTTCAGGTGTGCTGCTAAGCTGCTAGTATGGGATTTCCACTTTCTTAATGAAGGCACTTAATGCTATGAGCGTTCCTCTTAGCACTGCTTTCATTGTGCCCCATAAATTTAGGTATGTTGTACCTTCACTTTCATTAAATTCTAGAAAGTCTTTTTACTTGTTTATTTATTTGTTTATTCATTTTTATTTCATGACTCAGTAGTCAGTGAGTAGGGAGTCTTTCAGATTTCATGTGCTTATAGGATTTCTGTTGTTGTTGAGTTCCAGCTTTAACCCATGGTGTTCTGATTAGCTACAAGGGTTATTTCAAACTTCTTGTATCTCTTGAGGTCAGTTTTGGAGATGGTTCCATGTGGATCTGGGAAGAAGGTATATTCTTTTGTGTTTGGGTGAAATGTTCTATAGATATCTGTTAGGTCAATTTGATTCATAGCACCAGTCAGTTTCATTATTTCTCTGTTTAGTTTATGATTGGTTGACTTGCCCATTCATGAGAATAGGGTATTAAAGTCTCCCACTATTAATGTGTTGGCCTCAACTTGCAGTTTAAACTTTAGTAATGTTTCTTTTACAAATGAGGGTGCCCTTACATGTGGAGCATAGATGTTCATAATTAAAACATCATGTTGGTGGATTTTTCCTTTGATAGGTATGAATTGTTCTTCCCAATCTGTTTTGATTACTTTATTGAATATCTATTTGATTAGATATTAGAAGAGCTACTCTTGCTTGCTTCTTGGGTTCCACTTGCTTTGAAAACCTTTCATAAGTCCTTTACACTGAGGTAATGTCTGTCTTTGTTGCTAAAGTTTGTTTCTTGTATGGAGCAGAATGATGGATCCTTTCACATCAACTCTGTTAGCCAGTGTCTTTTTATTGGGAAGTTGAGTTTATTGATATTGACAGATATTAACGATCAATGGTTATTGATGTCTATAATTTTGATGATGGTGGTGGTAGTATGTGTGTGTTTCTCTTCTTTTGAGTTTGCTTGTATGAAATTACTTATTTCCTATGTTTTCTTTGGTATAACAACCCTTGTTGTTTTGAAGTTTTCTTTCTAGTATCCTCTGTAGGGCTGAATTAGTGGAAAGATATTGTTTGAGTTTGATTTTGTCATGGAATAACTTGTTTTCTCCATCTATGGTGATTGAAATTTTTGCTAGATATATTAGTTTTGGCTGGCATCTTTGGTCTCTTGGGGTCTGCAAGATATCTCCCCCAGCCCTTCTGGCTTCTAAAGTCTCTGCTGAGTAGTTACGTATGTTTCTAATAGGTTTGCCTTTATATATTACTTGACCCTTGTCTCTTTTGGCTTTTAATATTCTTCCTTAGTTCTATACAGTTAGTGTTTTGATTATTTGGTGGTGGGAGAATTTTATTTTTTGGTCCAATATATTTAGTATTCTGTAGGCTTATTGTACATTTATAAGCATCTCTCTCTTTAGGTTAAGGAAATTTTATTCTATGATTTTGTTGAAAATAGTTCTGAGCCTTTGAGCTGAAAATCTTTTCCTTCTTCTATTTCTATTTTGCTTAGGTTTTGTCTTTTCATATTGTCCCAAACTTCCTGTATGTTTTTGTGTTAGAAAAATTTTAGACTTAGCATTTACTTTGGTTGATGTATCAATTTCTTCTATCTTATCTTCCCTACCTGAGATTCTTTCTTCTAACTTTTATATTCTGTTGATGATATTTGTGTCTTTAGTTCCTGCTCTCTTCTCTAGGTTTTCATTCTCCAGAATCAGTTTGTGTTTTCCTTTTTGATCCTATTACCATTTTGAGGTCTTGAACCTGTTTATTCATTTCCTTCTCCTGGTTACTTGTATTTTCCTCTCTTTGTTTAATAGATTTATACATTTCCTTCATCTGTTTGATTATACTTTCCTGAGTTTGAGGGCTTTATTTATTTCATTTCAGTTCACCTCCACTTGGTTTTCCCAGAAGGGCACACTTTCACTTGGTAATCCCTCATGCTTGACTCAGAAATTGCGGTTAGAACTGGGGCCCAGAAACTGCCCAAAACGAATGTCCTTGAAGTGAGTAGATTGAAACTAGCTTTTTTTTTTTTTACAACTTTCTCAAATAATTTTATTATATCATTTGATTTTAATGGTGATTCGTATATTTGTATCCCTAACTTCCAAGGACTTGCAAAACAAATATTACTTCCTTTTGCAAATTACCTTTTAGCACATAGTACCAAAGTTTAGTGATCATTACACTGTATTATATAGAAACTTTTAATTTTTCACCAAGATATTTCTGAGCATAGAAAAGAGGGAGTTCTGCTGTTTTTATGTAACATCAAACAGCTTGATTTTTTTCATTTGTGTATAGAGCTTCCATGTGAGATTGTTATATAATTAGATGATCTCTAACCAAAAGCATTTTAAAGGACTCGAAGCAAATCTATTATTATGCAAAAGAAAATTTAAAAAGACAAAAGAAGTATAATACCAGAAGTGTAAAATATCCTAGTTAAGGAAAAATACACTTGGAGGAAATTTGGAAATATCTTCAATGAGCATTTTGTGTTTCACCTCTTGAACTATTGGACACAGACTAAAGGACAAGTTTTGGCACTTCTAGCAACCATTACCTAATCATTTGCAAATGATTGCCATGTAAACTAACCCATGCTGATGAAATACCTTTAAAGACCAAACTTAGTGGTTTGAAAATAAACTCAACCCCATAGTTTCTGCTCTTAAGTTTAATTGTCAGACATCTAAAGGACGAACTTACCTTACCTATTGGCCAGTATGACAGAGCATAGGACTGAGACTGGAGAAGGAAGAAGATGCTGGATTCTTTTAAAAAGTATCATTGGGTTCAATTATAATAATGTATGGAGTTGGGAAAACAACTGTCAATGTAAAGTCAATAGTTTGCCTTTGAAGAGTATCTTGGTGAGTGGATTTGGTATCTAGACAGCACTAATAGAAGGATGCCCATAGGCTGGCAATTTCATTTAATAAGGGTGCACGTTCCACAGTGTGCAGTTCCCCATGCACAGTAACAGCAGTCACTGCAAACTGCAACTATGCAATGAAACTGATTAAGGTAGTACACGTACAATAGGAAAAACAATAGCATAAGTCATGTAGGTGTCTTTTGTTTGGAAAGTCTTGTATGAATACCTTGAGCTGTGGTTCTTGAATAAAAACATAGATGAAATAAGCATCCTTATTAAATGAAGTCACCAGCCTGTGGGCATTCTTCAGTTAGTGCTGCCTAGGTTCCAACCCACCCACTCTCTTTTCTGAGACAACCTATTTCCTTTTATTGAAGTTTGCTTTCTCAGTTCTATTGGCTTTACACTACATCACAGCAGGCTTGTGAGCGTCCTGAGAGGCTCCACTGCCCCCACCCCAAGATGAAAATGTTGCAGCTTCAGGCAAAATATCTGCTATTCAGAAACTGACAGTGATTTGCAAATCTTGATGTACTCTTCATTGTTTTTGGCTTGTTTCTTTGCTTGCTTGCTTGCTTGCTTGTTCATTTTTGCAGTTTGGGCTATGTTCTTGTAGAAGTTCCTTCTATAGAAGCCTAGTACATTATTTTCCCCCAAGATTCTTCTCTTTTCTTTGTCTGTGATGATAAAACAACACAAATGTGTTTGCAGATTTTCCCAGGGTATTTTTCTCCATTTTCTCTTTTTGTACACAAAACGAACAAACAAAAATCCTGTTGTTTCATAAACTGCCACTTCCAATGAGCTGATCTAATATGTTTTCTTTTTGCTGTTTACAGAATGTGCAATGTATATCATAAGACTTCTTTCCTAATGTACCTCCTAAACTTGAAGGCACATGATCAACTTAAAGACAATTTGGCAAGCACTCCATCTACCACCAACTCTATTACATGAACACAACTATCTTCACCTTCATTCTCCACTTTTATACCAACACCTCATCTGCACACCTATTGCTTGCCAGGGGGAGGGTGCGCATTGTGCTCTGACTCTTCTTTTCATCCTGTGGTCCTCCCATTTCCCCTGTCTAAATTATCTTACTGCCTATGTATTACTTGATGAATGAACATACTGTAATTTTATCAACAATTTCCTTATTATCATACATTCAGAGGGACAGCAAAGATTATCCTTTCCTTTATTTGAATTTTAATTTAATGAAAATTCTCAAATGTAAATTTTATGGAGACAAATAGCAGAAACATTTTGTTCCTCATAGAATCTAATTGAAAATACAAAATAATATTTGCAAATTAACTGACACTAAGAACACGAGGGCTCTTAGTTCCACTAAGGACTAATTTTACCATAATGTAGTAAATATGTATTATAATGTGATCACATTTACATAAACAGAGTGTTTCATGCGTATGCTATTATATACACTAACATTTTCAAAACATGATACCTTTTTATTAATAGCTATTTATTCAAATCTCCATATATGTATATAATATATTTTTACCATATTATTTCTTTTATGCTTCCCCATCCTCTCTTTTACAGGCCCTACTCTCTCATTTCTGACTTTGTCCTCTCTCTCTCTCTCTCTCTCTCTCTCTCTCTCTCTCTCTCTCTCTCTCTCTC
>OU015743.1:133217664-133241660 GCA_907169655.1 Acomys percivali | reverse complement strand
AGAGAGAGAGAGAGAGAGAGAGAGAGAGAGAGAGAGAGAGAGAGAGATGAGACGAGACAGCTTGCTTTGTTTTTAGCATACCTTTAAGCTTGAGTAAACAAGGGATGATTCTCACAGAAATCAAACTCCAACATCTTAACTTAGTTAAGTAGTATGCACTATCCAACATTTAAAAAGAATAAGAAAAATATATATGATTTTTGTCCTAGCAATCAGCTCATTTGAAATATAAATTTTATATAAAAATTTTAAAAGTTGGCCTGATAATTCCTAAACAATAAGAATGACTTCTCAACCAACAGTTGAGGCTTTTCTGGCCATCAGTTTGCTTGTTTTTCCCTAGAAAGCACCCTAAAATTGTATGTTAGCAAAAGGAGGCACAGTAGTGAGTCCCTTGCTTGGATCTGGTTGAAGGCTCTTGTCAGCCAATAAGCAAGAAATCCTGTACAGTTGGCATTTACTGTGAAGGTTGCCAGCATGGAGGAAATGTGACTTTATATTAAAGTATTTTCAAGTTAAAGAAATGTCAAAGTTAAAAATAAAAAAGACAGGAAAGAGGGATTTCTCAGTGGCTAAGAGCACTGGCTTCCCTTCCAAAGGACCTGGGTTCAGTTCTCTGTACCCATATGGCAGCTCAGAGCTGACTGTTAACTCCATTTAACAGTTTTCTGTCTTCTGCCAGCACCAGGCAGGCATGTGGTATATAGACATACATGGAAGGAAAACATCCATAAACATAAAATAAAATGTAAAAATAAAAAATGAACAAGGATTGAGGTGTGAATGTGTCTGAATAACTTTTGGAATCTCATAAGAATATTAACTTTGTTTACAGTGAACAGACCACAACTTGTTGTGTCATTGTGATCTAGAATTTTACTTTATCAATTATGATCCTCTCAGGTATATTCAAGGAATTGCCTTGTGATCTCATTTAGATTTCTTAGCAATCCTTTTAGGATAATATCTTCAAAGCTCAGGCCAGTCATGTATGTGGTTATTGTAAAGACAAGGAGATATGATTTATCTCTGAGAAGCCCATGCTTATGCTTTCACATGGGTCTAAGCACCTCTTCCTCTTAAGTCTTTTCTTGCAACCTATGTTAAAAAATGGAAAGGGGGCTGGAGATTTAGCTCAGTGGTAGATCACTTGCCTAGCAAGTGCAAGGCCCTGGGTTTGGTCCTCAGCTCTGGAAAATAAAAATGGAAAAGTAACAGGAGAGATAGGGGAGGGATTTAAAGGAAGGATATGGGGGATGGATTTGATCAAGACACATAATACACATGTATGGAATTCTTAACCAATAAAATAGATTATTAACTAGTAATAAATCTTGTAAATGTCTTTTAATAAACTTCAACTCTATTTGCTCCTGGATCGCCCCTGAAATCCTTTTTGGATGCAAACACAAAGATCCAGTTTTACCTGAATTGTGGTCCCTAAAAAGTTTATGGAACTCAAGTTGTTGCTGATGATGTAAATAAAAGCTGCCGTGTTATTCACTACAACAGCTGATCATTTTAGGAAGGTCATTCATTTCTTTATTGTAGTTCATGAAAAAAACCAATTTCCACCATTTATTACCAGTTCCTATTGAAGCTATCCTAAATATTAAAGACTGAACTTTTTGTGAGTAAATGTTCTGCTTTCCTGTTGAACAGCATCATGCGCAGTCAAGAATATGTATTTTCAGTTTTCAAGGTACTGCCAAGTCACATTCCAGTGTTGGGAAATCTACTACAGTCTGTAACAGTTTTATTTTTTTCCTATAATTTCAATAACATTTTTTATTAGTCACCTTCTTTTTATTCATCTATTTAACATGTACTATTATACTTTGGCTCACATATACTGCGTATATTGTATTAGCATAGAATATGCTCCAATCAATAAACCAATATCCACAAATTATGGTTTACTAATATCTGTAATTTTGTTCCAACTTCCTCGAACTTCATCACTTTTACGTTGATGTTTCCGTGTCGTATACACAATACAATATTATAATAAATTTTAATATCTCTTTAGGCCTCATTTTTGTTTTTCTTTTTGAACTCTTTATGTATCCAAGGATGGCCTAGAGCTGCTTCTGATCTCTGTGTTTCTACCTCTCACTCCTAAGTGTTGGGATTACAGGCATGTGTCATCAGTTCTAATTTTAAATACTGCTCAGATTGAACCCAAGCTTCATATCTGCTAAGTTAGCTTCCTGCCAACTGAGTTACATCCTTCCTTAGGTTACCCTTGGCTGTCCTAATTCTCAGATTTTGCTTTATGTGAAGACTTTTAAACTTATTAATAATATTAGTAAGATGTTTTTACAAAATTCCCCTTGATTGCTTGTTTTGTTTTGATATTTATCTCATGATTAAGCTAGGTTTCTTTTTATGAAATAAACACAAATTATTTGTACATTCAATACAAATCCTACCAAAATCCTAAAGTTGGTTTTTATTTTCTTTACTTTTCAATAGAGAAAATCTATTCTAAAATTCATATGGAATTGCAAGAAACGCATAACAGCAACGACAAAGAAGAATCTTGCTTATGAGTAGTTCAAAACTTATTACAAAGCTACAATGATCAGTGTATTTTAATGGGCCATGCCTATAATCCCAGTGCTTTGAGTTTGCTTCTTTATTACTGCAATGACCAAAAGCAATTTACGTTTATTTGGCCCACACTTCCAAATCACAGTGCATTATTGAGACAAGTCAGAGTAGAAGTATGGACACAGGATCAGAAGTAGAGAAACCACAGAGGAATGTTGCCTGCTGATAGAATGAGTATATATATGGACACACATATATTACATTTACATATGTGTGTTTATTCATGTGGGTGTGTGTGTACATGGGATTTTTTAGATTGGTTTACAGAATCTTCTTCAGATAGAACAACTATGTTTCCCTACACTGGAGAACCCAAGGATCCAGTAGTTGTTTAATTTATTAAGCTATGTGTCCTAGCAGACCCAGGCTGGTGCTGAAGGTCTGGAGAATTCTTGGAAAACTACTACTGGATTTCAGTCTACATTGGAATACTGAAAAGTTAGTTCTAATATCTGTGAAAGAATGCCACAGCAAGAGGATAGATGGACTTGACATGAAGAGTGGAAACAAGCAGGCTACCAGAAGTCACTGCTCACATTTGCATGGGTTTTTCCTGCTTAAAATAGTGTGATTAAGAATATCCTGTGCAGCAGTGCCCAGCACCTAGTGCTTTCATTGATTCCAGGTGCAGTCCAGTTGACAGCCAAGTGTATCACAAGGCCAAAGCTAACTTTGGCTTAGCTACATAAAAAGATTCTACATCAACAAACAAATAAAAAAAGAAACAAAAACCATAGCAAAAGCTAAAAGCTATTGGCAATTGAGAGCTTCCGGAATATGGACTGTCAATTTTCTTTAAGAGTGTTGCTACTGAAAAGTTTGACCAAGGTTCAATGGAAAGCCAAATATTTGTGAATATATGAGGAGAGAAAACAAAGTGTTGGGTGAATAGGCAAGGGAGAGCTGATATGGGAGAAGTTGGGGAGAGGGTGAATATGCTCTAAATGATTGAATAAAATTCTCAAAGAACTAATAAAAAGAAAAATTAAGAAAATAAAGCAACAGTAGCCAAGACAGTTGGGTATTAGAATAGACAGATAAATCAATGAAATAGCATAGAGACAGTCCAGAAAGAAATCATTACATACATATAATACCCAGTTGTCTACTTGATGACCAGCCTTTCGAAAACACAATGCTATTTCAGCAAAACTATAATGATTGTTTTCTCATATCTTGGTATTTCTGCCTCCAATCCTTCAAAGAGAACAAGCAACCCATGCACAAGAGACATTAATCATAAACTCATTGATAAACACATGTTTTCCTTATTTATTTATGTAAATACACATATAGTAAGTATTTTCAGTTGTTAGGGAAACTGGTATTTTTCAAAAGTCCTCAATTCGGCTTGAGTAGCAGATTCAAAAATACATGTGTATCTATATGGCAATAAAAGTTTACTGCCAAAACAGGTTGCTGACAAATTTGACCTCTTTGATCTTGTTTGATACACTATTAGTTTGTCTTCAAAATAAAATTTAGATTATTTAACTTGGACAAGATTCTGCATAATCTTTTTGTGATAGTATCACAAAGCTATTTCCTTACTACTAAATCTATCTTCATATTGTGATCATAGATTTCTTCTTTTCTTCCTAACTGCTTGAAGAGAAGTGTCTTTTTAATCAATATAGCACATACCCATCAAACGAGTAATGTACACTTCTTCTAGATTATTTGCACAGATTTCTGTCCAAAATCAACTCCTTTCAAATATTGTCTCTAAACAAAGAGTTTCTCCTAGTCTACCTACCCAAATGATATTAACCTATATTATTCTCTAAATTATTCTGCTTAAGTCTTTTATAACATTTGCACTGAAATAAAATGACTTTTTGCTTACTTCCCAAAGTAAATTTTCCACCTCTCGATTAGACTATGAGCCTTAAGAATTTAGAGCCTTACTCCTAAATAGAATCCAAGAACACATCAAAAATATTATTCACTATGACCAAGTAGGCTTCATACCAAGCATACAGGGGTGTTTCAATATACAGAAATCCATCAATGTAATCCATCATATAAGTAAACTAAAAGAAAAAAACAAATGATCATCTCCTTTGATGCCAAAAAAGGATTTGACAAAATTCAACACCCATTCATGTTTAAAGACTTGAAGTTAAGAGAGCAGGAATACAAGGTACATGCCTCAGCATAATAAAGGCAATATTCAACAAGCCTATAGCCAACATAAAACTAAATGAAGAGAAACTTAAGTCAATTCCACTAAAATCAGGGACAAAACCAGGCTGTCCACTCTCTCCATATCTCTTTAACAGTACTTTAAGTTCTATCTAGAGCAATAAGACAACTAAAGGAGATCAAGGAGTTAAAAATAGGAAAGGAAGAAGTCAAGCAATCACTATTTGTGGATACTCCACCTTCAGCAAAGTGGCTGGATAAAAAGTCAACTCAAAAAAAAATCAGTAGCCCTGTCCTTTACACATGACAATTGGACTGAGAAAGAAATTAGGGAAACTATAGTTTTCACAATAGCCACAAAGGGTATAAAGTATCTTGGTGTAACTCTAACCAAGCAAGTGAAAGACTTATATGAAAAAAAAACTTCAAGTCTCTAAAGAAAGAAATAGAAGAATATATCAGAAGATAGAAAGACCTCCCACATTCATGGATTCGGAAAATAAACATAATAAAAATGTCCATCTTACCAAAAACAATTTATACATTCAATGCAATTCTTATCAGAATCCCAAGACAATTCTTTACAGACCTGGAAAGATCAATTCTCAACTTCACATGGAAAAAAAACCCAGAATAGCTAAAACAATCCTTTACAATAAGAGATCTTCTGGAGGAATCTCCATCCTGGATCTCAAGCAGTACTATAGAACAACACTAATAAAAACAGCATGATAGTGGCATGGAAATAGGCTGGTTTTCCAGTGGAATTGAATAGAAGACCCATAAGTAAAACCACACATCTATGGACACTTTATTTTTGAAAAAGAAGCCAAATCCATACAATGGGTAAAAGATAGCATCTTCAGCAAATGGTGCCAGTCTACCTGGATGACTACATGTAGAAAAATGCAAGTAGAACCATGTTTATCACCATGCACCAAACTAAAGTCTAAATGGTTCAAAGACTTTAACTTAAAACCAGACATCCAAAATATATTAGAGGAAAAGATGGGGAAGAGTTTTGCATTCATTGGCACAGGAGACAACTTCATGAACCAACAGCCCAGGCTCTAAGGTCAATAATTAATAAATGGGACCTTGGGAAACTGAAAAACTTCTATAAGGCAAAGGAGATAGTCAACCTAGAGTGACTCCCTACAGACTAGGAAAAGATCTTCACCAACCCTACATCTTACAAAAGGCTAATATCCAAAATATATAAAGAACTCAAGGAATTAAACACCACCAAATCATTTAACCCACATAACCTATTTAAGAAATGGGGCAAAGAATTAAACAGAGAATTCTCAACTGCACCAACCAAGGACAATATATGCAGTAAACCTACAACCCCTACTCAGATCTAGCCAATGGACAGGACATTCTCCACAGTTGTTTGGAGAGCTGGCACTGACTCTGACATGAACTCTGGTGCCCAATAATTGACCACTTCTCCTTGGTGGGGAGCCCTGGTGGCACTCAGAGAAAGAATAAGCAGATTGCCTGGATGTGGCCATGTGGTGGGAGAGGAGGTCCCCTTCTGTCACAGACCTAGGGGAGGGAAATAGGGTGAATGAGGGAGGGAGGGAGGAACTGGAGGATACAAGAGAGATGTAATCTGAATAAATCAATTAAATTTTTAAAAAGTTTTGTGTACTTGTGATAAAGAAGCAAATAATAAAAATTCTCATAAGCTAAATGACAGTGCTTATCCATGAATCCTTCTCTATCGATATCTGCTTCTTGTTCAAGCTGATCATTTGAAATCATTTTAGGTCTCACATAGTTGTTCTTTCATGATAATTACATTTGATGGTTATCTTTCTACAAATATTGTATTTGTGGAATATTAATACAACTCCTACTCACATATTTCAATTTTTAGTTATTAAAATATATTTGAATTATCTATTTGCTCTTAAATTCTGACTTCTGGATAAGCAAATGATCTTCAGTCCATTTATGTTTTCTGTTTTTACCAACTAAAAGATAAAAGTATCTTAGTCTGGCAAAAGCTAAACAAAAAATACCCTATGCACATGAATTACTGCTAGCATAGAGTTTCTATCTGAACTGAAGAGGCAAAACTAAGGTCAGAAAATCATCCACTAAATCCCTACCATAATATGCCTTTCCCTTCTTCAGACGTCTGATGCCACAGCACACCCATCATCTCCTCCTCCTAGGAGAGAGTGAGGCCCTTCTGTTACTCTGATTAAAAAAACAGTACTGCTTCTGGATATGCCTATCTTCTCTCTTTTGTTTCTATTTCCCCTTCATCAATCCTGATCTAACACCAACAGATGGCAATAGGCATTATTTTGTACATTTTATTTATCATGTTCAAAGATTACATGAGCCTTGTGCTGTGGCATTTCAGGATTTCCTATTGAGTAGTTACAAATGAAGTATACAATACCAAAGGCATTGCTTTCTATTGTCTAACAACTCAAAAATTTCAAACCTGTCTACATATATTAAGGTAAAATCATCACAGGCATTCTGCCTCAAAGCTAGTTTCATGACTGAGCATCTTCAGAACCATTCTCCACACTCAATGTGGGAGTTCTAAAGGTGTTAAAGAAACCCTCTTCTCACACAGTGTGCCCCAGAATGTTGCCACAGACTTCTAATGTGCTGTGATTCTTGACTGTCTCTGACATGTTGTATTTTTTCTCCATATTGAAGCATGCCACCAAACTGGATCACAGGTTAGAATCTGCTAGCACAAAATTCAGAACAGCTGTTTCCTAACTTATTCTGTGTACTGCATTATTCTTATTTCCTTCATCAAAACCTTTTAATCTTGCTCAAGCATAGCCCATGATGGTTTTTAAAGGGCACACACATATTTTATTGGCCTATACCAAATGTACAAAGTAATGTTATGACATTTTCTTTCACTCACATAATGTACTTGATTTGATCTACTCACATCTTTTTAAGAGATCCTAAATTTATTTACATTTAAAAATTTAAAACCAAGTGCAATTATATTCATTAACTGCAGCCATATTTTAATAAACTTTGTTGTTTTAATTATCCTGGCTTTTAATATAACTTTGAATATTGACTCAGTGTTTTCTTATATTTGATTATCTTGAAAATGTATAATAGATTGGATGAGGTTTTTATCCTTCATTTTTGTTCAAGCCATTGATTTTAAGTTTTTGAAAAGTTCTTAAATGAATTAGATGAAATCTGTAGTTCTGCAACCTCTGGTGGGCATTATACCCCTTGCTCTTTTCCAACTAAACATCATGATCCATCAGAGGACTATTGGAAGTCACAAAGTTAGAACTACGCAAATGGTCTAAATCAGAGCTTTGCTACCTATAGATACAAAACTGGACTTTGGCATTTCAGCCACAGAGAACACTTGAGTTCTGTTTCAGATTTTCATAATGAACTCATCATATATTAACTTTAATATAAGGTACAACTATTAGAAATAAGCTGATTGTTATTCCCATAATCCTTAACCATAATTTAACACATCGCTCCATTAATAGGACCCATTAGTATATTGATGATCTTCATAGTTAAAAAAACAAAACAAAACAAAGCAGTCGCATACATGATATAAAACTTTTTGAATAATCTTTATTACATTTACACTGTGCCATGAAAGAGTAGGTTTTTCCAGTTTCACTCTTTCTGTTTTAGCCACATCCCTATTGTATATTCTTATTCAGAACATAAATCATGAAGGAAATACCCTACAGCAGAATAAGTTCTGGCCATTTCATGTGCCTAGTGTCTGCACAGGCTTACTTAACTAATTACAGCTGCGTGGACCTACAAGCCATAGCTCAGAATGGTCCAGTATGAGGCAACACTAGAGTCTTTGATGGAGAGCCCTTAAACATATGACAATGCAAATGACTTTACTAGCAATTTTCCCCCTATTAATGAACATTACTTCAGGGAGCATAAAGGCAAGAGGCATATAATTTCTGCACTATTTACATTGCTAATTAGATCTGTACAGGAGGTGTCTTCCTAATGCAGCAGATTACAAAGGCTCCTAAGTGTTTGCCTTACAGTTGTTAATTACTACAGAAGCCAATTAATTGCTGTTGACTTTTTGTATTCTTTCACGTATCGCCAGTTAATATTTACATTTATAATGAAGACACAATTGGCAAACACTGTGTCATTTTGTAATGAACAATTTCAATGTCTAAACAATGAGCACATTATCCTCATTTGTGCCTGAAGAATGAGCTGATTAGCATATGTTCTGTGCATGCTAGAGCATTGCTTTTCTTTTCAAGAGAAAAAACATCACATTGTTGCAGGAAATACAGGTGCAGTGTCCCCAGGGCTCTTGGAAATGTTTCCTACCATATGCTGTCCAGCAGGGTACAAAACACCAGGTATATAAAAGTACAGCTAAATTAAATTTAATGTAATTTAAAACCTCCACGCTTTTCCATGAAGGTATGTGTGATACTTGCCTTTCCATTACTATAGTAATACCTGAGACCAGATAAGCTGGTAAATAAAGAAGGTCAGTTCTGGTGTGTGGGAGCCCATGCCAAATTCTGCCATGTCAGAAATCCTGTGCTTAGGCTGTATGCTGTGACCTTCGAGTTGCTGACCTTTACCTCACCGTGAGGTCTTGTGTTCTAGGCTATCCTTGGACTACTTACCTTTGAAAAAAGTAGAGAAGTCTCAACTTGGAGCCACTCAGAGGATCTAGGAAGTTCTACAGGGAGCGATTTAGGCTATTATATTCTTGCCTGGGTCTGGGTGAGTGAGATAAGAATAGATCCTATTGACCCTGCCCTATACATGTTCCTGCTAGTCGGCAATAAAGTGAGTCTTGATCAGAAATTTCCTGACTTGATTCATCATTTCTCGCATCTCTGTATCCTACTTTCAATCCCCACTCTCTCTTTCAGGTGAACCCTGATTCGATTTTTCCCACGGGCTGGGAACCGACACTGGTGCACAGTTTTGGGCCACAGTATGCTGGCCCTGTTGCTGCAGACTTGGCACAGAAGCAGAAGGTATGCAGAAATTGTCCCACAGTGTGGAACTGTTCACCTCACATTCAGAAAACAGAGAAAGATGAGGCTGGTGCTCTGGTACTGCCGTCAAAGGCACAAAGGTAATTGCTGGCAAGACCTCCCAAGAGGCCACATTTCTTAAATTTTCCAAGAGTGTCATGGTAGAGATCAAGAACTTAATTCACAGAACTTTGGAGAACATGACAAATCCAAACTACAATCGCTCTTAAGAGAAATACAGTTCTTTCCACCAACTGAGTGTCTCTTCCTGCCTGCCTCTGCATTCTTATAGTGTGGGGCAAAAGACCAGATAAACTCATTTTATAGCTTTCTTTATGACTGTGTGTGGCCCTAGTTATACCTATTGATGAAAAGCACTTTTCCTATCTGCTTTTCGAACTAATGGGGAAAATGCAAGGAACACAATGAAATTCTCTAGTTGTAATAGAAGTCTACAACATGTAATAGTAGCAGCAGCAGCAGCGGTACAGTAGTAGTTGTTGTAGTAGTATTAGTAGTAGATGACATAGGTGTAACATTGAGGGTTTTAATATTTCAGATGTCAATGAACAATGATAAATAACATTTGTCTGTCCACATAAACTATTTGGGGTGTTGTTGTGCCTTTTTTCATAGCTTTACATCTTTTAATGAGTCCTCTAATGCCCCTGCCACTTCTGAAAATAATCTAGTCATTGATAATGATGACAAGGATGGTGATGGTGGTGATGGTGATGGTGGTGATGGTGATGATGGTGATGATGATGTTGCACAAATCAACCAGATTCTTTTCTTAGCTATTATGAACAATTGCATGTATTTTGAAACTCTGAGAATGGATAGAGGAAACATCCATAGTCCAGTGTTCATGTTGTATATACTTTTTACTTTTTATTAATAATATTATCATAATACTTCTATTAAAAGCTAAAAGAAATACAGATGGATTCATTTGGAGCTTTGTATTACAACCAAAAGCAAATAAATAAAGCACAGATGCAAGAGAACATATGCCAACCCTTGTCTTCATCTGTACCTGCCAAAGGGGTTGAATTGGGAATCATTCTTTTCTTAACCAGAACATGTGCCACAGTGTGTGTTGTAAACAGCAGGATCCTGAAGTGATTTTTGTCAACCAGTTTTCCAACAGTGAAGACATAACTTTCCTTCCCAACCACCACTGGGCATTGTAAATGAAAGAGTAGTGTAAAATGCCTTCTGGATGAGCAAAGCTTCCCACGAGCTCATCTGCAGTAGATGGACTGTGCTGTCATCCTTATACTTTAGTCTTCTTCACTAACTCCACAGTCAGGCATGAGACATGGAGAATTAAAAAAATAAGAAGGAGTGCACGTTCAGTGAATTCTTTAACTTACCAATTAGCCAAGGACATTGAAATGGATTCCATGATATCTTATGGACTCTAAAAGAAAGAGCAAAAAATACAATGTTTAACAGCTTAGTCCAAAATAACAACAACAACAAAACAACAACAAATAGTAAAAGCTATTTTGTTTTTTTAGCATGCCCCTTTCCTTGGTTTAAATGCCACCACCAAAATCAGTCTTAATGTACAAATTTACTGAACACAAGCCTGGAGAAAGCCACTTAGTAGCAAAGTATGTGTGTTTCTACCATACAGATGTAAATGGAAGCCAACTGAATAAATGAGAATGACCTTAGTAAGGTCAAGAGGTACTGTGAAGTATTTGGTAGCTGAAGTTTCTACTTCTCAGTATTAGTCTTAAAACATATTTAATTATGGGGCACCAGAGTTATGTGAAAGTCAGACACCACTCTCCACTCAACTGTGGAGAATGTTCTGTCCATTGGCTAGATCTGGGTAGGGGCTCGAAGTTTACTGCACATATTGTCCTGATGGGGAGGCCTTCAGAGGAAGGACAACAGGCTAGCAAGAAGAGACTTGATACCCTCTGAGCATATACAGAGGGAGGAGGTCCCCGTCTGTCACAGTCATAAGGGAGGGGAGTAAGGGAAAAATGGGAGGGAGGGAGGTATGGGAGGATACAAGGGATGGGATAACAATTGAGATGTAAGATGAATGAATTAATAAAATATATTAAAAATAAAAGTGAGATAAAATATAAAAACATATTTAATTATATAAATTAGGATATATTATATCTATATTATTTTTATATTATATTATTAAATATATAACTTTATTTTTAATAGCCACCTTCAAAACACCATGACAATTCTAAGGATTGCCTTTGCAAGTGAGTGGACAGAAGCTGGGTTTGTCATGCTGCTCTAGAGAGGTGCAAATGATTACCTGGTGCCCAAGCTCTAACCCATGCTCATAGCATTCAGTTCTGTCTGTCTACAGCATAGATTCCAGAATTCTCTTTGCTGGGTGCTTTTAAATAAAATCACCTTGAAAGGATTGGAGTTAGCTTGACAGCTAGTGTGTTCCACCTCTTAAAAATGCTTCTAGAACAATTACAAAACACACTGTTACTAATGTGGTATATTTTAGGTTTTTTTTTTTTTATGGTGAGTCCTGATTGTAAGCCTCATTGGCAGGAATTGTTATTACTTTAATGTCTAAGTCTCTCTTAGAGTCATCAGGAACATTGAACAGGAATGATCACAAGGATACCACGCCATGAAACAAAGGAGAAATAACACCTAAAATACTTTATGTGTGCAAATAAATGCTATTTGTTATTCTTTATTGACACCTGAAGCATTATACTCCGGACTGGAAAGCTCATTGACAGGTCAATACTTCTGGTCTTGTTTGTGAAACGATTTCCAAAGGGATTAGCTAAAGCAGGGGAAAGCCTCCCTTCTCTATATGAATATAGCTAACACCATCCCAGAGATTGGGAGACAAATGAACTAAAATGGGAAAAGAAAACACCCATGCTACTGTAAGCAGTTGTCTGGCTTCTTTTCCACCATGAGTGGAATAGACTCCTACTTCATATGCTCAACCCAGGCCTAAAGTATTGGTACCATCAGACCACAGTTTGAGCCTTCTGATACTGTGAGACAAAATAAACCTTCCCTCACTTTTGTTGCTTACATCTGATATTTCATTACAGTGCCATAACAGAGTCTCCAACAATGAGTACTTGCTCTAGACAGGTGCATTTTACATTGCTTCCCAAAGAGTATTCATTATGCTTGGATAAAGAGATGCCTCCATATATACCCAGAAGATGCTCCAGCATACAACAGGGATATATGCTCAACCATGCTCATAGCGGCCTTATTCATAATAGCCAGATCATGGAAACAGCCTAAGTGTCCCTCAGTAGAAGAATGGATAAATAAACTATGGTACATTTACACTATGGAATACTACTCAGCTATTAAAAACAAGGAATTCCTGAAATTTGTGGACAAATGGATTGACCTAGAAATGATCATAATGAGTGAGCTAACCCAGAAGCAGAGAGACTCAAATGGTATATACTCACTTATAACTGAACACTAGCCCAAGGAGCATGTCTCATGAAAATCTTCACTTACCAGGAAAGTGGGATAGAGGTGAGGACATCCTATTTGGGACTCTAGGTGAGAGATATATAGGAGATAGGGAAATAGATGGATCCAGAGGATCCTAGAAACCTACAAGAAGAACATTATGATCTAGGCCCAGGGGTTCTTCTCAATCTATGGCACCAACCAAAGACAATAAGTGCAGCCATCATCAAACCCCTACACAGATCTAGCCAAGAGACAGGACATTCTCCACAGTTAAGTGGATACTGGGGACTGACTTTCATATGATCTCTGGTGCCCCATATTTGGCCATGTCTCCTTGATGGGAAGGCCCAATGGCACTCAGAGGAAGGATAGCCGACTACCAAGAAAAGACTTGATATCCTAGAATCATATTCAGGTGGAGGAGGTCCCCCTCAGTCACAGTCATAGGGAAGGGGAATGGGGTGAAAGCAGGAGGGAGAGAGGAATAGGTGGATGCATGGGATGGGATAGCAAATGAGATGTAATATGAATAATTTCATTTTTCAATAAAAAAGATGCCTCTATGAGTTTATGCTTTTAAACACCAATTGGCATTCACTCAAAATCATTATTGTCTTGAACTTGCAAAGATGGCTCAGCAGTTACAAAGATATACTTAGAAAGCTAAAGTCCATTTCCCAGCACTCATATTGGTTGACTTGGAACTTCAGCTGCAGATATAGATCCAGCACCAGTAGTTTCAAAGTCCCTTTCTGGCCTCCATGCTCATCTGTATTTACTTCCAAATATAACCCCTAGACACACACACACACACACACACACACACACACACACACACACAAGATTAAAATATTTTTTTAAAAAAATCATTGTATTCTAAGTGTTAATAAATTGTACCATCCATTTACCCACCTCTGATTAAAATGTTCACAAGCACTCAATTAATGCACAAATTAGCAAACAGAAAAATAACCTGTACCCCTTTGTACTCAGTCCTAAATACAGACCACATGCCATGTTTGTATATTTGTGTTTCTAAATCCTATTTACCTTTCAGTTTGTTTTTCAAGCAAAACACTGTGATTTAACATTAGATGCCTAAGTATTTTCAAATTTGCTCATCTACTTTTGTCATCTAATTTAATCTCAAGACATACTGTTGTGTTTGTAATAACAGTTTGGCTCAAACTCATTTAGCCCCTGAGAAATATTTTTAACCCTGAGAGTGAGTGTATACAGCTTCTGAGCCAAGCAAAACTAGTATGTGGCACATTTACAGATTATTTCCATTATGCAAGCCTTAGAGCTAGGCTCCTATCCTTGAATTTCTCTTTTTCTATTTTTTCATGTTTAATTTCATGCATTAATTGTTCCAGAAGTTCTCAGTAGTAATAACATTAGTCTTACATTTTCCTTCTTTTTTACAGATTGTAAAAACTAAGCTTCCAAAATACAATCCCTCCTCTGATGAAGCCACATATGTGCATTGCCTCTGTCATCTCGATGATGCCAGAACACTATGATAAATCAAATTCCCATGTAATTACAGAACCTATTCCTATTCCTATTTTTTCAAACTCTTCTTTCGGTACATCTCTCTTATGAAATACAAGAGACAGGAGTCTTCTGCAGACTTTCTGTATTTCCATGTTTTCTTTGGGTACTTTGTTTCATCATATATCTGCTATTATTTTTCTTCTGTGACTTTTTATGTCCTAATTTTACCTTTCCAGTCTCATATGACAAGACACTGTGGGCCTTAGATAGCAACGCCATCATACCCAAAGCCTCACATGAATATGTCATTAAAATAAATTTAAAGGAAATACAAGAAAGATTCATTTTAAGACATGTGATCTTGAAATGTTAAAGAAAATACAAACCTAACTGAATTGAATTAATACACTACCATGTGTAAATAAGTTTGGCTTCCAACACTTCTCTATGTTTCATCCCTCTTGCTCCCAATCTCTGAGGGCAAGAACAATGATATAATAGCAGTTGAGCTCACATGTCACTTGAATAGCTTCCAGCTGTCCAACTAACAAAACTGTATGGATACAAGATTTGGGGCACCTGTTGATGTTTACTGTATTGTCACAACTTCTGTATAGGCTTTCAAATGCAGATGTATGAATATCTTATTGAATATTATCAGTCTCATTCTTGGGATAGTGAACCTCAGACTTATCATCTGTGCTTTGTTCTCATCCAGTATGCTCTTTGTTTGGAGCTGGTAGTGATGGGCACACTTGGCATGTGAGGGTTTACACACACACACACACACACACACACACACACCAACCTGGGAAATCAATCAAACAGAAGGAACAGAAGACTAGAGGAAAAGCATCTGGCTAGAATGAAATTGGCAGGGTTCAACTAGTGAAAGCCAGTGTGCCAAGATTCAATCTTCTGTTACGTTGTCTGTTTCTTCCTGACAAACAATTCTAGAATATTTATAGACATGAAAGAGCTCTTACTATCCAGAATAGCCAATAATGTGTCATTGAATGTCAGTCGTGTGGAAAAACAGACTTGTATATGGAATATGCCAATGCAGTTGCCTACAAGGGTAAAACAAGAAGCACATACACTATTTTTCTGTATCAATCACCAAACCAAAGCAGAATTTGTGGAGACTATACAGTTGGCAGACACTATGCATGTTTCTGGCCAGCTGAAGTTTCTTTAGAAGACATTTTGAAGTTGAACTACTTTCGAAAATGTGCATTTCCAGTCTTGAATGCTAGGCTTCCAAATTACCTGAACAACCTAGAGCCATTTCGGGTGAGTATTTCTTATCTCATTTCAACTCAAAAGTGATGCCTCAGAGTTCAGTGTGTGCCTCTTTGCTGAGTCATGCTTTATTTAGCAGAAGCTCTGTGTCCCATTCTTGTAGAACATGCATAGAAGGTTGCCAGATTAGGAAACTGTCTGCCCCTTGTTCTTTCAAGTGTAAAAGAAAATGAAAATGACTTTCAGCTTGCCATCACTTAGAAGTAAATTTTTGCATATGGGAAGTTGGTAAAACAGTGAGGAAAACTTGCATGTGTGTATTTGACATGGTGACATATAAAATATGCATATCTATGACAGGCTTATAAAATCTAATAAATGCAATTGCCATAGTTGTCCTCTTCAGTGATCTGAAGAATTCATGACCCACAGTAACTTGTCACATAGATGGGATCTCAGGGGTCAGTGTTGAGCAGCAGAGTCTCATCTGTAGAGCATCTGACAGTTCCAACCTACGTGCCAGGGGGCTTCATGTCAGTGTCAAGTTATGAAATATACAATGATTTTCATTGGAACATACTTTAAAATTTTATGCAAGCAAAAATAACCATTATTTGTGGTATAAAATATATACGAGCTGAAAAGGTTACGGTTATATGAGGTGAAAAATCGCACCAGAAACATGACTTTGAAAAGGATTCAAACATGGCTAATAACACAGAGAAACATTTACTGGCATAGTATTTAGGGCATTGAACCTACACAAAAGTCATAATTTTTTTCTCCTTCAAATTCTAGACCAAGAGTAACAAATTCTAGTCTTTTGGGCCCAGGAAAGTAGTATTGTCAGTAAGCAAAGGAAATTGAGCACAACTGTTTGGGAAGTGAAAAACTAGGGAAACATGTGATCCCAATGACTCAAAAAGTGACTGGTGTTTGGATCCAAGCATCACGGTAAATAGAAGCAAAGCTACTTGTAAACTCATATTTAGATGGGAAATTTTATAATTTGTCAATGCCAGCTCAAATGGCCAAAAAAGTTATGAGGGAGAAAAAAATAAAACAGAATTCATAGTTACCATATAGGTTATAACTTTATGTACACTATCTATGTGAACACATGTAGGGCCATACACATGATGAGGAAAATTGGGACCTATTTTCCTGTCTTTGAGTGGCTAAAAATGTCTTCAGCTATGCTGGCACCTAGTTGATATCTTATCTTTCATTCCTAAAAAGATGAGACAGTAAAGCTATTCACAGGACTGACTAAGCCAATAATAGCTCAGCATCCTCTCCAACTCCTTTGCAGTTTTCTTCTGCTATTTAGAGGAGAAGTGGAGACCTTGCTTGCAGTATACTCTTTCTGATTGGTGGCATTGCTAGTGAGGTGCATGCAAATGCACAGATTTGAGAGTCAGAGGGAAACCTGGGTTCTCATTTTTTTTCAAAAGTTGTTATATTCAGATATATGGAAGGATATAACACAAGAGTTTCTTTTTTATTAAATATTTTTTATTTTTACATATACATTTATATTATTAAACACATATACAATAAACTATATAACAAGAAGAACCATGACACAAGCAGGAATCATGTAGATGTTATATTCCTAGTGTTTTAGCTATTTGTATTTGGCAGCTGTGAATAAAACATCTTTCCAATCTTGGTGCATCTAAAATTCTGAACGTAAATCAATATTTATCACATCTCATTGTTATCACCTTAAAACATCTATCTACACCTAAAAACATCTTAACCCCTAAACAACTAAGCTTCATTGTAAAGCTAAACTCCCTGGTCTTCTACACAAACAGAGATTTGAGAAGGAATAAAATTGATTACTTGAGTATTCTGGAAATGCAGGTTGGTAGCTTCCCAAAGTAGAAGATGACAGAAATAGTTTGCTACCTGAGAAGTCACCCAAAACTCTATAACTGTTGGAGCATCATCTTCAGCCTTCTGGCCAATTATATCTGACATATTTGTGAGGCAGGAACCATTAAGGACTTGCTTACCCTATCTTGGCAGAGTTTGGCTATCGACTCTGCCTGCATCCAAGCTTGCCCTTAGGCAGTATTCTGTTTGTGGTAGGAATGAGGACATTTTGTCCAGAGGCTTGTTTGCCACAAGAGCTTCTTGGTAACCTTGGACAACAACCCTTTAGCTGCCACGGACTGAAATAATTGGGGGTATTTTCTGGTGTTTTTTGAAAGTTGCTACAGTTTCCTAAGATGGTTATGAGAACAGCACCACAAGGTTGAGAATTTTAGGCTAAGAATATCTCCATGGAGGACATCTCTAAAAATCTAAGCTTCGAGGAGATCCAAGATGGCGGCGAGCAGTGTGGACCGTGTTTGGAAGCTCCAGTGAACAGTTCGGGGAATTGTACAGATTTCTGAGCAGGATCCCGACACCACGGCAGCAGGAGTGCTCCACGGTTCGGAAGGACCAGGGTGCGGAGGACCTGCGTGCCCCTACACACGGGAGGAGTGTGGTTTTTCTCGGATCAGAGCAGCGGCGGCACGGGCGGCATCAGCAACACCAGCAGCAGCGACTGAGGTTTGCAGCTCAGAGCCATCCAGTGGAGGCGGTTAGTGTGGTGGCTGGTGGGAGTTGCTGCGGGAGAGGGGACACTGGACAGGATTTGGGTCGCGTGGTGCTTTGTGACCCAAGCTGGACACGGCGGACAGTTCAGCCCCAGAGTCCCGGGTACAGCTCAGGGTGCAGTGCTGTGGAGACACTGACTCAGCGCAGCGGGCAATTCTGCCCAAGGCAACAGCTTAGCGGAGCCACGGCTCCCCTGCTGTGATGCAGGCTGGGCAGAGCGCTCAGTTCCACCCTAGGCCCTTCCCAGCGCAGCCTCAGTTCACCTGCTGTGACGCAGGCTGGGCAGAGCGCTCAGTTCCACCCTGGGCACCACCTCAGCACAGCCAGTTCACCTGCTGTGACGCAGGCTGGGCAGAGCGCTCAGTCCCACCGGAGGAGCTAGCGCACATCAACAAGCAGTTCTGCTCAAGACATTAGCTCTCCTCAGAGGGCAGTTTTAGGGCGCTGACACAGGCTGAGGTCAGCACGCAGATTCAGCCCAGAGGCCCTAGCTGGACTTGCCGGGCGGATTAGGCCCAGAGCTTCTTCCTGAGCTGTGCACACAGGCTCGGCAGCCCCAAGACTCTGGCTGGACTATGCACACAGTATAGGCCTGGAGGCCCGGGCTGAATTCAGCATGCAGTGTGGGTCCATAGTCCCTGGCTGAGCTCGGTGCACAATTCTGCCCCAGAGACTCGGGTGGAGCTCGGCATGCAGCTTAGGGCCACAGTCCCTAACCGTGCTTGGCAGGCAGATTGGGCACAGAGTCTCTAGTAGAGCCTTTGGCACAGTCCCGGCTCTAAGACTCTGGTAAGACACAGTGTGCAGTTTGAATCCAGAATTCCTGGCTGAGCTGCGCAGATGTTTCGGGCATGAGTCAATAACTGACCACAGCAAGCAGTTTGGCCAAACACCCCTAGCTAAGCTCAGTGCGCAGTCCTAGCCCGAAAATTCTGGCTGGACCCTGTGTGCATTTTGATTCCAGAATTCCTAGCTAAACTCGGCAGACGGTTCAGGCCCTGAGATACTACCTGAGCTCGGACGGTGGTTTGGGACTACTGTCCCTGGCTGGACTTGGCAGGGAACCCAGAAGGCTGTGGATACCTTGGCCTGACCCAAAGCTCATCCAGAGACCCAGAACGATTGCAGGACCCACAGCACAGGAGAGCTGAGGATCACTGGCTGTGAGAGCCCAAAACACCAGGGCTAACCTCCTGCCATCCACAACAGTGAAACATGAGAGCTTCCAACCTACGGAAACCGTGAGAAAACAAGTGAATCTATCGTCAGACTCCCTCCATCCAACTAGGGAATCTACCTAACGAAAACAAAGCCGGCAAGATGTCTAAAGGACAGCGTAAAAGCATACGCAAAAAAAACCCAAAACAACATGGCGTCTCCAGTTTCCAGCTATCCCAAAGAAAAGAACCCAGAGAGCTCAAATACAACGGAAATACAAGAAAATGACCTCAAATCCTTAATAAGGAGCATATTAATGGAGGAAACAAATAAAATTCGTAATCAAATACAGGAAGACGCAGCAAAACAGGTGAGAGACATAAAAGAAGCACATAGAGTGGAACTGGAAAATTTTCAGGATAATGCAAATAACCAGATGGAAGAAATAAATAAAACGGTTCAAGTTCTGAAGACCTATAAAGAGGCAATGGAAGAAACTCAGGAATATACAAAAAATGAGGTGAAAGAAATAAAAAAATCAGTTCAAGATCTGAAGACAAAAATGGATTCAATGATAAACACACAGACAGAAGAAAAACGAGAACGTGAGACCTCAGAGAATTAGGTGAGCAACACAGAGGTGAGCTTTTCTAACAGAATCCAAGAGACAGAAGAATGAATCTCAGGTCTAGAAGATACAATCACAGATCTTGAAGCAACCATTAAAGATAATGCCAAATCTGGAAAACTCCTGACGCAAAACATCCAAGAAATTCAGGACACCATGAAAGAAAGAAATCTGAGGATAATAGGCATTGAAGAAAGAGAAGATATCAGACTCCAAGGCCCAGAAACTATTCTCAACAAAATCATAGAAGAAAATTTCCCCAACCTAAAGAAAGAGATACCTATAAACATACAAGAGACCTACAGAACACCAAATAGAATTGACCAGAAAAGGAAAACTGCCCGTCACATAATAATCAAAACACAAAACATACAGAACAAAGAAAAAATATTAAAAGCTGCAAGGGAAAAGGGCCAAATAACATTCAATGGCAAACCTATCAGAATTACACCAGACTTCCCAGCAGAGACCATAAAAGCCAGAAGAGCCTGGACAGAGATCCTGCAAACCCTGAGAGACCACAGATGCCAGGCCAGAGTACTTTACCCAGCAAAACTATCAATAACCATTGATGGAGAAAACAAAATATTCCATGACAAAAACAAATTCAAATGGTACCTATCCACAAATCCAGCTTTACAGAAGGTACTAGAAGGAAAACTCCATCCCAAAGGGTCAAGCTACAACCAAAACTACTCAGGAAATAGGTAACTATACCATGGCAAAAACACAACTACACAAACACTCGATTGGAAACAACATCAAACTTAAGACTCTTAACAGTCACTGGTCGTTAATATCTCTCAACATCAATGGTCTTAATTCTCCAATAAAAAGACATAGACTAACTGAATGGGTGTATATACAAGATCCAACATTCTTCTGCATTCAAGAAACACATCTCACCTATAACGATAGACATTACCTCAGGGTAAAAGGATGGAAAAAAATATTCCAAGCAAATGGTCACAAGAAGCAAGCAGGCGTAGCCATTTTAATATCAAACAAGATAGACTTCCAACCAAAATTAATCAAAAGGGATGCAGTAGGACACTTCATACTCATCAAAGGTAAAGTCAACCAAGATGACATCACAATTCTGAACATCTATACAAGGGCACCCACATTTGTAAAAGACCTGCTAAAAAAACTTAAACCACACATCGATCACCACACAATAATAGTGGGAGACTTCAACACCCCACTCTCACTGAAGGATAAGTCATTGAAACAGAAACTAATCCGAGAAATAACATCATTAACCAATGCCATGGGTCAAATGGATCTAACAGATATCTATAGAACCTTTCACCCAAACAAGAAAGAATATACCTTCTTCTCTGCACCCCATGGAACCTTCTCCAAAATTAATCACATTGTAGGTCACAAAGCAGGCCTCAACAGATACAAGAGGATTGAAATAATTCCTTGTATCCTATCAGATCACCATGCTCTTAGGCTGCAATTCAACAACAACAGAAACAACAAAAAGCCTACACGTACATGGAAACTAAACAACTGTCTGCTAAATGACACATGTGTCAGGGAAGAAATAAAGAAAGAAATCAAGGAGTTTCTGAAATTCAATGAAAATGAGGGAACAACATACCCAAATTTGTGGGATACATTGAAAGCAGTGTTAAGAGGAAAACTCATAGCACTAAGTGCCTTTAAAAAGAAATTGGAAACATCGCAGATAAGCAACTTAACAAAACAGCTGGAAGCCCTAGGAAAAAAAGAAGCAGAAACACCCAAAAGGAGTAGACGTCGGGAAATAATCAAACTCAGGGCTGAAATTAACAAATTAGAAACTAAGAAAACAGTCCAAAGAATCAACAAAACCAAGAGCTGGTTCTTTGAGAAAATCAATAAGATAGACAGACCGTTAGCCAAACTAACTAAAAGGCAGAGAGACAGTATTGAAATCTACAGAATCAGAAATGAAAAGGGAGACATAACAACAGACACTGAAGAAATACAAAGAATCATAAGATCTTACTTTGAAGGCATATATACCACAAAATTTGAAAACCTAAGGGAAATGGATGACTTTCTTGATCAATTTCACTTGCCTAATTTGAGTGAAGAACAGATAAATAAGCTAAATAGTCCCATTTCCCCTACAGAAATAGAAGCAATCATTGATAGTCTTCCAAGCAAAAAAAGCCCAGGGCCAGATGGTTTCAGTGCAGAATTCTACCAGACCTTCAAAGGTGAGCTAATACCGATACTCTTCAAGCTACGCCAAAACATAAAATTGGGTGGAACATTAACAAAAACATTCTATGAGGCCATACTCACGTTGATACCTAAACCTCACAAAGACTCAACAAAGAAAGAGAATTTCAGACCAATTTCTCTTATGAACATCGATGCAAAAATACTAAATAAAATTCTTGCAAAACGAATACAAGAACACATAAAGGATATCATTCATCATGACCAAGTAGGCTTCATTCCAGGCATGCTGGGATGGTTTAATATACGGAAATCCGTCAATGTAATCCACCATATAAACAAACTGAAAATAAAAAACCACATGATCATCTCTTTAGATGCAGAGAAAGCATTTGATAAAATCCAACACTCATTCATGTTTAAAGTTTTAGAGAGATCAGAGATACAAGGCACTTTCCTCGACATAATAAAGGCTATTTACAGCAAGCCAATAGCCAAAATTAAAGTAAATGGGGAGATACTCAAGGAAATTCCTCTAAAATCGGGAACAAGGCAAGGCTGCCCACTCTCTCCATATCTCTTCAATATAGTACTCGAAGTTCTAGCCAGAGCAATAAGACAACAAAAGGAGATCAAGGGTATCCAAATGGGAAAGGAGGAATTCAAATTATCTCTATTTGCAGATGATATGATAGTGTACATAAATGACCCTAAAAATTCCACCAGAGAACTCCTACAGCTGATAAACACTTTCAGCAATTTGACTGGATACAAAATTAACTCCAAAAAGTCTGTAGCCTTCTTATACACAAATGACAAGCTTGCAGACGAAGAAATTAGGAAAGCCATACCCTTCACATTAGCCACAAGCAATATAAAATATCTAGGAGTTACTTTAACTAAGCAAGTGAAGGACTTGTTTGAAAAAAATTTCAAAACTCTGAAGAAGGAGATTGAAGATGACATGAGAAGATGGAAGGATCTTCCTTGCTCATGGATAGGGAGAATTAACATAGTAAAAATGGCCATCCTACCAAAAGCAATCTACAGATTCAATGCAATCTCTATCAAAATACCTACACAATTTTTTAAAGACATTGAAAGTTCAATTCTGAACTTCATATGGAAAAACAAAAAACCCAGAATAGCAAAAACGATCTTGTACAATAAAAGGTGCTGTGGAGGAATCTCCATACCTGATTTCAAATTGTACTATAAAGCAATTGTAATGAAAACAGCATGGTACTGGCACAGCAACAGGCTGGTTGATCAGTGGAATCGAATTGAAGACCCAGATATGAATCCACACACATATGATCACTTGATTTTTGACAAAGAAGCCAAATCCATTCAATGGAAAAAGGATAGCATCTTCAACAAATGGTGCTGGTCTAACTGGAGGTCTATGTGTAAAAAAATGCAACTGGACCCATATTTGTCACCTTGCA
>OU015743.1:133187347-133199099 GCA_907169655.1 Acomys percivali | reverse complement strand
GTGTGTGTGTGTGTGTGTGTGTGTGTGTGTGTGTGTGTGTGTGTGTAGTTAGAGAGATTATTAAATACATAGTTTTTTCCAAATGGCTTTTCCAAAACATCTTTGTTAATAGTTATTACTTTCCCCTCCCCTTTCTCAAGTGTACCCTTTATCTTCTTTTCCATTTAAAATTCCCACTCCATTATTCCCTCTTTCTCCTTCATATTTGTGTTCAGTTGTCTGCCCTCCTTTAAGATTTCTCTTTCTTACCTGTGATGACTATTCTTAGTTGTCAACTTGGTTATATCTGGAACTAACGCCTGAAAGTGGAGGGCACACATGTGAGGGATTCTTTTTGCTTGATCTGAAGTAGGAAATATACTTGTTTTTTTAAACGCTTATGGATTCTTTATCAGTTTCACATCATGCACCCCAGTCCCACTTATCTGCCATCCACTCATATCTTCCCTTCATCCTAGAACCAAACCTCCCCTTCAAAATAACACACACACATACACACACACACAAACACACACACACACACACACACACACACACACACACACACGGATAGAAAAACATCCCATTGTGGAAGCTGTAGTATGTCACAGTGTGTCCCACAGTATAACCTTCTGTCCACACATCACTTGCAAATGCTCATTGCAATGAATCATTGGTCTGATTCAAGATCTTTGGTTTCTGTGACACCATCAGTATCAGACCTTCATCAGGACTCCTAGCAGTGATCCTGTTGTTGTCTTGTGTCATGAAGTTCCTGCAGCTTTGGAACAGCAAGACCAACCCTTTCATGTGCCCCAACCTTTTGCAGATGATATGGATGTTGGGATGGGTTATCTCAGAGACTTAGATCTGGGTCTGAGTTATAGCAGAGCTAGTCAGTCCACTAGCTCTCCATTATCACCACTGCCAGGATGAATTCTCCATCAGTGCTATGTCTAGGCCAACCAATGCTGATATCCACAGGATGTAGGGAGACAGAGAGAGAGAGAGAGAGAGAGAGAGAGAGAGAGAGAGAGAGAGAGATTGTCTCTCTGTTACTCTGAGAATCTGGCTAATACGTTACCTCTTCTCACCAATGGTTTCATTCTAATTTCCTGGATTCACAGGGACTCTGAATGAAATAAACACACAAATCTAAAGATCTAATGCTAAAATTTACATGTGATTAAAAATATAGAATATTTCTCTTTCTGGGCCTGAGTATAGGTACCACATTTTTACTACGTATGCATCTTCTGATGAACATCTAGGCTATTTCTAATTTCTAGTGGTTATAAATATAACCAGGCATGGTGGCACACATCTTTAATCCCAGCATTAAGGAGGCAGAGCCAGGCAGATCTCTGTGAGTTCGAGGCCAGTCTAGTCTACAAAATGAATCTAGTACAGCCAGGACTACAAGAGAAATTTAGTCTTGAAAAACACCAGCAGCAGCACCAGCATCATCATCATAATCATCATCATCATCATCAAGTAGGATGAACATAAAGTGTACATGTATTTCTGTAGTAGGAAATAAAGTCATTTGAATATGTGGCACTATTTTATAGTGTGTTTTGAGGAATTGCCACACATTTCCATTGTGGTTTCACCAATTTTTTATCCCATCAACAGTGCATGAGGGTACTCTGCTTCCCACTTTCTGGCCAGTATTCATTGTCTGTTCATAGACATAGAAAAAGCACATTGATACTAATAAGGAAGTTTCCTCCATTCTAGTTAGCTTTCATAGTACCTTAAGGTACTATGTAGGCTTCTGAGCACAGGCCTATGGACTTTAGTAGACTTATCCAAGTATGAACCCTATGAACTGCAATAATTACCATCATGGCAAGATATGCCCATAAATAAAATGGTGATGTGGTTATTATGGTGGTAATCAACTGAATTATGTTTGGATTTAAGGCCTGAACTCCTGGTACTATAAACCTGATTAAGAACAAATGGTTAGGGAGCTCACCAGAGCCAGGTCCAAACCTACTACTACTATTCATTGAAATCAGTAGTTCTCAACCTTCCTAATGCTATAACATTTTAATACAGTTCCTCATGTTGTGATGACCCCAACTACAAAATTATTTGCATTTCACTTCATAATTGTAATTTTACTACTTTTATAAATTGGAATGTAAACACCTAAGTTTTTTATGGTATTAGGTGATTCCTGTAAAAGGGTCATTTGATTCCCCCAAAGGGGTCATGCCTCACAGATTGAATACTGTTGATCTAAATAGGCATATTTTCTCAATTTGTGTCTGTATGCCCATAGATTAGTTCACCTCTCAGATACAAAGAAGTTTGCAACTGGTCAAAGTGCACAGAAAAGAAATGTCAGCAAAGTGCTCAGCCACAAGTGGTTTGTCTACATTCCCTTTTGCATTGACACTCAGAAACTGTTGTGGAAGTGGATGTTGAACTATTATAAGATCCAGAAGTCAGGAAGAACTGGACTGAAAAATTGTCTTCTGAACATGATAACTCTGCAGCACTCACGATGTCACAGTAGGTATAACTGCCTGAGCAAGACCAAGCCAGTCAATATGGATGGATGGAATCATGACCAAGCCAGTCAAGAGGATGGATGGAATCATGATCCTCCAGCCCTAACTGGGAAACTATTGACAGTTGATGGCTTCTGAGGGAAGGGAAGTTTGTTTTTTACCATGATAAGATGACCACATTTCAGTAGATGTCCAAACATATTATGAACAGCATGGAGTGGCATTAATAAGTTATGTTTTTATGGAGGACATGAAGTTGAAAGTGAGCTGGAAAATGGGAGCTGATCCAGGAGGAGTTTGGAGGAAAAGTGGATGGTGAGTATGATCCAAATACAATTTAATAAATTTTCAAATAACTAACTCAACTATGTTTTTTTAAACTTCAGCTAGATAAATTTGAATCATAAATGAATTTAACAACAATGTTTGGCTGGGAAATGGGTTACAAATTGGCTACTATTGCCTAATATAGCTTCTTCTGCAATTCCTCATTATCAACAGAAACTCATGTAGTTTTCCAGAATCAACCTCATAATTACAAAGATAAGTTAGTTATTCTAAACTTTGTACATAGCCAGCTTAATTAATTTCTGTGAATTTTGAATTTCTTAATAACTAGTTGAACTTGGAGTCTAATCTTGAGATAAAATTATTTCTGTTCTATGTTAGGTATTCTCCTCTGCCTTCGGGACTAGGTTGCAAAGTCTTGCAAGATCCCTGGATATCAACTATATGAAGTCCTCCAATGCCATCATTTCCCCATAAGATGCAGATTGTGTAAAGTTCTATAAGTGGCCAAAGGTTAAAGGCTAAATCTGAGGAATCCAGGTCTCTGGATTGCTCTTAAAGGCTGTGTATACTTACAAAACACATGGTTCATTCTTATTTATTAGTGATCTTTAAGTTGTCTTATGGTTGGTATGACTATGGAGCCTGATGTTTACCATCAAAAAGACTGAAATAACAATATCAGTTTATCCACAATTCCATCACCTACTGTCTATAGACATGGTCAGAGTTTAAATATATAGAATATACAGTCCCTCAAAGTGTGTGGTAAAGTTTGACTTAGAAAAATCACAATTGAACGGCATAAATTCTAAACCAAATAAAGACAATTTTTAAAAAGTAATAATTTCTTTTTTCAACTTACCTCCTTCCTTTCTACTCACTTTAAATTGTCTAGAAATTTAATACAGCTGTTTTAAGCAACAGGCTTCCCACTGCTTCTATGGGCATAAAGTGTTAATACCCTAACTATGTCATAACTCTTTTTAGTTCAATGAAATGTGGCATCAGGGCTCAAGGTCAGGGCTTCTAAAAGTTAGGGAAAACCCAGGGTCACATGATCTCTTAAAAATAAAATGTTGCTTCCAAGAATGTATTCCTAACTGAAAGAAATGAATTTGATACTTACTAGGTGCACTGGTGGTGAAAGCTTTTCTAGAATAAAGAGTAGAAACTGAAAAATAGTGAATGGAAAATCCTGAGGATATTTATTAGACTGATCTATTGTTCTAAATATGAAAGGATATGCGCTTTATACTTGGCATATTTACTTCCTTGTTTGGCCAAATCTACAAGAAGAGAATTTGGTTGTGAAGTGTCACTCTGATGTGTTTGATCTTTTGAGATTGGCATGCCGTATAACTACTATAGTGAAATAAGTGGGAAAAAATGGAGGAGAAAGCATAGCATTATCTTCTTGTGATATTTTAGGGAGGGATGGGTCAAGCAAATCAAAAAGGCTTTACTGGCTGAAAACTGCATCATATGAGTTATTTGCTTGGGATGCACATGGTGTGTGCTTGGTATTTCAGTTTTATAACTGTGTGTAGTCTATATGGGGCAGAAACAACTCCAGAGTGTAAAAGAAAGAAGTAGAGATCCTAAGCTTGAATTCAGAATTCGTACACAAGTTGTTTCTATCACTAGAAATTAGTTTACCCTGGAGAAGGCTGTTTCTCACTACTCGACAAAACCCTAGATCTAAGAACAGAAAGAAATAAAACATTTTAAAACACTCAGTAACTCAATTTTGACATTGGTGCAGAAAACAGCCATAGACAGAGCAAAAACTAATAAGATTGGCTGTGTTACTGCAAACCATAAAATATTGTTGGCTCTCATTTAAGTCTTGTCAAGAGCCACTTGACTATAGTAAGTTGGAGGCCAGTCCTCCTCCAGGGAGCATTCAGGAGAGACAACAATCTAGCTACAATTTGACTGTGTCTTTAGGACAAACCTTGAGTAAGAAGTAACCAGCTAAGCTCTATCCATATTACTACTCCAAAGTCTAGAATACAACAAATGTTTTCTGCTTAAAATTACACATTAGGAAATTTGCTATATAGACATAGGTGACTAATCAGCATGGCTGCAGTAGCAATATTACAGTAGACAAATGTAGTGAACTGCATCATGTAGACTAGAAGACGTCACTCATGGGATCTCAGCACAGCTCTGCAGCAATCACTAAACAATCACTGGTGGGAGTTTGGACTTCAGCAGGTGACTGCAGAAAGCTAGTCAAGCCCTAGACTGGGGAGAATAATTTTTTAAAAGGCAGAAGCACAGTTGTGTATGTACTTGCTGACTCTAGTTCAATTCCTCAAACTGTGAATGGACATGTGAAACCATCTATTGTCCTACGCAATCTGAGTCCCACTACCAACAGGAACCGTCTTTTTGTGTATTAACTATTAGTCCCATTAGCCTGAAACCCAGCTGTGGATCCTGAACTAGCCATACAAGTAAATCTAGCCACTTAGCTTGTTCAGTTTATACAGGTAACCAGAGGGACACATACTTGCCAAAGTTGATTCCATGACATATGAAATGACCCTGTAATTCAGTTTCAGATCAGCTATTCAGATAGTCATACAGATACAAGTTTTCCTCTGACCATTAGGAAGGTCACTGCCCTCATTGTCTCTGAGGATCTTGAAATGTCCCTGTTTCAAAAATCCAGCCTCTCTTAACTATGGACTCAGAGAAATTTTACCTATTTAGATATGTAGAAAGGGACATACTCATCTGTGCTAGCTGGTACTGTGTGCCAACTTGTCACAAGCTATAGTCATCAGAGAGGAAGATGTCTCAGTGGAGAAAATGCCTCCATAAGATCTAGCTATAAGGCACTTTCTCAATAGTGATTAATAGGGGAGAGCCCAGCCTATTATGGGCAGTGCCATGCCTGGAGTGGTGGTTCTAAGGTCAAAAAGAAAGAAGACTGAGCAAGACCTGTGAAGCAAGCCAGGAACCAGGATCCTTCCATGGCCTCTGCATCAGCTCCCTCCTCCAGGTTCCTGTCCTGCTTGAATTCCTGTCCTGACTTCCTTCAGTAATAACCAGCAATGCAAAAGAGTAAGCTGAATAAACCCTTTCCTCCCCAATTTGCTTTTTGGTCAGTCACAGTATCTTTTTGCAACAATAGAAACTCCAACTGAGATGCCATCAGTGTCTCTAGATACAGGTCCATGGACCTCAGCTTTAGCTGGAAACTTTGAAACATCCTTTTCATTTGCAGTCTGTAGAAAATAGTGCTTGCTAAGGATTATAGGTGCTATGAATTACAGCTCCAAGATAAAAAGTCCAAATCTATGCTAAAGGTTCTACAAAGTTGATAAACTGATTACAACATATGACTATGAAAGTTGGAATATTGCAGGTCTGGAGACGAATTATCTTATTTCATCATTACCTCTTAAGAGTCATTCATTATCTCTTCTGTGCTTGACCTAATATCCTTTCTGTGACTATTAGGAAAATATTGGTTGTACTCACAGATCACTGACTTCTATCAACTTGGGAATGGCTTAAGACAGTATAAAAGGCCCAGTATAGGAATTCTCTGCTTTCCTATTAACCATTCTACCTGATCCTTCCACCAAGATGTCTGAAGACGTGCTTTGATATATAACTTTCTTTGTTCTGTAACTATGAAAACTTTGAGAAAGAGCTGATTCATTGGAGTATGATAGAATCGCTTGAATCCATGTTCCTGGCCATAGTAATTCATATCAGCCTCCGTCATCAGCTGGTTCTTATTCACTGTGAGAAGAGATATGTTTTTACAATAGTACCTATGACTTATCAAGAGCCCTCTCAGGGAACAAGAGGAAACATGATTCACCTTATTCTTGAAAATAGGCCTGACCTCTATAAATCTTGACTGGAGCCTTATATAGTACTATCTCTGCCAGTCCAGGTCCTGTAGGCAATCTAGCCTACCAAGCTCCCCAAAAGACCTGTGTCTGCCTACTAATCATGACTCTACTGTGGATACCACAGGAGTTCTAGTCCTGGGTCCTACCCCTCTTCTCAGCGGGCTTAGAGGCCGTTGGTCCATAAGTCTGAATAGAAGATAATTACTGACAAAGTTATCTGTAAAGATGAACCATATTCATGCTTCTTCAAGTGAATAATTGTCAAGGGAACCCCACATGGATATAAAGCAGACAAACATAACACACAATGGACCTAACTAGTAGGATCAGGACATGCCACATTACTCCTAACTGCACAATGCAGTTTCAGGGTGTACCTTACCCTGAGACACATTTACAAGCAGTGACTCCATTTTGGGTCTAAATGTTAAGTCAGCATGTCTCTGTAGCTTTCTTGTCCACATGCACAAACTTTCATCTATCCTGCACAACCCATGAGGCACAGATTGATTAATTAATTATAAAAGTAAAAGATGTTTCACCATACAAACTCCCCAAAGTAATCTGGGACCATATAAGCATATGAGCCTATTAAAATCAAGTAAGAAAAATGAAGCCCAAAAACTTAACAGAAATACCTGATTGATAAAAAGATATAACTGTGTGGTGTCTAGTTTTATGTCAACTTGACACAGGCTAGAGTTATTTTAAAGAAAGTAAATGTTTCCATAAGATCATACTGTAGTCAAGCCTGTAGGGCATTTTCTTAACTAGCAATTGATGGCTGAGGGCCCAGGCCATTGTGTATGGCCACACCCTGGCCTGTTTCTTGATTCTATAAGAAAGCCGACTGAGTAAGCCATAGGAAGCAAGTAGGCAGCATTCCTCCATGGCCTCTGCATCAGCTCTTGCCTCCAGGTTACTTCCCTACTTCCTTCGGTGATAAACTATGATACTGAAATGTAAACTAAATAAACCCTTTGCTTCCCAAGTTGCTTTCGTCATGGTATTTCATCACAGCAATAGAAACGTAAGAAAAAGAGCCATCTGTATACTCCACCAGATCAAGGAGTTTGAAGTTTGGAAATGTCCACAGCGCTTGTGCTGGCTGAACCTCCAGTGACGAGGCACAGAGAACAAGCCTGCATTTGAGCAGTGACATCCATAGGCCAGATTTACCAGCAGGCTAGGCTGTGGGACCAGTGTCCCACTCAGGTTGCAGCAGCTGTGAGACTGGGGTCTCTTTTTGGCTGCATCTGAAACAGGTCCCTGGCAGAGCTGGCTCAGGCTGGACCCCAGCAAGAAGGGGCATGTAGACCTCTATTCTTCTCAGTGATAGTGGTTAAGACCTGGAGCAGTTTGAGCCTGTTGAGAAGGCCTCTCGGGTTTTAAAGGCTCAAGACACATACTCAGCCTTTTAATTAAAATGGCAATGAGACCACAGTCTTGTTTATCTTAAGAATATTTAAATAGACGTTGTTCATAGTGTATATTAATACTTAAAGACTAAGACTAAGGTTTTGTCTCTGTTAAGTTGGAGGTTAAAAGCACAAGTACAGTCCAAAAACACAGTCCATAAAAGAGAACAGAACAGATTTTGTATGACCAATAACTTTACATTTATAACTTTAGGCTAAACATGGTTTAAGGTAAGGATTTAAAATTTAATATTGTAAATAAGTGAATGTTAATACAGTAGAACATTATAGAATAACTTTTAAAAATGTATCAAACCCATTACCCAAGAGTGGTTGAATCCAGGTTAGCCGGTGACAGGAAAAATAGCATTTATGTAATTGTCTAGGAATTAGGAAAAGCATAGAATAGAATAAAAAACATTTTAGATCAGGATAAAAAACATAGCCAATAAACAATTGTATAGCCAATAAACAATCATACATTTTTTTTTTGTGAGTAGAAAATAAATTAGAGACATTTTTACTTTTAGGAGTTGGAAGGTATAGTCTTCGAGAAAGGAAAGCTACAGCTGAGGTCCAGAGGCTGCTGCATGTAAGGGATTGACTCTGCCCCTAAGCAGGTGAGGCTCGGGACTAAGAAAATCTTTAGTGAATCTCTGGCATACCTGAAAAGGTAGAGGGGCTGGGGTATGGCAGGAAGCAAGGGTTCATGTGGCAGTTGCCCTTAACAAAAATGGCAGATAGTCACCCAGTTGTCCTTAAAGAGAGAGGGTAGCCATATGGTCGCCCATAACAAAGATGGCAGCTAGTCATGTGGCCATGGGGAGACCCAGCACCTTGACCCTTCACAACAGTGCAGAAAAATCTAAAAATGGTAAAAGGCCATGAGGGAGGTAGCTTGATTAGAGCCAGATGGCATGGGCTTAGGGCAGGGATCCCATACATGCCCCACTGTGGGAAGTAGTTTAGAGGATTAATGTCTGCCCTGCCCCAGGTTAACTAAGGCTATTTTGGAATTTTTTTTAAAAAATGCTAACAGGTTGCCAGAGCCCAGGGCAGGGTTCCCTAGAAGGCTGCGCAGTGGCTCTGCCACCCTGGAAACACAGCTGAGGCAGTGGCTGGGGGTGTCCTGCTGACCCGTTCTGCCCAGTCCCGGCTTTGTGCAGTTCTGGGGGAACAATAGGGCCAGCGGGTCAATGGAGCTGGTGGAAGAAACAGGGCCAGGGGGTCAGGGAGCTGCAAGGGGTCCAGTGGGTCCAATCAAAGGAGAAGGCACACTTAAACCCAGAAAAGTAAGGATATTCTCCACAGTTATGCTGAGAGTGAGGACTGACTATGTCATGAACTCGGGTGCCCCATATTTGAACACCTCCTCTCTGTGGGGAGACCTGAGGGCACTCAAAGAAAGAATAAGCAAGCTTAAAAATAAATAAATAAATAAATAAATAAATAAATAAATAAATAAATAAATAAATAAAAAGAATAAGCAGGCTACCAAGATGAGACTTGATAGCCTATGACCATATACCATATAGTGGGAGAGGAGGTCCCTCTCAGTCATAGACCTAGGGGAGGGGAATAGGGTGAAAGCAGGAGGGAGGGAGGAATGGGAGGATACAAGTGATGGGATAACAATTGAGTTGTAATCTGAATAAATTAATTTTAAAAAATGCGTACAAAAAAACCCAGAAAAGTCTATGGCGGATGGAGCCGATGGGTGTGGGTGGGGGTTGTTATCAGCAGCAAGTGGCGCTGCGGGTGGGGACAGGTGAAGCCATGCAGATAGCACTGGAGAGATACCTCCTTAGAGCAAAGCAGCAGACTTTCTAGGTGGACTGAGGTCCCAGCTGGTGCCAGAGAGTGGGGGAAGTGGGAGAGCTTTGTAATTCAGGCTGGTCTCAAACTCATGGAGATCTGCCTGCCTCTGTCTCCCAATGTGCTGGGATTAAAAGCGTATGCCACCACTCCTGATTTACGCTGTTTTTTCAATGTTGTACATGAGTACAGAAGCCAGTAGAGGACAGAAGCATTGGATTTCCTGAAGCAGAAGTTAGAGGCAGGTGTGAGCCACTCAACATGAGTACTGATAATCAAACTCTGATCCTATGTAGGAGGAGTACTTGCTTGTAACTGCTGAGGCATCTCTTCAGCCCTTGATGTTGATTCTTAAGACAACTTGAAAACTATAAAGGACAGAAGACAATCTTCTTTTATTTACAAGCTCTTTTAAACACTTCTGTGCTTATGTTAATGAAGTAATTTTTTTTCCCTAGATAACTAAGGATAGGGAGGGAGTTCTTTGCCAGGAATCAACCATGTACTTGCTACTTTCAGCCCCACTCACCAACCTCAAGGGGTAGAAAAGCTGAAGGTTAAAAACTAATTGCCAATGACTAATGATTTAACCAATCATGCCTGTCTAATGAAATTTCTGTAAAATTCCCCCAAAAGACTTGCCTTGGGGAGATTACAGATCTCCTGAACACATTGAGGTTCCTGGAAGGTGACATGTATACTCAGGGGGGCTGTGGAAGCTCTAACTCCTCATATGATCTCAACCCTATGCTAGCTCCCTCTATCCTTTATAGTAAACCTGCAAATATGCTTGTGATGTTTTTCAGAATTATATGAACTACCAAAAATTAATCTAACCAAAGTGAGAGTTCTGGAGCACTAATATGTTACTTACTGACAGAGACATACAAAAACTTCCTTTGGTGAAAGTCACTAACTCATTGTTTGGATCCACAGGGCAGCTACAGCAGGACTCAGGTGTGACATTTGTGTCTTCATTTTGTGTTTGGCTGTCTTCTTTGCTTTATGTAGAAGCACAGAGACATTGTCCTTGACCTTTTTCCATTTGGATTACTGTGGACTCCACAAATTTTAGAGGACAATCAGCTCCTAGTTGAGATCAGTTATCCATAAGACTAAGTCTGTTTGATGAAACAAACAGTCACATGTCCCGGTCAAACTAGAAGAACATCTTTGGAAAACCTTTCAGAACCAGAACTGAGGCAATAATCAACCAGATGTCATGTTGACTCAGGGCTACTTAAGTCATACTTCTTTCTCTCTGTCCCAATTTTTGCTCTATTTAGACCCTAAGATTGTGTTGGTACCCCAAAGGCAGAATTGGGGTCACTGGATCCCTAAAATCCCACTCTCTTTAACTGCTTCTTATATATATTCTTCCCAGAGCTGAACATTGCTGTTTCCCTTTCTGGATCTATTCTAGTTTGCTGAGTGCCTTAAATTACAACATCCAAAACTAGGGGACATACCTGAGCTGACGGACTACATATTCCCTAATTAAATACTCAAATCATTCCTTTCCTTAGGCTGATGTCAGCAGCTACCTGCAGCATTCACTCTTCTTTTAGCCTAAAGTGTGCTCACAGGATTAATTAGAAACAATGAGAGACATGAAATAGATTAAGGAAAGTCTTAAAAAGGCCAAAGTTACCATCAATTTCTGTGTTAGAAATACTTGGTAAAGAATAATGCAAAAAGTCAGTGAGTAAAGATACTTGCCACCACACCCAACTACCTGAGTTCTATCCCCAAGTCTCATATGGTAGAAAGAGACAACTGATTCCTGCAGGCAGGCAGGCTGGCACACACACACACACACACACACACACACACACACACACACACACAC
>OU015743.1:133136436-133187337 GCA_907169655.1 Acomys percivali | reverse complement strand
CACACACACACACACACACACACACACACACACACACACACACACACATTCTACTGATTTTTTAAAGGAGAACTTAATTGCTAAATTAAACAACAGAATAGCATTTGAAGCAAGCTATAAGCAACAAGGTCAAGAATGAGGAGTTTCTCCCTTTCAGCTCCCGCTCCCTTGGGGCTCACAGTCAAGCTGGGCTATGGCACACTTATTTCCTGTACCACCCTAAGAGCCAGTGACCTCAAGCAGGAAGAGCTCAGCCAACTGATCCCTCCTGCCATTGGGTAGCAGCTCCTGATAGAATGAGGTGCACTGGGTCAGGGATGTTGAAAAACTTCAAGGCTTCCTTAGTCACTCTAAAGCTTTTCAAATCTTTCCCTTTTGAAGCCCCAGCTACTGCCAGGAAAGATCTTAGAAATGTGCTTGGTCTTGCAGCTAGACAAGCTTCCGGCTTGATTTTTGCTTTAAGATGTGTCTTTATTCTGATCAATCAACAAGTTTCCAGGCCCCCTCTGTGAGTGGTATGAAGAAACCCTACACGGCTCTTTCCTGGAGCACAAGTCCTACACCACACAGCACACTGGGCCTGTGAAAGAAGGGATAGTAACTTCGCAGTGAGGGCTTGAGACTGGAAAGAAATAGAATTCAGTTTCCATTTGGAAAAAAAAAATTATTAGATGTCAGTCTGTGCCCCCTACTGACAAAATGGAGTATGTAAAAGTGAACCAGGTGAAACTGTCCTGGGAGATTGCTCCTGAGACCTGCACTTTCTTTTGATACCCTCTTCACCTGCAGAAGTGTGTGAGGCACAGCTTAGAGTAAGCATTGGAGAAACCCGGATTGTTAAACACACAGGCCTGCTTTCTTCAGAGAAGAAATGAATGGAGCCTGGTTACAGGGCATGCTGGAGTAAAGTGCTCTAACAACCTAGTGATCCTGTGCTATTTCTTCTATTAGGAGCCAGCCTCTGCTTGCATTTCCCCCACATCCTAAGAATTGTGTAGGCCCTAATCCTGGCCTTTGTCTCTCAGTAAATAGAACTTATTCTTATTAAACTCACGCAGTTTGCGTTCTTCATCAGTAGAATCCACCCTTACTACATTTGCTTATTATAAATCCTACCTCTCCAGGCCCTAGCCTGAGCTCTGTCTGCCAGGCAGTAGAACTCATTCTTATTGTAAAGGTCACAGGTGTTTTGCTACATTGCTAGGAAGTTAGTGTAGCTGTGGCTAAAGCTTTACTGTGAAAACCGTCACATAGAGATCTTTTTACAAAGTTGTACTGTGTTTAAATGTGAAAGAAGATTAAACCACTGGATCACTAAACGTTTTGAACTAGTCTGACTGACCAAGTCTGGTGGTACGGAGTTTTCTTTCTCTTATCTTTGCAGCTTTCCTTCCAGTGGTGAGACCTACCAGGACCTCCCAACCCAGAACTACTTCAGACTACCAGGGCTCCCATAAGGCCTCCTGGGAAACTTTTCTTAACAGGGTATTCTTCTTCCTCCAGTCAATTTTCAAATTCTAGAACCTTTATTCTTTCTAGAAACTCCCACCCACATGAAAGGTCAGCTTTTTTATGTCTACAAGACATGAGACCCCAGAATATACCCAATAGGCAGGTTTCTCCTTTTATTTTTAAACTAGACACCATGAAATCTATTTCACATGAGGACACAGACATATGCCCTCATATATAAATTAAACAAGGGGCTGGAGAGACAGTTCTCCAGTTAGGACAGCATAATGCTTTATAGATGACACAAGCAGTATCTGTGGCATATCCAGGTGATACAATGCCTCTGGCCTCTGAGAATACCTGTGGTCACCTGCACTCACCCACATACAGTCACAAGTGAATGGAAATAAAGTCTGAAGGAGAAGAAAGATGTGGAGGAGGAGGAGGAGGAGGAGGAGGAGGAGGAGGAGGAGGAGAAGAAGAAGAAGAAGAAGAAGAAGAAGAAGAAGAAGAAGAAGAAGAAGAAGAAGAAGAAGAAGAAGAAGAAGAAAGTTAAGATCTCATGGTGGCATTAACACATTTGCTCACTTCCTGATGCTGGTCAAGTCTCACTGGTTTTATATCATAACTATCCACTGCAGCTTGCAGCCTCATACCTTTTATTTGTAGAGCATGGACAAGAACAAATCACAGCCAAAGTATCTGTTGTGGGCACCAGTAACAGATACAAACTATTCCAGACTAAGCTGTGCCTTGTGTGGAAGGCAGCACAGGAGATATGAAGACCTGAAAAAACATCCAGTAAATTTTCCTCTCACCTTAGCACAGCACATGATTTGTTTTTCTCCTGCACTTAATAACAGTGTGATAACAACGTATGTACTATTTTAAATTCTCTTGTCTGCTTCCTCAAATATGCATAACAAGGAAAATGAATAGCACTAATGTCATTTTGTTAAATATGTCTATTATAGAGATGCTATGGTTCAGTGCTAATGGAAGTTTTCTGGTGCTTTTGAGTTCTCAATGTTCCATGCTACAGTGATTTATGGAAAGCTTTGCTGTAACAAAGGTCTGTCATGTTAAACACACACCCTCTCCCTGCCTGTTCTGTTCCACCACGCACATTAATTTTCCTGTGACTCAACCTCTACCTTCGATCCATCATGAATCCTAACTCCAGGATATTGTGTGTGTGGGGGGGGGGAGTCTGTTTCTGTACACACCCCCAATTCCCAGTACAAGTTTTCATCTTTGGCCTAAGATTATTATAATAGCTTCATAATTACTTTCTCTGTGTTTGGCCTTGCTCTCCTATACTCCATTACTCATTTCCAGGTCAAGTTATTAATTTCAAATGTAAATTAGGTAAGGCCATAGCACTGCTTTAATGAAGTAATAAAGTATCTCTCTCTCTCTCTCTCTCTCTCTCTCTCTCTCTCTCTCTCTCTCTCTCTCTCTCTGTGGAGGGGGTTGGGGGGAAGAGCTGTTGAATATGGGAGTGTGTGGTGCATTTGTCTGTGGATGTGAAAACACAACAAGTCTGTCTTTGGAAGGCGTCCCACTTGAAATGAGCAACTTCCCAGTTGTTGGCTATTTAATTATTTTAGCTGTGCATGAATACAAAACTATGAATGATGAACAACAAAAACAAGTGGCACAAGAAGCCCACCCCCATCCTAGAAGTCATTATCTTCCAAAGCCCTGATGATCCTGGCCTGCTTCCTGCAGCACACAGCCCTCAGGTACCACTCTCCAAGTCCTCATAGAGCCTCAGCCCATCATTCTTCAAACATAAGAGTGCTCTTACCTCACAGCGCTCCTCTACACAGCTAGATCCTTTTCACCCACCAAGAAAAGTGTACATTTCCTCTTAAAACTAGACCAAACCTTTAGGTAATTCATGAGAACCTGCTATGGCTGTAACAAGTACTGTTCTGAGTTGTGGAGTTCAGTGGAGATGCTACCCACTAAGAGCTGGCATATATTGGAAAGATATCACAAGCGACTACCAGCAAGCATCGATGTTTCAGACTGTAGTGGAAGGAAAGAGAGACATACTTTACAGAGGCTTTCTGCAAAGTGCACTCTGAACTGAGATCTGAGGGATATAAAAAGGAGTCGGTGGCACAGAGGAGCACTGCAAGGCAAGAGGTGGCACAGAGGAGCACTGCAAGGCAAGGGGTGGCACAGAGGAGCACTGCAAGGCAAGGGGTGGCACAGAGGAGCACTGCAAGGCAAGAGGTGGCACAGAGGAACACTGCAAGGCAAGGGGTGGCACAGAGGAGCACTGCAAGGCAAGGGGTGGCACAGAGGAGCACTGCAAGGCAAGAGGTGGCACAGAGGAGCACTGCAAGGCAAGGGGTGGCACAGAGGAGCACTGCAAGGCAAGAGGTGACACAGAGGAACACTGCAAGGCAAGGGGTGGCACAGAGGAGCACTCCAAGGCAAGGGGTGGAACAGAGGAGCACTGCAAGGCAAGGGGTGGCACAGAGGAGCACTGTAAGGCAAGAGGTGGCACAGAGGAGCACTGCAAGGCTAAAGGGCACTTAAAAGGTTGGATGAGGACATGTTTACTCAGCTCAAGATGTATTTAAGCATTTTTTCTATAGTCATATTGTACAAAAATCTCAACATTCCTTGTCATTTTCAAAACTAATAGTATTTTAATGTGAAATTGCAATTATTAATTTGTTTGCTGTCATCAATGTCAATATCATAAATGACTTTGCATGGTAAAGGATTAGAGAAAGCGCTCTTCATACTTTTTCCACTTGGTAGAAATCAGTGGTACTTTAAGGTCTCTAGTGTAATTGCATGGATATTCTTTGGGGGGCAGTGTTCAAGACAGGGTTTCTCTGTGTCACCTTGGCTGTCCTGGACTCAATTTGTAGACCAGACTGGTCTTGAGCTCAAAAAGATTCCCCTGCCTCTGTCTCCTTGAGTGCTGAGGTTAAAAGCATGTGCCACCACAGCTAGTTTGCACGGATATACTTAAGTAATAATATTTTAAGAGAGAATAGTCACAGATGAAATCAGTTTGTCATTTTACCAACACACATCCTTCATAAACTTTTTGGATAATCAAACTCCTTATCAGTGGAATACAGTATCTGTCAAACAGGAGTCTGTCTGGACTATCTAGCAGCAAGGATATCGTCTTGCGACTTTTCTTGGTACCCCACAACAGCCTTAGGTTAACAGGCACAGGCACACCCAGTCACTAGAATTCTTAAACTAATCTTAGAATCTTGAAACTTCAAAAGTTTCTGTACATCATTAAAGGTACAATGTTGCCTGAACACGTGTAATTATTTAAAAGTGTTCTTTTCAATTTATTGGAGCCTCAATGCTGAATGGACCAACATATATTTCCTTCAACAGTGTTTTAGAGTTAGCTTCTCTTTCACATACCTTTGTCAGCGTTTGCCACTCCTTCCCTTTTTATGGCATTTGTTCTCGAGGTATATGTTAATATCAAAAGTGATTTTTAAATTGCGCTTCCCCTAGTGACTCACTGTAAGGAGAGTCTCTCAAACAAATGCTGGCCATTTTCTGTTCCTTCTTTGGAGCAGTTTATGTCTGGGTGCTGGCATTTTTAAGATGGTAATTCTTTGTCAATTTTAGATAGTAACTCCTTATTGAATATGTGTTTTGAAAACATTTTCCCAGTCTGTAGACTGCTTTTTTACTCTGTTCATTGTGCAGAAGTTTATTTTTTTAATGCCATCCCATTCACTTAGTTTGACCTAAGTACCCTCAGCTTTTGATGTACTATAAAAAGTGTCATTTATAAGGTGAATGCCAAAGATGCTCTCACTGACTCCTTTTTGAGGAGTTGTGTGCTGCTGAAGCTTTACATATAAGGATTTTATTCAAATGGCATTAATTTTATGTGTACTGCAAGGAAAGTTTCCTGTTTCATCCTCCATGGAGAAATCCAGTTGCTCAGCAAGGGTTACTAAAAAGACTCTTTTGTCCCTACTGTGGGTGCATTTGTTCAAAGTAGGGACATTTGATAGGTTTGCATTTTCTTTGAGGCTTTTACTTTTGTCCCATTGACATAGTACATTCATGTTTTTTGCCAGGACTGTGTCAGTTTTATTGCTATAGCTTTATAGCATAGTTGTAAGATAGGAAGTGAATTATGGTGTTTCCAGCATCGGTTTATTTCTCGGTACTATTTTGGCCACCCCTGGTTCCCTATGGATTACAGAACTGTTTCTTCAAATAATACCATAAGAATTTAGACAGGGATTTCAGAGATTGCATTGTATATATATATAATATTTTAGGTTTTGTACATGGTGTGTGTGTGTGTGTGTGTGTGTGTGTGTGTGTTTTCTAGGTCATTTCAAAAATGACCTAGAAAACCTTCTTTCAAGTATTTATCTAGAGGGAATTAAATTACCACCTCTTAAATATTTATGCATGCCTGTGTTCATTGCAGCACTGTTAACAATAGTAAATGCAAGGAAGCAAATTAAAATGTTTGTTCACAGGTAACAGAGTGTGTGTGTGTGTGTGTGTGTGTGTGTGTGTGTGTGTGTGTGTGTAAATTGGAGCTCTTGCTGTTTGCTCCAACATGGAAAGACATGAAGAGTACTGTGGTTAGTTAAATAAGGAAAATTAGAATGCTCAGAAAGGTCTCGTTTAAATGTGAAATCACAGCTGAATAGGTGGCATATGACTGTAACTTAAGCCATTAGGGAAACAGAGACTAGAATATCATGGTTTCTGCCTAAACTATAAAAAGATAGCAACAAAATTTGCCAAAAGGATATGTTTTAAAAAGAGAAAGTCATTTTGAGATAGACAGGAGAAGAGAGGAGAAGAAGGGAGGGAGAGAGGGAGAGAGGGAGAGAGAGAGAGAGAGAGAGAGAGAGAGAGAGAGAGAGAGAGAGAGAGAGAGAGAGAGAGAATATTAGGTTGTTGGGGAGAGATAGGTATAGTTTATAAGATAGCAGATATGTAGGACAAGCAAGTTTGGATATACAAAATAAGGCTCTAGTTAAGGAAACTGTACTATTTTAGGGATTTGCATCAAATAGGGTTAGTTACTCTTGTCACAAAAAGGTAAGCAGCTGAGAGATATTAATTTGCTTTACTGCTATTATATATAATATATATACATATGTATGTATGTATGTACCCTAAAATACCATGTTGTAACCATCAAATGTATCCTATAAAATTTATTTTCATTAAGCGCTAATGTCCCACAAGCAAACAAAAGCAAAACATTCTTTTCAGCTTCAAACCTTCAAACCACCTAGGGTGGTAAAATAGCCTTGTGGTAGATTTTTTTTGTCCAGGGTGCACAATGCCCCGGGTTTGATTCTTATCACCACAAAAATAAAGGAATCCAGTGGAACTGAGTGCAATCAGCTTTTACCACTGTTCAGTAATTGTTTCCACAAAGGCATATGCTAGAAAATACTGGACTATTCAGAAACCAAGCCAATTCGCCAAAACAACTGTATCTCCATATACACAACCTGGTATAGCTCCCCTCTCCCTCATTTCGGATTGGACAGGAGGGATTTCATCAGCTTTACACCTGTTTCCCAATGTTCAAAATATCAGCAGTTGACTTTCAATGAGCACTAACATTTAACTCTGTGTTCATCAATCACTATTGATTTTTTTCAATGATAATTCAAAGACTACAAAATGTGTGGTTGCCATGCCTATGTTGCAGATAAGACTAAAGCCTAGGAAACTAGTCCAGATTGGCAGCTACATATTTCTAGGAATCATGCTCCCAGCCAATCCACTCTCCTATTTCCATTCCTCGGTTCATTTCAAACACAGAAAAGTCATGTTCAGACCCGCTATGACAGAGGCAGAGCCACAGAAGACAGCCACTTGTTTCTCCACCCTTTCAGCCTGCTCTGGACTGTTGAGAAGAAACAGAAGGAAGTTCCTGCTCTGCTTCAGAATTTCATGTCTTTGTCCCCCCTTATTTTTCTTTATGGAGATGATAAATGACACCATTTTTTTTTTAAATCCTTGATGAATGTATTGAAAAAAATGCCACCCTGGCACTACTGCCACTTCCTTCCCATCACTCTTGTAAATCAAGTCTGAGCTGTAAGCACAAAAGTGGGTAACTGGAATAATGGCTGGTGTGAAACTTTCACACATTCTTGCACTCTTATAGTTCAAGAGCTGCTCCAAGGTCAATCCTCATCCAGCTTTAATAACTACTTGGAACAGGAAGGGAAAGTATGAACAATCTATTTTCCTCCACACAGATAAACAAGTGTGTAGGTTCATGACTAATTTAACATTTTGAATTTGAGTGCTGTTCTCTGTGTAATGACAGAAATAGCTACAAACTTATCTGAGGGCATAAAGGAAGGTGGCATTTTAAGGTGTGATGAGTGAAATGCCTTCAGCTCTTGGCCAAAGTTATTCTAATGAAATATTGACTAATAATTCTTTGTTAAAATATGTTTTTTAAAAATGTACTTACAGAGACAAGAAAACAGGCTTTGTCCGCTTAAGCCACCAGACTCACATGCATGTTCCTCCTACAAAGACTTGTTTATCACAGACTTGTGCTGCTTGGCAACTTATAAAAACTCTATAACAGACAACATTGACTTGTTCCATTATCATATTTTATCTACAAATTTTTGACTCTGATTTGAGAATAATTTCTCCCAAATAAATGTACAGCCATTCTCATGTAAACTTGATTTGTAATAATTTCAGTGTCTTCAAAATGCAGAAACAAACCAACTTCATAAAGTCAATTTACAACAGAAAAAGTAACCTAAAAAATGTTTATGTTAACCAAGTAAGTAAGAATGAGGCAGTAAGTCCTCTATTATAAACTCATGCACACACACGCACGAGAGCCTACACACACGTGCACACACACAAATAATGAATATGTCATACATGTGTATGTGTGTACAAAATCTACATTTTCTTAAGTCTGTGTCATGTACTGATCTTTGATATAAAATATTAAGGCATTCACATTGGCTTATGAAATTTTCCACGTTAACCCCTAAGGACAGCTGATTATAAATCTGACCTTTTGAGATTCTGTGTATTTCCCACTTAATCAGTGTTGGAATGAGTTTTGCTAAATGGGAGATACAGGATTCCTACGGGGAAAGAGAATTCATTTAGAAAATAATGAGTCTCCCTTTGCCCCTCACTTTCCATTTTGAGTTCTTTGGGTCACACTAACAGTCGGGCTACACAAAAACACAGACCTGGCATGTGCTGTTTGCCTTGTACAGGGAAAGAAAGGGCTAGGGAGTTCTGAGTTGGAGTGACACCTCACAATGGTACCACACATGTTTTGCCTGCCCTTTTACTAAAGGAGCAGATGATTGGTTACAGAATGGTTGTTGCTGAGTTTTGAGCTCCAGCACCTCACATTTTGACAGCATAATTGGAGCCTTGTTGCCTTGGAAATCAGTCAGACTTCAGAACATCTCCATTTTGTCTTGTAATAGTCACACACTTGAAAGTTTATATATAATAGCATAACTGTTCTAATTTGACTAACAGTACATCCCCCAGACCTACACCATTGATATGCCTGTGTGTAACATGATGCCATTCCCATCCCCAAAGACTCATAATTTTCTTCCTTAGTCATCATGAAACTGAACACAATAGATGTAATTAGACCTTCAGTAAAGGACCAAACTGAGCCAGCAGTGAGACTCTTTCTAGGGAAGCAATCAGTGTATTAGGTCCCCAAGCTTGAACCCCTTCTAACAAGGTTTGGGTCTTAGGGAATGTCAGTCTAGGCTTCTACTGCTACCCCAAGAGGACTCTCTACCTAGAATGCACATCCTCATTATCATTGCCACGGAAGGAAGGAAAAGAGCATTAACTACTGTGTTACATACATAATGAAGCAAACTAAGCTGCTAACATTTTTTTTTCAGCAGTGGCTCAATTGTTCACAAATGTTCTGAAATATAAATATACTTTTCAGCAGTATTTAAGAACTACATCTTTTGTTTTCATCACCAGCTTTTGGAAGAAGATGATATCAATTTCTGTCAAAGGACTCTTCCAAGAGCATGCTGATATATTCCAAGAGGAAATAAGCATTAGACAAATAATAATCCTAAAATATATGTACAGTTCCATTAAATTTCCACGGTCAGTTTCAATAACAATAGACATTTGCAGACTGAATGCACAGTTTGGTGCTTTTCCACTTTGTGATGTACTAAATTAAATTATTTTTTGTTTGTTGGTTTTTTAACTTATTATAATTTATTCAGATTATATCCTGATTGTTATCCCCTCGCTTTTATCTTCTTGTTCCCAGCCTCCCTCCCTCTTCCACCTTATCCCCCTCCTCTACACCTCTGACAGAAGGGGACCTCCTCCCCAACCATATGACCACAGCTTATTAGGTCTCATCCAGATAGCCTGCTTCCTCTTCCTCTTCCTCTGTGTGCCCCCAGGCCTCCACACCAAAGGGAAGTGATCAAATAAGGGCACAAGAGTTCATGTCAGAGGCAGTCCTCACTCTCCCCACAACTGTGGAGAATGAGCTGTCCATGGTCTAGATCTGAACAGGGGGTCTAGTTTTACTACATGCATTGTCATAGGTTGGCAACAGTTTCTGTAGTCTTCCTGGTCCAGACATGCTGGCATTGGTGGTCTCCTTGTAGAACTCCTGAACCTTCTGGGTCCTTCCATCTCCTCCTCTTCATTCTTTCATAACACTCCCAGTGCTCCATCCAGAGTCTAATAGTAAGTCCCAGCATCTGTCCCAATCCCTGGGTGGAGTCTCTCAAAGGACATCTATGTTGGGCTAATATCCCCTTATAAGTGAGAATATACTATGCATGTGTTCTGGGTTTGGGTTCCATCTATTTGCCTGCAAATTTCAAAATTTCCTTGTTTTTAATAGCTGAATAATATTATATTGTGTAAATGTACCATAGTCCGGTTGAGGGACATCTAGGTTGTTTCCAGATTCTGGGTATTTCTAATAAAACTGCTGTGAACATAGTTGAGCAAATGTCCTTGTTGTTTGGTCGGGCATCTTTTGGGTATAGGCCAAAGAGTGGAGGAGCATGTGTGTTCTATTTATTTACAGAGCATAATGCACTTTAGAAAAGCCCCAACAACAGACTAGTTTAAAAAAAAATAAAGTTCCACATACTCAGTAGCAAACTTAAGTTTCTTCATATAAAATACACTGAACATGTCCAACTACCTATTTAAAATTATTTCTATAATGAATTAGATTAGATTTGGTTATATCTGAGGCCTCTACTGTTGGAAAGATTCCATGATACAAAACTAAAACCATATTTGGTCAATATCTGTGGGCCTTACAAACTTCATTACATTAAGTGAAAGCCCAAGAATAAAGGACCACAGACTATATTCTCTTATTTACATATAGTGTACATATCTGTAGAAACAGAGACTAGTAAATCTAAGGATGGGTAACCTTATAAACATTGGTGTGGGCTGATTTAAGGATACAGAATTTCTACAATTTCATTATAGTTTCATTTTCCATAGTTTTAGATAACTGCAACTTGCTCCCTTCTAGAAATATGAACTGGAAACATTGAGAAATAAGCAACTCATAATGTTTACATTGCATGCCATTCTGAGTAGCATAATGGAATTCCACATCTTCCAGATTCAATCAGTAAGATGGAAATCTTCCTATCATTCAGTGTTCAGGTAGTGTGTTACAGACCTCTTAGATACTTGGTGTCCTTCTAAGTTCTCTGCACAGCTGTTGTGGTAGTAATCTGCTTTACTAATCGGTATTTTACTTAATAAATGGTCCCCATACCTAAGAATAGTGATGTATATGGGGCACCAGAATTCGTGTGGAAGTCAGACCCCACTCTCCACTCAACTATGAAGAATGTCCTGTCCATTGGCTACATTTGAGCCCCATATTTGACCACGTCCCCTGGATGGGGAGGCCTGGTGGCACTCAGAGGAAGGATAGCAGGTTACCAATAAGAGACTTGATATACTATGAACATATACAGGAGGAGGAAGTCCCCCTCAGTCACAGTCATAGGGGAGGGGAGTAAGGGGAAAATGGGAGGGAGGGAGGAATGGGAGGATACAAGAGATGGGATAACAATTGAGATGTAATATGAATAAGTCAATAAAATATATTAAAAACTAAAATTTAAAAAAAGAATAGTGATGTAGAGGAGATACAGGGAAGAAAAAGGTGAAGGTATGCTTTCCATGTAGTACTGTAGAGCTACAGAGGAAACAGAAAACCAGAGTGTACTCCAATACAGTAAGTGTGGTACTAAGTAGACATTCTGGGCCATCAGCAAGGGGTCTTGGAATGTTTCCCAAACAAATAAGGGGCACTTTTGTGTGTAAAACTCTACTCAACTACATATTTGAGTGGATGAGTTCCCTATGTGAATTATATCAGTTACATTGTTCAAAAACTAGAAATTTTTTGGTAGTAGGATCTAGAAAATGAGATGTTTTTGGGCTCGAGAGATGACTCGGAGGTTAAGAGCACTGTCTGCTCTTCCAAAGTCCTGAATTCAAGTCCCAGCAACCACATGGTGGCTCACAACTCTCTATAGTGATATTGGTGCCCCTTCTGGTATGCAGGTGTACATGAAAGCAGAACACTATAAATAATAAATAAATACATCTTTTTAAAAAAGAGAGAATATTAGATGTTTTAACTCTTAGTCAAGTTCATCACACCATTCGTCCTCTCTTCATTTGACCAATCTACTTTTATCATGAAATTTTCTCATCTTAAGACTTTGAATTGAAATGAGTGACATTAGAACTAATTCTAAGTCTTTTTTAACTTATTTATTTTGTGCAAAGTATGCAATAGAGAACTTTATTTTTTACAGATTAGAGGAAGACAACACTGATATAAATGTGAATCTGCCTTCTCAAATGATATATTCAAAGGTAAATACTGAGAAAAAATGAAGTTTAATATCATATTTAAATGCTAAGTGACATAAGACTATTTAGCTCAAGTTTGTGGGGAATAGGATTTCTGGATGGCATATCTTTATCATCTATCTATCTACCTATCCATCTCTATCAGCCTCCATATCCAAATCCATCTTCCCCTCCATTTCTCTCTCTCCATCTCTATTAGTACACGGTAATTTCCAAAGGATGAAGGATAATCTAAGGTAAGAAAGAAAGAGAAGGGGAATTTTTCGAGCTGTATGAATATCACTAATATGACTGTAGACAAAGCAGAGCATGGTTAGAACAGAATTTGGTGGTGTTTCATTTAATTCCAACCTAAAAATCGAAATGAAATACAAGCCAAAAATAATAGATATAATGTCATTCTTACATTATTTAAATTTATTTATTTATATTAAATATTTTTATTTTTCCATATGCATTTATATTATTACACATATATATAATAAACTATGTGCAGCAATCAAGAATTATATAAAAGTTACATTCTTAGTGTTTTTGGCTGTTTTTGGCAGCCTTGAAGAAAACATCTTTCCTTTCTTGGTGCATCTAAAATTCTCAATGTAAATCAATATCTAACATATATTGTCATTATCAATTTAAAACATCTATCTAGAACTAAAAACATCTTAACCCCTAAAGAACTAAGCTTAATTGTAAAACTAAACTATCTGGTCTTCAACCACATCAGAGACATGAGAAGAAATAAAATTGATTGCCTGAGTATACAGGGAATAGTGGTTTCCTAACGATTAAGGGAAATGTTAAAAATAAAAAACTAGTGATGAGTTTCAAATAGAGCATTGGCACAATATATTTTATGTTAAACAAAAGTTATTTGAAAAGAATTTAGAATTGTGGGTTAGAAGACAGAAATATAAACCGCAATGACTTGGAAGTTACTAAAAAAAATCCAAAGTGTAGTGATGATTTTTACCAGAATATGTTACTGTGGGTTGATGTCTGCTGGGAAAGCAGTGACTTTTCTTTGAGGGTGTCCACTAGTAGGCTTCCCATGCCCCAATGGATGACCCTACACCCATGAATATATGAATAGAACTTCTTGGATTCAGTAAGCTCTAAAAAGAAGAAAAGAAACTGGGGACGGGGGTAGACAAAATGAAAGAGCCTGGCATAGCCTATGAGAGCTCAAAGCAGTAAATGGAAGATAGACATTACTATGATATATTATACATATGTATGAAATTTTTAGAGAATAAATATCAAAAATGAAAAAACTTAAATACCCACCTGGTGGACTTTTCCTTCTTCTTTCTCTTTGAACTAGTTTTGTTTTGGAGCTTGTTTTTCAGATGTTAGAATCTTAGTTACTTTCTTATACTTTTCTCCTTCCTTTTACTCTAAGATGACCTCTGTTTTTTATGGTAAAGTATGTTTTTTGGAGGGTGCAAAAACTTGGGTCCTATTTTCCAGTGCAATATGCTAGTCTCTGTCTCTTTATTGGTAGGTTGACAGTGTTAATACTATGAGTTATTATTGAATAATGTGCATTGGTACTGTCAATTTATTGCTTTGTTGAATTTTTGCAGACATATTTTGATCAATTGTTGTGGAATTGTTTGTGTATCCCCAGTGCCTTCTTTGCCATTCATCTGATCTACTTTTCTATTGTTTTTTTTTTCTATATTGATTAGTGTGTTCGGGTGATAAATTCTGAAGTTCCGATAATAGTCCCTTGACTTTTTTCCTTGGTATTACTGTTTTGGCTATTCTTTGTCTTTTTATATTCTATATAAAATTTGGTTTCGGCTTGTTGATTTCATCAATATTAGCCTGTATCTTTCAATTCTTCTAAAAATGCTCAGTAATTTGTATAGATATTCATCTTGTTTTCATTTTTTGAGATTTCTGTATTTTAAGTGTCATTTGTGAAAGAGTATTTCAAATATTTCATTTGTTCTTTATAATATATATTCATTTGTTTTATTTTCTTGATATACTGCATCAGCTAGGGTTTCTAATAATATGTCAAATAGAGGTACTGAGAATGACATTGTGATCTTATCTTAGGAGAAGAGCACATAGGTTCCCATCACTAATGTATGTTACTAACTTGTCTTCACATAGATATTTGTGAAACTGAGGATGACCTCCTTAATTCATGTCTATTCACACTTTTAAAAACTTATTAGCAGATTTTATAAGATTATATTCCTGCATTTACTGATATGATTGCATAAACCATTTATCATGTGAATATTATAAATTAATTTACTTACTTTCGAAAGTTGGGATCAGCCTGGAATAAATACTATATGATATTGTAATTTTTTGTATGGTGTTGTATTTACATCATTGAATATTTTGTTGAGGATTGTGTTATATCTGAGCATTTATAGCCTACAGTTTCCTTTTCCTATAATGTCTTTTTTCTAGTTTTAGTGCACTTGAATTTTAAGGTATAAATCTAAATTACAGCTTGAGAGAGAGAGCAAAAATTAGGTGAAAAATAAATGAAGTGTCTATATGTGTTTGTATGTGACTATTTACTGATTTCCTGTGTTCTATTAGTTTTTCCATGAGCTGCCTACAACTGGATTCATTTTACTAATTTTCAACTCTGTTTTCCTGAAAATAAAAAGACAGGCTTATTGGGATCTACTGCTTTCAACACACGATCCTTCCCATGCATAAGGATTTCTGAAGGATTTCATTTGTTCAAACACATATAAAAAAACAATAAAAATATTTCCTATTCCAGTTTGATCCATCATATTCTCCCTCTCTCCCTCATGTGTGTGTGTGAATGTGTGTATACACTTTTTAAATGTACTAATCTTTTTATATAAACAAATTCAGAAAGTGGAAGTGTTTTGTATTTTTAATATCTCACAAGTCATTGTAGCAGAAAAGTAAGGAAAAAAACTCCAGAAAAATACAAATTATTTACATAATGAAGACTTGTCCAGCTTCTAAAAATTAATATCATGACATAAAACTGTATTTGATAACAAATGTAAGTGAATATCATTAAATTTGGAGCAGGCCAAAGATTGGTAGAAAACTAACAGTACAAAGTATGCATTTCATATCTTCAATCACATTTTGAGATAAGATTTTAAAGGATAGAGAGTACCAGAGATATAATCAAATTCAATACATACAAATAAACTACAAATCACAAAACATGGACAGTAATGAAAAGAAAACATTCATGATGGGAAATGCAAAGCAAAATAGCCAAATGAACTCCTATAAGAACATATGCCGAGTATGACATCTCAATTTAAATAATCTTTTAGGAATATTAGGTTCATTGTCATTGTGGATTTTTTTAATTGGTCACTGACTTTTATCTTGCACATAGAAGCACAGGAGTTTTATTTGTTGCCACTCCAATGATAATGCCAGAGGTTTAATAGCCACAGACACTAGCCGGGAAATGAGGTGAGAACCCATGATTTTTACCAATCACATGGGGCTTCTAGCAGGGGTCTGGTCCATTAGGCGTGACTTCAAAGTGGACTGGAGGGAAGGACAAGCACTTGGTAATCTCACATCCCCTCAATGGCATCTGGGACAGAGTCTGAGCAACCACCAGTGACTGAGGGTTTCAGTACATGTTCTTCACCCTGCTTTGAGAAAGGGAGCACGGGAGTAGCACTACATACAGGCTACACGCACAATGGTCCTGCCCAGTGAGCTTTGAAGTGGCCAGTACCTAGGGCACCGAAGTGTGCAGCAACCTAAAGTTTGTGAAGATCCTGTTCCCAGATGCCCTGCCTAGCTGAAAGAATACCCTGATTCTGATTATCAGCAGGATATTCAAGAGAAGTCTTGGCGATGGTCCAGTATTTATGTTGCTTCAGAAAACTAGAAACCTTGCACTAGACCAACGAACTATTCAATGAGTATTTACATGTAAAACTATTTGGGGTATGTATGTATGTATACACACACACACACACACACACACACACTATGTAACACACTGTAGTTTCAGTGCTATCAGTGAACTCATATGTGATAGAGAGGTGGGAAATGGAGGGATGGAATGGTGTATGGGCAGTAGAGAGAGAAGGAATTGGAGGAGAGACTTGAAAAATGGTGAAAGGAGTGGGAGAAACTTTTGGCAGACCGGGGATCATTGCTGAGCAGCACTACCAGGGTGGTGTGCAGCAGCCTGGAGTTCTCCGTGCCTCTGCTCCTAACATGCTGCCCAGTTGCATGATCACCTTGGCTCTGAGCAGCAATAGGGTGTCTGAGATGGAGAACAGCTCATTTTCAGGATTAGGCTTCCTTGAAAGACCTCTATGCTTCCTGCTGCCCATAGAGGCCATGTAAGTGTCAGTGGTCTATACTAAAGACAATGAATGTGCTGGTGTCTGTGGTCTGTGCTGCTAAAGGCTGGGTTGATGCCTGTGGTCTATATGGATGTCCATGTTACTGCTGAAGGCTATGTTGATGTCTGTGGTGGTTTGAAGAAGAGTGGCCACCATAAGCCCATGAATTTGAATGCTTGGCCCATAGGAAGTGGCACTATTAGAAGGTGTGGCCTTGTTGTAGTAGATGTGGCCTTGTTTGAGGGAGTATGTCTCTGAGAGTGAGCTTTGATGTCTCAGAGCCTCAAACCAGGCCTAGTGGCTACCTGTCTCTTCCTGCTCCCTGTGGATCTAGATATAGAACTCTCTCAGTTCCTTCTCCAGCACCATGACTACCTGCACACCATCATGCTTCCCACCATGATGATAATAGACTAAAGCTCTGAAATGTAAGCCAGCCTTAATTAAATGTTGACCTTTATGAGTTACCATGGTCATAGTATCTCTTCCCAGCAATATAACCCAAAATTGTGTTTGTGATCCATGCTACCGCCAGGGGGCAGCTGGGTGCCCATGGTCTATGCTACTGCTGGAGGCCATGCTTATCTCTATTGTCCATGTGTCTGTGGTCTATGTTGCCACCAGAAGCCACCTTGATGTGTGTGTGTGGCCTGTGCTCCTGCCTGAGGCCATGTTGATGTCCATGGGTCATACTGCCACCAGGGGCTATGTTGATGTCTGTGGCCTGTGCTACTGCTGATGGGATGTTTTGATGTCTATGGCTTGTGTTACCACTGAAAGCCATGTGGATGCCCATGGTCTGTGCTACTACTGGAGGCTATACTGAGATTTATGGTCCTTGATACTGCTGACTGTAAAGGGCAAGGAAGTTTCTTTTGCAATCATATTGATGACTGCAGATGTACAGTTGAGTAATATAGACACACATGGCTTATGTGACAACCCCTACAACCTCCCCAAAAGAAATAGTCTAGACATGAAGCCATTGAAGAGAACTCTTATTTATTTATTTATTTATTTATTTATTTATTTATTCACTTTACATCCTGGTCATAGGTCCCTTCTTTCTCTGCTCCAAGTCCCAGCTTCCCCCCTTCCCCCTTCCCCCTTCCCTGTTCACTGTTAAAGGGGATTTCCTCCACCCCACACACACCCTCCTATACCCCAGCTTATCAAGTCATATCAGGACTGAGCATGTCCTCTTCTGCTGTAGCCTGGCAAAGCAGTCCGATCAGTGGGAAGTGATCAAAAAATAGGCAATAGAGTCCATGCCAGTGACAGCCTCTGCTCCTCTTACTAGGAGACCCACATGAAGCCTGAGCTGCCCATCAGCTATATCTATGTAGAGGACTGAGGTCCAGTCCATTCATGGTCCTTGGTTGGGGCTTCAAATTCCTCGGGCCCCACTGGGTCCTGGTTAGTTGACTTTGTTGGTCTTCTTGTGGAGCTCTTGCCACCTCTAGGTCCTTTAAACCTTCCACCACCTTTCCACTTGACTCCCTATGCATCAACCAGTTTTGGCTGTGAGTCTTAGCATCTGTTTCGAACTGCTCCTGAGTGGAGCCTCTTAGAAGACAATTATGCTAGGCTCTTGTCTGCAAACATAGCTGAGTATTGTTAATAGTGTTATCATTTTGTTCTCTTCCATAGGAAGAAGAAATCTTAAAATTTGTAACAGGGAGTAAACAAGGCACAGTGGTACATTACTGTAATGCCAGCAGTCTAGGAGGTTGAGGCAGGTTGATTGCTCTGAGTTCCACATCAGCCTGGTCTAAAAAGCGAGTCAAGGACAGCCAAGGTAACACAAAGAAACCCTGTTTGAAAAACCAAAAAAAAAAAGGTGATAGGGTTACTGAAGTATAGCTCTTCACAGTTGATGACTTCTGACAGAGGTGGGTGTGGGCAAGGACTCCATTTTCTTTAAGGAGCTGTGCACTGAGAGTTTGATTGTGCTCCAGTGAATATATTTGGAACACAAACTGGATTTGATATTTTTTTCTTTTGGAGTGCAAAGGTTACAAGGGTAGGGAATGGACCTGGGAGGACTGGAAAGTGAGTATGATCAGAGTGCATTATGTGAAATTCCCAAATAATCAATAAAAATAGTATGTTGGAAGAAAGAAATAAGTAAACAATGGCAAATACATTACAGGCTATAGACATGGCAATGGGCAGCTGAGCAATGTTGTACTGGTAGCAATGTGGGGAAACACACATTGATACCAAATAATGACTACTGAGTAGAGATATCAAGCCCTGACTCCAAAAAGGCGTATCGTACTATGACATAGAAATTGAGCAATGTATAATGTTGCATTAAACTTTTGGTTAAATAAACCATTTAATAGTTTAAAAAAAGAAAGAAAAGAAAAGAAAACTTGCTAATGGTATTGATACCACAATGTTAAGGTATTTTATCAAAGGAAAAGGAAAAAAACTAAAGCAAGAATAAAAATATAAAGAAGTAATAATGTCAATAAACAATGGAGTGCATACAACTAGAGTCACACATGACCTTGAGGTTTGAATTACCAAACAAGCAATTCAAAGTACCTATGGTTTCTATGTGAAAGGTTCTTGCTGAAAAGGGGACATTATTTATGAATGAATGAGGACATTCAGAAAAGAAATGAAAACTTTGGTACACAAAGTACTAGAAATCATTGAAATGAAGCACGCATTGAAAGCAGGACTAATGCCATAAGTAGGAAAAGCTAGTGAATTTGAAATTTTGTTGACCCAAATAAATCATATTAAACTGAGTTTGATAGCATTGGCCTCTTGTGGATTGGTGTAGTGCTCTGTGTATTCAAATGCTGAATTCTGGGTCTTGAGATATAGTTGCAATCCAGGGGAGGGCATTGCCACACACACTGACCAATGCTATGTAAACTTTGCTCCACAGCTATTTCTGACTGGTTAATAAAAAAGCTAGCCATCCAATTATAGGCAGAGAAGATAGGTAGGCAGAACTTCTGTTGCCAGGATTTGAGTCTCAGGTAGGGACTACAAGGTGGAGGGAGGAAGAAAAAGAAGAGAGAAGGAGGAAGAGGAAGAGAAAGTATGTTGCCTGATGGAATAGAAACAGCACAGACAGGACCAATAAGTAAATTGGAGCACAAGGTTGTGAAACAGCAAGACTAGCAATATCTGCCCATTTATTGAACATAAAGCTTATTAATAAATTTAATACGTCTTTGTGTCATTTATTTGGGAACTAAAGAGGATGATTCGAAAAGCACCCTGAAAAATAAGTCATCTTTATCATTGGCTTAATCCCAGATTCTTGGGGAGGCTCACACAGCAAAATTCAAGTTTAGGGCCTACCCAGGCTATGAGTTACTTCAAGATTAACCTGATCAACTTAGCAAGACTGCCTTTAAACAATATTTTTAATGTAAGAAAAAGGTTGAGAATACAGCTCATTAGGAGAGTGTTTGCTAAGTGCCTTAGTTAAGATTTCTTTTGCTGTAATGAAACACCTTTACCAAAAGCTGTCTGGGAAGGAAACTATTTATTTTGTTTATTTATTTATTTATTTATTTATTTATTTTTATTTACTTATTTATTTTTATTATTATTACTTATTTATTTTAAATATTTGTTTATTTTGTGTGTATCCCTATCACAGTTCATCATAAAAACAGTTGTGCAGGAATACAAATAGCCAAATCTAGAGGCAGGAGCTGATACAGAGGCCATGGAGGAGGCAAGCCTACTCACGTGCTCTTCATGGCTTCCTAAGCCTACTTTCTTAGAACATCAAAACCAACAGCCCAGGAATGACATCACCCACCGTGGCTTGGGTCTTCCTGCATCAATCACTAATTAAGAAACTGTCCTACATCCCGAACTTGCAGAGGCAGTTTCTCAGCTGAGGTCCATCTATCTACTCAGAAGACTCTAGCTTGTGTCAAACTGACATAAAAACTAGACATCACATTTAGCATGATAATCCTAACAAAGATGGAGAAAGGAGAGAAAGAGAGAGTTGGGGGAATATTAAGTGGCCCATCCTTAAATGAATCACTAATGCTCAATACAATTTCCCAATGACTTCATAAAAACTTTAACATTGATTAGTCTTTCTTTTTAAATACTCAGTCTACAAATCTAATTGGGTTCCCAAAAATAAAATTCTCATTAAATCTGTCTTTGTGATTTTTTTCCATTTCGAAGAAATACTCTTGCTTTGGTCACACCCAGAAACTTATGGCCCTTTATATGAGGAATTTTCCTCTAACATCTGCCTAATCTTGACCTAATTTTGCTTTTACAGCATTTTCTTGTTCCTCCACTCTTGTATCATCAAGGCTTGAGTCTTATGTAAAATGCAATCTGTGGACATTGAGAGAAACCATTTTCTTCTCAGACTGTACCTCCATGTTTTTTTCCCAGCTATACAAGATACAAAACTTTTGTTACGCTGTTCATACTCTTGTCATAGGTGTAGTAGTCCTTGGCATTATTCTAGGCATGCATAATCCAGTCAGCAAATAATTACTAATACTAAATAGAATTGCTATAAACTAATGTTTAAATCTCACATCCCTAATTAAGATAATAAAGCTTAGTTGCCATGTGATGGTATTTTGAAAGGGGCTCAATAATGTGTGTCTCAAGAATGGCTGGGATTATTATAAATCTAATCATGTAGACAGGAACTATTAAATATCACATTGTCCTTATAGCAGTTTCTAGAAAAATCTTTTTTTCCTTATGCTATTAGAGGTCACAGCTAAAGATATAGTTCTATGAAGAATCTACTTTTTACCAGCTACCAAATTCATCTTTATATGAATCTTACACTTCTTAATCTCCAGGTTTGCAGAAAAGAAATGTCCACTGTTTACTGTACATTTAGTACAAGGTATTTATAGTAATTCAGAGTAAGACAGGAAATATCTAAAACCTATGTTATATGTAAGATAGCCAGTATGATACGTTAATGATGGATGATGCTTCTGGTTGACATGTTACATGTTACATGATCATGACTAGCATTGGACTATTTATTGACTAATATGATTAACTTGTTTGCTTACTTAGAAAGGACTATATTACATATAACTAGATATCATGGGCAAAATTACTTAAATATGGCAACAAATTTTGATAATCCTGCCCTTCTTAGTCAGGTTAGGTACACATTCGTCTAAAGTCTTATTTTTATTATAGCTTCCTAAATGTGCATATAGCTAAAACTTATTCATTAACACTTTCAAGATACATTTTCATAATCAATCAAATATTGGAGTAAGCTATAGTAAGTGATGTGTTTTTGTTTTTTTGTTTGTTGTTGACAATGACCATGGGAATCTTCATGCTCTTTTCCTTTCATTCCATATCAAGGATGGCTGGGTTTTAAGCCCATAATCCCCCTTTCTTGGTGCCCTAATAAGCTAAAACTTCAAAAATCTCTGGCCTATAGGCAAAAAGCCTTTACTCTTTTTTAGTATCAGAATCAAACCATTACTCCTTTTCTGTTGCTATTACAAACCATTTTGCAAGTAATAAATTAATTTTAAGTTCTTCTGATGTATGCAGTGGCATCTCTCCATTAATTTGAAGAGATTGTATAGTATCTCTTTGTAGAAGCTAGTATGAGGCATATTATTGGTTCTTAATGAAATTAAATTAGAAATACAGAGAGTATCTAAAAGTATAACACTCTGCATCTATATGAGCCATGCAGTAAATGTCACAAGGAAAGTTGAAATTACTTTTAATAAAATAGAAAATGTATCAAGAATTTAATGTGTGACTAAATTGGTGCTTGAAAGAATATTTACAGCATTAAATTCCTAGATTAGGAAAGAGAAGAGCACTTACATAAATCAGCTAGGCTTTCTTAAAAAAAAACAAATTTATTCAAAAGAAAATTGGAAAACAATACTAAAAACAAAAATTGAAATACAAATCAATATTAGTATTGGACAAATATTTATACTGGACAAAATAAAAAGAAAACAACCAAACCAAAAATTTACACTGAAAAAATTTCTCTAAAATTAATAAATTTTACTTAGAATCAATGTCATAAAAAGAGCACACAAATTATGAAATACAGAATTTATTAGGTACATCATCACAGACATTCAAAGGTAGATTTATTATAAGTAACCCTACACCCAGAAATGTAATAACTTAACATAAAATAGACATCATTCCTTAACTTATAATTTTAAATTAGGGCTAGAGAGATGGCTCAGCCATTAATGGCCAGGCTTACAACCAAAAATAATTTTAATTTGTAATTTATTCAGATGAGTATGATGAGAATTATGTATGATGAGATCTGAATCCTGGTCCTCTGCAAGAACAGCAAATGTTCTTAAGTTCTGAGGCACCCCTCCAGACCCAGGGCACCATTTTTAAAATATACAACTAACAAATTTCATACATGATGAAATTAACAGGATGCCATATAACCTATAGAGTTGTCACTAAGATTTTAGTAAATTGAGAACATCAGAGGTCACAAAAAAATCTTTCTAGTGGAGAGCATGTTCTGCTTCCCTCTATGTTTTATCTTCCAATGTTATTCTTGGGAAATTGATAATAGTTCTTGAGACAAAGCTCTTCATTCAGCATGGTAGGATCCGCAAACCAGATTAACCTTCTATTTAATAAAATGTGTGTTTCCTTTCTAAAAACATAAATATACCATTAAAGTAAAAAGACTGGATTTGATATTACTTAGAGTCCCTCCCTGGCCACAAACCCAGCATCTGAACACTTGCCCTTATTAAAAGGAAAAATGGCAGGTATATATAATATACACATGAAAATTTGAATTGACAGTTTTGACCAAAATTCAAGAAAATTTGAATTGACAGTTTTGACCAAAATTCAAGATAAGAAAATTTTCAACCTGTCTTTGTATTGCTTATAGCAATGTTACAACATATAGAAAAGAAACTTATTCATACAGAATTAGCTGTGGGCCACAGGGAACTTGCACATATATATTTATTTGTGGAACAAAGTTATTTAAACTAAGAGAGAATTTTTGTCCAAACAGGTGAGGCTTTCTATTGGTGCTCTGATTTTTGAGACATCAAGATGGTCTCAGAATTTTTCTTTTTCTTTCTTTTTTTTTTTTTTTTTGTCCTTTGAGTTTTTTCTAATATGGAAATAGGTTTATTTATACACAATAAGCTAGATTTAGCTATGCTATATGATTAATATATATTATTAATTTATTCATATTACATCTCAATTGTTATCCCATCCCTCCCATTCCTCCCTCTCTCCCATTTTCCCCTTACTCCCCTCCCCTGTGACTGTGACTAAGTAGGACCTCCTCCCCCTGTATATGCTCATATGGTATCAAGTCTCTTCTTGGTAGCCTGCTGTCCTTCCTCTGAGTGCCACCAGCCTCCCAATTCAGGGGACCTGGTCAAATATGGGGCACCAGAGTTCATGTGAAAGTCAGTCCCCACTTTCCACTCAGCTGTGCAGAATTTTTCTTTCATGGATTCTAATTGCCTTACCATAGGACTGTTAGAAATTACACATAGATAATGTTACTTTTGAACATTCTATTTCATTTTCCCCAAACTTCAAAAAACAATTTATTACTTTTAATAATAAGGCCAAAGTTGAGCATGGTGACTCTTCCCTAGAATCCCAGAACTTGGGAGACAGTGACAGAGTGTACTTCAAGTATGAGGATAGCCTGAGCTAAATAATGAGACCTTGTCTCTGACAGGTCCTTGCACAGCCTCAGGGATAAAGCTGACTGGAACAGCGAGGAATGAAGAAATATACAAGCAGATGGACATACAGACAGAAAGCAAGGGTCAGATGAGCTGAGAGCTCTATGCTGGACAAATCACTGTATCACAGAAGCTGAGCATATTCATTATAAAGAGTTGAACAGCAGCAAGGTTATTTCATACAGCTAGACAAGGAATTTTTGTTACATAAAACATACCAGGAGGCAGGGTGTATAGTTTACTGATGACAGGGACCAAGTTTAGCTAATTGCAATTGGACCAGTCTCTGTAGGGGAGCAGTCTTCAGGCCATAAACACCACTGGAGAGAAAGCCATGGTGGACATTTTCTACACATATTGTTAATGTTTGCACTGGGTCTTCCAAAGAAAGCTTTACCTTTTCCCTCTGAGCGTCACTACATGGAAAAGGATTTGCCATTCCTCTATGGGTCCAAGACTCTACAGACCTTGGCATGGCCATGCCCACATCAACAACACTCATTCACTAAAGACTTCATTCATTCAGAGATTCTTACACCCTGCATGTCTCAATGAAAACAGCAAGAGCAACAAAATTGGAAGCCAATTGGATCTTTATGTTATCAAATTTGTTCAAAGAAAGTCCAGTGTAACATGTATAGATACAGAGTCCAGTTCTACTTTATTTGCCCGAAAATCAGGGGAAAAATAAAAATAATTTTCTCAATGAAGTCTTTCATTAAATAGGAAATTATCACTGTCAATTTTTACTGTGGCTAAAGCTTCATTTGTATAGTTGAATCTTTATCCATGGAATTCTATGAATCATTGTATGGCATTCTTGGTAATACACCACATCAATATTTGTCTTCTCAGTCAAGAAATAAGAAACAATTAAGATTAAGAAATATTCTTAATTCTGCCATCCACTAATTCTACATGGTTTTAAATTTTTATGCATATATTTCAGAGATGTCTATAGAAAAGTTTTCCAAAGAATTTGTGCCTTTGTGAAAACATATTGAAGGCTTGGGAAGAATGGGAAGAAATGCATGTATGTGAAAACAAACACTGAGTCGAGCTGATCCTGCCAGGCACAACCTTCACTGAGTATGTTAAACATTTTCTTGTTTGTTTAATTCAGAAATTTTCTTCAAGAGCTATTAGTATCATCTTTTATTGAAATAGCATGCTATTATATGCCTACCTTATAAATTAATTCTTGGTTTGGGTATATTTCATTGAAAGTTATATGGTATTGACACCAAAGACATATTCCAATCAGGTCATGGACTCTAATTAACCTTCCATCACATTCAACTCCTTTAAGTTACATGAACTTGACTCTGTCCTCTAAACATAACAATACAATTTTGGCATCTCATTAATAAACATGACAGCGTTTATTAACACTGCCATGTAACTAAAGTAAAACTTCATCAATTCAAATCTCAGGGAAACAGAAGTAATCAAGCTAGAACTAAACAGGAACAAATTAACTGACATATTTTAGTGGCAGGGAGCTGAGAAGCTAAACAACCTGCTATTTCTGCCAAATCATCCTGATTACTTGTCAGTGTGGAAGAGACTGGTAGAGTACAGAGAGGAAGGTTAATTTACATGCAGTCTTACAATCTCTACCTCTTCTCACTGACAAGTAACCAAGATCGTTAATTGAACTGTTGCATATCAATCTTAAATCCATGATTCACAAAATCATGTGCTTTAAATTACAAATGACATTGTGTTTGAGGCTTCCTATGGCCTTAAATGTCATCTATTGAATTTTTTATTATTTTTAATCTGTAGCACCCTCTGTCAATGTTATTGACTAAAGGTATGTGTGTGTGTGTGTGTGTGTGTGTGTGTGTGTGTGTGTGTGTGTGTCTTGTGTCAGTATTTCAGTTTCAATTTTCTACTTATTTACTTTTCACTCTCTGATGAAATGTCCCTAATCCTCTTCCTCCCTGTCTTTCTGTCCTCATTCATGAAAGTAGCATATTAAAGAATTTAGTAGATATAAGAAAGACTTGGACAGGTAACATCTTTTGTGTCTAATACTTTTCACTGGTAAATAGTACATGAATCTATCTCCTGTACTAATGGAGAATTTAGCCCATGATTAAAAGAGAAGCTGCTCTTTATCTGTATGATACACTACCATACCATGTCGTATGGAGGAATACGAGAGAGGGTAAAAGTCACATGGCTAAGGTTAAATGCCAGAATTGCACTTGGTTCATTCATGCCTCTTACCACTAGATAGTCCTCTTCCACACAGGGAAGTAGGGTGGGACATCCTTTCTGTGACTTAGAAATTAATTTATTTTTATCTTATTCTAAGTATTAATGTCATTGTGAAATAATAGTATTCTTTTCCTTTCCTCCTGCCTGCTCTTTCTCCTTTGTCCTTTCTCCTTTTAAGTTTATCTTTTACTTTATATAGGCAGATGCTTTGACATCTGTGTTTTCACTAGCCTTGGCAGCAGTTGGCTAACTCCAGAAACAGCTAATGCCTAAAAACAATAAACAATTTATCCACAAACACAGCATTTATATGCAAATCAATCAATCAAGACCTCAAAGAATATCTTTGTGGGGCTTCTTTCTTCTGTTAGGCCAGGATCCTCCTTCCTTGTCATTCCAGGGATTTCTCCTATGATGAGGAACACACTAAACCCAGTCAAACTGGTGTGCCTTCTTAGCCTCTCAGCCTACTTACCTGCTCCTTCTTAGGGAGGTTTTCACTCTTGCTCAGCTGTCACTCGGCCTCTGCTGCTCCGTGATTGGTATCCTAACCTGTTAACCTTATCATACCTAGACAACAGGAAAACCTATTGAAACTCTCTTTTTGAGCTGCCTCCCTCTCCTCCCTCTCCTCCCTCTCCTTCCTTTCCTCCCTCTCCTCCCTTCTCTCTTTTTCTCTGGCTTTTCCTCGTTCATATAAAAATCATAGGGAGCAGTGGTTATTTTATTCAAGCAAAATGTCATCAAATTAGCAAAATATTTACTCTCTTAGTCAAACTATGTGAGATAAGCTTTAGCGAAATCTGCATTATGAATTTGTGGAATACATACATTCTTTCATTTCTAATGATCTTATGTGTCAAGTTCTGCCTGGAGTTTTCTAAACTTTAGATGAGTAGGTCAATGATTAAATATCAGCGGTAGTTTTAGGATCAGAAGAATTACTCACCAAAGAATTTGAACAATAGGATGTGTGTTTTCCTTCTTATTAGTTATAGATAAATAGAAAATTTGAAATGGAAACTTGGCTTGCTAGATAAGACTTAAAATATCATATAACCTTATGAAGTTATGTCAGCATCACTTGACCTCAAATTTATGAACTGTAATGAACAAAATTTGCTGAGTTTGAAGAAGCAAAGAAAATATAAACATTTATAACTTTTTCCTTACAGTCTTCATAAATGTCATTTCACATTTATATTTTTATTTATTAATAATTATAGGAAGTAATTATTCAGATTGAATTACATTCTTATGTGAACATTAGCTTTTTTCTATGTACTTTTAATTTTTGTTAATTTTCTTTTATGTCTAAGTTTCAACCATGATCTCTTATATTTTGCTTTAAGTCATCTATTTTTAATTCTCTAATCTCCTACCTTATTTCTCCTTTCCCATGAAGAAAATATTCTCAAATCCAAATGCTTTGTTCTGGACCCACTTAAAAAAATTTTTTCAGGGCACTTCTAATCCACCAGTAATAATAGGATGCCTCAGGATTGCAAGGATAACCAAGAAGATTCTTGCTCTGGAGACGATCAAAGTAATATTTCAATATATCAAAACTCCACAATTAAATCAAGCAAAATGTGACCACTATCATAAGAAAAGCAAATAGAAAATGCAATTTGACAGTGGTAGAATATCTCTGCTGCTCTCTTCTGAGGAAAGACTTTCTACCACTGTCAAATTGCAAGTAGAGAGCAACAGAGATTTTTACAGAAAATCTATGCAATCTATTTTTTGCATAGGAGCACTATAATACCAAGGAGTATAGAAAACAAGACTCCCAATCCAGGTGTTCCAAATGCTAACAAATTTATAACTATAGAAATGGTATAGAAGCTAAGCTCAGAAAAGCTAGAGTGCCCTTGGTACTCACTTGTGCTCTTCTCCCATCTCACCGCTAACCCCTCTGACTGCTGCCTCCATGGACTACCTCTGGCACATATTCACCCTCTTGGTGTCTGTGTAAACTAGTTCACAGGTGCCTCTGGTGGGAGATAGGAGTGTAAATGAAGAGAGTGAAAGTGTAGGGGGTTTTTTTTCCATTTAAAATTCTGGGAATATCTGTTATTCTGTGACTCTGGTCTTCTCCCAGATGATATCCATCCATGTATTCACCTCTCACTGAGATCCAATATTTTCTCTCTTCCTTATATCTTTGGCTCACTATCTTTTACTACAATGGCCTATCAACCCTTTGTTCAAACCCTAACTGCACACTTTAGTTGTGCTGTCAATAGGACACCTGGGTTGTTTGTTCTTTTTAAGCACCCACGCTAATGTTGTAAGAAAAAGTTTTCCCATAGGTAACCTTTAAAATATCAATCATCTGTATTGTCCTCACATTTGACCATGTCCCCTGAAGGGCGGGACCTGGTGGCACTCAGAGGAAGGACAGCAGGTTACCAAGAAGAGACTTGATACCCTATGAGCATATACAGGGGGAGGTAATCCCCCTCAGTCACAGTCATAGGGGAAGGGAATAAGGGGAAAATGGGAGGGAGGGAAGAATGGGAGGATACAAGGTATGGGATAACCATTGAGATGTAACAAGAATAAATTAATAAAAATAAATAAATAAATAAAATAAAATATCAATCACTTAAAATATGTTTTAAGCTAGATTCAATATACTGTGCCTTTCTATGTATATTTATATGCAGATAAGCATGCCTTAATAAAATAACAAAGTAGAAAATTCTGTATTCCAGGAAGTATTCATTTCATATATATATGTATGTATGTATATATATATATATATATGAGCAAGTATATAAAACTACACATAAATGTGAAATGACATGCTAGAAATAAATTTAAAACAACTTTAAACCTATAATGTGATTCCCAGTTACACTATCATTTTACAAGAGAAGTGAAATAAATATATTTTAGGAGTAAGAGATATGTAACTTTCTTACTCATAAAAGTGATGATGACCTACACTGTTTATAGGAAAAGATGGAATAATAAAATAAAAACATAATAAATTTATTTAGTTAAAAAATTTAAGGATGTAGGAAAGTTTAGAATGTAGATCAAAGATACATGAAATCTAGACAGTTTTATGCACATTCAATAAAGAATTCTTGACCTGAAGGTATGGTTACAAATGTATAAAATTAAAGAAAAAACTGTCTTGTCTGCTCAGATTCTTTCTTTTTTCTTTTCTTTTCTTTTTAAATTTTATACTTATTTTTCATTCACTTTATAGCCTGGTTGCCGACTTTCACCCTCCTCTCCTCTCAGTCCAATCCTCACACCCCTCACCTATTTTCACATCTCTTTACCCTCAGAGGAGGGAAAGCCCCTCGTAGGTACCAAACCACCCTGGTACATCAACTCCCAGCAGGACTAAGCACATCCTATTCCACTGAGGCCCAGCTACATGAGAGGGATTCAAATGCAGGCAAAAGAGTCAGAGAAAGCCCCCTCTGTAATTAGTAGAGGACCCACATAAAGAAGAAGCTGCACATCTGCTATACATGTGTAGGGGGCCTAGGACTAGCCAATGTATGCTCTTTGTTTATTGCCTATTTTATGTAGAATTCCTTCCTGAGATTCTTAACTTCTTAAATTAAGATGAGACAAGGCAAGTTCAAGGGTTTCTAATTCCAGAAGACAGGGAAGGTTTTGGCAACAGTTTTGGTTTAATAGCTATCTTCAGGGAAAGAGGATCTGGCTTCTATGACTTGCCTTGGAGAAAAGGAAATCCAGATTCTGTGACTGGCTTCAAGAAAGACAAATTTGAGAATCAGGAAGGTAAAGAAAGATCTTGCCTTAGGACTGAGTTCTGAAATCTTCCCATATCCTCAAAAACAAGGTCCTCTGTATGCCAAAGTACCATGCTTTGGGATATTGTTTGATGAGCCCAATATTATCAACTACATATAAAGTAAAATAATAAAATAAGTTAAATTAAAACTAACTCGCCATTTGAAAGAAAAATTTGGAAATACTCTTATCTAAAATTTAATGTGGCTCATTGACGTTACTCTTATAAAAAAAATAATAAAGTTGAGAACAGAGTAGTAAATCTAAATAGTAACTAGTAAACAACTTTTGAGTAAGAGAAGTGTAGAATACTACACCTAAAAACCTCAAAAACTAAAATTCCAAATGAAACAGAAAAATAAGCAGGTGAAAATATACTAAAACCTTCTCCAGTGTTGAAAAGACACATATTTAATAAATTTAGAAATGTAAGTTATTCTTAATTATAAGAGAAATTATCATTAATACAATATTAATGAAACATCCTTCTCAGCAAAATAACTGTAAGTACAAAGATATAAAAGAAAAAAACTATATCAAATAGAACATACAAGACTAAAGAAGTTCTTTGTAAAATATATGTGAACTCATCAATAAAACGAATCTCTTTAGAGACAAGCATAAGTCAGAAGTAAGCTGCTCAAAAGAAAGAAATTGAAGTAAAAGGAAGTTTGTAAATAAAAATTACAAAATGATTTAGTTACTATTCTATTGCTGTAACAAGATACAATGACACTGACCAGGCAGCTTATGCATGAAAGCATGTGATTTTGGCCTTGCTTCCAGTTTCAGAATGTCAGGGAGGATGGCAGCAGGCAAACATGGTGCTGGAGCAGTAATTGAGAGTTTACATCTAATCCAAAGGCAGAAGGCAGAGAGAAAGAGATAGGGATAGGAAGACTGAGGACGGGGTAGACAGAGAGAGGCAGAGACAGAGACAGGGATATTGATGCTATTTTTATAAAACAGAGAGACAGAGACACAGAGAGACATACAAAGAGACAGAGAGCCTGTACCTGGCATTGACTTTTGTAACCTTAAAACATAGTTTCCAGAGGCACACCTTCTGCAACAAGAGTATACCTCCTAATTTTCCCTAAATATCCCACCCAGTTGGGATTAAAAATTGAACTATCTGATCCTATGAGCCATTTTCATACAAACCACCACTATCTGCTAACAAAAATAATGTAAGTTAACAGAACTAACAAAATATAAATGAAGACAACAGAAAAAAGAAAGCAAATTTTAAAGCTTACAAGGGATAAGTTATCAATATAGTTTAGTATTTTCTAATTTTGCTACACTATTTTGTTAACAAAAAACTAAAACTTTATAGAATACATGTAGGAAAAATTAACAATCCATATAATAAACATGTCTATATAATAGAGATAATGACCTTATATTTCAAACAAATTATTTTCAAGTATACATAATACCTTTACACAAATTAATGCAGTAATTCTCAGATAAAATACCAAAATAAACTCTAAATATTCAACATTATTTAGACTATGTTTTCTTCCTATGATGCTATCAAATTGTAGGTTAATTTAAAAAACTCATACAAAATTTTAATAAGTAGTCCTTGCCTAGAAAGAAAAATAAATAACATCAATATATAAGTAAAGACCACAATACCAATTTAAAGATGTATTTCTCATACTGTATGTATTTATGGAAAATATATATGATAGATATATTTGGTTGTCAAGTTGACTACATCTAAGATAAACCAAAACCCAAGAGACAGTGTATACTTGTGGGGAAATTTTTTTATTGGATTGTTGGAAGTAGGAAGACTAACTCTATATCCGAATCTTTTAAGGTGTGAAGATCTAACTTAAATCTGGGCCACACAGAAGGAAACACTGTTCTTTGCCTTCTTACCCTCACAGTTGCTGGCAAATTCATTCCTTCACTGATATTAGAGCCCACTTTGGGATTCTGGCATAGACTGGAGACCAGCTGAGACATCACATTCATGGGTTTAAATACTACTGAACTCTTGGACTTTCCATCAGGATACAACAACTGTTGGACTCGCTGACACATATCCTCTAAGTAATTGAGAAATATAGCCCTGCAGACTGAACAACTACTGGATTCTTGGACATTCTGTCAGGGGATAACCACTGTTAGACTAGCTGAACCACAGCTTGTACGCCACTCTAATAAACCCACATAAAGTTAATATGTCAAAACACAAAACAAAAAAACAATATTAAATGCTATTGGGGAAAACAACTCGTCTAAAAGGGCAGAGACATCTGAATCACATTGGAGCTCACATCAGCAAACTCTAAAGCTATAAAAGCATAGAATGATGTATTTCAGGCCCTGAAAATAAATAACAAACAACTAAGATTACAAACTATATTTAAGATAAATGTAAATTCATACATGATAAGTTTCCAGCACTACAGCACACACACACACACACACACACACACACACACACACACACACACATATATATATATATGCTATAAGGAGAGAATGAAAAAGAATTCTTCAAGTACAAGAACACAGGAAAGAATGTATTTTGTGAGGGGAATGGTCAACAAAGATTAGCTAGACAGGCATCTTTTATGTCCAAGACAGGAAACCAGCAAATCACTGATCTTAATAGTAAAGTTTTAAAAATCCATCAGATAAATAAAACAAAGAAATTGCAGAGATCATTAATATATCACAATAATAACTCACCAATTTAAAAAATATACATACTATCCAACTAGATTTAACATTCTGTTGACTCCAAGAAACTCACTTGACTGATAAAGATACCCACAAACTTAAAGTCAAAGCACAAGAAACAATTTGTCAAGTGAAGGGAATGTAATAACAAAGGAGCACTGCGCTTCTGATGCCTGAGAAAGTAGCATTTAAACCAGAAGCAGCTGGAAGAGGTAAAGCACACTACACAATACATTTATCAGAGGGATAATTTATTAAGAAGATATAATGATTGCATATATGTGTGAAGCAAACATTATAAAGCTCCAGGTTACATAAATCAAATAGTAGTAGTCATAAATATATGGATAAGTCTCAACACAATAATAGTGGGTAGCTGTAATGTTACACTCTCACATATATTTAAATTATTTAAAATAAATTCAATAAAGAAAGCTTATAAATAAATTATACTGTAGGACAAGTGGATTTAAAAAAATATCCATAACATATTTGATATAAAAGAAAAAAAATACTACTTCTCAACAGCCCATGGAAAGAGATTATTCTGGACCAAAAAGTAAGTCCTCAGTTACAAACAAACCACAAAAAATCTACTGTATCTTATAAGATAATAAGGCAATGAAATCCAGAACAAGAAAAATTATGCGGGGCTGGAGAGATGGCTCAGAAGTTAAGAGCACCGCCTGCTCTTCCAAAGGTTCAGAGTTCAATTCCCAGCAACCACATGGTAGCTTATAACCACCTGTAATATGATCTGGTGCCTTCTTGTGGTGGACAGGCACACATGTGGGCAGAATACTGTGTAAATAATAAATAAATCTTTAAAAAAAAAAAAAAGAAAAAAAGAAAAATTATGCAACTACACAAAGATTGACCAACATACCAGTTAGTCACTGAGGAAATAAAGAAGAAAATTAAGTTCCTTTAATAGACTTCAGCAGCTCCTTATAATCAAAGCCCTAAAATAAGAAAAGAAGAAACATTCCTTAATATAATACAGACTATATATGAGAAACTTATAGTCGTCATTATTGTAAACTTAGAAAAATCTAGTATTTCTTATACAATCTGAAAAGATAATATTGCCAATTCTCTCCCTACTTCATGCAGTGCTTGAAGTTTTAGTTAGATCAATATGAAGAGAGAAATAAAAACATATATGAATGGAGAAAGTCAAATTATCCTCATTTGCAGATAATACAATTCTATAATGAATTGTATTATTCTAAAGATTCTGCCAAAAAACTTAAATCTGATAAATGCTTTCAGTGATAAATCAACATACAATGTTTTCATACAAATAATAAGTAGCTTTTCTATATATAAATAATAAATTCTCTAATAAATTGGAGGAAGAACCCATTACAGGAGCATCCAAAAAATAAACAAAAAAAATCTAATCACAGTAGTGAAATACCTCTATAGAGAAAATTTTAAGGGCTGAAAAAAATGAAAAGGACACTAGAAGATGGAAATACTTCCCAAGCCTCTGGAAACAGCAGAGTCAATATTGAATATCACAAAAGTGATATCCTTAACTAAAATTCTAATCTTCTTTTATAGAACAAGAAAAGAAATAAGTATATAGTCCATATGGGAGCAAAAAAAAGGTCCAGAACAGCTGAGAAATTCTTATCAAAAGGAGCTCTGTTGCAGATATAAAATGCAGACTTAAATTATATTACATAGTCATAGTAAAAAAAAAATTGCATGATACTGGCATAGAGACATGTAGATCCATGAAGGAAGACAAATAACTCAGAATTAAATACAGTTCCAGCCACATTGTTTACCAGACAAAGAACTCAGAAATAAATCCAGTTTCAACCACACTACTTACCAAACTTTCCAAAATATACACTAGAGAAAGACAGCTTGTTTAACAAATGGTACCAGGAAAACTGAAATTGCATGTATAGAACAATAAAACTATATATAAATCACCATGGACAAAAATAAACCACCAATACACCAAAGACCATAATATTAAAACAAAACTTTGAAATTTCCTATCCAATAAAACCTACAAAGCATAGGTAATAGGTAATATGCTTTGCAATATAGGCATCAAAAAAGATTTTCTGACAGGACTTCAGTAAGTGATTTTATAAGTTGGGTTACATGAAATTAAAACACTTTTGTTAGAAAATGAAATTCACAAAACAGACAGCCTACAAAATGGGGAAAAATCTTGCGAGACAAGATATAAATATCCATGATATATAAAGGACAATAAAAATTATACAACAAAACCCTAATCAATAAATGCAATGGTGAACCGAATACTCAGTTTTCAAAAGAAGACAAAGGACCAATGAGTATTTGATGAAGTGTTCAACATTCTTAGCTGTCAGAAATATACAAGTTAAAGTGGATTTAAGATTCCATCTCACAAGTCAGTGTGGCTATGATCAAGAAAACAAATGAACAGAAGTGCTAGAAAGAATGTATGGAAAGAAAAAAACTTCATTTTCTGTGGGTGGAAAAGGAAACTTGAATAGCCTTCATGAAAATGAGTATGTAAGTTTCTCAAAGAATATGTATAAGTACTATATGATGCAGCTTTTATGCTCTTTGATAGGATTCTAACTCAAAATTAGACAGTTACTTGCGCATCCAGGTTTATTTGTGTACTGTTCAAAACAGCCAGGAAGCAGAAACAGCCTAGATGTCTTTTTGGTAAATAGATATCAATGGCATTTTATGCAGCCACAGGAAAATTAAAATCATAGTATTTGCCAGAAAATGTATGCAATTATTGCATTAAATGAAATAATGCAAATGAAAAAAGGTAAATTCTGCCTGCTTTCTCTCATATGTGGTTCCTGGATTACACACACACATATGTATGCATATATGCAAGTCTATTATATATGTGTAATTCAGCTGGTAGATCTTGAAACTAGAAATAGAATCATAAAAAGGATGAAGCAACCTTAAGAGTGATAAAACATAAAATGAAGGAACACATGTTAAAACAAAGCAGAACAGACTGAGAAGGAACTGGCTGCCATGAAGAGAGAAAGCTGGGGAGTATGGTGGGTGAGAAGCTGAGAGCAAAGTGTAGTGATACTTATATATATGAGGTGGAATAATGAAACCCAATACTTAGAATGTTAACTTTAAAACTAATTACAAAATTTAAAAAAAAAAAGAATGGTGAGAATCAACGCTGCTTTTTTTGAACTATCAATATTTTGTTTTCATTTCATTTATTATGAAATATGGTCTTTGCAGAGAAACATAATTTATGTACATTTGTGTTAAATAAATCTGGAAATGAAAAAGCTTGTTTTGCATGTAAATCAATGTTAATTTCTTTTTTTCTTGAGCATCTTGGATTTTAAATTTTTTTACATATACATTAATATTATTGCACATATATACAATAAACTACCTACAGCAAGAGCCATGAAAAAATCAAGAATTATATCAATGTTGTATTCATAGTGTTTGGGCTATTTGTATTTGACAGCCTCCTATCTTGGTGAGTCTAAAATTCTGAATGTAAAACAGTATCGCATCATTATCAGCTTAAAACATCTATCTAGACCTAGAATTATCTTAACCCCTAGACAATTTAGCTTAATTGTAAAACAAATCTATCAGGTCTTTGACCACATCAGAGACTTGAAAAGGAATAAAATTAATGACCTGAGTATACAGGAAGGGCAGATTAGCAGCTTCCGAAATAAGAAGATGACAGAGACAGTTTGCTGCCTGAGCAGTTCGCTCAAAACTCTCTATAATACTGGAGCATAATTTTCAGCCTTTATGCTCAATACATGTCACAGACATATTTGTGAGACAAGAACTACTGAGGATTTGCTTACCCTGTCTTGCTTACCCGTCAGCTCTGCATGCATCTAAGCGTGTCCATTTTAGGCAGAAATCTGTCTGCGGCAGTAATGAGGACAGTTTGCCTAATGGCTTGTTTGCCACATTTGAAGCCATCTCCATAAGGAGATTCTTTGATGCTATTCATCTTCTTTGAGGTAGGCTGGGTGTTTCCAGGAGTTAATCTGTGTCATTGTCAATGAATCTTTAAAATAATAAGAAAGCATTTTTAAATGCCATATTCTGTATGACTGTGAGGTTTTTGAAGACCTTATCTAATTATTTTACCTTATCTTTCTATAGAATCATACCTATCTGTTATGCCTAGGATGTGTATTCTTGTGATAAAAATAGACTGGTAATTGAAATTACTATGATTTGGTCAACTAACAATTAACTTGTATAACATTTATCCTAAAAACCCTGCAATAGCACTCTCAAAGTATTATAAGTAAACCTTGTTTTATAATTGACTTATATGGGTACAATACCACATATTAGAGTAGAAATATATATATATATATATATATATATATATAATGTGTGTGAAGAATAATCTTACATTTGAATTCTATACCAATATAAAAAAATGATACATATTTTGCATCTATATACAAAATTCTATACCAGTGAATTAAAAATAGCCCTGTGAGTAACAATTAAGGCATTAAGTTGAGGAGTAAATTCACTAATCTAATTGTCCTATCATCCTCGGCAGCATGTGCTGTCATTTGAGTTTTTGATGTTTTCCATTTGGATAGGCATAAGATGGGATCTCAGAGTCGTTTTGATTTACATTTCCCTGGTGACTAGGATGTTGAGCATTTCTTTAAGAGTTTCTCAGGCATTTTATATTCCTCTGGTGAGAATTCTCTCTATATACCCCATTTTTTAATTGGATTATTTGGTTTGGTGATCTTTAATTTCTTGAGTTCTTTATATATTTTGGATATTAGTCCTTTGTTGGATATAGGGTTGGTGAAGATCATTTCCTAGACTGTAGGCAGTTGTTTTGTTCTTGTGACAGTGTCCTTTGCCTTACAGGAACTTTTCAGTCTCATGAGGTCCCATTTACTAATTGTTGATCTTAGAGCCTGAGCTATTGGTGTTCTTTTCTGTTGTCTCCTGTGCCAATGAGTTCAAGGCTCTTCCCCACTTTTTCTTCTAACAGATTTAGTCTATGGGGCTTCATGTTGAGGTCCTTAATCCATTTGTACTTCAGTTTTGTGCAGGGTAATAGATATGGATCTATTTGCATTTTTCTACATGTAGACATCTAGTTAGGCCAGCACCATTTGTCGAAGATATTATCTTTTTCCATTGTATGGATTTGGCTTCTTTGTCAACATCAAGTATCCATAGGTTTATTTCTGGGCCTTCAATTCAATTATATTTATCAGCCAGCCTATTTCTATGCCACAAACATGCTGTTTATATTACTGTTGCTCTGTAATACACCTTGAGATCCAGGATGGAGATTCCTCCAGAAGGTCTTTTATTGTTCGGGATTGTTTCAGCTATTCTGGGTTTTTGATTTTTCCAGATGAAGTTGAGAATTGATGTTTCAAGGTCAGTAAAGAATTGTGTGGGTATTTTTATGGGAATTGCATTGAATCTGTAGATTGCTTTTAGTAAGATGGACATTTTTACTATATTAACTCTCCTGGTCCAGGAACATGGGAGATCTTTCCATTTTCTGAAATCTTCTATTTTTTTGCTTTAGAGACTTGATGGGTTTTTTCCATATAAGCCTTTTTTACTTGGTTATAGTTACAACAACATATTTTTAGTGTCACTTATGCATACTATCATGTCATCAGTGCATATGATAAGTTGACTTCTTTCTTTCCTATTTGTATCTACTTGATCTCCTTTAGCTGTCTTATTGCTCTAGCTATGACTTCAAGTACTGTATTGAACAGATACAGAGACAGTGATCATCCTTGTCTTGTTGAGCTGAAATTTTTATACAGCAGGGCTACTGATTATTTTTAGTTAATTTTGTATCCATCCACTTTGCTGAAGGTGTTTATCAGTTGCAGGAGTTCCTTGGTAGAATTGTTGTTGAGTTCCAGTTTCAATCCATTGTAGTCTGCTAATAAGCAGGGGATTATTTCTGTTCTTGTATTGGTTGAGATTTGCTTTGTGACCAAGTAGATCGTCAATTTTGGAGAAGGTTTTGTGAGGTGCTGAAAAGAAGATGTATTCTTTTGCGTTTAGGTGAAATGTTCTGTAGATATCACTTAGGTCCAATTAAAATGTGATGTCTATTAGTTTCCTTGTTTCTCCATTTAGTTTCTGTCTTGATGATCTGTTTATTGGGGAGAGTGAGGTGTTGAAGTCTCCCACTATTAATGTGTGGGTTTCAATGTGTGATTTAAGTTTTAGTAATGTTTCTTTTACTAATGTGGGTGCTCCTGCATTTGGGGCATTAGATGTTCAGAACTGAGACTTCATCTTGGCATATTTTTCCTTTGATGAGATAAAGTGACCTTATCCATGTCTTTTGATTAGTTTTTGTTGAAAGTCTATTTTATTAGGTACTAGAATGGATACTCCAGCTTGCTTCTTGGGTCCATTTGCTTTGAATATAGTGTTCCAACCCTTTACTCTAAGGCAATGTCTGTCTGTTTTTATTGCTGAAGTGTGTTTCTTGCATGCACTGGTGGTTTATAGCTCTTGGTTTGGTCTTTAGGTCACTGCTCAGTCCTGGGTGTCCTGCTGATCAGATGCAAAGTGATGTGTAATTGGTACAGCCATCTTGGATCTCCCAACAATGTTAATTTCATGAGTAAAATATCGAGAAGTAGACAGATCAAAAGAGTATACAATAAACTCTTAGATATCTGTCTGTAAAGTAAAAAAGACAAGTTACACATTTCCAATATATAATGACTCAGAGTATTTCCATTCCAAAAGGGAGGATAAGAAGAAAAGACTAGATAAAAGGACAAACCCTAGCAGTGCAAACATAAAATCCAAGGATTGTGGGCACATTCATGTCATCTCCAATGGACTTGAGGGTTTTATTCTTAAGTTCCTGCAACGTCTGCTCACATGAGTGCTCACTTGGTGTCATAGAGGCTTGACCACTTGACAAAACTTCCAGAGAGCTGCTAATACTAGACCACATATAGCTGGGTTGATTCCCAATAGGAAGGCTCTTCGCGGCCATTGCATAAAAGTGTGGTGATAAAGCCTAATTTGTAGAGGAGACCCTGGAAATGCCAGGACTGTGAGTCTCAGCATCTGATTCAATCAGGTGGTAGATGGTTCCTATCAGAAGAATATGGTAATGTTAGAATCCTGTCTTTAAATATAGGACAGTATTATTAATGGCATCAGGGATTGGCTCTCTCCCATTGTGTGGGTATCGGGTTGGGCCAGGCATTGGTTTGACATTCTTCTCTCATCTATATCTGTAGCTCTACACATCTAGTAGGCAGGGTAAATTGTGGTTTGAAGGTTTCATAGGTGGATTGGTGTTCCTTCTCCCTCTGCTATAAGTCCTCCCTGGCTAGAAGGTGGCCTCCTCAGGAGCCATGTCACCTGCTGCTAGAAGGCTCAGCTAGAAACATCACCATATCCCCCCCCCAGCTTACCTCCAGGTTGTCTCAGTGATGACTCTACCCTTGGTTTTCCCTTTCTCTCCAAGCTCTCTCACCTCCCTACCCCATTCTCCCCACGATGATCCCCACCTCATTTTCCTCTCCACACTTTCTTCTACCCAGTTCCCTCTCTACATCCACTTCTACTGTCTATTCTATTTCCACATCTGACTGAGTTTCAAGGAGAACCTTGAATTGTAGTGAATTGTTGTATGGTTATCCTGTAATATCCATTTGATTCGTGACATCTGTTAGCTTCATTATTTCTCTTTTTAATTTCTTTCTCCATGACATGTCCATTGGTAAGAGTAGAGTGTTGAAGTATACCATCATTAACGTGTGGGGATCAATGTGTGTTTTAAGCTGTACTAAAGTGGCTTTTACAAATGTGGGTCCCTTGCAGTTTGGGCATAGATGTTCTGAATTGAGGTGTCAACTTGGTGGAATTTTCCTTTGATAAGTATGAAGTGTCCTTTCTCATCTCTTTTTAATTAATTTTGGTTGAAATTCTATTTTATTTGATATTAGAATGGCTATTGAAACTTGATATATACTGGTTTTGCTGCAGTAGAGTTATTTATTTCCTTTGTTTTCTTGGATGTAGTTAATGTCTTCTGCTGGGATTTTCCTTGTAGCATCTTCTGTAGGGCTGAAGATATTGTGCATAGATACTGCTTAAATTTGGTTTTGTCATGGAATATCTTATTTTGTCCATCTATGGTAATTAAAAGTTTTGCTGGGGCCAGGCAGTTGTGGCACACGCCTTTAATCCCAGCACTTGGGAGGCAGAGGCAGGTGGATCGCTGTGAGTTCAAGGCCAGCCTGGTCTACAGAGAGAGTTCCAGGACAGTCAAAGCTACACAGAGAGACCCTGTCTTGAAAAACTAAAAAAAAAAATAAAAAAAAAATTTGCTGGGTATAGTGGTCTGGGCTGATTTCTGTGGTCTCTGAAAGTCTGAAAAACGTCTTCCCAGGCCTTTCTGTCTTTTAGAGCTTCTGTTGAGAAGTCAGGTGTGATTAGGATAGGTTTGCCACTATATGCTACTCAGCCTTTTTCCCTTGCAGCTTTTTTTAAATTTTATTTTATTAATTTATTCAAATTACATCTCAATTGTTAGCCCTTCCCTTGTATCCTACTATTCCTCCCTCCTTCTCCCACTTCCTCCCTTCTCCCCTCCCCTATGTCTGTAACTGAGGGGGACCTCCTCTCCCTATATATGCTCTTAGGGTATCGAGTCTCTTCTTGGTAACCCCCTTGCAGCTTTTAATATTTTTATTTGTCCTGTGCATTCAATGTTTTGCTTATTATGTATCATGAGTATTTTCTTTTCTGGTCTAATCTATTTGATATTCTGTTTATCTATAGATAAACAGAGACTTTTATTCAGCAGATCTATCAACCTAGCAACTTTCTAAAAGCTGGATGGGTATTCAAGCAGGAAATGCTATAACAGAAAGTGAGTAAACTGTAAGATGAGATGAACAAGTCTACCTGTAACAGACTATAAATTCTTTGAAGATGTTTTATAAATGATGCTTAATTATAAGATAAATGCTTACATTGTGAATGAACAATAAGAATTTTTATTTGTTAAAACCTAGATGGATGAGATACATAGGAATCTTTTCTATTGTGAAAACTGCTCTATGTTCCCATAAAATTACATAACATTTCACATTCTGACTTTTATAAACATTCATCACAGGCAGACAAAAAATGAGAAGCATGGTAAACATTTCTCTTTAGAAGGTTGCAAAGAGAAAACTCTTCAAATATATACTGTAATGAAGAAGCTCAAGGGTGGAAAGTTCAACTTAAATAATAAATTAAAAACATACTGAAAATTAAATTCTTAAGTTTAGGGTAGCTTCTAAAACTTATTTCTATCCAACCCTGTTAATGCAGCCAGTGCTGTTATTCAATTATATTTAAGTTAAACTGAAAACTACTGATTGAGCACATGCTTAATTTATATGCATTTCATATCTGTCAATTCTCTGATAAAATTAATTGCTGAAATGTTTTATTGATGACCATGTAAGTAAATGAATCAGCCTAACCATTTTAATAGCTTAACCTCTGATTAAAACTCCTATCATCAATCCTTTACATAGAAATATTTCTTAATTAAATATTTTTAAATGAGATAGTGGAACTAAGTAATTGATAAATCTTTGGTTGCATTGATTAGTATTTTTTCAACATAATAATGGTTTATAAGAACATGTTTAAATAAGCTTTGAAGATAGTTATGCTCTGTGTTTTACACAAATTCTATATGTTTCAAAGACTGTAATATAGAGCAAATAATAACTGATAACTTTGTGATTTTATTATTCTCTCTGCATCTACCCAAATAACCACCCACTTAAAGTCCCTTTGTCACCCCAAAGCTGGTTGTTTATATAAACATTCTTTAAAAGATTCCAACTCTTAAGAATTTCAACAAAAGCTAAAATCCCAGAATTCAGGGAGGCAGATGAAGGAGGATCCTTGTGAGTTCAAGGCCAGCCTAGTCTACAAAGTTCTTCCAGTGAGTACAAGACAGCTACGGCTACAAAGAGAAACCCTGTCTCAAAAAATAGAATTTACGACATGAGGTTTAAATATGCATTTGTAATCCTTGTGCTGTGTTTACTTGTAGTATAATGTCTCAGTTAATTCCAATCTGGTTCTGAGAATGGGAGGTTATGAGTAGAAGCATTAATAGAAGTTTAACTACCTGTTTCTGAAAGCTTATCAATTTATTTGTTTTATGGAAAAGGTCTACCTTTCTTTACTCATTCATCCTTATTATTAAAAAAAAAAAAAAGAAAGAAAGCTGTCCCTTTGGAAAGTAAGTACTTCCCTTTATGATCAGGTAGAGATGAGAACAACTGGTTAGCACAACAGGCCATAGAATTAAAGAAGTGAAAGAAAGCACATAGATGTAGATGTCAGACAATCTAGGATGAGCACAACTCCACCATGTTAAGTACAATGCAACCCTCTTTTGAGGGCTAATTAACAGAAATCCATACTAGAACCCTTCTGTACACTAAAGTTTGACTGCATTTGAACAGCAGATTCCTATCAAGGCATATCGTTGGTTAGTAAATCTTCCATAAATACTTAAGAGGATAGCTGACTGACTCATTGCAATAGCTTATACTAAAACACAGAGATCCACTGGCCCCAGCCATTGCTTGATATTTTAAAGACCTGTTAAACTGTATCATTTGTAGTTCATCTCCAAGATAGCGGAAAAGAATTGAAGTGATATGATTCACACTGAATCTTCTGGTTTTCTGCAATTTCTAATATATCTTTATTTCCCTATGGAGTAGCTCTTAAAGACCATCACTTAGATTCATCTTTCAAGCTAAACAGTTAGAACAAAAACAAAAACAAAAACAAAACAACAACCACAAAAACCCTAAAGGTATTGCAGTATCTCTTTATGTTCCTGTTCATGGTGTACTGGGTACATTTTTGGTCTTCCATGTTTTCCTTTGAGCTCAACATCTGCTGCAGTCTGGGTAGATATGTGTGTGAGACTATCTGTGAGCTTTTAGACAAGCTAAAGTTCTTCCGTATCAAGCTGATGTTCTTAGAGGCTGCTTATGGAGTCAGGACATATGTTTGTGGGCAGCTGGGTTTTGTGTCCAAATTTGAAACACTTGCTTCAAACTGATTTATTCCACCATATGGGGAAATGATTTTTAGCCAAAGCATTTAATTAGCAGTGAATCTGAGTAACCCTATGTTTGCTTGTACCACATGTTAAGTGCTGAACATTGTGATAAGGAGACAAATGTACTTGCCTACTAGACGAGCATCCTGCCCCCTCCCATCTGGTAATGACAGCACCCAAGTCCTCTTTTTAGCATTTTCTCTCACTTGAATTTCTGCACTCCAAATGGAGACTATCAATAGTTAGGGGAGAAATACATATATTTGGGAGCAAACAAAAAAATTTGGATAGCAATACTTGCTTCTTATAGGTCTAGCCTGATATCACTCACCAGAAAAGTAAGTAAATATGAAAGGCATAATATTTTCCTTAATTAAATTCAGATATTTAATTGAGTATTTTACTAATGTGGTGTGAATATTTCCTAAAGTGCTGAAATTCCACTGGTTTATAAAATCACAGAGAAGAGAGGAAATTTCAAAAACTAATGAGACAATTGTCTATTTCTTGACATTGTTCTGATTATTGAGAAAACCAAAACCATGGTAAAAACAGAATACAGAGGTTATAAAACATATAGAGAACAGAATACAGTATGACAAGATTATTTGTTGGAGAAATACCTAAAGTAATATCAAAAAGGATAAAGACTCTTACCACAAATCATACTTAGTAGTCTTCCCCAAAAAGAGGATGAGCACCCAACACTAAAGGCAGAACATGCTTTGATAATGAGCTCTACAACAGATGCACAAACAAAAAGAACTCCAAAGAACAACACTGCTAACACTAATAAAGAAAAAAGAAGCTCTGGTTAGTGATATGGCTCAGCAGGTAAAGATGGTCTCCACCAAGTTTCACAGCCTGAGTTCCATCCCCAGAACCTACATGGAGCAAGGGAAGAACAGATACCTTCACAGACATGCCATACATATACACTGAGAACATAAATGAATGGAAAATATTTTCAAAAGAAAAAAGTTATAAACAAAAAGAATGACCCCTTAAATTGCAACCTATTTTAGAAGAGGAGCAAAGAAATTGTGGAGATATTAAGAACATGTACTGCTCTGGCAAAAGACCTGTTTGCTTCCCAGCACCCATCCTGGGTGGCTCACAAGGATCTGTAGCTCCAGCTTCAGCAGGATACAATCCTTCTGGCCTCTGTCCAACATGGACACTGGATCCATGGGTGTTGAGAAAATATTTTGTGTATTATATGGATGTATCACCTGTCAATTAAAAAAGCTAATAGCCTATAGGATAGGAAGAATAGAAGGTGGACCATCCAGTAGGCAGAAAGGATTCTGGGATAGATCCAGGCATGGCAGATTTGCCTAAGAATATGTGAGAAGGACAGGAACATGGTACCTGAACAGAGGTAAGAAGCACATGACAGAACAAAGTATAGAATAAATAGGTTATTTTAAGTTATGAGCTAGTCAGAGACGAGCCTAGCTATCTGGCCTAGGTATTTGTAAATATAAATTGAGTCTCATGAGTCATTATTCCTGGAGCATGGGGCCTGGAATGAAAAAACCCCACAACACTTAGTCCACACATATGCATACATGTAAGTAAAAATAAAATATTTTTTAAAAGAAAGAATCTGAGTCTTCAAGCACTGTCTGTGTCTATTCATTCACCAACACAATCTGATGCACTTCATGTTTTGTTGGCCCATTTTCTTCCCTACAGCAGTCATTGAAAACAGTAATTTTAGACACTAAACAAAGGAAAAATATAGTCTGATCTTAACATTCCTTCTGTCTACATTTGGTTGCAAAATGAACTAAATTTGTTGCAGTCCAGGAGAGGACAACCAACAAACTGCTTGAAATAAGACATCAGGAAATCCTATGTTACTTGCATCTGTTTAATATTTAAAAGCAGTAGGAATTGGATCTCATGTGTCATCATAATCTAATTAAAACCTATGAGGAGCAGTGCACTGCTTTCTATTAGACAATGTCACATAACCACTTGTCTCTCTCCCCACTTTACCATTCTCACTAGTGTTCCCTTAGTGTTTGCTGGGCATATTCAGACAATGACAAGTTTTCTAGAATTTTTTTTTTTTGTACTTGCAAACAATCTTTTAAAATAGTTTCATTTTGGAAAAGTTATTGTGGTTAACCAAACATTAACTCCATGAAAATATTTGTGGATTTTGCAAAAGGCGTATTTTAAAATCAGTGCTCAGAAACTGCCTACTTCCTTCACCAAGTTTTGGGACTGGTGCTCCTCACAGGGGTGGAGCTGCCATCTTAATCCTAATGAATCTTCACAGCAGGAACTAGGTTGCATAACACAAACCAGGATAGAAAAGAATGTAGCTGTTCAAAAAGCTTCCCAAATCGGAATGATTCCAAGCTGCCATGCAAAGGTCCCATGATTTATCTTCAAAGGCAAGAAGTTTGTTAACTGCACAAGTTTTAGCCAGATGTTAATTGAGCATAAAATTACAAAACTTGGCCCCCAACTGGCAGACTGTAAATCCACTGAATAGGGTGACCTCTATGTCCTACACTGTACAAAACATGATTTCAAAAGGCCTGTAAATTCAGGGCAAATATAGTCGGGAAATACTTGGATTTTAAAAATTACTTCTGAAAAGAAAAATGCCAGGTTTAGTCATATTTCCTTCCTGGTACTTAGTAGCAATTGTTACAGGATTCTACCACAATACAAATTATTATTCAGATGTACAGCTACACCTAATACTTACTTCAGCAACTAAGTGGGAGCATGATTTTACCTATTTTTGTGGGAAATGATATGAAACTCAGCAATATTTTTCCAAAATAGCATGCTATAGAGTAGCAAAGTCATTACATGGGCCATATTTCTTACTCTGACATCTTTAAAGAGAAACCTAAGATTACCTTTAACCTAGTTTAATTAATAAATTTATATATGCTCACTTTAAATTTGGCTGATATTCTTTCAATTAATCCAGTCATATGGATTTTATATTTATTGTATTAGAATGGAGATAGATGACTTTAAAAACACAGAACGCCTTAACCAATGTTATATTGGCATGCATATATAAAGCTGCAACACTGTCCTAACTGTTCTAAGTAAGCCATGTGTCATACATGGTCCTTACCTCCTGCTTCAGAGACTGAACAAGTGGCTTGCCATCTACTTTGGGTTTTGTCATCAGCTTTTCTGTCCATTTCTTCAGTTTAGGCCCCTGTGCCTACATGGAGAGAATCACTCAATGGTCTCATATCAAGCAGCACCCATCTTACCTTAGTCTTCATCTCTCTTGTTCTTCATTCATCTTTTAAATTTTTGTTGATGCCTTCTCCTTTGTTTATATTTTAATAGCTTCTTTCTGACATATCTCTGTACCGCTGACTCCAGCTTCCACCATGTCTCTTGAATATTTTGGCACTCGCCATTTTAAGCTTTCCACTCATGGTAGTGAGATTATTTCATAATCAGCCTTGCACTCAATAAGCAGAGTCTGAACACTGACAGTTGATTGCTCAGATTTGCTTATTTTTGAAAGTGGATGCATACATATCTTACCAATAATGTATAATTATTGGTTTTATTCTTGTTTCAACTGCAAATGACAACCAAATTTTTCAAATCTGCCATTTATTTTTGTTTCCTTTGACTAAATTATTTATTGACTTTACATCCAGAGTGAAGCTTCTCTCTCCTAATCTCCTCCCAGTCCCTCCTTTTCACCATCCCCCCCCCACTCACCCTTCCTCTCCTTTTTTCCAGAAAAGGGGAGGCCTCCCATAAAGTATATCAAGCCACAGCAAAGCTAGACACATCCTCTTCCACTGAGGCTAGACAAGGAAGCCCAGTCAGTGTAAAGAAGTCCAAAGGCAGGCAGGGTAGTCAGAGATAGTAACACTCCCACTTTAGGAGTCTCACATGAAGATTTACCTGCCTAACTGCTACATATGTTCAGAGGTCCTAGGTCTATACCATTCATGCTTTCTGGTTGGCAGGTTAGTTTCCATGAGCCATGATGGATCAATGTTAGCTGTTTCTGTAAGCTTTCTTGTGGTGTCTTTAACCTCCCTCTGAATCCCTCAATCCTTCTTCCCCATCTTGCACTGGATTCCCCAAACTCCCCTCAATGTTTGGCTTGTGGGTCTCTGGATCAGCTTACAACAGTTCCTGGGTAAAGCCCCTCTGATGACATTTATGCTAGCCTCTTGTTTGCAAGTGTAGGAGAATATCATCAGTAGTGTGAGGGGTGAGCTGCTTTTCATGGATGAGTCTCAAGCTAGTCCAAGATTTGGTTGGTGCATCCCTCAAATTCTGCTCCATCGCTGATCCCTGCATATCCTGTAAACAGGACAAATTATGAGTCTATGGTTTTGTGGCTGGGTTGATGTCCCAATCCATCCATTGATAGTCTTGCCTGGTTACAGTAGATGGCAAGTTAAAGGTGCCATATTCCCCATTGGTAGGAGTCTTAGGTAGGGTCATACTTGTATATTCTTGGTAGTTTCTACTCATCCCAGAGATATCTCCCCACAATACAGTTGACTCTCCCAGTACTGGTTTCTCCCGTCCTTCTACCAAACACATCCCTCCTATTCCCATCCCCACATTTTTCCCCACCCAGTCCCCTCTTTCCATTCCACCCACACATATAATCTATTACCCCTTATCAGTGCGATTCAAACATGCCACATCAGGACCTCCTTGTTACTTAGCATCTTTGGGTCTGCAGTTTGTAGCATGGTTATCCTGTACTTTATAACTAATATCCACTTATAAGTGAGTAAATAGATGTTTGTATTTCTGGATCTGGGTTACCTCACTGAGAATTATCTTTTATAGTTCCATCCATTTGAATGCAAATTTCATGATGCCCTTGTTTTTAATAGTTGGGCAATATCCTATTTTGTGTAAAAGTGCTGTATTTTTCTTTATCTATTTTTCAGTTGAGAAGCATCTAGGTTGTTTCTAGTTTCTGGATATTTCAAATAAAGCTGTGATGATCATGTTAAGCAAGTATCCTTGTGGTGTGGTGAAGCTTCTTTTGGGTATATGGCCAGGAGTAGAATAGCTATATCTTAAGATAAGTCTATTGCCAATTTTCTGAGAAACCACCAAATTGAATTCCAAAGTGGTTGTAAAAGATTGTACTCCTGCCAGCAATGGAGGGATGTTCCTCCACATCCTTACCAGCATGCACTTGAGTTTTTGATCATAGCCATTCTGACAGGTATAAGATGGGATATCAGAGTTGTTTTGATTTGCATTTCCCTGATGACTAATTTTGTTGAACAGTTCTTTAAGTGCTTCTTGGCATTAGAGATTCCTCTGTCGAGAAATCTCTGTTTAAATCTGTACCCCATTTTTAATTGGGTTATTTTGTTTGTGGATGTCTCATTTCTTAAGTTCTTTATATACTTTGGATATTAGCCATCTGTCAGATGTGGGGTTGGTGAAGACTTTTTCTCATCCTATAGGCTGCCATTTTGTCTTTTTCATGGAGTATTTGCCTTACAGAAGCTTTTCAGTTTCATGTGTTTCCATTTTTTAATTGTTGAAATTATTGCCAGAGCTGTCACTGTTCTGTTCAGAAAGTTGCCTCCTGTACCAACACATTCAAAGCTATTTCCCACTTTCTCTTCTATCAGATTTAGTATATCTGGTTTTATGTTGTGGTCTTTGATCCAATTGGACTTGAGAGTTTTTTGGGATTTGGGTTTTTGGGTTTTTTCTTTTTTTTTTTTTTTTTTTTTTTGCCTTTTTAAAAAAACTAATTATTTATTTACTCAGTTTACATCCTGATTGTAGCCACCTCCCTCCCATTCCTTCCCTTATTCCTCTGAAAAGAGGAGACCTCCCTGTCCATCCACTCCAGCTCATCAAGTCATGTGAGGACTGAGTATACCATCTTCCCCTGTACCTTGGCAAGGCAGTCCCATCAGAGGGAAGAAATTGAAAAGCAGGCAACAGAATCCATATCAGAGACAGCCCTTGTTTCCCTTACTAATGGACTTATGTGATGCTTAAGCTGCCCATTGGCTACATCTATGTAGAGAATGGAGGTCCAGTACATGCATGGTCTTTAGTTGGTGCTTCAGATTCCATAGCATCCTCTAGGCCCTAGTTAGTTGGCTCTGTTTGTCCTCTTGTGAAGCTCCTGTCACTGCCAGGTCCTTCTATTACCTCCCCATTTCCACAAACTCTCTATGCTTAAGCTAATGGTTGCCTGTGAGTCTCAGCAACTGTTTTGAACTGCTGCTGAATGGAGCCTCTCAGAGGACAACTCTGATAGGGTCCTGTCTGCAAATATAGCAGAATATCATTAATAGTGTCAGAGGTTGGCTCTCTTCCATGGGGTGGGACTTGGGGTGGGACAGGCATTGGTTGAACATTCCCTCAATCTCCTCTCTATCTGTTCTATCTTTATCCCTGCACATGGACTTGATTTTTATACAGAGTAATAGACATGGATCTATTTGCATTCTTCTACATGCAGACATCCTGTTAGACCAGCAACATTTGATGAAGATGCTTTCTTTATTTCCATTGTATTGTCTTGGCTTCTTTGTCAATAATAAAGTGACCATAGTTATGTTAAAATCTTCTTTTTGGCTTCTTTGTCAATAATAAAGTGACCATAGTTATGTTAAAA
>OU015743.1:133089517-133128666 GCA_907169655.1 Acomys percivali | reverse complement strand
GCATCTTTGCTATGCTCTGTCATTAGCTCCTGATGTATAAGATCATGTTACAATGTGCCTATAAGCCATGATCTCTAAGCATCTGTTATGTTTTTCCTATGGCTCTAGTTCATGGTCAATGAGCATTTATGTTAATTCTGGCAGTAATTCATGATTTATAAGCACCTGTTCAATGACTTACCTGTAGCTCTGAAGACAGTCACACGTTCTCTGAGAAAGAGCCTTTCATTGACACAATTTTTCCATTATTCCTCCAAGAAGTGGGAGAATACATGTGCCCAAAATTTTAAATCTTGTGCTCCTTCATGTATTACTGTATTTATGTCAGGTTTACCCTTCCTCCTTCTGCAAACCTCTGAACTGTAAGCCTGCTCCTTTATAAGGGTTACCATGGTCATGGTGTCCCTTCCAGCAATAAAACCCTAAGACAGGCCCCCTGACCAGCAACACAAAGGAAAGAATTTGTCCATGTCTTACATTTGAGTTTTTAGCTAGTTTATATCGTGTGTGTGTGTGTGTGTGTGTGTGTGTGTGTGTGTGTGACTGTATGCATACGAATACAGATATGCCTATAATATATATATATATATATATATATATATATATATATATATTTGTGTGAAGAGCTTCATTACTGGGTGTAAACACAAAATGCATATATAATATATATATTTGAGTAAGTTTGTAATTTTTCTCTGACTTTTTTGAAAATTTAAGAAACTCAGTGTTATTCTCTATCTCTCTCTCTCTCTCTCTCTCTCTCTTTCTCTCTCTCCCTTCGGGCCCTCCTTCCTCCCTCCCTCCCTCTGTCCCTCATTCCCTCTCTCCATCCTTTTCCTTCCTCAATTATATTCATACCTGATTTTGCCTCCTCCACTCTCTCTAGGTGTAGAGACAGAAGCTGTCATCCAACTCTCATGTCAAACATCTATGAAAAGATACATGTACCACCATAGTAGCAATTATTTTTGTTTGACATGGTCTAAAAACAAATTATATCAAATCGGAACCCATAAACTAGTAAATTGTTCCACTACTTGGTTGTCAGTAGACTGATAAGCATGCAAAGGTACACCTCCAGCAAAACAAAACCATAGCAAATTTGCATCTTAAGAAGTTCTTTACATTAGGAGAACAAGGTGAAAAGAGCAGATATGCAATGCCCTGCTGGGAAAATGAGTTCATCCTATCTAATATACCTTAGAAATAATCTAATTTATGAAAGATTTTCAAGGCATTAATAAATGGTCAGCATTCTTGTCTGTAGAATAACACAAAGCCCATTTCATTGGCCTATTTGCTTGAGGCAGCCATCAGTGTAATTATCCACATTGGAGGAAATCTCAGAGCATAAGCAGAGGTTGACATATCCAAGGCAACTGAGGCTCACTTTGAGGAATTTAACTGTTTAGTTTTTAATAATTCATCATCTAATAATCTTTGAGATAGCAAATGTGACACCTCCTCTGCACCCATAAAGAATCATTCAATTGCTTCCCTGGCACAGGTAAGTGACATCATGAAGGTGGTAGCCTTTGCCCTGTGCTGCATCCTCTCCAAGGAGAATAAGCAAAGTTCATTTCCCCATGAGGTGACATTTGTATTGTCAAGTGGAATAAAAATAGTAATAATAAGATACTAATGATGTTCTTAAAGAGAAAATAAGATGGATTTTTATCTGTGACAACAAAAGGCATACTACTTGCCTGCCATGTCTCATATTTGTTTTTGTAAAAGTATTTATTTTGAATTTGGAATTTGGATAAAGGTAGAAAAAAGATTAAGGCAATTACATATTTAGGTGAAAAGAGCAGATAAAAAAACTTCTCAGCCTTCACTAGATCTCTAAGTGAAATGGACACTAGCTAAGCCTGAAGGCTTGTGCATGCCATTCTGCATGGAAGATATCAGAGGTCTCAAATTCTAGGGGACATTCAGTCACATATATGGCAAAGAAGTTTGTCTCATTGTGAGCATGGACATGGGCTAAACAATAAAGCTCTTTGCACACCATATTTTTCCCAAGAAGGACGTGAACCAAAAGAGTAAACACAGCAACTTACAGGATTGTAAGTAGGCTTTTCAAAAGCAATCTTCATTTCCCCAGCCTTAGCGCCTCTTTAACTGCAACATTCATTGGTACTTAATATCATATTTTGTAGCTTCTCATGGTGAAGACCTTATTTCATTTACACAATAATCAACATATGTAATATATAAATGTGGATAAATATATAATGCATATAAGCATGCATCATATGGTTAAATACATAGTATTTATGAAAAGCATAAATCCCTTTTTCTTCCTCCTGTTGGAGTCCTTTTCAAAAAAATTAATAATTCTCTAATCAATAGCCAAGATTCCTACACATGAAAATATGTGGGGCCGTGTGTGTGTGTGTGTATGTGTGTGTGTGTGTGTGTGTGTGTGTGAAATTCTTCTGTGATTTTATGGCCTACCCTTTAAAATTTCAGTGACTCAGAGTCCATGAAAACTGAAACTTCCCTTTCTAAAGTAGTAAAAGATACCAATATTTTCTTACAGTAGTTGTTAGATTTAAATGTGCCCCTCACAGGTGTTTTAGATAAGGAATAGAAGAGTCTAAACAGGTATCATATGTACAATGGGAATGAAATATATTTGTAGTCCATTTCAACGGACCTCAATTGGTGTTTACGTAAGAGATGCTGGCATGTTAGGTTGTTTGTTGACGGTAAACTGAGTGAGGTCTCAGACCAACTGTTTAAAGTCATTGAAGCCCTTTGAAAGTCTAATCCCAGAGTGAAAGCATTGTGTTTGTTGTGGTGAAAGAAGACCCCACTCCACTAAGTTCTTATTCCAGCTATATCACAAGCACCCATAAGGCTCGCAACATGAGAGCTAGCCAGGAAAAAAAGCTGCTGGTTTTATGCCTTCCTGGATTACCCTAATCTTGCCCTTTTGTGTGAAACAATCATGAATATATATTGAACAGAATGCAAAAGATAATGACTAACTCCATATTGCTCAAATTATCCAAGTACACATTTCCTTATAACACACAACTCAATGGAAGTTCATGCATCAAACAAAAGAATAACAGTGTGAAACCCTGGAAAGCTAATGTGTTTCATTGGTTTTCAAAATACCATTCTCAACACTGACATGGTGTTCAACAAAAGAAATAAGCATTACCAACATGGATACAATGAAGATAATTCATAAGGAAATATGAGTTTGCAGTGAGAAAGCAGAATCCAGAAATTATATAAAAGCATTTTTTTTAGAATAAGAAGATTGCATTTATTTATCCTGTAATATATGTGTAGATACATATATAGATGCAAAAATCAATTTGAAAGAGAGCAATAGGAAGGTATATGGGAATTTTCAGGATATTGAAAGAGAAGGAGAGATAATATAATTATAATCATAAAAATAAAAGAGATAATAAAATTATTATATTCTTTTTTATTGATTTATTCTTGTTACATCTCAATGGTTATCCCATCCCTTGTATCCTCCCATTCTTCCCTCCCTCCCATTTTCCCCTTATTCCCCTCCCCCATGACGGTGGTACATATACACTATGGAATACTACTCAGCTATTAAAAACAAGGAATTCCCGAAATTTGTGGACAAATGGATTGAACTAGAAATGGTCATAATAAGTGAGTTAACCCAGAAGGAGAAAGACTCAAATGGTATATACTCACTTATATCTGCATACTAGCCCAAGGGGCATGTCCCATGAAAGCCTTCTCTTACCAGGAAACTGAGACAGAGGGGAGGACATCCTATTGGGACTTTAGATGAGAGAAGCATGGGAGAATAGCAAAGTAGAAGGATCCAGAGGGTCCTAGAAACCTACAAGTAGAACATTATGATACGCAGATTTGGCCCCAGGGGTCCCGCTCAAACTAAGATACCAGCCAAGGATAATACAGGCAATAAACTTTAAACCCCTACCCAGATCTAGCCAATAGGCAGAACATTCTCCACAGTTGAGTGGAGAGTGGGATATGACTTTCACACATACTCTGGTGCCTCATATTTGAACATGTCCCCTGGAGGGGGAGAGCTGGTGGCACTCAGAGGAAGGATAGCAGGTTACCAAGAAGAGACTTGATACCCTATGAGTAAAAGCATTTCTGAGTTCTGAAGTTTATAACTAGGTCAGAAGGTTCAAGTGCATTGTTTTGGGTTATTGTGGTCCCACAATCATATGTAGTCACTGTTGTGAGAAATGTAATACTGCCTTTCTCTTTCCTTCCCTGATACATTCTGACTATTCTGGATTTGAAAATTCATTTACACTTTCCCACGTACAACAGTAACTGGGATCCCTGGGTCATTAAGCCTCTCCTGATGACCAAACTGGAGGATCGATGAGCTATTTAATCACAATTCTCTCATTGTAACAGGAAATGCAATGATGACAATGGCCATGTTAGGGTTAAAGAAGCCATCCAGTCAGTTGCCATAGTCTAGTCTTGCAAGACTTTGCAGATCTAGGAAAATAAGCTTACTTCATGAAAATTTACTATGAATAGTCATATATTTTATTCTCTTCTATTGATTTTAGTGATTTTACTTTTTTTTAATTTTGAAAATCATATGAAGTCCCAAAAGAGAGGCACCATCTGTGTCTAAAGGAGCCAATGCTAAAGTTACAAAAACTCAGGCTAACAGAGTGTGTACAAAGAATTATAGCATAGGGAAGACATGAGACTTTTTTGGTTTTGTTTGTTTGTTTGTTTTTCAAGGGATGGTTTCACCTGTAGTCCTGGCAGTCCTGGACTCTTTGTAGATGAGGTTGGCCTCGAACTCACAGAGATCCGCCTGCCTATGCCACCTAATTTTTAGAAAGATACAAAGAGAATGGTCAACAGCAATCTCGGAGACATAGAATTAGGGCACAACTAAAATTATGGGCCAGGCAGGAGACAGTATGACATACCGCACACTAGTTATACATAGAACACAGAGGGGAGATTGCATTGTGTAGGGTTGACTTGCAGGAAAGACATCATGGAAAATGAGATGCTCACCCAAGTGGGGCATTCACAATGTGGTCTGTATGGATGAATTATTGGTGGAATCTTGAGTAGGAAGAGAACACTGAGAACACCAATACCTCCACAGGAATGACAGTGTCAGTTCCAGGTCTTATGGAGGAAGTCTTACAGCTGCATTCTGACATTAAGTTTGATAAAATGGTCACACAACCTTACTGTTAGGCAAAGAAAAATAAGATTTAAAAAACTATCCTTTCAAAACCATGACTTTCATGATTATGCAAGCATGGAAATAGATCTCTGATGTGAAAGGAGTTTTTCCACATTCCTGAATATTCATTTGCTAGTGCCTAGTTAGCTCTGTGGAAGAGGCTCTTGTTAACAGCACTGTGAGCAGGGAGGCATAAGTAACACTTCAGAGAAGAGAAACTACAGTAGTTTGCTTACAGAACACTTTCCGGCCACACTCTCTCAGAGACCAAGAGGTTTCTTTTCTCAGGACAGCCTGCAGTTCTTGATTGTCTAAGACTAAATTCCTTCATTAGTCAAGGTTCTGTAGAGGAAGAGAAGAGGATGAATTTACTAAAATTGAGTCTGTTAGATTGGCTGACATGGTAAGGTCTGGGTACCTCAACAATGGTTGTCTTCACATGGGAGATGCTGGGAACCAGTTAGCTTCTCAGTCTGTGAGGCTAGATGCCCCAGCACTGCAATCTGGTACTGAATCCCTACAGGAGTCCTGAAGAGCCATTGGCATTCAATCCAGATTGCGAGGTTGAAGAGGCTGAGTTCTGATGTCAGTGAAGGAAGGCAACAGTGGAAAGGGGTTTACGATCAAGATGTGAAAGCAAGCATAAGAAATCTGAGAACTTTAAGGTGTGGCTTCTCACTTCAGTTATATTTATATTTAAGGGTGGCTTCTTACTTCAATTATCTTAATCTGGAAACTCTCTTATATGCATACTCAGAGGATAATCAATTCTAGATGAGTATGCCAGGAGGCTTGTCTCATGATGATTCAGATCCCATCAAGCTGACAATAAATATTAGGCAGCATAGACTTTAAACTTAGTTCCTAAGTGCCTAGACTACCCCATCATTGTAGGAGCAATTGAATGATTACATATGCACATCAAAACACAGTGAGTAGTGATGCCTGCAAAGTTCTCACACAACTATATTTTACTGTCTTCCATATAACAATAAGAAAGCACTAACTAGTGAGCAGCTTTTGCAAAGAGGTATTAAGACGAAACATATTCTTGTGCTTTGACTCTATTTTCCCACATGATAAGTTTGTGAGCTACAAGGTATTAGCTTTGGCTTATCTTGATTGCCATTTTTATAAACAAGTAAACAAAACTGACCTTGACCTTCACCAGTAAATACAGACTTTCCACTTTCTTCCAGAAAGGTATAGCTTTCCCAGGCTACCATCTCTGATCCAAGCCTTTCTAACTGCAGGCGAACATTCTAACAACATTTTTGTTCTGTTTCTTTTCTATGTCTATAAGCTGTTGGGTCTACTTCTAAAGTATATTCTGTCTTTTCTGGAGTCAGACATAATGAGGTTCTTCATAATCAAATAAAAAATGCATTACCTCTGGCCATTATAAGTCTGACATTATATATTTATAAAGAGAAAAAGTAGTTAAATGCATTGTAGAAAGCTTCCTTCCTTGACCTACATTATCTACCTTTTATTATTTTTTATTTTTTATTTTTAAATTATCTTACAAAGTAAAAGAATTTCCTTATGACCTTTATATGCACCCTTAGTTTTGTTTGCTTTCTTTTTCTTTTTTCCTCTCCCTTTCTTGCTTCCCCACCTTGACCTGCTACACTTTTTCACACCCAGTATTTCCCCCTTCTACTTTAAAATTTCAGGTGTTCTATCATCCTCCTTAGATCCTTTAAAGTGAACTGAAACACATACTTCTCATGAACTCCTTTCAAATGTCTACTCACATTTATTCCCTCCCAAGTACATGTATTCAGTAATTAGAAATGAAGATCCACATGTAAGAAAGACAGTAGTTGTCTTTCTGAGCTTTGATCACCTTAACTAGTACAATGTTTTCTGATTCTATCCAATTTTCTTCAATTTCATAATTTTATTTTTCTTGAATGTCAAATAAAATCCCAGTGTATATATACACCACATTTTACTCATCCATTTATCAGTTGTTGGACATCTAGACCAATTCTATTCTCTTGCTTTTGTGAAAAGAGCAGTGCTAGAAATAGATGGGCATGTCCTTCAGCATATGTCCAGGAGTGGTGTAGCTGAGTCTTATGGTAGTTCTCATGTTAGATTTTCAGTTATATTCACAATGATTTCCACAGTGGCTACACCACTTTATAATCCCAGCAATAGTTAATAAGGACTCTTCCTTCACCTCTGTTGACAATTGTGGTCATTTGTTTTCTTGATTTCCTTTCTGGCTGCAGGGGCATGGAATTTTAAAGTGGACTTAATTTCCATTTTTGATAGTTAGGGACTATAATAATATTTAAAAATATTTATTGGCCTATTTAATTTCTTTCTTTGAGAACTGATTTTACTTCATTGGCCCATTTATTGATTACCAGTTTCAGTTTGAGATGTTTAATATGTATACCCCTTTAAATGTTTCAGGTATTAGCATGTTGTCTAAAGTAAGCTGGCAAAGACTGTATCCTATTCTGGAAATCTGTTCACCCAGTTGGCAGTTTCATTCCTTACACAGCAGTTTTCTAATTTCATGTTGTCCCATTTGCCAATTATTTGAGCTACTTTGTTGCAACTGGGGTTCTATTTAGAAACAACCTTGCATAACTTAGATGTGTTTTCTGGGTTTTTAAATAATTTTTGGTATTTCTGATTTTAAATTATGTTCTCTGTTTCAGTTTTAATTAAATTTGTATAGGGAGAGAGGTATAAATCAAATTTTACTATTGTCTGTATAATCAGTTTTCCAGCATCATGTATTGAAAAGGCTCTTTTTCCCACTGTATGTTTCTGACATCTTTGTCAAAAATTAGCTGTTCATACCTGGGTGGGTTTATCTCTAATATTACATTGTTACAATAGTCTATATAACTGTTTCTATGACAACATCATGTTGTTGTTGTCACCATTGCTCTGAAGGAGAGCTTAGATTCATGCAATATGCTTCCAGTGTGATTTTTCTCCTTAGAATCACTTTGGATGCCTCTTGTATTTCTTTTTTCCATACAAACTTTTAGATTTTTTTCTAGTTGAGGAAAAATATAATGTTTTTTATTGGAATTTTGATTCAACTGAACCTATAGATGGTTTTTGGTTGACCATCCAAGGACATGGAAGATCTTCCTACCCTCTAGCATCATCAATTTCTTTTTATTTTTTTTTTAAGTGTCTTAAGGTTTTATTTATAGAGGTTTTTTCATCATCTTAGTTAGGTTTTTTATAAATATTTAATGTTTTTAGGTTACTGTACATGGTATTTTCTTCTTAGCAAGTGTTGATTTTGTATACTGTAACACTACTGAAAGTATTAATCAAATCTGCAAGTTTTCTCATGGAAGTCCACAGGGTCTTTTAAGTATGTAATGTCATAAACAAATAGAAAATTCAACTTCTTCCTGTTTGATTTTCTCCCTTTTATGTCTTGATTTTATCTTATTATTCTAAAACTTCTATCACTATATTGATTAAGAATAGATACCCCTTGTCTCATTGCAGATTTAGAGGAACTGGTCTCAGTGTTCTCCTTACTTAGTGTAATGTGTTGATTTATCATATAAAAATTTGGTCACATTGAATTCTGTTCTATCTATTTCTAGTTTATTTAAAACTTTGATAATGAAGGTAAATTGAATTCTCTCAGATGCCCATTTTGCATCTGTCAAGATTATCATGTGATATGAGTCCTTAAGTGTAATCTGGAATATGAATATAAATTCATTCATTTATATTGAGCAAAACTTATACATACATCTGGAACAAATCTAACCTAGTTAAGATGTGTGATTTTAATATTTCCTTGAATGCATTTCATGTGGTGGTATAAATAGTAATATCCCCCATAGGCTCTGTGTTTGAATGCTTGGCCTATAGGGAGTAGCACTATTAGGAGATGTGACCTTGTTGAAGTAGATGTGGTCTTGTTAGAGAAAAGGTGTCACACTCTACAGGTGGAATTTGAAGTCTCATAGGCAAAAGCTAGGCCTATTATAGTAGTCTCCTACAGATCAAAATGTAGAACTCTCAGTTCCTTCTCCAGCACCATGTCTGTCTGCATGCTGCTGTGCTTCTTTCCCTGATGAAAGTGAGTGAAAACTCTGAAACTATAAGCCCCAATTAAATGTTTTTTCTTGATAAGAAATGCCAGTATCATGGTGTCTCTTTAGAGCAGTAAAACCCTAACACATTCATGACTATTTCTTTGAGAATTTTTAAATCAATGTTTAGAGAGATTAGTGTGTAGTTTTTTGCTGTGTTTTTATCTTGCTTTGGTATTAAGTTGTACTGAATTCATTGAACAAGGTTAGCAGTTAGTGTTCCTTTTCCATTTTGTGGAACAGTATATACAATGTTTGTTTTAGATCATCCTTACAGGTTGTGCTGGACAGTTTTATGCCTACTTGGTACAAACTAGAGTCACTAGAGAAGAGGGATCCTCAATTGAGAAAATGCCTCAGTAATATTGAGCTATAGGCAGGCCTGTAGGGCATTTTCTTAATTAGTGCTTGTTGTGGGAGAGCCAGCCTCATTGTGGATGGAGCCACCTCTAAGAAGGTGGTCCTAAGTTCTATAATAAAACAGGCTGAATAAGCCAATGAGAGAAAGCCATTACAAAGCACACCTCAATGGCCTCTGCTTCCAGGTTCCTACCCTGTTTGAGTTTCTGTCCTGACTTCCCTAGATGATGAACAGTGATATAGAAGTGTAAGCCAAATAATACTTGGGCTTTGGTCATAGAGTTTTACGACAGCAATGGAAACCCCAAGACACAGTAGACAATCTGTCTGGCCCTGGATTTTTGTGAAAAGATACTACTTATTTATTTAATCTCCCATCTCTTTATAATGAATCTGCTTAGGTTGTTTATATGTCTTGCTTTAAATTTAGTAAGTCATGAGCACTTAGAAGTTTATTCATTTTATCTAGATTTTCCAGTTTGTTGAGATATAACTTTTCTTTTTTTGTTGTTTTTGTTTTTTTAAATATATTTTATTAATTTGTTCATATTACATCTCAATTGTTATCCCATCCCTTGTATCCTCCCATTCCTCCCTCCCACCCATTTTCCCCTTACTCCCCTCCCCTATGACTGTGACTGAGGGGGACCTCCTCCCCCATATATGTTCATAGGGTATCAAGTCTCTTCTTGGTAGCCTGCTGTCCTGTTATTGCCACCAGGCCTCCCCATCAAGGGGACATGGTCCTAAGGGGCATGCCCCATGAAAGCCTTTACTTACCAGGAAAGTGGGACAGAGGGTAGAACATCCTATTGGGACTCTAGGTGAGAGAAGGATGGAAGAATGGGGAAATAGAAGGATCCAGAGGGTCCTAGAAACCTACAAGAAGAACATTAGGATGGGCAGATCTGGACCCAGGGGTCCTGCTCAAACTATGGCACCAGCCAAGGACAATATATGTAGTAAACTTCGAACCCCTACCCAGATCTATCCAATGGACAGGGATATAACTTTTCAATTAGGGATTGTTGACATAATGTTCTTGTGGACTATGTGCAGTTTACACTTTTTCAGTCAAATGCTGATTTCTTTACCCCACTATCTGGTTTCAATCTGGACACTGTATTGTGATGTTTAGTTAAGTATCTCCTGTCTCTAGTTTGTGTAAACATGTCACCATTTATTCTCTGTATTACCAATAAAAACCAACTAGCCAGTGCTGAGCAAATACAGAGATAGGGTGAGGCATCCTAGGTCAGTGAAGAGAGGAGAAAGAGGAGGAAGGACAGGAGGGATCCCCACAGAAAGGACCAAGAAAATACCACAAGGAGGGAGCTAGGGCTAGAATATGAGTAAACAGTGAGTGTAATGTGGGAAATTTAAATTATTACTTGCTCGGAGGATTAAGATGGAGTAATTATTGTGCAGCATTTGCTCTAAACTAATTAAATATATCCTAGTCTCTCTGTGTGATTATTTAGCTGCTCAAGGAGTAACCGCTGATTTATTAACATTAAATCAATATTAAATATTAATAATTTTTCAACAAGGGATCTTCTGGATTCCATTGGCATCTGCTGTAATAATTTATGTGGTCAAAATTTCATTCTTTTTTCTTTGGTTAAGTTAACTAGGGGTGAATCCAACTTGTTAATAATTTTTTCTTATAATTTATTCACATTACATCCTGATTGTTATCTCCATGATTATATCTTCCAGTTCCAACCTTCCTCCTTCTTCTGCCTTATTCCCCTCCCATTGACCTCTGATGGGGGGGAGGCATCCCTTTCCTCTGTGACCTGAAGGGCTTCCCTGCCAAAATGAAGTGATCCAATCTTGGGCACAATAGTTCATGTCAGCGGCGGTCCCTGCTCCCCACGCTCAACCTTGGAGAATGGGCTGTTCATTGGCTATATCTGAACAGGGATTTTAGGCTCTCTGCATGTCCTTGGTTGGTGCATCAATTTGTGCAGGTCCCCTGGGTCCAGACCCACTGGCCTTGGTTGTGTTCCAATGGGCTCCTGAACCATCAGGGTTCTTCCATCCCCCCATTCTTATTTTAAGGAACTCACCCTTTGATTAATTCTGTTGTTCTGTTAGTCTCTACTTCACTTATTTTGCTTCAACCTTTATTATGTCTTTCCATCTTTGCATTAGGATTTGGTTTGTTTTCATCTTGCTATTTCATGTTTCTCTCTGGTTAATTTGAAATTTTGTTACATTTAATTTTTTATTTTTATGTTCATTTGTGTATACACAAATGTCATTGCACACCTGTGAAAGCAAGAGGACACCTTCTCGGAGTTGGTTTTCTCTGGCCACTCTGTGGATCATGGGAATCGAGCAGTGTAAGTACTAGAAATAACCTCGGGGTTACAAAGATGGAAATTGTACTGTCTGAACAAAGAAAAGATTTTTCCTGATAAAGAGACTGTGCACACTGAGACTGGAAGTACATTTAATTTTTATGGTAATTTAGGTGGTAGTGATATATTTTCTCCATTGACTGGGGTCTAACATTATAATCTTATTCAATTAGCTACTCTGAAAAAAAATGGAATCAAGGAGCATTGGGGAACAGTCACTGTCCCAGGCCATCAAATTCCTACAATAGAGTAACACAGAAAGGTGTTCCAGGATGGGGAGGATTAAAACATTTGCATAAGTTCATACAAGGTGGGGAATATAAAAAGATTTTAATTCCTTGTCCTAGACATAAGTCTTATAGTATTTGGTAGAAAATACCCTTATTTCATATTTCTTATTTAGGTATTGTTATAGGGAGTCTACAAGAGATGACTACTCAAACATATTCTGTAACCAATTATTAGTCTTTATTCCAGCAAGCTGGAACTAAACTTAGTTATTTGGGACCCATGTGTTGTCCCATGCATTATAGCAAGGGGGTTTTAAATGCAAAAAACCACATCCTGTTGTCTTGCTAGGCAGCTGAAAGGGGAAATTTTACACAAAGAGGCAGTTTAGCAAAAGCCAGGTTAAATCATTTGTACATCTGAGGATCTTGGCCTTGAGTTCCTATAATAAAGTTGGATAATTTTTCATGGGATTTTACATCAAAGGGATCAAATTCTAGTCAAACATAAAATGGCTTCAGCAAGAATGTGAGATGGAGGACACTTTGTACTGTCTTGCCTGTAACAACTCATTGAGCCATTACAGATGGCAGCTTTGAGCTGGGTTTCTATCTTCTATCAATGCTGGCAGTTATGACATAGTAAGATTTAACAAACAAAAATATCTCACTTGGAATGGCATCACCTAAGGATATTTTCTTTTGAACTTTTCAGAGTCTTCTTATTGTTATTTTTGTTTGAATGTTTTATTGGAATTATGATCACCATAAAATTAGGTAGATGGATAAAGAGACAGAAAAACTGATTGGTAGGAGGTAGGTATGGACTTGGACATAACTTCATCAATGCTATCTTTTTCTACTTCATTCAGAAACGTTCAATGTTTTGGGCCTACACAGTCTGACACCTTTTAATCTTGCTGGTCAATATAAAACTTTGAATACAATTAAATTATTTTAGAATAAAAAGGTCACTTAAAATTGGGTAATGAGATGAGCATTGGAGCACATGGGTTTCATCAGAATATGTCAAAAACATCTGTTTCACTGGCTTCTGGTGACTTTGGGGACCAGATTGTAGAAACCATATCCAGACTGTTCTTAGTCAGATGTTGCCTTAGGCTAAAAAGGAAAGAACATAGAGATCAGATCTCAGCTTATTACTGACATTTATTTAACAAAGTTCTAGAAAAGCAAAATTTCAGCTCTCTCTGATTTATTGCTCAGGGGAGTTCAGGGGAACTCCCTTGTGTGAACAATTTATTTTCTTGCTCTGAACATTTGAAAGCATCTCAACAGAAGAGGATGTGTGTCCCTCACCTTGGCCAATTCCTCTGGTTTATGTTTTCATTTGTTAAGTAGGTCACTGTGCCTTGTCTTTTCTGGCTCAAGGCCACCAGTCACATGTGGGAATCCCTTTCCTTGGGCTACCCTCTGCTTTCCTCTTACTCCCACTCTACCCGCTGAGACCTGCAAAAGCACTGAAGTAACTTAAATTATCCTACTGTCCTCTTGAATAATTAGTTCCACTGCTTCAACTAAACTAGAGAGAGAGAGAGAGAGAGAGAGAGAGAGAGAGAGAGAGAGAGAGAGAGAGAAGAAAGGAAAAAAGAAAGAAAGAAAGAAAGAAAGAAAGAAAGAAAGAAAGAAAGAAAGAAAGAAAGAAGAAAGAAAGAGGAGTTATAAATGACTATTCCTAAAGTGTGGAGTTTCTTTATTGTAGGTATAAAGGAAAAAACAGGCAGAGGGAAGAGTGCAGGCTGATAATGGCCAGCCGACCATGACGGAAGAGAAAGGGAGGAAGAGCAAGAGAGAGGCCTCCAATCAAGAGAGAGGTGGATGGTATAACCAAAATGGTTGCATTATATAGAGATTGGGCTGGGGGAACAGTAGCAGCAGTCCAGGCCCTGGGAGACAGAGGTTTAGGGTAAGAGCCAGGGTGAAAAGTTCCGGAAGAAGCCACAGGTACAGAGTGAGGCATGTCCTTGGTTTTAGACTTAACAATGATATACCCTTCACCTCTAGTCAGTATAAATGGCAAGCAGGCTCAGGATATACACCCTTTGGTTGTCAGACTATTGAAACAATGGACCTGAAGAAAAGTCTCAAACTGAGAGAAGAAAAAATGCTGGTATTTTGTGCACACCTGCAGTGCTTGCCTCTGAAAAGGATTTACCACTTGTTAGGTGTTTTCCACCTTCTCACAGTTGTTTGTCTTTGACATCAGCTTCCACATCAGTAAAAGTGAAGAGTTCTCTTTGAAACAGCCAGTAAGGCATTTTTGCCTAAGACAAAATAGAGACATTCTGCCACTACATACAAATTATGAACTCATCTAATATCTAATAAGATATTTGCTATTTTCTACAATGGCTGATGACTCACAGTGCTTAGAGGTCAAGCCACTCTCCAGTCTCTGTAGGTAAGACAGCAATAGTTTGAAAGCTACAAATATTGGGCTTAAGATGTAAATAACACATTATCCAACTAAAAAGTGACAAGCAATCGGTGGAATGTTACAGATTTGAAAATCATAATTCCCGTTGTTCCTTTATGATAAAGGACAATCCTGGGAATAATAAACATTTTATTAAACCATCAGAAGCAGTCTTCAAGTCTATTTAGAATGGTTTCCACAAGGATTTGTGCTATCCAGCCAGGAAATCTACTGTGAGAAAAAAAATCCAGATTGTGTATTTTCCCTCTGAGCCATCTGCCACTCGTAGTTAGTGCTCAAGCCATGATTTACCTGTAATTGATCAAGAGCCAGAGACTAAAAATCTAGTACAGAAGAGACAAGGCCAGATGCAGTTTCAAGTACTGTTTGTGATTTACTGTACAAAGCAGAGTATCTCCCTTCTCTCTCCTAGGCTGGTTTCCTCTTTTCAGTGTAAATACAATCTACCTCCTTTCCTCATAGAAACATTGTCATTAAATAGGCAAGATAGTGTGAGCATCTCTTGAAGTGAGTTTGACTTCCAATGCCAATAGTTCTGACCATTATTTCAGTATATATTTATAAACATAAAATCTACAGTGTTGCCTGGACAACAAAATGGTAAAGGATTTGGGGAGAGTGCATTAATACAGAAGAAATTCACACACTAGGAGAATCACTAGTAATGCCATTGCTGAAGGGGAATTTCATTTGAAAATCCATGTGAGCAGATATTAAATTGCTTCTATATGAATTTGTGGGTTTTGCAGAAACTGAATCCTTGCCAGGTTAATTCCAAAGGTGACTGCCAACAGTTTCAGGGCAGCCATTGTTCATCACCTTCAGTGGGAATAATTTATATTTCAATTTTACATGCATGCATATTAAATTAGCATTACTCATCAGAATCCTCTTATTAATAAAACAAGCCAAATTAGGCACTAGAGGATCATTTTTGAAAATTCAATGACAATTTTACCTTTTTAATAAAGACTCAGAAATAGTATTGTGGAGCATATGATACAGAGAACTGTGGTCAAATTTGACATTCATTAATAATTGAAGTGCAGAACCTGACAGAGGTGAAAATTGATATTGATTTCTTTCCTCTAATATTTGGAGGAGTTCTAAAATGTAAATAAAATGAGATAACAAGGCATATTGAATTTTGCTTATTTCTTTGATCACCCTTCCCCATGTGAGAGCACAGATCCCTCGTTTGTCTACGCATCTTGAATAATTCAGCGCTCATAGACTTTCTAGTCCAATGCATTATAAAACAAACTCAGGCTGAGTTTCAATCATATTAGACTGCAAGCTGAATTTTTCATGAAGGATTATTTAAAACAAAATGCATCTTGGTCCCAATAGCCTTTGAAACCAAATAATCCCAAGAGTTCAGTCGGGAAGTGTCAACACTGTGAACTCCTCACTTCAGAAAACTCAAGGAATCCTGTTTGATGTACGTTAACCATATCAATATTAACAGCATTCTGCTGAAGCTCAGCACTGACTGCAGAGCAGTGCTGGTTTGGGTCCTGTATTTTAACTAATTGTGAAAGCACAGAGACAGTTGTTCTTGGGTTGAACCTACCAGCCTCAGGGAATGCTTTCTGCTCCATCCACTTTGAAAGCTTTATTCAATTGGATTTCTCTGCCTCCCTCCTTCTTAGCACTTGCTCCTAAGGGAAGTGAAAAATGCTCAGATAGTGACACTGACAGAGCAGAGGCTTTGCTAGGAAAAGTGTCTTTCACTGTCCCATCTTCCAAACGACATTGCTGACCCTCTGCCATAAAAGTCTCTGTTTGAACAGAATGACTCGACACTGATTGTCAAACTATAAGTCATTTAAATTTTTAACTTAAATTTTGAGCTTTATCTTAATGCTGTAATTTGACCCACTTAGTAATTAGCAAATAATTAATTATGAAGCACAGTAGTCTTCAATGGGCTGAATATATGGTATGAATAATGGAACAATGACCAGTCTTCCTTCTGAATCATAGAGAATACTATAATTTCAATAATAGAAACTCTAATGACAATATCCAAGCATATTTTCATTAGTATTTTACCATAAGGTTCCTTTTTTTGCTGGTCACTGACTTTTAGGTCCCTCAGAGTTTCATATTAATTTTAAGATGTTCCTTTTTCAGTTAAAATGGCTATAATTTTGCAAGGAGAAACAGAAAAAAAAAGAAAGATATTTCAATTAGGAAGGCATGAAGAGAGAGGAATAAAGGACGATATGGGTGTTTAATATCTATATCTACTTTTCAGTCTTTCATGAACAAGATACTGCTCACATTTGAACACAGAATTCATCTCAAAAGTGAGGGGAGATGATTTTAAGATCAAAGAACTTGTACATAAAGACATATTTAGGACTCAAGAGAAAGAGCAATAATTATTATTTTTTCATACCATGCCCTTAGCCCAATGAAAACTACTGTACTTAAAAAAATCTTTTGGTCCTTTCTAGCAATTTCCTATTCAAGCAATGTGCAGTAAATTAAATGACATTTCTCCTTTATTTCCATGCATACAAGGAAGACAAAATGAGGAAACAAGGTAGCATAAACAAACTAGACAACTAAAATGAAGGATCTTAGTGTATTGTCTATTGCTATACCAGAATACTTGAGATTGGGTAATTTATAAAGAAAAAGGATTTATTGAGACTCATCTTCCTAGAAGCCAAATGTTCAAGTGTGAATGGCTACATGGAAGAAGAGAGAGCCTCACATTGCATTGTAACAGGGTAGAGGTCTTTACACAGTAAGGGTCCACAAAAGCTTCCCAGGAGCCTGTGCATAAAAGAGGAGACAAGAGTGGCCCAGGTGATTTCTAACTTATCTTCATAAGAACTGATTCAGTTTTGAGGGAATGACCTTTGTCTCATGAGGTGGCCATTTCCTAATGCCACACTGCCTTGGGAATCATTCCTCATTTTGTGTCATTAAAAAAAAAAAAAAATACAACACAGAGAAATACTGGATCTAAATTCATTTAATTCTTAACAGTTAATGTCATGCACATTGAGAATAAAACTGAAGTCTCTACATTCTACTACAGAGGTACCTGCTCATCAATGCACATTACCGCTCTGTTCGTAATAGTCAGGAATTGAAAACAGCCTAGATGTCTATCAACAGATGAATGAATAATGAAAATGTAATACATCCTTGCTCAGCCATCAACAAAGACGCTTCCTCCAGCAATATATGAGAACAAATACAGAGTCCCTCAGCTAAAAGTTATACAGACAGTGAGAGGCCTTGGATCATTTTGCCCTAAATGAAATAGCTCCATTAAATCCCTCCCTTCACAGTTCACAGAACTCCATGGAAGAGAAGACAAAAGGATTAGATTGTAAGAGCCAGAGGGGATAGAGGACACCAAGAAAACAAGGCCTTCTAAATCACCATGATCAAAACTTATAAGACCTGAAGCATGCACAGGGCCTGCAAAAGTCTGCACCAGGTTTCATCCTTCCCGCCCCCGCTTTATGGTGTGTGTGTGTGTGTGTGTGTGTGTGTGTGTGTGTGTGTGTGTGTGTTATTATATAGAGATATGCAAATTAGTGGGTCTTCTGCCCTCTCTTGGACACTTTTCCCTCACACTTCCAGTGTGTTGCTTTTTCTTTTTCTTATTATGTTTTATTTATTATAATATATTTTATTATTATCCCTCAGAAGCGTTTTTGTTTTTTAATGAGAGACAAAGGGGCAAGAGAAAAAACATGGAAGGGGAGGATGGTAGGAACAAGAAAGAGTAGGGGGAGAGGAAACCATAATCAGACTATATCATGTGAAGAAAAAATATTTTTAAATATATAGTTTATATTTTAATTTATTTTATTAATTTATTCAGGTTACATCTCAAATGTTATCCCCATGCTTGTCTCCTCCCATTCCTCCTCTCCCTCTTACACCCTATTCCCCTCCCTTAAGTCTGTGACAGAAAGGGACCTCCTCCCCGACCATATGGTCACAATCTGTCAAGTTTCATCTGGGAAGCCTTCCTATTCTTTCTCTGAGTGCTACCTGGCCTCCCCACCAAGGGGAAGTGGTCAAATATGGGGCACTGACTCCATGTCAGAGTCAGACTCTGCTCGCCACACAACTGTGGATAATGTCCTGTCCCTTAGCTAGATCTGAAGAGGGGTTCAACACTTACTGCATGTATTGTCCTTGGTTTGTGCAGTATTTTGAGCAGATGCCCCGGGTCCAGATCTGCCCATCAAGATATTTTTCTTGAAGAATTCTAGGACACTTTGTGTCCTTCTGTTTCCCCGTTCTTCCATACTTCTCTCACCTAGAGTCCAAATAGTAGGTCCCTGCATCTATTCCAATCTGCTGGTAAGTGAAGACTTTCAGGGGATATCCCTGCTGAGCTAGTTTCCAACTATAAGTGAGTATGTACCATGTGAGTCTTTCTGAGTCTGGGTTAACTCACTCAGTATGATCATTTCTAGTTCCATCCATTTGCTTGCAAATTTCAGGATTTCCTTGTTTTTAATAGCTGAGTAGTATTCCATAGTGTAAATGTACCACAGTTTCTTTATCCAGTCTTCAACTGAGGGACATTTAGGTTGTTTCCAGGGTCTGGCTATTGTGAATAAGGCTGCTATGAACATGGTTGAACATATGTCCTTGTTGGGTGGTGGAGAATTTCTGGGTATATTCCAAGGAATGGACTAGATGGGCCTTGAGGAAGCCCTATTCCCAGTTTTCTGAGAAAGGGTCAGATAGATTTCCAAAGTGGTTGTACTAGTTTGCATTCCCCTCAGCAATGAACGAGTGTTCCTCTTTCTCTACATCCTTGCCAGCATGTGGTGTCAGTGGACAGGACATTCTCCATAGTTATGTAGAGAGCAGGGACTGACTTTGACATGAACTTTGGTGCTCCATTTTTGACCACCTCTCCTTGGTGAGGAGACCTGATGGCACTCAAAGAAAGAATAAGCAGCCTACCAAGATGAGACTTGATAGCCTATGACCATATAGTGGGGCAGGAGGTCCTTCTTGGTCATAGACCTAGGGGAGTGGAATAGGATGAAAGCAGGAGGGATGGTGGAATGGGATGATACAAGTGTTGGGATAACTATTGAGTTGTAATCTGAATAAATAAATAAAATTAAATAAATAAATTCACTTGGAAAAATACTTTTCATTCTCTTCCATTAGAAACAAATTAAGTACTGTGCTACTGATTACGACAAAGGGTCTTCATTAGTGTATTTGCTAGTCTTGCTCATATACCAAAATAAATTGAGAAATGTATAATGTATGTAGTCTACCTAATTGAACATTGTTAAAAAAATATTTCCACCAAACCTGTCTACAGGTTCACTGAAATCACATCTTCACCTTATGTTAGTCAAAACAGCAAAGCAAATATAGTCCCCTCTTTACAAATCCTTTTTAAAGTTAACACAAAAAATGACATATATCTTATAAATTATTTTTCAGAAACAAAAAGGAATATAATATTGATACAAATGAAAGTTAGAAAATATGTGAGGAAATGGGCCATGCATTAAAGACTGCATTTATAGGAAATACAAAGGCTAAGTGACCAAAAAGATCCCCTCAAGGAGAGTATTGGGGAAGAAGGAAGATCCTCCTCCCTGGAAGAAAATATCTTAATGGAGTATGAGAAAAATACAGTAGTTGGGGTATGCCAGTGATGTTTATGGTGAAGTTGGTTTCATGAGGACCTACGCATGCCCTAACTCCTCTATCTTACATGAATGGGGTTCATAGTATGTCAAGAGATGAATTTTTAACTGACACTAAACATTATGGGTTCTGAGAGGTTCTGAGTTCCTTTGTGATGACTGACTTATTATGGTAGTTGCTCCTATACAGAGAAAGATTGAAAAACCATGTGTCACCCACTCACTCAACATCTACTCTCAGTTCTGATACCTGAAAACTTGAGAACTGTAAGTAATAAACAGAAAAATAAAACTTGGGTGTATTGAAAAGGAAGTGATGGCAACAATCTTAACTGCTGGCCTTCATAGCTAAAAGGCACATTGGAGAACTCGACCTGTGCTATATGCTGTTAAAGCTTCTTCATTCTTTCCCATCAAAAAAGCCCTTTTAGGCTGTGCCATAGGTTTGTAGGCATTAGTTAGTCACCATGAATTGAGCAAACAGCAGTCATTAGTTTACCTGGTGCAACTAATGGAAAGAGAAATGAGTTAGTTTCCAATAATGAGAACCTTAAGACAGCTGAAGCTACTCAGACACTAATGGTCAGCCATCTATCAGGAAGACTCCATGGAAAACATGAATGCTACCCCTTTGCCACAGAAAGGGAAAGGACAGTAAAACTATTGATGACTGTGCAAACTGGACCTAGGAAAAGGATAGCATTATAATACAACATTAAGAATGATCAATGAAAAATATTTACTCTTAAAACTGATTTTTTTTCCCATTTAGATCATCATACTTTGGATCTTCAATGATGTGGTCACAACTGTAGCCTCTATGAAAGTACCGTGTGTACTTAGTCATTTACCCCATGCTAAGGAGAAAATCAGAAGACAAAAATGAGGATACCTCTGATTACACAGTCTTTGATATCCCAAAAACTTAGAAGTTGATATGCTTCTAAATGTTTTAAAGAAGGAAGGAATGATATCATAACTGGAAAGACTCCTGCAGGATTTAACTCTGTAGCCAGCAACACAGAGGGGCTACATAGTAAAACATAGGGATGCTCTGGCCTTAAGTCTCACAGAAACCTGACTGAGCTTGTGACACTGCACAGGACACCTGACCTGCATTCCCAACAATGTTCATAAAAACTCACAAAAACAGAAAACTGGGTTACAGTGCCACTTACTCTGGGCTTCATTTTGGTAGACTTTGGGTTTCTTGCCAAGAAGAATCTCTGCTGCTTTCTAACAAATAAGTATTTACCTTTCTCCTTATACCTATGCAACTTAACCGTTTCCCCCAGAACATGTAATTGCAAAGTTGGTCAGTATTTGTCAGTTTTGCCCTTCAGTTTGTATGCACACTTCTGACAAGGCTTAAAGTCTCAGCATACTACTTAGAATTGCTGTCCAAACTCACTCATTCTGTTGATGCTGATATTACTGAGGTAAAAAATATTGTTTCACTAGTGGAGCCAAATTTAAAGCAAGTTTTAATTAAATACTGACCAAGATGGACTGTAGCCAGGTCCATTCTGGGATTCCAGGGACCTGCTGGGATCACTTACAGGGGCTCTTTAGTCAAATTTTTGGGGATTTTTAAAGTAACTCATAATTCACTGCATTTCCCATCAGTTCCAATCAAGGGCACACATGTAATCCTGCCATATTTCCTAACTGCAGACCTTATGCCTATATGGAATCAAGCACGTCCAAGGTAGTTAGTTAAAACAAACTTGTTTATGGGAGTGAAAACATGTAGCTTTGTTATTGTCCAAGAACTACAACTCACAGCATTCCAGAAAATTATCTTGGCCTTGGGCAACTGGAACTTATAGGTTAACTTTGGTTGTTACAATCCCAGATTGAGAATATGAAAAAAAGAATGGAATATTATTTGGAGATGGTTGAATGTCACACTCCAAAGGGCCAGATTCTCGGTTATTCATGCCTGTAAATTTAGCACTCAAGAAATTGAGGCAGGATGATTGTGAGTTTGAGGCAAGCCTGGGCTACACAGTCAAACTGTAAATGCCCAGGTAACTGTATTATTTATGTGAAAACTTGTCCCCAAATTAATCTTCCTATAATTTTTAATGTACTCCAAGACATTCTGGATATGACTCCATTGTGTATGTGTCAAACATATTAGCATATACCTCATCTGTCCCCCTTTCTGTGGGATGTGCTGCCTAGAAAGAATTGATCTTTTACATTTGCATATGGATTGTCATTCATACAACAAAGGAAGTTGAGTTCCAGTATTTTTTTTTTCTGTGCTACCCTTATGGAAACATTTCCTTTTGCTTTCTCTCTGTTTGAGGAATCTGCAGATGAACTTCCAGGCTAGGGCTATAAGTGAAAACATGGGCTAACCAAAACGAAAAAGACTCTACAAGGCTTGCAATGTGCCTCATAATCCCCATTAGACTACCACAGAAGGCTCTCTACAGAATTGTCCATGAAATAGAAAGGTGGAATGAGCTGTTGGTTGTTTATAAGAGAGCAACTTGGAGGGATGGAAAGGAAAATTAACTTGCCAGGAGAAAACAGGGAGTCCATGCCACAGTCTAAGCTGCTTGGCTTCTGTACAGTGATACCTGGGGCCAAGGCAACATGGAATCCCATACACTCCTTTAGCTTAGCTACAGCACTTGGGTTCTTATCTCTTCATTTGTTTTCATTTCAGTTCTGTATCTTTATGGGTGATGTGATATGATTTGCTCTTAAGAACTCAATGTCCAAGACATTTCCTTTTCCAGTTTTTCAATTGTAGGAGGAATTTGATGAAGGCAGTACAGAGTATTGAAAACCACAGCATTAACAGAGTGTTGTAAAATACCAAAATAATTACAATATCAATTTCTAAGATGTCTGTGCCCGTTTGGGGGAAGATACAGTGTTTTCAAAATGTATAAGTGCTATGTATAGTTACCACCTACTGGATCAACTCTACAGGATATAGCCTGGGTCATTTGCACAGTATATCACTTTACTAGTAGGTTGACCTCATGAGAGTTGCATAACTTCCTTGTATCTCATTTATCCACGGGAGAAACCAAGATAATGACTACCTAGCTTTCAGACTGTAATATGAAATAGTCAGTGTGTGGGACATGCTCTATGCTATTTGCTCACCGAGGCTTGTATAATTACTCCTATTACTCTCATTGTCATCCCTTTCTCAGTGAAAAGGCTTCCCAGCAGCACCAACTGCCTTTTCTTTGTGTTCTATACTCTACATTCCACTTTATATTCCTGCCAAATCAAACAAGGCTGTTTCACAGGAATTTTTATATCTTTGTCCTGTGAACAAGAAAAGAGTTCTGGGAGGCCAGGGTCAATAGGGTTCCAATTCTTTCCCATATGTCCACATTAGTAAGTGGATGTGTGTGAATGACTCCACAGGGCTACCACTGGGGTCCAAATGCCCAGGCTTTATGTAACTCTCATGCATAAAGGTGGGTCTTCTATGTCCTAAAGAAATGCAACTACATCATCATTATTTCATAGAATTCTGTTCTGCTTTCTCCACAGCTGTCTGAGGAATATCTGAGAGGTGCCTTCCCCATAGCATAGAGCATTCAGAGTCCTATGTTTCTCATTGTGTTAGAACCAGGGCTACAGTGTTGAAATCTCCATTGCATCAGCTGTAAAATGCCTCTTTGATGGCTTATGATATATCCCTGAGCTATTTCACCTTTTCTATTCTTTCAAATAGAATGTGTAACACAAAGGTTAAATATTTCTGACCACTAACAAAGAATTGGTAAAAACGTACAGTCAAAGTGATGGTTGTGACAGCTCTGTGCTAACTCTGTGGCAGCCGACATGGAAAGCTATGCCATGTAAACAGAATTCTGTCCTGTCTCTTCTACAAAAAGTACAAAGAGTAAAACCTTCTTAGAAAGCACCATGAGATAATATTAAAGCTTCATGCTAAGGAATATAGGAGGATCATTTGTGAAATAATTTTCCATAAATACTAATTCAGATTTTTTAAAAAGGAAGTACACATGCTAAGAATTCCAGGCAAGATGAACTTAATTGCAGATTGAGGAAAAGGAAGATAAAAACTTACATTCTGAATAATGCATGATGCTATACAAACTGGTTCCCAACTCTATGCATATATATTTTCTTATAGTGAGTTAGATATATTTACTATTCATACAAATTATAAACTTGAGTGTATTAGGGTGCATGTTTTTCCTCCTGGCTCCAAGTTCCCAGAATAATGACTCATGAGACTCCACAAATATTTAAAAATACCTAGGCCATATACGTAGGCTCTTCTCTGACTAGCTCATAACTTACAATACCCCATTTATATAATCTACATTTTGCCATGTGACTGCGATGTGACTCAGGAACCATGCATCTGCCCTCCTCACATCTTCCCAGGAGAATACCCCATGCCTGGCTGTATCCCAGAGTCCTTTATGCCTGCCAGGTTCCCCACTTTTTATTCTATTCTTTCCTATAGGCTATGTTTTTTTTTAATTGACAAGCAATGACTACGTACTATACACAAGATATTCTCTCTACAGTTGAGGTCACATGAGGGATGTTGGTTGTCTTGATATGAGCATAATCCTACCAAAGATCATAGATAACATTTTTCCCCTTGTGGAACTGGGGCTTGAACTCAGAGCCTTTCGCATGCTATTTCTGTGCTCTTACACCATCATTTACAGAAGTCTTGCCTCTGAACACAGAAACACTGACAGACATTTCAAAGGTATGCCTACTACCTTCCCTAAAATATAGACAAGTAAAAACAAACACTGTGGCCTGTCTGTCATGTGAGCTTCATGTATCACAGCTAGAAATTGGCTAGAACTCACTCAGAGTTTTGCCAGAAATCCAGCATAGGAGACCTTGAATTCCTGACTGTTCAGCTACAATTGTCTTTACAGCTCACATTTTAGAAGTTCTTGAGGCACATCTGTTTCTGCACAGTAGAAATGCAGGTGTGCATCTGCTTGTGCCAGGGATGGTGTCCAGAGCTGGTCTTATTTCTAACACAGACATCTCTGAATGTACAAACCACTGCACGTACCATAACTGCTCTTGTGTAGGTGGGCCAAGCTTCCTCCAGCTAAAGATACTTTAAAATTACTTCTCCCCACTTACTTCTCCACTTTCCCTCATTGCTTATGCTAAATAATTCAGTGCACTATTCCAAAATTAAGTGTGAGTCACTCAAGCAATCTCTATGTTCTTTCGGGGTTAGAGAGAAGGTCAAAAATGCAGAGGGATGAGTCTATAAAAACTTGGGGGGAAATGCTGCCTATCTCTACACATTGAAATCACTGCTGCATCTAAACCAAGATTTTGTTTTTATCTTTATTTTGTTTTCTGAAGCAGGCATAATTTTGGGAGATTGTCTGAGCAAGGGAGTAAAAAACTTACTATAGCTATGTTGTTTCTAAAGTCTCTGAAACCTAGAGTTTGAAGCCTTTGTCAGTATAAACTGGAAGCCCCTGTGTTACACAGTGTATTTCTGCAAGAATGCCTACAGTACATATATGCTTAATGCAGGGCTGATACTAACATTAAACTAATGAATGGTATATTGGAAAAATTATTTGCATACATTCTAATGGAAGGTATAGTTTCTGAGCACAACTCTTGGATTGAAATGCAAACGTCACTATGTTCACTAAAAGTAACTGACAGCAACCACATCTACCAATAAGATAAATAAGTGCACCCACGCAGAGGGTTGAGTGACCACTCTGCCTCTGCTGCCTGGAAAAAACTCTGCAATGCTCACACAGGTGTCTGGAAGAAATGATCTGAAAGGAAAGCAACTAAATTCTCCTTTTGGAGACCCTATATGACTCTTTATTTTAAAGTATGGGCTTGTCCCTACTAATTTATTTTTCCCCACTAATTCTTTCATTCATGCAACAATAAGCTCCCATTTATCCTACAGGGTTAATGTTGTTAAATTTGGTACATAAAATTGTGAATGGCTTATTAGCCTATTACCAAAGCCATGTCATCCTTTGTCTTTTATTTATAGTGATCTTCTTATTCATTTCTCAAGTGAGGCAGGTGCTACAAGGAGAAGTGACATTGATGGCTAATCTTTCTTTCTCCCTTATCCTTAAGAACCAGCACTGACAAAAGACTTTATTTTAAGAAGGAAAAATAAAAATGTGAGATTGGAAATCTTCTTAACCAGCTAAAGACAGACTCAGTCTTTGTCACCCAGTGACTCAGTATTTTAGTGTCTTCCTCCAGAAGACTGGAACCTGATCATGTAATCAAATCACGATCAGATTTGATTATTAACAGGTGGTAATGAGAAGACACTAAACAGAAGCTCAACTGATGTCAAAGATGAGATATTAAAGACTTTTTGGCAGGTACAGATTGAATTCGTTGGTAAAGCTTAGAGGCAAAGGCAAGCTCATATTTTCATGTAAGGAATTTCAATCCCAAACACCTCTTCTGAGGCATAGTCAAAAGGTGTGAATCAAGGTGTGCACAGAACTTGGCTCTCCAGTCTCAGCACAGTCCTATCTCTCTTATTGTGATATGTCAGGAGGGTCAGAGTGGAACATATATCCAGGAAGCCCTGAAGTGCAGAGTTACCTCGGAGTTGAGATATCAAGACTAATGCATACCAAACGGCGTTAGAGATTTAGATAAAATTAACTTTGACTCAATTTCACTTCCTTTTCCAGGCCAAGGTACTATTCCTTAAGACTCTTTTTCTTCACAACTAGTGTTTCTCTGATACAAGCAGCACTCTCTATTTTCCTTCCTTTTGGTCTCTAATGTCCTTTTGTTTTTATGATCCCCCAAGGACTGTCAGTAAGATCCTCTTTAATGCACAAAATCAAATGTGCTTCATTAATGATATCTGCCAAGCATTTCTATAGTGTCACATGTGGGTCTTTTGTTTTGGCAGCATAATGAAAAAGACCAAAAAGGCTTTTATACCTTCCAGTGTGATTTCAAATAATCACTCTTCTAAGAAATACCCCAAAGCGTGCCAATGCACATACACACACACACACACACACACACACACACATGCACACATGCACACATGCACACACACATACACACACAAATCCAGAGGTCTCTTTTTTTTTTTTTCTGGAAGTGAGTGATTTTCCTTTTTTGAGATTATAATGTGATAACAACATTTCTACCTTCCCTTTTGTCCCTCCAAGCCTTCTTATATATTCATGCTTGCTCTATTTCAAATTCATGGTCTTTTTTCCCATTGTTATCACTTGCTTATGTGTATATAAGTATACATTCATATTCCTGAATATAACTTGCTAAACCATAAAACATTAATTGTGTGTATGTTTTGAAGGGTAACCATGTGGTGGTGGACAATCAATATGTGTGCTCTGCTCTAGTGAAGGCTGTTTCTGCTGATCTCAGCTTTCCTCGGTTACCTGTAGTTCTTTGTGGAGGTGTGAATCCACTGAACAAAAGGGAAATCATGTCCAGTACTGGAACCCACTTCATTACTCAGTGCTAACGAAGTCATGGATAGTCGAGAAGAACCTACAACTACTACTTTACTAAACCAACATAGTCCCTAATAACAATGTAAACATTTGCCCTTATATCCACAGATTTGTGTATTCTTCAACCCATATCAAGGAAATAGACGGAGACCAACACAGAAAACCACAACCAATCAAAATACAGACTTGAGAAGCCCCACCCCAGTGGATATGTCTACAAAATGCTCTATCACCTGGGTCTCAGGCAACATTGCAAAAGCACGGGTAGCAGAGAAGCAGGAAGTTTGCTGTGAGATTATGTCTCCTAGTAATGTCAGAAGCTGCATTTATAAAGTTTCAGCAACATGACTGCTGAAACATGAGATAAATAAGCATGCCAATAGACATGCTAAAATGAATGAGGAAAACCCAGAATTTTATTAGGCACCTCTGTGCTAAGCAGTAGCCTAATCAAGGAGTGAACCCTGGAAACTACATCCATTAGCAGCTAGCTTCAAAAACTTTAACCAAACAGTTAGCTTTCTGGTCTTCCAGATTTTTCCTATAAAATAGAGATAAATAATCCCTCTAATTACAAAGAGCCCCTAATCTCTATGACCTGGGAAAGAGAAGGGGTACCATTTCAGCAGTGTTTCTGCATTGGTTCTATCTGCTAATGTAAAGAGACACATGCCATACAACAGCTTGATATCCTTCAAAACCTGGGTTTCCAGAAGAATTGTAGAGGCCCTTATAGGGCTAGTTTCATTATGCCTTTGTTTAGATTCCTCAGGCACACTCTGTTCATCCTTAATATTTTATACTGCAAGCCATATATTTTATTTATTATGATGCTCATATTAATTTCTCAACAGCAGATGGTGTAGCAGGAAGGACAAGTTATTGATCTTCCAATTTATCTGCAATTCTTACATATCTCAAGGTCAAAGTGGCCTGGTGAGATTGATGAAGCAGTGGCACCCACCCAACAACTGTGTGCTCCTCATACATGAAAATCAAAAGTTGGTTTTGATATCATTCATTTCTGCAACAAATGTAAGAGGACATTCTTCAATAATTGAATGGGTGTCTAGGATTCTATAATGAAAAGGCTCCTGTATGGAAGACTAGGTAGAGCTTTGTAGCAGCAGGGGGGCTGTGCTTGGGGATGGGTTGAGTTGAAGGAAGCTGCTCACAGATGCCAGATGCTCACACAAGAAACCTGCTCTATTGTTCCCAAGCAAGTCTTGATGAAGAGTAACCAATTCTACTTTTATTTTCTAAAAACTCAAACATTTTTCATGAAAAGCTTTTCTGTACTGTAAAATAAAAAATAAGACATCAGATTTTGTTATTGCCCAATAATATAAAAGGCAGTGATTCTTTAAACTACACTACATTAGTCCCAGATACTAGATGTACCACAGAATCATTTATTGGCACTTCCAGGGACACATCTTTAATTAATCCTTAAACAAAAGTATTCAGTCTTGCTTTCCACACTGCCCAGGGACGGGTCCATACGGTGTTGTTCTTAAAAGGGAAGCTTACACAATGTCTGGAGCCCTTGATGTCCTGCAGATGAAGGAGGAGGATGTCCTCAAATTCTTTGCTGCGGGAACCCACTTAGGTGGCACCAACCTTGACTTTCAGATGGAGCAGTACATCTACAAAAGGAAGAGTGATGGTATCTACATCATAAATCTGAAGAGGACCTGGGCGGAGCTGCTGCTTGCAGCTCATGCTGTTGTTGCCATTGAGAACCCTGCTGACGTCAGCGTCATCTCCTCCAGGAACACTGGCCAGGGAGCTGTGCTGAAATTCGCTGCTGCCACTGGAGCCACTCCTATTGCTGGCCGCTTCACACCTGGGACCTTCACCAACCAGATCCAAGCAGCCTTCAGGGAGCCACAGCTTCTAGTAGTGACAGACCCCAGGGCTGACAACCAGCCCCTCACAGAGGCCTCTTATGTCAACCTGCCCACCATTGCTCTGTGCAACACAGATTCTCCTCTGGGCTATGTTGACATTGCCATCTCATGCAACAAAAAGGGAGCTCACTCAGTGGGTCTCCCGTGAGCACCCATGGGCGGTTATGCCTGATCTTGACTTCTTCAGAGACCCAGAGGAGATTGAGAAGGAGGAGCAGGCTGCTGCTGAGAAGGCCGTGACCAAGGAGGAATTTCAGAGTGAATGGATTGCACCAGCTCCTGAGTTCACCGCTGCACAGCCAGAGGTGGCAGACTGGTCTGAGGTGTACAGGTACCCTCTGTACCCATCTATCAGTTCCCTACCGAGGACTGGAGCTCCCAGCCAACACCTGAGGACTGGTCAGCAGCTCACACAGCGCAGGCCACTGAGTGGGTTGGAGCCACCACTGAGTGATCCTGAGCTGCTCTGCAGACACCTGAGCAAAAGGGGAAATGGAAGGAAAATAAAGTCTCTAAAAGTTGAAAAAAAAATATTCAGTCTTAAAACAAGAAACAAAACAAAACAAAACAAAACAAAAAGTATTCTGTCTTTATCCTGTGTGAGCAGTGCCCCACAGCAGGCCTTTCTGGGTCTCAGTTGACATTAGTCAACCTGATCTGTTGCCTCTTCAAAGTTCCTGCCCTTCAACTAGCACTGCCTGAGTTAGACTAGAAATGTAGCTTTATTTGACCACCAGCTTTCATTCACTTCTCTCTTTATTTCTCTCTTTCTTTCTTCTCTCTTTGTGTCTTTATATATTCCTTACTTTATTTTTGACATGTTTTTCTATCTTTTTTGTATCCTTACTTTTTCCTTTCCTTTCTTCTTTTTTCTTTCCACCTTTATTCCCTTGTTTCTATTTTTCTTCCTTCCTTCTTTCTCTTCTTTATTTCTGTCATTTTTAAAGGAGGGGTAGTTTATCTTGGCTCACAATCTTAAAATAAAGTCTATTATGATAAGGAAGTCATGGAAGATGCAACTTGTGGCTGCAGCAGCCAGAAAATAGGGAAGCTTACTCATATCTCTGCAGGCCAGGAAGCACAGAAGGTAAATACCCTTTACAAATGCTCTGAACATATACTTTGAACTACACGACTGTAGAAAGCTGAATAATCTGTGCCACTATAGTACCAGGTCTGACATATTAAATTCAGTTTAGCGATCTTTCCATTCCACAGTAATAGTAGACCCATTAGCCTTAATTTCAATTTGCTCCTCAAATTTCTCTTGGCATTGGTTTTCTTAATTTTTTTTCTATTTCATTCTTTTTTAACATTTTATTCTATTTTTTAACATATACATTTATTTTATTTCACATGAATAAAACAAACTACATACAGCAGGGAGAACCATGAGAAAATCATGAGTTATATAAATGCTACATTCATAGTGTTTTGGTTATTTGTATCTGTTAAACTTAAAGTAAACATCTTTCCTATCTTGTTGGGTCCAAATTCCTGAATGAAATTCAATATCTATCATATCTCATTTCTATTAACTTAATTCCTTTATCTTGATCTAAAAAGATCTTATGTGCTAACCAATTAAACTTGATTGTAAAACTAAACTATCTGGTCTTCAACTCCCCTCAGACACTTGAGAAGCAATAATATAGAACACAAAGTATTTGTATGCCATGTGCATACTATGCCAGCAGTGGCCAGAAAAGTGTGCTGGAACATCTGGAACCAGAGATATAGAAAATTATAAGCCACATGTGGGTGATAGAAATTAAACCTGTGTCCTCTGAAGGAGTAGGCAGTGCTCTTAACCACCAAGCCATTTCTCTAGGCCCCATTACTTTTTAAAACAATGTATGTATGTTTGTTTGTCTAAATGTGGATGTGCCACATGGTTTCAACCCTCCAAACAGACCAGAAGAGAGCATCAAATCCCCTGGAGCTGGAGTTATAGGCAGCTGTAAGCCATATGATGTGAGTCTTGAGAACCAAACTTGAGTCCTCTGCAAGAGCAGCAGGAGCCCTTAGCTGATTAGCCATATCTCTAGCCTATTTTAGCTTAAGAGAAAAAAACAGAACTTGGATCAAAAATCAAATATGGTTTTTCCATAAGATTTTGAAGAAGAAAACATGATGCCAACATTCAAGGAGGAAAATTACATTAGACATGAAGAAAAGGGATGAACATACTATATATATATATATGAGCTATGGGAGATGATTGGGAAACTGGCACACTAGAAAGTGAGTTTTGAGGTACCCTGTACTGGCCCAGAACACTTCCCATTGTACAACATAAACAACAAACCTTACTTTTCATAAAGTAGGATCAGCAGGTTAAGGGACTTCCTGCTGAGCCTGACCAAATGAGTTCAATTCCCAAGACTTTTAAGGTGGAAGTATTAAACCAACTCTCAGAAGTCATCTTCTGGACTCAATTCATGACTTGTAGCAGAAATGTGCACATACAAAATAAATAAATAAACGTATAACAGAAAATTGTAGAGGTATTAGAAACCAAGATCATTCATCTGGATCTACAACTGTTCACAAAGCTCCCTTGCACCCAGCCTAACCTTCTTAATAGTTCAGATCTCCTGTAAATCATGGAGTTCACCTCCTTGCACCAGAATCTGTGATAGTTTTTCATTTGCTTAATCTTCACATAAAATATCTAATTGCTGAGATCTACAGAAAATGTCAGCTGAAGATGTGGCTTATAAAACACTACTTGCTAAAGTGATTTTACCCACTGAGCCAATCTAGCACTACTGTTTTTATACAGGATTTCACTGTGTAGCCCATGCTGGCCTTGGATCTCTAGCCTTCTGTCCCAGTCTCCCAAGTGCTAGGATACAGTATGTCCTAGCACATGAGCCTCTCTCTCTCTCTCTCTCTCTCTCTCTCTCTCTCTCTCTCTCTCTCTCTCTCTCATCTTATGCATGCATGTCTGTATGTACACATGTGTGCTAGAGTTGGATACCTAAGTGGACATTTTTAATCACCAAATGGATTTTTCAGTACTGGCAATATGTTATACCTATTATTGGCCAAGAGGTACCATTCAAACTCCCAAATAACCGATTGTCAAGGCAAAAAAGTGTTCTTCACAAACTGGTGGTAATGCCCTATTGCTGAAGAGGACACTGACACAATTCATTGAACATGGAGAAATCAAACTGGTGCATACCTAGAACCTTCACCCCTACAGACTAATATTCAAGATACTGGCAAGTATTCTGCAAGATACAAAAATTGAAAGATAAACATCAACTCAGTCACAATTGACTTAAGGACCCTCCATACAATGGAACCCATATCTAACATTGATACGGTTACTAAGAACCAGAGACCAGGGACATAAGGAAAAACCAAACATTTTGCTAAAGGAATATTGACATAAAATGACTCCTAACAGCATTCTCCTATACTCACAGACCAGTTTCCAATCAAATAGGACAAGGGTCAACCTGGTGTTCCTCTGCTAATATCTGACAAAACAGATGTCAAAGTAAAACTAATCAGAAAAGATAAAGAAGGAAACGTCATTCTATACAGGTTAAGTTTACCTGGAAGATATTACTAAGTTAACACATACAAACCAAACTCAGGGGTGTCAATTTTTACTTATAAAAAATCAAATACTTGCACAAAAAACACAGAGTAACATCAATCCATTAATAGTAGGTGACTTCAGTACCCCCTTTCTCAAATGGACAGGTCCTCTAGACAGAAAATAAAGAGAAAAACATCAAAATAAATTAACACTTTATATCAAATTAGTTTAGCCAATATCTACAGAATATTTTATCCAACCACCAAACAGTACACACTCTACTCAGCAGCATATGAAGGTTTTCTAAAATAGACCAAACCTAAGACACAAAGCAAATCTTTGCAAATTCAAAACATATTAAAATCACTTCATGTATCCTATCTGATCAAAATACAATGAAACTTAAAATTAATAGCAAGAGAACCCTGTGGTTAATGTGAAGATTCATGGAGATTAAACAACTCGTTACTAAATGATGAATGGGTCAAAGAAGAAATCAAAACTCCATAGAAATAAATAAACATGAAAGCATGATTTAAAAAAAAACAACTACAAGACTAGGACACACTAAATGTCATACTATTGGGGAATTTTGTAGTTCTAAGTGCCCACATTATAAAATGAGAAAGAGTACAAATATACAGCTTAATGATACAACTCAGAATGTTGGAGGAATAAAGAGAAATTAAATCAAAATTCAGTTGCTGGCATGATATAAGAAAAATCAGAGCAGAAATTATCTACAAAGAATCAAAGGAAAAATACAAAGAATCAACAAACATAAGAGCTGGTTCTTTGAGAACCAGACCTAAGCCCAACTAACTAAAATTAAAAAGAAACAATGGAACAAAATTAACAGAGTGAGAAATAAACAGAGAAACCTTACAACAGATGTAAAAAAAAACAGAATATTATTAGGAAATATTTTAAAAACCTGTACTTAATAAATCTGGAAAACATAAAAGAAGGAATGACTTTCTAGATTCAGACAAACTAACAAAATTAAACTAAGATTAAGCAAACAACTTAAACTAATAAAAAGCATTCCAGCAAATAAAATTCCAGGAGCAGATAATTCATAGCTGAATTCTGCCAGATATCCAAAGAAGATCTTTAGTCAGTCCCTCTTAAACTATTCATAGGTGCAGAATGAATACTCTCAGATTTCTTCTAAGAAGCCTGTAGCATTTTAATATCAAAACCAGATAAAGAAACAACAAAAAATGGAAAACTACAGACCAATACCCTGTATATTCACCAATAGTGAATATAGATTCAAATTTAATCAATTAAATATTTGCAAACAAAATACAGATGATAGATATATAGATAATAGACAGACAGACAGACAGACAGATGATGAATCAAAAACATTATACACCATGCCCAAGTTATCCTGAAATGCAGGGATGACTCAACAGATGCAAGTCAATAAATGTAATAAACAACTTAAATGAACTTAAAGACAAAAATCACATGATAATTTCAATAGATTCAGAAAAAAGCCTTTTAAAAAACCCAACATGCCTTAATAATAAAATTCTTAGCGAATGTATAACTAAAGAGAACATGCTACAATCTAACAAAAGCTATATGCAAGAAGCCCTCAGCCAACACTATCGTAAATAGAGGAAAGATTGATACAATCTAAATGGAGTCAGAAACAACCAGGGATGCCCAATACCCACATTCCTTTTCAACACTGAGCTTGAATTACTAGCTAGAACAAGAAGGCAAGAGAAGAATATTAAAGGGACACATATAGAGAAATATGTCAAACTATTCCTATTTGCACAATAAATATCCCCAAAATCCTACAATAACAGTTCTGGGTGTGATAAATGAAGTTATCAATGTGGTAGGATATAAAAACAACTTGCGCAAATCTTTTCTATACATCAATGAGAAACATACAGAAATGGAGATCATAGATTCACTCCCATTTAAAATAGTCTAAAGAAAAATAAATCTGGGAGTAATCTTAACCAAGAAAGTGAAGGACTTCTAAAGTGAAAAGTTTAAAGCTCTGAAGAAAGAGATGAAAACAACAGAAAACAGAAAGACATTCTCATGCTTTTGGATTGGTAGAATTAATATTGTAAAAATGACAATTTGGCCAAAAGCTATTTATAGATTCAAGGTAATATCAATCAAAATCTCCATCTCAGTCTTTGAAGAAATAAAAAAAATATATATCCTAAATTTCATCTGGAACCACAAAACACCACAGACAGCAAAAATAATCCTGAGCAGAAACAATAATGATGGAATGATTACAACTCAAGATGTTAAGATATATTACAGAAGCATAGCAATAAAAACAATGCTATTGACACAAAAACAGACAGTCAAATGGAACAAAATTAAAGAGCCAAATGTAAGCACAGTATCTTCACCCTAATATTCAACAAAGATGCTTAAATATATGCTGGAAAAACAAAAGCATCTCCAATCAGTGGTGCTCAGAAAACTGGATGTCCACATGCAGAAAAATGAACTCAAACCTCTTTGCATCACCTTGCACAAAAATTAACTTCAAATGGCTCAAAGACCTAAACCTGAAACACAGAGACTCCTAGAAGACATAAGCAATATCCTACATGATGTACATATAGGAAAAGATTTCCTAACTAGAACTCCATTAGTCCATAAAGTAAAGCCAAAATTTGACAAGTAGGCCTCCTGAAACAAAAAGTTTCTGCACAGCCAAAGAAATAATAAATCAGATGAAGAGGAAGACCATAAAATGGGGGGAAATCTTTCTCACCTATAAGTGGAAAGTGGATTGATATCCACAAATAGTGGAGGGGGTGTGGGGGAAACAAAACCCTCATTCACTGTTGGTAGGACTGCAAATTGCCACTATGGAAATCAGTGTGGGATATATTCAAAAAGCTAAAGAGAAATCTACCATGTGCCCCAGATGTACCACTCACTGTCATATGCCCAAAGAACTCAATATCTTACTTTGCATATATTTGCCCAGCCAAGTTCACTGCTGCTCTATTCACAAAAAGCTAGGAAATGGGAACAGCCTAAATGTCCTGCAACTGATGAATGGATAATGAAAATGATGTACATGTACATACAAAACACTATTCAATGGTAAAGAAAATCATGAACCTTACAAGTACATGAATGAAACCAGAGAAGATCATCTGATCATCTTAAGTGAGGTAACTCAAAGCCAGGAAGGCAAATGTTCCTGTCCCCTCGTATTGGTAACTCCTACATATAAATCTTCATATGTGAGTAAAAATCCTGCAGTAACTGTAGAAACCAAGAAAGCAGAACAATACCACTGCCAGGATAAGGGAATTGTGACAAAAAATTTTTTTAGTCCCTAAATGTCTAAGTTTAGTTGTAAAGCTAAACTACCTGATCTTCAACCCCATCAGAGACTTGAGAAGGAATAAATTTAATTACCTGAGTATACAGGGGGCACAGGTTAGCAGTTTCCCAAATGAGAGAATGACAGACACAGTTTGCTATCTGAGAAGTCACCCAAAACTCTCTATAACATTGGAGCATCACCTTTAGCCTTTTGGCCCAATATATTTGACAGACATATTTATGAGGCAGGATATATTGAGGATTTACTTACCCTGTCTTGGCACAGTTTGGCCATCATCTCTGCCTGCATCCAAGCTTGCTCTTTTTTATGTAGAGTTCTGTCTGTGGTTAAAAAAAAAAAAGGACATTTTCCCAGTGGCTTGTATGCCATAATGGAAGCCCATTTCCATAAGAGGGTTCTTTAATGCACCTCACCTTCTTTGAGGTAAGCTGGGTGTTGGCAGGAGCTAACCTGTCTCATTGTCAATGAATCTTTAAAATAATTAAAACATTTTTAAATGTCATATTCTGCATGTCTCTGAGGCTTGTGAAGACCTTATCTGACTATTTTACCTTATCTATCTATAGAACCATAACTATCTGTTGCACCTGAGATGGAGATTCTTGTGATAAAAATAGACTACTAATTGATATGACCATGTTTGATCAATTAACAATTAACTTGTATAACTTTTTTATCCTAAACAGCCTGCAATAGCACTTTCAAAGTTTTGGAAGTAAACCTTATAATTGAGTTATATTGGTACAACACCACATATTAGAGTAGAAATATATATGTTGTGTGTGAAGAATAATCTTACATTTGAATTCTATACCACTATATCTAAAATTAAACTTATTTTGCATCTATATACAAAATTCTATACCAGTGAATTAAAACTAACTGTGAGTGACAATTAAGGCATTAAGTTAAGGAGTAGATTCACTAATCTACTTTTTGTTCTATTTTACCTATATATTTCTATATTCCCCCTTCTTTCTTTTCAACCCCTATCTCCAAAACTAAGAATGTAAGATAAAGAAAAGAGAGACACCCCTGAGTCCAACATTGTTTTCTCTCTAAATAAGACCAATAATAACTTATAACCAACACCCACTGAAATACCCTATATACCCAAGAAAGCAACTGAAAACCTACCCAACCCCCCTCAAAAGAAATGGGACATCATTCTCTTAAGGTTTCTTCCTGCTGATTTGGGACAAATAATACCTTTGAAAGGACCCACATAAAATTGGAGAAATAGTTAAACAAGCCAGAAATAGCTTTTGTGTTCCAGTTTCTAAATGTTGAGATGATTTTGTTTTCCCAGCATATATTTTGTCAGGAACCTGGAAGCAGCAGGTGATCCGAAGGCCATGGAGGGCTTTTCTTTTCATGTCTTACACAGCCTGCTTTCTTACAGAATCTAGGACTGCCAGTCCAGAGATGGCACCACCCTCAATGCCATGCTTAAGTTCCTGCTCTCACTGCTTTAGATGATGAACTGTTATATAAAACTGTGAGTGAAATAAGTTCTCTCTTTCCCAGGCTACTTTTCATCATAGTGTTTCATCACAGAAGGTGCTTTTACCTGAAAAGCCATGAAGTGGCCCCTTTACTAAAATTTTTAAGACCCCTCTAAGATACTTTCCACAGGAACCACAGGAATCTCACTAGCATGTAACATTTCTATTTTTCCACATTTCCATTCAATACAAACTCCCTCTCTCTCTCTCTCTCTCTCTCTCTCTCTCTCTCTCTCTCTCTCTCTCCTCTCTCTCACTCATTGTCCATAGATCTTTCACTTTCTCCCTCTCTATCTCTTTCTTCTTTCTCTCCCTCTCTTATTCAGCTCTTTCTCCCCAGCTCTCCAGGTCTTGTTCCTTCTCATGCTCCCTCGCTTCCCCTCTCTACATCATTCTTTCTCTCTCGCTCTCCTGTATCACTTCCTCTCCCTCTCTTTTTCTTCTTGTCTCTCTACTTTATCCTCTGTAGCTCAGTCTCTATACACCTTTTGTTGTTGTTGTTTGTTTAACTATTTGTTTGTTTGTTTGTTTGTTTGTTTGAATCAGGGTTTCTCTATGTAGCCTCGGCTGTCCTGGACTCACTTTGTAGACCAAGCTGGCCTAGAACTCACAGCAATCTACCTGCCTCTGCCTCCCGAGTGCTGGGATTAAAGGTTCTATACATCTTTTTTTGCCTCACTCTCACTCTATATCACTCTCAATTTCTTTCCCACTCTTTCACTTTCTCTCTGTCTCTCTCTACCTCTCCCCCACTCATTGTTCCTCTTGGCTCTCATTCTCCCTCTTTATTTCTCTATCTAATCCTTTCACTCTACCTACACCGTATTCCCTCTGCTTTTATCTCTCTCTGGTCTTTGCTCTCACCTCCCTTTCCTTTCCTGATACTCCCTCTTCTCTTTCCCCTCTTTCCCTCTCTCTCTCTCTCTCTCTCTCTCTCTCTCTCTCTCTCTCTC
>OU015743.1:133029560-133071698 GCA_907169655.1 Acomys percivali | reverse complement strand
AGAGAGAGAGAGAGAGAGAGAGAGAGAGAGAGAGAGAGAGAGAGAGAAAATAAACTTTTGTTTATTTTTGTATGAATTTTTGCCTCCATGCAGATAAACGCACTATGTGTGTTGTGCCTGAGGAGGCCAGAAGAGGATATCAGGTCCCCTGAAGTTGATGTTAATTCCAGATCTATGCTGCCCTATATATGTGGGGAACCCAGGTCCTCTGTAAGATGACCAAGTTCTCTTAACCACTGAGATAACTCTCCAGCCCTTAAACAGATTATTTTCCTAAAGAAGTAAAAAGAAATATACACATATTCTATAGTAGAACATTATAATGAAAAGGAAAGCAAGAAGTATGTGTGGTGGCTGAAGATTTTGCTCATTTGGTAGCATGTTTCTTGCACACAGATGAAGAAATCCTACATTAACCAGATGTGGTGGCAGCAGTAAATGATCAACGATGGGTCAAGTGAACTAAACATGGTCTCCTGGTCAGATATAACCTTCACTTTCGGCGCAAGGAGCCTCCTTCATATTCTTAATCTCCTGTTTTGTTTTGTTTGTTTTGTTTTTGAGACAGAGTCTCACTCTGTAGCCCTCATTGGCTAGAAACTCATTGTGTAGACTAGATCTTCTTGGAATTCACAGAGATCCAACTGCTTCTTCCTCCCAAGTGCTGAGATCAGAGATGTTAGTTACCATGCTGGTTTTTATTTGTTTGTTTGTTTGTTTGTTTGTTTACTGTCTTATTATTTATTGATTGATTGATTGATTGATTGAGACAAGATTTTCTATAGTGAAGGCTGGCATCCAACTATGCAGATGAAGATATCCTTCAACTTCTGGTTCTCGTGCCTCAGCCTCCTGCGTGCTGACATTACACGTGAGTACCACCACCCTGACATAGAACCACATAAGCAAATTATGTACTCCCAAAACACTAAAATTCTTACTCAGACACTGTGAATGGGACCACTGTTAACTTCTCTTAACCCTTGATATGCCTTCCTGAGCTGCTGGGCTCTTTTAGACCACAGAAAGATATAGCCTGAGAATAACGTCAACTTCAAAGAAATCAGAACCAAGAGATGGAAAGAGCTGACACCCTTGAGTGTGTCCAAATATCCAGCCATATTTGACATCTTGACATTTTTGGTTAAGTTATGTCAATAATGTCCATTCATCTCCATGAAACTAGTTTCGGGTTAATTTCTGTCACAGAGAACCAAAATTGTTCTTAGAAGTCACAATGGGGGGAGGAGGAAATATGTGTATGTATGTGCATGCATGAAGTTTATGTCAGAGATCTTCCTCAACCACTCTTCACTGTAAAGCATGTGTGTGTGTGTGTGTGTGTGTGTGTGTGTGTGTGTGTGTGTGTGTAAATATATGTGATTGAGTACACAGTGTGTTCACTTGAGAAAGGGAGTCCTCTATCTTACTCTACCTTACTCCCTTGAGACAGTGTCCCTTATTCAACCTGGAGGCCATATTTTTCCATCTAGGCTGACTGCCAGAAAACTCCATGGATCCTCCTCCCTCTACTCCTAGCCTCACTTCACTGAAGTTATATCAAGTTACAGATTATAACCATTCCCAGCCTTTTGCATGGTATTGAAGACTTGAACTCAGATCCTCATGCTAGAATAACAAGCACTTAATTCATTAAGAGATATCTCCCCAGCTCCCTGTCACCTGTGTTATAGGGTTTGTCTGGTATGCTGTGTATTTAGATTCTGATTTCTGTGCCCCGAGATTTAGTTATAGTCCAGATATGGGCAATGTCATTTCTATAAAGAATACCTTGTATCAATGCTGTATAAACATTGCTCCCCAATTATCTCTAGTTGGTCAATAGGGAAGCTGAGGGCCAATGACTTGGCAGATAGGACATGGAGGCTGAACTTCAGTTCACAGTCTCAGGGTCTCAGGTAGGGACCATGAGGTAGGAGAGAAGAAGGAAGAAGAGGGAGAGAAAAGACATAGCCATGAAGAGCTGGCCATGAGCACTGACTTGATAGAGCAGAACCAGCCAAGGCAGGAAGAACATGGCAAGTAATTTGGGGAGAGTACCCTGGGAAGTAGCCAGACTAGCATAGAGGGCTAAATTGGATGAGTATCTACCCAACTCTAGTGCTTGAAAGCTTGTTGAATAAATCTAAAATGTCTCTGTCTCATTATTTGGGAGGTAGAACAGGTGAATAGAAAAGGCCCCCAAAAATATACTATAATTTTACAATTGGTACCTAACATGGGGGCTTAAAATCTAAACTTAGTTAGAAATCCAAGCACAGAATCTAAATTTTAAAAAGTCCTGGGTTACAGCCTACCTCAAAGAGGATGATAAGCATCAAAGAACCTCCTTATGGATATGGCTTCAAATGTGGCAAAGAAGCCCCTGGGCAAAATGTCGTTTCTATCACAGACAGAATTCTGCCTAAAAAAGGGCAAGCTTGGAAGCAGGCAGAGTTGAGGGCCAAACTCCGCCAAGACAGGTTAAGCAAGTCCTCAATAGTTCCTGCTTCACAAATATGTCTGTCATATATATTGGGCCAGAAGGCTGAAGAAGATGTTCCAACATTATAGAGAGTTTTTTTATTATTATTAATTTATTCTTGTTACATCTCAATGGTTATCCCATCTCTTGTATCCTCCCATTCTTCCCTCCCTCCCATTTTCCCCTTATTCCCCTCCCCTATGACTGTTCCTGAGGGGGATTACCTCCCCCTGTATATGCTCATAGGGTATCAAGTCTCTTGGGTGACTATTCAGGTAGAAAACTGTCTCTGTCATCTTCTCATTTGGAAAGCTACTAACCTGTACTTCTGCCATACTCCGGTAATCAAGTTTACTCCTTCTCAAGTCTCTGATGGAGTTGAAGACCAAGTAGCTTAGTTTTACAATGAACTTAGGTGTTTAGGGGCTAAGATGTTTTTAGATCTAGATAGATGTTTTAAGTTGATAATTACAAAATATGATGGAGATTGATTTACATTCAGAATTTTATGCACAGCAAGGTAGGAAAGATGTCTTCTTCAAGGCTGTCAAATACAAATAGCCACTAAGAATATAACATTTATACAATTGTGTCATGGTTCTTCTTGCTATAGGTAGTTTACTGTATATATGTGTAATAATATAAATGTATATGTAAAAAATAAAAAACGTTTAATTTTTTTTTTAAAGTCCTAGGTGAAGTCATGAGAACAAGCACTCCCAAAAACCAGAGCAGGTCCTTAGCTCTATCTATTTTAGAGATAGAGTCAACCAGTTGCCAGGTACATAAAGCCAAGTGCATTTTACAGGTGCAGCTTCCTGATGAGCCAAACTACAGTGCCTGGCCCTTGTGCTCCCGAAACTGCTAAAAAGATGCTGGCAGACAGAGCTGCATAAGTGCAGTTCCCAGCCAGTCAAGCTTCAGCTCTCATAGGTGGCAGCAAAGCCCATCAGGGCACCAGGTTCTCCTGTACAGTAGAGCCAGCCCAGTCTAGCAACAAGACTATTCTGGCTAAAATACAAACATGCCTTTAATCCCAAGAGACAGAAGCAATCAGATCTCTGAGTGAAAGGCCAGCATGGTATAGAGGAAGTTTCAGGTAAAGAAAAGCTTAGGTCCAAGTGTGGTAGTACAAGCCTTTAATTCCATCACTCAGGAGACAGAGACATGAATATCTCTGAGTTCTAGTCAGCACTTTTCAGTTGAGTCAGTGAGTTGAGAGGCAGGGCAGTTGAGTTGAGTTTATGGCAGTTCAGTTCATGGAATTCAGAGCCAGTTTTACCAGGAGAGTTTTATAGAAACAGACAGTAGAGAGAACAAGCTAGACAAAGGTTAATACAGCATTATCCAGAGAATTATAAGGACCCAGAAGATTAGATCATATTACCAAACTTAGTATGAGGTCAGGCAGAGCAATTTACTGAGAAACTAAGAGAAAACAGATTGAATCAGTCAGCTTGGAGAGGAGTTTGAGCCAGAACAGATGAGTTGAACCAGCCAGCCAGAGTTCAGAAAGATCTAGAAAAAAAGGAACTTATTCGGCAGTAAGTCTCAGAGGCTGAAAACATCCTAGGCCTACATAAGAATATCACACTATCTTGACTTATTGATTTACTTTGCATTTACATTTAAATTGGTTGACACAAATTCTCCAAGTTGGATTATTTTTTTAAAAAATTGTCTTGACCATTCATTTAAAGGTTCCTTATATTTCTATGCAAACTTTAAAGCCAATCTTTCAAGTAATAAAAAATAAATAAAAAAGAAAACAAGACAGCCAGTCAGTGGTGACTCATGCCTTTAGTCCCAACACTAAGGAGGCAGAGGCAGGCTGATCTCTGTGAGTTCGAACCTAGCCTGGTCTACAAAGTGAGTTCCAGGATAGCCAGGGCTGTTACACAGAGAAACCCTGACTTGAAAAACATGTCACATGCAAAACACAAGAACAAAAACACCCCAAACAAAAAAGCAGCGTTGTAGCTATTCAGTCTTAGCCAGACTCATAAGATGTCTCCTTTTATTTAATTTTTTATTAACTCAGTAACTTACTTCAGTATTCACTATATAGTTTTTCCACTACTTTGTTAACAAATTAAATATTTCATTGATTTTGATGCTTTAGAGAATAAATTGTTTTGATGTTGTATGTTGCATTTTTACTACTACTGTAAGGAAATCCAAATGATTTTATATAAAGATCATATAAAGCAAAAAAAAAAAAAAAAAAAAAAGAATGTATGGTGAGTAGAAGCTTCAAAAGCCAGGCCTAAGTTAGCAGGAGGCAGTAAGCCTGCTAGACAACAATTACATCAGGACAATAAAAGACTGCTTTTATAGACCTCTTTCCTGATCCTTCAACCTTGTCCCAAGCATGTAAAGCTGCTAAGTGACATTGTACCGACATGTTGTTATCAAATCCAAACAGGCATTGTAACTCATCATATTGACCTTTACCTAGCAACTGATCCTGGGAAATAATACCTCTAGCCCTATTTCATTGTTCTCTGGCCCTAGCTTCCTCTTTTCACCATGTTTTCCATTGTAACTGGGAACCAGCTTCCAATATTGCCGTTGTCAAATCTTTCCAGACTTGGGGAGTAATTCTGTTCGGAGTTGCCCATGAATTTAATATCTGCTTCACATAGGAAATCTCTCTAATTTTTCTTCTAAGACTTGTATCTTTGCAATCCAATTTTTATATTTTTCTTCTTCCTGTATTGATAAATCTTTTTTTTTCCCAGAGCATACAGAAAGTCATTCTGGCTACTAAAAATAAAGTATAAAAAACAAAATGATAATAATTATAATAAGTATGGAGCCAGTTTCTCTGTCCATGTGGTCATGCTGCTTGTTGGGGGACCAAATGATGTTTTTAACAAAATCTCAATCATTTGATTTTACCAATAAAGACTTAGAAGCCAGATGCTGGGGTGAAAGCCTGCTAGCTCAGAGAGACAGAGAACACATCCATCTGACTTTCCTCCTTAGTCAACATCCCAAAAGGAAAAGGGAAGCTCTCTTCCATGCTCTCGCAAAAACCCTCAAATGAATGACCTACCCTTCTACTTCCTTAGCATCTCCCTATCCATTCTCATGACTTCCTCTTACTCTCTATGATTTTTCTCTATGTTTACTGCTTGTCAACTGGTTGGTTGCTCTGCTTCTTTACCTATGGTTGACTTTATTTAATTCTATCTTGCATTAATCATGTGTGCTAGGGCTGAGCCACCACAACTACAAACAGGCTTTTCCAGCAAACAACACAATCTCAGCATTCAGAATGTGATCAAGTATCCTGCAACCTTTGTTCTGATAATCAGATACTAAGCTAATACTTATAATGTATGCACAAAGGATCTGTGGCAGACCCATGTAAAGCCTGTGCTTGCTATCTCAATCTCTTTGAAATCATATATGCCTTGCTTAGGCTTAGTTTATTCAGAGGGACTTGTTCTCCTGGTGTCCTCTATGACTTCTGGGTCTTAAAATGCTTCTGCCTCCCCTTCCTTAAGATTCACTGAGCTCTGAGGGGAGGTATTTGAAAGGGAACTGTAATTTAGACTCTGACACTCTTTCTTTCTCTCTCTCTCTCTCTCTCTCTCTCTCTCTCTCTCTCTCTCTCTCTCTCTCCATATAATGCCTGGCTGTTATCACAGGAAACCTCTCTACCTCTCTAATGTTGACTGGCTAAGGCACTGATCTATGAGTATAGTAGAATCATTATTGATTTTTTTTGACAAGTTGTATTTTGTTTTATACTAGGTCTCTAGACTATGTAGTACTTAGTTTGTGGTTACCCAAGCAGTTTGGGATATGTTTTCCTTCTTGTGGAATGAGCCTTAAGTCAAAACAGACATTGGTCATCTACTTCCATGAATTCTGTGCAACCATTGCCCTGGCATATTTTGCAGGTCAGGCTGGTGGTAGGTCAAAGGTTTTTTTTTTTTTTTAATTAATTTATTCTTGTTACATCTCAATGGTTATCCCATTCCTTGTATCCTCCCATTCTTCCCTCTCTCCCATTTTCCCCTTACTCCCCTCCCCTATGACTGTTCCTGAGGGGGATTACCTCCCCCTGTATATGCTCATAGGGTATCAAGTCTCTTCTCGGTAACCTGCTGTCCTTCCTCTGAGTGCCACCAGGTCTCCCCCTCCAGGGGACATAGTCAAATGTGAGGCACCAGAGTACGTGAGAAAGTCATATCCCACTCTCCACTCAACTGTGGAGAGTGTTCTGACCATTGGCTAGATCTGGGTAGGGGTTTAAAGTTTACCGCCTGTATTGTCCTTGGCTGGTGACTTAGTTTGAGCGGGACCCCTGGGCCCAAATCTGCCTATCATAATGTTCTACTTGTAGGTTTCTAGGACCCTCTGGATCCTTCTACTTTGCTATTCTCCCATGCTTCTCTCATCTAGAGTCCCAATAGGATGTCCTCCCCTCTGTCCCAGTTTCCTGGTAAGTGAAGGCTTTCGTGGGACTACTCAGCTAATAAAAACAAGGAATTCCCGAAATTTGTGGACAAATAGATTGAGCTAGAAATGATCATAATGAGTTAACCCAGAAACAGAAAGACTCAAATGGTATATACTCCCTTATATCTGCATACTAGCCCAAGGTCAAAGGTTTTGTGACTGGATTGGTGTCCACATTTCTCTTTCAGTAACCTACACAGTACCTTGCTGCACCAAAGAGACTAGAATATAGGGTGAAGGCTCAATCTAGGCACCAGCTTGAATTTCTCATATTCAATGAGTTGTGTGGATGTTGCTCTTGGCAATGGGGCTCACACCGTCACTTTGCAGATACCTTTGTCATAGTATCTGCCTGAGTTGTTTGGCAGTTTCCATGGCACTTGATGGAGCAACACCTCAATTGAATGCAACTGAGTCCCTCCACTAGAAGCTTTGCCTGGCAACAAAAGGCAAACAGCTGAGCTTCCATATCCCCCAATACTAGAAGTCTTCAGTAGCATCACCTTCATAGACTCAAGGGAGTTCCTGCTGCATTAGGTTTCCACATAATACCCCAAATATTCCCCAATTTCAGCCATTTACAGTGAATCTTCCCATTTCAATTTCAACCAATCAAAAAAATCCCTCACAAGTGTGCTCAGCAATTAATCTTTTAGTTAATCTAAGATCCAATCAAAACTAAGATTAATCATTTTAAATCATTAATTATCACAACTACATAGTAAGTTTGAGGTCAGTCTGGGCTACATGAGACCTCGCCTCAAAAAAACAAATAGTGCATTGGAGATAGTTCTTGACAGTTAAGAGCATTTTCTGCTCTTCCAGAGGACCAGGTTTAAATTCCCATCATGCACATGATGGCTCAGAACCATTTGTAACTCCAAAATCCAGGGTATCCAATGGCTTCTGCCTCATGCAGGCACCAGGCACAAATGTAGTGCACAGACATACATATAGTCAAACACTCATACACATAAAATGTTTCTTGAATATTTGAAAAAACTGAAACAAATAAGTAAAATAGAGCAATTTTTTTAAATGATTTATTTATTATTTGTACAGTAAATAATCTGCCCACATGTGTCCTTCAGGCCAGAAGAAGGTACCAGATCTCACTATAGATGGTAGTGAACCAACATGGGAATTGAACTCAAGACCTTTAGAAGAACAGACAGTGTTCTTAACCTCTAAGCCATCTCTCCAGCCCAAAATAAAGCAATTTTAATGCCACCTTATACATGGAATTGCTTCTGGGGAAGTCATGACTTAAAAACTACACACCACAAATGAAGAACAGCTTTTACATATTCATCACATATGCTAGTCTTTAAAACGTATATGTAAGTGCTGGTGTGTTCATTAGAGTTTCTAGTGCTATGAATAGATGTCATAACCACTGCAAGTCTTATAAGGAAACATATAATTGGGGTTGGCTTAGCGACTGACCTATAGTTAAGATTTAGTCCATTATTATAATGGGGGGAGGCATGGCAGCACTCAGGCAGACATGGTCCTGGAAAGGTAGCTGAAAGTTCTATATCTACATTTGCAGGCAGCAGGAAGATAGTGATAAACATGGCCTGAATTGAGCATCTGAGACTTCAAACCCTGGCCTGAGTGATGCACTTTGTGCAACAGGGCCACACCAACCTCAACAAGGCCACACCTCCTAATAGTGCCACTTCCTTTTACCCTATGGGCACCATTTTCATTCAAAACACTACAGTCCACTCCCTGGCTCCCATATGCTGGTAGCCATATAACAATGCAAAACTATAACCTACCTATATCATAATGAAAATTTTCACTCATTCCATTATATCATAGTCTCAGCAATGTTTAAAACTTCAACATTCTACTAACCTGAACTTCCGGCTTATTCAGGTAATCAATTTTTATTCTTTTTCAAGTCTCTGATGGGATTGAAGATCAGATAGTTTAGTTTTATAATTAAGCTTAGTTGTTTAGGGATTAAGATGTTTATAGGTCTAGATAGATGTTTTAAGTTAGAGATGTTTAAGATAGAGATGAGATATGATAGATATTTATTTACATTCAGAATTTTAGACTCACCAAGACAGGAAATATGTTTTCTTCAAGGTTGATGAACTCAAATAGCCAAAACATTATGAATGTAATGTTTTTATAATTCCTGATTGTATTGTGGTTCTCCTTGCTGTATGTAGTTTATTGGATTTATTTATAATAAGATAAATCTATATGCAAAAAATAATAATAATAAAAAGGAAAATTTTAAATATATAAATTAATTTTTTAATAAAGTTCAAAGTTCAATGTCCTTTTTGTGGTTCATGGAATCTCTTAACTGTAAAATCAAAATGGAAAGCAAATTACAAACCTCCAATATACAATGGCACAGGATATACAATACCATTCCAAAAGGGAGGAAAGAGAGTATAGTGCAGAAATACTGGTTCAAAACAAGACCAAAAACCACCTGGGCAAACTCCAATTTCTCCATCTCTGTGTTTGATATTAAAGTGCTTTCAGATCTCCAACTCCTTTCAGCTCTGCTGACTGCAACATAATTTTTCCTCTGGGGCTGATTCTATTCCCAGTTAGCAGCTTTTCCCATCAGGTATCCCATGCCTGGCATCTGCAACATCTTGGAGTCTCCAAGGTAATCCAGTCTTCACTTTCACAGCATCATGCACTGATCTCTCTTGGCCTTCATGCAGAGACACACCTGATCGGGCCTCAGAGGATTTCCTTAGTTCTGGAGAGACATTCCATAAGCCTTTTCTTGTATCCTTGACTGTAAACCCAGAACCATGTGGCCAAATCTGACAAGTTCTGTTGCTTGCTGGGACTGAAACATGCCTCCCGCCGCTAGTTCAACTACATCTTCATAGAGAAACTCCAGCCTCTGCTTCCTGAGTGCTGGGGTTAAAGGTGTCTACCAACACAGCTGGCCCTGTGCTTTTCTTTAATTCCTTTTCACTAGCTGGAGGCTTAGCTGGGCAGCATGTTGCTCTTCAGTCACCACTCCCTGTATTCCACTTAGAATCATACTCTTCTTAAATTTGCTTACGTATTATGGTGTCCCTTTCTTCTCCAACTGTACATTTCATATTTCCTTTGCTTACTTTGCTCGTTTTCATTATAGATCTGCATGAGACTGGTCATTAATAGCCATTCAAAACAGACAATGCTAGGTTGTTGGGAAATGCTCTTTGCCAAACCTGTCAATCTATAACTCTTCAATTAAGCCTCAGGCATTTTTTTTTTTTTTTTTTTTTTTAGAAATGGGCAGAAAGCAGCTACATTCTTCACCAAAATATCACAAGAATGATATCTAGCTCACATGTTAATATTCTGTTTCTCGGAAACCTCCTGACCTGAGCCCCCATAGCTCAAATCACTCTCAGCATCATTGTCTTTCAAGCTCCTATTTGAACGGCCTACTTAGTCCCACTTAAAGTGTTCAACTGCTTTCTAGTCCAAAGTCCACATTCTTCCAAACAATAGCATAGTCAGTCTTATCATAGCAATACCCCCCAGCTGGTACCAACTTCTGTCTCTGTTAGGGTTTCTGTTGCTGTGAACAGACTCCATGACTATGGCATCTCTTATAAGGGAACACTTCACTTAACTGGAGCTGACTTAGAGTTCAGAGAGTTAGTCCATTATCATCATGTCAGTAAGCATGGTGGCACATAGGCAGACATGGTGCTGGAAGGTAGCTGAGAGTTCTACATCATATCTACTACAGGCAGTAGGAAGAGAGTGAGAAACTGTGCCTGGCTTGAGCATCTGAGACCTCAAAGCCCTGCCCCCCCGTGCCCCATCCCCCAACACCCAATCCCCCCACTCCCACATCCCCCCATCCTCCCATTCTCCAACAAGACCACACCTACTTACTCCAACAATGCCCTTTCTTTCTTTCTTTCTTTCTTTCTTTCTTTCTTTCTTTCTTTTTTTTTTTTTTTTCCGAGACAGGGTTTCTCTGTGTAGCCTTGACTGTCCTGGACTCACTTTGTAGTCCAGGCTGGCCTCAAACTCACAGCGATCCGCCTGCCTCTGCCTCCCAAGTGCGCCACCACGCCCGGCAACAATGCCCTTTCTAATAGTGGCTCACCCTATGAGCTTATGTGGGCCATTATCATTCAAATCATCATAGCTAGTGTGTAGCTCAGTGCTACAGAAATACTTCACATGCTAGAGATGCTGGATTCAATGCCTCCAAAATTTAATGTGAAGTTACTAGTTTTACTTTAATTCACATATATTACACACACACACACACACACACACACACACACACACACACACATGTTAATACTTAATATATGAGAAATAGACATGCCTTTAATCCTATTATTCAAAGCAGAGACAGGAAGATCTCTATGAGTTCAAGGCTAACTTGGTTTATTTAATAAGTTTTAGGGCAGCCAGGGCTAGACAGTAAGATGTTTCAAAACAACAAAAATAAAACAAAACAAATAATTAACATGTGAAGGCAACTACTGATAGAAAATGCCTGGGAATTCTTCCCTACCTGGGCAACTAACAGCATGAGTGGAAAAAGCCTGTGGTGTACAAACTCGAGTAACAGGTGCTTTGTAAGTGACCTATGAAGTCATAAGACTTGTGGCCCAAGGCTTTGAGAAAGTCTTTTCCCAGCTTACTTGCCCACTTTCAGTCTCAAGAGTATCTTTCTTCTCCTGCTTTCTTTTCTTCTTTCTTTCATTAAATATATATTTATTTTGGGGAGGAGGGTATAAAAGTAGCTCAATGTTTAGAGTGCTCACTGCTCTTTTTTTTTAATTTTTGTTTTTTTATAATCTATTAACATTACATCCCAATTGTAACCTCCTCCCTCATCTCCTCGCCTTCTCACCCTCCCTCTGTCTTCCTCCCATCTCCCTCCCCCATCTGACCCCAGCCTGTCAGGTCTCATTAGGACTGCCTGAATCCCCTTCCTCTGGGGCCTAGCAAGGCTGCACCACCAGAGGGAAGTGATCAAATACCAGGCACCAGATTCCATGTCAGAGATGGTCCCTGCTTCCCTCACTAGGAGACCCACATGGAGACTGAACTGTCCATCAGCTACATCTGAACAGGGTGTCTAGGTTCCCTGCATGCATTGTCTTTGATTAGTGCATGAGTCTCTGAAGCTCCCACGCTCACCCCTCGGTCCAGATTTGTTGTCTTTGTTGGTCTCCTTGTGGAGTTCCTGTCCCCTCCAGGTCCTTTTATCCCTCTGCCTCTCTTTCATGGGACTCCTGTGCTCTACCCAAAGTTTGGCTGTGAGTCTTAACATCTGCTTGGATCCCCTGCTGGGTCGAGTCTCTTACAGAGGACCCAGGTTTGTACGTGCCCTTCCTGTCCAGCAAGAATAAGACGCAAGACAACCAGGTTCCTTCTCAAGACAGTTTACTCAGGAATGCAGATACAGCTAAGTGAGGAGTGGCCCGGTCCCCAACCAGGCTGTAGCTTATATCCTAGGCAGGAGCCAATCAGGGGGAGCCGCGTGTAGCCTCTCCATAGGTCCAGTATAGGTCACGGGGACCAATGCACCTGGTGCTTTTGCCTCAAAGCCATATAAGGACTTGTTTACCAAGGAGAGCACTCACCGTCGGGAGGGTGGAAGGCGGAAGCCAGCGCCATCTTTAAGGCGCGGCAATAACGCAGCTCTCGACACAGGTTCAGTTTCCAGCACCTGCATATCCACTCATAACTGACTGTAACTCCAGTCCTAGAAGATCCAATGCTTCTTCTGACTGTCTTAGGCTCCTACATATACATTCACTCAAGCACATACTTATAGACACAAAATAAAATAAATAAATAAATAAATAAATAAATAAATAAATAAATAAATAAATCTTTGCTCACATGTGTTCCAGTGCCTAAGAAGTCCAGAAGAGGGTGTCAAATCCCCCTTGAATCAGAGTTACTGAATGTTGTGAGTCACCATGTAAGTGTTTGGAATTTAACCTAGCTTGATCCTTTGCAAGAACAGGAAGTACTCTCTTAACCACTGACTCATCTCTCGAGTCCACTTTCTCCTTTTTTTTTTTTTTTTTGGTAAGAGTGCAGGGTTAGACAGGGTCTCACTGTGTAGCCTGGCTGGCCTAGAGCTGGCTATGGAGATGTCATAGAGGTCTTCCTGCCTCGACTCCCAGTGTTCTGGAAGTAATGGTATGCAGCATCATGCCTAGACCACACCTGGCTTCCCCTTTTTCCTTCTTAGTAGAATTTTTATCTCTATCTTCTATTTCTATCTCTCACTCTGGTGCAGATCTTTATCCTGGGTCACAAGAAATCCTAGTAGGTGTCCTTTGTACTCTGATCTGTGTCAATTCTACCACTTTCTCATAGCTAAATAAAGAAATGATAGTGTTTCTTTAAATTTGGAACAGTTTTGTTCCAATTTAATTTATAGAACAAAATTGTAAATTTCCTCCCTTAGTATTCTGAATGTACTTAGGTGTTTTTTCTTTCAAAAAAAAAAAAAGAAGAAGCTTTATCAGCATACAACTTATATGAATGAATTTTCATTTTATTTCAAACTTGTAGTGCATTGCCAACACAAGGGTGGAGGTATTGAGAACTGCAACCAAGATACAGACCGAGAAGGGGTAGGATGGCACATGCCCTTATTCCCCAGCTCCCAAGATATGGACCGAGAAGGGGTGGGATGGCACATGCCCTTATTCCCCAGCTCCCAAGATATGGACCAAGAAGGGGTGGGATGGCACATGCCCTTATTCCCCAGCTCCCAAGGTATGGACCGAGAAGGGGTGGGATGGCACATGCCCTTATCCCCAGCTCCCAAGGCAAGTCTGATATACATACTGAGTTTCAGACCAGCCAGAGATGTATAGTGAGACCCAGTCTTCTAATAAATTTTTAAAAATCTAACATAAAACACTCCAACTAACCCTAAGGTACCTGATGAATTAAATGTTCTGTGAATACAGCCTTATCATCCCAAGTGAGCTGCACACCTAACACTGTCTCACACATGCGCAATCTCTCTAGTGTCCAATGTCTCTGAGACCTTCAGCCAGCAATAACCAAATGACAATGGCCACCTAGTCCCATGCACTTCCTTGAATAATACAGCCTTTTTCACAAAAAAAGGATAGGTAGTTATATCACCTGTTTTCTCCACTTCCCCAGCATTCAGATGGATATTATCTACCCTCATTTCTATAGAATCACAAGCTGGCCTCTATGAGACTCCTGCACTGTGTATCAAAATTGTTTCTTGTCCAAGCAGTTCAGTTGTACAAGCAGTCTCCAACGACTCTATTTTTCTTTAGTGGCCTTTTGTTAAAATCTTGTCTCACACCAAATCACGGATTCACCTGCATTTTCAGGACAGTCCACACTTATGTTTTAAGATAGGCCATTAACTACCATAGAGATGAAGATGGATTTCTGGGAACCCTATGTTTCACCACAGACACTACATTTTCAAATGGAGCATCACAACTACACATTCTGTCACTCACAGGTGGGATGATGTAACTGTTAATACAGCAAGAATGCATGTCATCTCACACTCAGATAGCTTGGCTTAAGTTGTATATGTTGTCGCCAATTGCAGAAGCAATAATCTTCCCAGATAAACATTTAGTGCTGTCTGATACTTGTTCTGGCACTAAGATCAAGACAAAGAGATGATAGTACCCAAATCTAGCTTGGTATACCAATGAATATAATTGATGCTACTTCTAGGATGATGAGAAATGAGCTATTTACAAGTACCTGGGCAGCTGATAGACAGCTGCATCAATTAAAAAGGGTCTCTTCCCAAACAATGGCTATCCTAAAAGAGTATGGAGACCTCTTAGAAATATTATTTGCTGCTTTCTAAGCTCCCCTGCTCCCCTCCAAGAGGGCATGCTAGCCAGCAAGAGTTGTAAGAGTCTTCTGAATTGGCTAGATCTGAGCAGGGGGTCTAAGTTTACTGCATGTATTATGCTTGGTTGGTGCAACTGTTTGGGGACTGCCTCTGACATGAACTCCCGTGGCCCTGATTTGATCACTTCCTCCTGGTGGGGAGGCCTGGTAGCACATAGAGGAAGGGGAGCAAGGCTATGGATAAGGTGTGTTCATATAGTCTCCTTCTGTCAGAAGACTAAGGGAGGGGAATAGGGTGAAAGAGGGAGGGAGGGTGGGAACAGGAAGATACAAGTGAGGGGGATAACATTCAGGAGGTTTCAGCACAAAAAAATCGTTAACCACAGCTTTGTGTCATGTGTAAAGAAGGTTCCAATGCAATGGCTGAAAAACTAACGGTGGTAGTTGGGCGACCTCTTCTGGCAAATGGCTCTTAATGCGGTTTTTCCTGAGCACTAACCTGCAAGATAGCCCCACTGCTTCCATTTGTCTCCCTCCTGTCATTTAAACTGAGAAGACCATGATAAAACAAACAAACAAAAAATTTTTAAAGGTATAGGTATATATTCACAACCACAGTTACATATGGAGGGAGCCCTCGATTACAGGAATGTTCCATTTTTTAAGTGGACACTGTAAACCTGGGACTAAGTTCATGAATATTACACCTATTCTTCTGCAAGAGAAACACCAGCAGTAAACTTCAGCTAAAATTTAAAAGGCTACAGAATGTCAGAAGTATAGTATAAGTGCTGCAATTAAAAGAGCAGGTGGGGGCAAGGATTGAGCCTGGAACAATATCTCAGCAGTTGTGGATTTGGTTCCTAGTACCTATATAGAGTCTAACAACCATCTGTAATTTCCAGTTCCAGGATACACAATGCCTTCTTCTGGTCTCCACCTGCACCTAACACTCATGTGGTGCACCCATCTATACAAGCAGACAAAACACCCACAGACAAAAATAAGTAAATAAAACTGAAGAGAGAGAGGGAATGAGGGAAGGGAGGAGAGAGGGAAGGATGGAGGAAGGGAGAAAGAGACTATGCATGTGAACACAGGTGGGGTACAATTATAATTCCTAGTTTCAACCAAGGTGCAAAAATCATTCCCTAGGCAGAAAAACAAGGGCTCCCTTTTACTCAGCCATAATCACAGTGTGTCAGAATTATGTGGTCAATCAGAATTACTTGCGACCTGATAACATAAATATGCCCTCATTTGCATAGCAAGTATTGCTTGCTGGGAAATGCTAGGCAAAGTTGCTCACCCTGACCTAAAGAGGATTATTCCTGTAAGGCTAATCATGGAGACATGAGCTTGAGTATGTGTTTTTAGTTTAGTGTGCAAAGATTGTGGGAAACCATGCCAAATTCTGCCATGTCAGAAATCCTGTGCTTAGGCTGCATGCTGTGACCTTTGAGTTGCTGACCTTTGTCTCAGGAGATCTTGTGTTCCAGGCTATCCTTGGACTATTTACCTTTGAAAGAAGTAGGGAAGTCCCAACTTGGAACCACCCAGAGGATCAAGGAAGTTCTTACAGGGAACTACTCAGAGAACTAGGAAGTTCTACAAGGAGCAATTCAGGCTATTGTATTCTTGCCTGGGGGCTAAGGTGAGTGAGATTAGAATAGATACTATTTACCTTGCTCTCTATATATTCTTACTGGTAGGGCATTAAAATGAATCTTGATCAGAAATTTCTTGACTTGATTCATTATTTCTCGTGTTTTTGTATCCTACTTTCAATCCCCACTCCCTCTTTTAGGTGAACTCGATTTTTCCAGCAGGCCAGGACCCGACATAATCTCCTAATTCTAGTCAGTGGCACTGGTAAGTGTCTATCTTCCTGAAATACTCTTGTCTATAAATATCAGTTGTCTCAAAAAGTAGAATAGAAGTTTATAAACAAGGGGATAGTGCAGAGGATATTTCATAGGGAAAATGTTACCTATGTAAAATAATTCTGGAGTGGATATAAAAACAGTTATGTATCTAAACCAAATACGTGAGGGTTTTCTAACCCATTCATTTCTCCTGACATTATTACAAGCTTATTTACTGTGCCTTACAAAGTATCACAAATAAAACTCAGTTTTTCTGGGCTTTATATTTTCATACTAATTTTTTTCACTTCGGTTTGTGTCTGCACTATACTGGTTGTTGGGTTTCTGAGTTCATCTTGGCATGATGGAATTTTATCTTACCCTCTGCACTCAGAAGTGACACAACACTCTTAATAATATCTGCAATAACAAGTTCCCCTTGGGTGTCTCTTTACTAAGAAACATATCTTGGAAGAAGAGAGATTTCTTTGTCGTTACCCTGGAACTATTAATGTAGACCAAGCTGGTCTCCTACTACAAGAAACCTGCCATTCCTTGCCCTTTTTCTTGAGTACTGGGACTAATAGCATACACCACCATGCCAGGCAGTTTTTTCTTCCATCCCACAACCACAAATGATGAAGTTCCTATTAGCTCTTTCATTCATGGGATTCAGGATAACGACTGAATTCTGCCATGGCTTGTAAAGTGAAAACTTTTAGCTGGGTATTTGGAGGTCAGGGTTCCATTGAACTAGATGGAAGACAATGGCCTGAGTGATCCTATGGCATTCAGTGTCCTGGGGCTTCCTAGCCATAGCTCGGTGTGAAAGACTTCCAAGCTCGAAGGTTAGAATGGATTCCACTTCAGAGTGAGGGTGCATTTCCTGGACTAGGATTGAGTTTCTGTTTGAGAGAGGAAACGTGCTTGTGGGGAAGGAGACGCAGGTCTGTCCCAAGTCTCAGATTTGGAGTAAACTCAGATTTGCAAACACAACTAAGGTGCACTGAATTCCTACTTCCACAAGGTGGCAACCTACACCTGGTATGCACATCAGGACAAATACATGAAGACCTTTGGCCAGAAGAGGTCGCAGTGGAAACACCACCCTTCCTTTCCTCACCTGCTGAGTGGGGCTACCATGACCAGTTAAGTGAGGGCCATCTTTATACACCGCACAGAGCTGTTGTCAGCATGGAAGATAGTAATATTTTATGCCTTGTCATGGGGCCTTAATATATCATATAATGTCAGATTGAAAGCTTTAGCTAATACCCCCTAATATTGAGTCATAAGAATAGAAAAAGAAAAGGTAAATCATTTTTACTTGCTGATAGTATGACAACATTTCTGAAAACATCAAGGCCATCAGTGAAAAGGCTGCTATTGGTCAGGGAAGCGGGTAGACTAACTCAAGGTCTTCCCCTTCTCCTCAGTTCCTCCAGATCCAGTCCTGCAGCTTCACCCCGTCTCTGCAGCAGACCACTTGTGGCAGCCTCCCTTTGCCTCCAACTCCCATCTCCAGCGGATCTCACAGATCTTCCCCTATTAGCTGTCTTCCTCCAACTCTTTATTTCATTGCAGCTCCTAACTACAGCAGGCACTCTCTGGACCCCACGGGCCACTCTGGCCAGGGAAGCAGGTAGGCTAAAGGCAGATCTTCACCTCTCCCTCCATTTGTCGAAGTTCAATCCCCCAGTCTCATCTTCAGGTCTGTAGCAGAACACGTACTGCAGCCTCCTCCTCAATCTCCAGGGAAAACCACAGATCTTCCTCTCCAAACCTCCTCCCAACATCCTGACCCATTTCCTTGTCCCTAGCCACCAATTCCAGCAGGCACTCACTGGCCACTCTGACCCGCAAAGCAAGTAGGTTAAGGGCAAATCTTCACCTATCCCTCCAGTCTTCTGAGTCCGACCCCCAGTTTCATCCCCAGCTCTGTAGCAGACCTTCTGCTGTGGTCTCTTTGCCCACAATCCCAGGGAACAAACTAAGCAGATTGTAATGACACACCCTGCTTTTCTCCCGCTTGTGAATCCTGTCCACACCCCTTCCCAGCTCTTCCCCATTTCTAAGTGTCAGCACTCACTAGCAAGAAACACAGTCCACCTGGAACCCCTAGTGGTCTCACACTTCACGACCCCAGAATAATACTTTCCTAAGAACCAAAGAGGAGACAGAAACCAAGAAACAAAATACCCACCCAACAAAGACAAAACCACATGTCGGCACCTAGAATTACAATTTTCCCAATACCAGATGCCTAAACATCCGAAAACACACAAAATCAATTAACATCCAGGACAGCATGTCTCCACTAGAGCCCAGAAACCATACCACAGAAGACCCTGAATATTCCAACATAGCTGAAGCAGAAGAAAAAAAAGCTTAAAATACTTATGAATACAATAGACGTCCTCAAAGAGAAAAGGAACAAATTCCTTAAAGAAATCTATAAAAAAAAAAAAAACATAAACATACAATGGAAGAATGTGAATAAAACTGTTCAAAACTTGAAAGTGTAAATAAATCAATGAAAAGAACTCAAACTAAGATATATGGAAATGAAAAATTTAGGAAATTGAACAGACACCACAGAGGAAAGCTTCACAAACAAAATACAATACATGAAAGAGAGAATCACAGGCATTGAAGGTACAATAGAAGAAATGGATATATCAATCAATGAAACTGTTAAATCTATCCCGATACCCGACTGGGTGGAGGACATCTACGTTGGGCTAAATATCCACTTCTAAGTGAGTATATACCATGCATGTCTTTCTGAGTCTGGGTTACCTCACTCAGGATGATCCTTTCTAGTTCCATCCATTTCCCTGCAAATTTCAAGATTTCCTTGTTTCTACTTGCTGAGTAGTATTCCATTCTTTGGTTGAGAAACATCTTGGTTGTTTCCAGATTATGGCTATTACAAATAAAGCTGTTATGAACGTAGTTGAGCAAATGTCCTTGTTGTGTGGTGGAGCCTCTTTCATTGGAACTTGCTACTGGACTCCAGGTGTAGCTCTGAACGTCCTATGGAAGAATTGGGAGATGAGAGGACCCAGAGGGTTCAGGAGCCCCACAAGCACAGCATTAAGGTTGGTGGATCTGGACCTAGGGGGCCCTGCACAAAGTGTTGCACCAACCACAGGACTAATAGTCAGGATATAATCTGAATAAATTATAATAAATTAAAATTTTTAAAATTTATTTAAGAGTAAAAAATAAAAGCAAAAAGAAAAGAAAATGTTAAATCTAAAAAGTTTACAGCAAAAAAAAAAAAAAAAAAAAAATTCATGAAATCCAGGACTCTATGATCTGAGAATAATGGGAAAAGAAGAAGAAGACAAATCCCAGCTCGAAGACAAAAAATAGTTTCAACAAAATCATAAAAAAGCTCCCTGTCACAAAAAAAAAAAAAAATGAGATGCCTATCAAAGTGCCAGAAGCATACAGAACATCAAATAGACTAGACTGTAGAAGGAATCTCTTGGGTCTGTATGGACGCATAACCTCTCAATAAAAAGTTAATGGCCTACTAGCTGAGGCAGAAAATAATTAAGGAGGTGGGAGTTCAGAGACAGACAGACAGACAGACAGAGACAGAGAAAATAACCCTGGAAATAGAAGTGAGAGATTTGTGTCTGGATTCTGAAGAAGATGGACATATGAAACCGAGCAGAGGGCCGGGCGTGGTGGTGCATGCCTATAATCCCAGCACTCGGGAGGCAGGGGCAGGTGGATCACTGTGAGTTCGAGGCCAGCCTGGTCTACAAAGCGGGTCCAGGACAGCCAAGGCTACACAGAGAAACCCTGTCTCGAAAAAAAAAAAAGAAACCGAGCAGAGGTAACCAGCCACATGGCAGAACTAAGAATTAAATAAATGGGATATTAGTTATGAGCAAGCCAGAGAACAGGCCTTGCTATAAGGGCATAGGCTTTTGTAAATATATTTAATCCCCAGAGTCACTATTTCAGGAGCCTGAGTATGGGAGGAAAACAAGTGTTTACGCTAGACCAGAAAAGAAAGGACCCTTAGCATGTAATATTTAAAACACAGAACACACAGAAAAAAGAAAGAATATTAAAACTGCAAGGGAAAAAGTAACACATAACACAGGCCTGTTAGAATTACAAACAACTTCTCAATAGAAACTCTAAAAAGCCAGACAGGCCTGGGAAGATATGTTGCACACTCTGAAACCACAGATGCGAACCCATACAACTCTACCCAGCAAAACTTTCAATCACCATAGATGGAAAATATAAGACATTCCATTATAAAATAAAATTTAAGGAATATAATCTACAAATCTATCCCTTCAAGAGATGCTAGAAGAAAAACCCCAACCAAAATAAGTTAACTACACTGAAGAAAGCATAGAGAATAAATAATTCCAGACCAGCAAAGACAAAAAAGGGAAGGACCCCTCCACTCAACAACAAAAATAAAATAGCAGGAATCAATAGCCATTGTTCACTGAAATCTCTCAACATCAATTCCCCGAATCCTCCAATAAAAAGCCACAAAATAACAGAATGGATGCAAAACCAAGATCCACATTTCTGCTGCATCTAAGGAACAAACCTCAGTATCAAGAATAGGTAGAACCCCTTAGGGTAAAGAATTGAAAAGAGAACCCCCTGGATCCTTCTATATCCCCATTCTCGATTGCTTCTCTCACCTAGAGTCTCAATAGGATGTCCTCCCCTCTGTCCCAGTTTCCTGGTAAGTGAAGACTTTCATGGGACATGCCCCTTGGGCTAGTGTCCAGATATAAGTGAATATATACCATTTGGCTCTTTCTGCTTCTGAGTTAACTCACTCATTATGATCATTTCTTGTTCAATCCATTTGTCCACAAATTTCATGAAATCCTTGATTTTTAATAGCTGAGTAAATGTACCACAGTTTCTTTATCCATTCTTCTACTGAGGGCACTTAGGCTGTTTCCATGTTCTGGCTATTATGAATAAGGCTGCTATGAACATGGCTGAGCAAATAGAAACCTACAAGAAGAACATTATGACAGGTGGATCTGGGCCCAGGGGTCCCGCTCAAACTATGGCACCAACCAAGGACAATACATGCAGTAAACTTTGAACCCCTACTCAGATCTACCCAATGGACAGGACATTCTCCACAGTTGAGTGGAGAGTGGAGACTGACTTTCACACAAACTCTGGTGCCCCATAATTGACCACGTCCCCTGGATGAAGAGGCCTGGTGGCACTCAGAGGAATGATAGCAGGTTACCAAGAAGAGGCTTGATACCCTATGGGCATATACAGGGTGAGTCATAGAGGAGGGGAATGGGGAAAAGTGGAAGGGAGAGAGGAATGGGAGGATACAAGGGATGGGATAAAAATTGAGATTTAATATGAATAAATTAATAAAATATATTTTTAAAGATAATTAAAAAGAGGTATTTCGAGCAACTGTATCTAAGAAACAAGCTGATATAGCCATTTTAATATCTGACAAAATAAAATTTAAACCAAAACTAATCAGAAGTGAAAAGAAAGGATATTACATACTCATCAAGGAAAAATCCTCCAAGATGACTTTTCAACTTTAACATACATATCTCCAAAACAAATCACTCAGGTTTGTAAAAGAAACAATACTACAGCTTAAATCATATATTGACTCTCACACACTGATAATGGGATAGTTCAATACCTGACTCTCGCCAATAGACAGGTTATCAAGACAAAAACTAAACAGAGAAATACTAAAGTGAACAGACATTATAAACCAAATGAGCCTAACAGATATTTATAGAATATCCCCCCCAAATAATGTAGCTTCTACTTACCTACACCTCATCTAACTTTCCCCAAAATTGACCAATACAAGCTACTACCGGTCTCAACAAGTCTCAACTGATACAAGAAAATTGAAATATGAGACCACCAAGAATTAAAGCTAGATGTCAACAACAAAAATAATAGAAAGACTAAACTTATGGAAACTGATCAGTTCCCTACTGAATGAAAAATAAATAAATTAAAAACTTTCTAAAATTCACTGAAAGTGAATACACAGCATACCCAAGCTTATGGGACACAATGAAAGCAGTACTAAAAAAAAGTTCATAGCATTAAGTGGTTACATTATTTAAAAGGAGAGATTTCATACTAGCAACTTAATCTAACACTTGAAAGCTCTAGGACAAATGAAGTAAGGACACCTGAGGGCTGAAATCAATAAAATAGAAATTAAGAGAATAATACATAGAATCAATGAAACAAAAAGTTTGTTCTCTGAGAATGTCAATAAAATAGACAAACTAAGAGGCAGAGAGAGAATATCCAACTTAACAAAATCAGAATTGAAAAAGTAGACATAATAATAGATACCAAGGAAATACAGAGAATCACATGAAGGCATGCTTTAAAAATCTATACTCCATGAAACTGGAAAATCTAAAAGAGATGGATAATTTCTCAATGCATACCACTTCCCAAAGTTAAATCAGGATCAGATAATCAGTTTCAACAGACTTACAACCCCTAGTGAAATAGAAGCAATCGTCAAAACTGTCCCACTCAGAAAAAGCACAAGACCAGGTGGTTTTAGCACAGAATTCTACCAAACTTTCAAAGAACAGTTGATTCCAATGCAACTCAAATTATTCAACAAAATATAAGTGGTAAGAAGATTGCTGAATTTATTTTTTGAGGTCAAAACTCCCTAATACCCAAACCATATAACAACTCAACAAAGAAAGGGGATTACAAATCTATTTCCTTTATGAACATAAATGCAAAAATACTCAGTAAAATACTTGAAAACCAAATCCAAGAATACATAAAAGAGATTATTCAACATGATCAAGTAGTCTTGCATTAGCCCACAAATTCAGGGGTGATTCAATATGCAAAAATCAGTAAGAACAATCCACCATATAAACAAACTGAAAGACAAAAACCACATGAACATCTTACTATATGCAGAAAAGGTTTTTCATGATTAAAAAGTCCTGAAGAGATTAGGGATACGAAGGATATACCTCATCATAATAAAGGCAGTTGAGACTTGTATGATAAAAACTTCAAGTCATTGAAGAAAGAAATTAAAGAAGATATCAGAAAATAGAAAGATCTCCCATGCTCCTGGATCAATAGGATCATTATAAAAAAAAAAAAAAAAAAAAAAACTATCCTACCAATAACATCTAAAGATTCAATGAAATACTCATCAAAATGCCAACACATTTATTCACAGATCTTGAAAGAACAATTTTCAGCTTCACATAGAAACACAAAACAACCAGAATAGGTAAAACAATCCCGAAAAACAACAACAACAACAATTCCTAGAGGTATCACCATTCCTGATTTCAAGTTGTACTATAAAGCTAAAGTAATAATAATAGCATGACATTGGCACAAATCCAAACACCTTCAGCAATGGAATGAAATGGAAGGCACAGCAACAAACTAAAGGTCCAGACATAATTCAGCACATCTATGGACACCTGATTTTTTTAAAGATATATATTCACTTTACATTCCTATCTTAGCCCCCTTCGTCCTCTCCTCCTGATCCCACCCTCCTACCCTCTTTCTCTTATTCCCCATCCCCTTCTCAAAAGAGAGGAGTGCCCCCCCCATCAATCCACCCTAGCATCAAGGCGAATCAGGACTGAGCTCATCCTCATCTACTGAGGCCAGGCAGTACAGCCCCATTAAGGGAAAGTGATCGAAATCAAGCAAGAGTCCATGTCATCAACAACACCTACTCAACTTACTAATGGACCCAAATGAGGATCAACATGTCCATTGGTATGTGTAGGGGGCATAGCTCCAGTACATGCATGCTCTATGGTTGGTGTGTCCATTTCTGTAAGCCCCTATGGCTCCTAGGTTAGTTGACTCTATTGGGTCTTCTTGTGGTATTCTTATCCTCTCCAAGTCTTTCAATACTTAACCCAACTCTTCAATAAAACTCCCTGTCTTCTGCCAAATGTTCGACTATGAGTCTCAGCATCCGTTTTGAGCCACTGCTGAGTCGAGCTTCTCAAAGGACAGCAATGTTAGGCTCCTGTCTGCAGACATAGCAGAATGTCATTAATAGTGTCAGGGGCTGGCTGCCTCTCTCCAATGGGGTGGGTCTCAGGTTGATCCAGGCATTGGTTGGACTTTCCCTTAGTCATTGCTCTATCTTTATTTCTGCACATTTTGTAGGTAGAGTAAATTCTGGATCAAAGGTGTTGTAGGTAGATTGGTGTTCTCCTCCCATCACTGTAAGTCCTGCCTAGCTAGAAAGTGGACTCCTCAGCGTCCATGTCTCCTTTTGCTAAGAGGCTCACCTAGAGTCATCCCCTATCCTCCCTGGAGCCTGCCCTGTTATAGGTCTCCAGACTGTTTAAGAGATGCATTCATCTTTGGTTTCCATTTTCTCTCCAATCTCTTTTACCTCCACTCCCCAACTCCCCACCTCTGATCCTCTCACCTCGTTTCTCTGCCCACATGCTTTCCTACCCAGTTCCCTATCTTTGTCCACTTCTGTTGTCTACTCTGTTTCCCTGTCTGAATGAGATTAAAAGAGGGCCTGCCTCGGGCCCTCTTTTTACTTATCTTCTTTTGGTCTGTGAATTAATGGTTATACCCTAATATATGGCTAATATCCACTTATAAATGAGTACATACCATGTGTGTCTTTCTGGGTCTGGGTTAACTTACTCAGGATGATTATTTCTACTTCCAACCATTTGCCTGAAAATTGCAAAATTTCTTTGTTTTTATAACTAAGTAGTATTCCATTGTGTAAATATACCACTGTTTCTTTATTCATTCTTCAGTTGAAGGACATCTAGGTTGTTTCCAGTTCTGGCTATTATGAATATAGCTGATATGAACATAGTTGAGAAAATGTCCTTGTTGTATGGTGGAGCATCTTTTGAGTATATGCTCAGAAGTCCTATAGCTGGGTTTTGAGGTAGTGCTATTCCAAATTTTATGAGAAAGTGCAGGATTGATTTCCAAAGTGGTTGTACAAGTTTGAACTCCCACCAGCAATGGAGAAGTGTTCCCCTTTCTCCACATCCCTAGCATGTGCTATCACTTGAGGTTTTGATCTTAGGCATTCTGACTGGTATAAGACAGAATCTCAGTCATTTTCATCTGCATTTCCCTGATAACTGAGAACACTGAGCATTTAAGTGCTTCTCAGCCATTATAGATTCTTCTGTTAAAAATTCTTGGTTTATCTCTGTATCCTGTTTTAATTGCATTATTTTGTTTGTTGGTGATTAATTTCTTGAGTTCTTTACATATTTTGAATATTAACTGTCAGATGTAGAGTTGTTGAAGATCTTTTTTTAATATTTTAATTTATTCATATTACATCTCAATTGTTATCCCATCTCTTGTATCCTCCCATTCCTCCCTCCCTCCCATTTTCCCCCTACTCCCCTCCTCTATGATTGTGACTGAGGGGGACCTCCTCCCCCTGTATATGATCATAGAGTATCAAGTCTCTTCTTGGTAGCCTGCTATCCTTCCTCTGCGTGTCGCCAGGCCTACCTATCCAGGGGACATGGTCAAATATGGGGCACCAGAGTTTGTGTGAAAGTCAGTCTCCACTCTCCACTCACCTGTGGAGAATGTCCTGTCCATTGGCTAGATCTGGGTAGGGGTTCCAAGTTTACTGCACATGTCCGTGGCTGGTGCCATAGTTTAAGCAGGACCCCAGGGCCCAGATCTGCCCATCATAATGTTCTTCTTGTAAGTTTCTAGGGCCCTCTGGGTCCTTCTATTTCCCCATTCTCCCATGCTTCTCTTGCCTAAAGTCCCAATAGGATGTCCTTCCCTCTGTCCCACTTTCCTGGTGAAGATCTTTTCCCAATCTATAGGCTGCCATTTTGGTCTACTGACAGTATGTTTTGCCTTTAAAAAGGTTTTCCATTTCATGGAGTCCTATTTATTAATTGTTGATCTTAGATCCTAACCTGTTGGTGTTCTGTACAGGAAGTTGTCTCCTGTACCAATGAGTTCAAGGATGATCCCCATTTTATCTTCTAATAAATTTAGTGTATCTGGTTATGTTGAGGTCTTTGATCTACTTGGACTTAAGGTTTGTGCAGAGTGATAAATATGAATCTATTTGCATTTTTCTACATGCAGACATCCAGTTATATCAGTACCATTTCTTGAAGATGTTATCTCTTTTACATTATATGGATCTGACTTCTTTGTGGAGGAAAAAAAAAGAAGTGTCCACAGGTGTTGGAGGTTATTTCTGGGTCTTTGGTTCAATTCCATTGATCAACCAGTCTGTTTCTATGCCAGGACCATGCATCTTTTATTATTTCCAGCCTTTTACGCTTAGGTGTGTTTGCTTTTGTTTGCTTGTTTGTTTCTCTGTGGCACCCAGGTATGCTGTTAAGTTGCCAGTATGAGATATGTCCAATTTCTTTATGAAGGCACTTAGTGCTATGAACTTTCCTCTTAGCACTGCTTTCATTGTCTCCCATAAGTTGGAGCATGTTATGCCTTCATTTTCATTGAATTTTTAGGAAATATTTAATTTTATTTTTATTTCTTCCATAACCCAGTCATCATTGATTAGAGGGCTGTTCAACCTCCACATAGCTGTAGGCTTTTTGTTACTTCTATTGTTGAAATCCAGCTTTAATCATAGCTATCTGATAAAATACAAGAGGTTATCTTAAATTTCTTGTATTGGTTGAGTTTTGCTTTCTGACCAGCTATACAGTCAATTTTGGAGAAGGTTCTGTGTGGTGCAAAGACAAAAGTATATTCTTTTGTGTTTGTGTGAAATGTTTTGTAGATATCTGTTAGGTCCATTTGATTCATGGCATCTGTTAGTGTCATTTCTCTGTTTAGTTTCTGTCTCAGTGATCTGTTCTTTGGTGAGAGTGAGGTGCCAAAGTCTCCCACTACTAATTTGTGGGATTCAATGTGTGACTGAAGGTTATTAATGTTTCTTTTACAAATGTGGGTCCCCTTGTATTAGGGATATAGATGTTCAGAATTAAGATGTCATCTTGTTGGATTTTTCCTTTGATGAGTATTTAGTGTCCTTCTCCATCACTTTTGATTAATTTTGGTTGAAAGTCTATTTTATTAGATACTAAGATGACTACTCCAGCTTGCTTCTTGTGTTTGCTTGCTTGGAAACCCTTTTTCCAGCCCTTTACTCTGAGGTAATATGTAACCTTTGTTGCTGAGGTATTTTTCTTGTATGCAGAAGAATTATAAGTCCTGTTGATACTTCCATTCTGTTATGCTGTGTCTTTTTATTAGGAAATTGAGTCTGTTGCTATTGAAAGATATTAATGACCAATGACTTTTAGTTCCTGTTATTTTGATATTGGTGGTTGTAGTGTTTGTGTCTTTCTCTTCTTTTTGTTTTTCTGTAGTGGAGATATTTATTTATTCCTGTGTTTTCTTGGGTGTAGTTAACCTCCTTTGGTTGGAGTTTTCCTTCTAGTATCTTCTGCAGTGCTGGGTTTGTGCATACATGTTTAAATTTGGAATATCTTGTTAAAAGTTTGGCTGAGTATAGTAGTCTGGGCTTACATCTGTGTTCTCTTAGGGTCTGCAGGACTTCTTCCCAGACCCATCTGGCTTTTAGTCTCTGCTGAGAAATCAGGTGTGATTCTAATACATTTGCCTTTATATGTTATTTGGCTTTTTTCACTTGAAGGTTTTAGTATTTTTCTTTGTTCTGTACATTTATCATTTTGATTATTGTGTGGCAGGAGGAATTTCTTTTCTGGTCTAATCTATTTGGTGTTCTTTAGGCCTCTTCTATGTTTATAAACTTCTCTTTCTTTAGCTGGGGGAAATGTTCTTCTATGGTTTTGCTGAAAATATTTTCTGGGCCTTAGAGCCAGGAATCTTCCTTTTTTTTTTTTTTTTCCTGTTCTTATTATTCTTAGGTTTCATCTTCTCAAAGTGTTCTTGATTTCATGTCAGGAAATTTTAGAGTAAACATTTGCTTTGAAATATGTACTGATTGCTTCTGTTGTGTTTTCTACACCTGAGATTCCATCCCCCATCTCTTGTATTCAGTTGATGATGCTTACTTCTGTAGTCCTGTTTTCTTTCCTAAGTTTTCATCTCCAGGATTTCTTCAGTTTGTATTTTCTTTATTGTTTTCATTTTCATTTTCAGGTCTTGAACCATTTTATTCATTGCCTTCACATGTTTGTTTGTATTTTTATGTATTTCTTTACATGATTTATTCATTTCCTCTTTAAAGGCCTCTATCAACTTCAAAGCATAGATTTGAGGTCTTTTTCTTGTGTTTCAGTTGTGCTGTAGTATCCAGGGCTGCTTGCAATGTGATAACTGGATTCTGGTGGTGCCATATTGTCTTGGCATTTGTTGATTATATTCTTATGCTTTTTTAAGCCATATGGTTGTCCTTGGGTTTTGGCTAGTTGTTCCTGGTGCCTGCTGTATTTCTCATGGTGCAAGAAAAGCCTTGGACAAGAAGGCTAGATTTTCCTGGAACAGCGTTCCTCAGGATGGTAGGTATGGTTGTAGACTGGCAGCTGAATCTCAGAGAGTAGCCTTCAGTTCTCCTCAGGTGGTTGTGTCCCAGTTGTACCCACAGGCATGGGATTGGAGTGGGAGTGTTAAACCTGTATGATGCTGAGGACCAGCAGGTCTCCTTAGCAACCCCAGAGCCCTTCTCTTGCCAGGGAAACTCCCCAAGTCAGCATCTTTACCACTGGCTCACTTGATCCATAGTCACTGAGCTCCAGATGCCTTTAAGCCATTTGTACTGGGCATCACCATCTTGGAGCAAGATTCTGTAGATCTGGTAAGTATACTCAGGGAGAAAGTAAGACCCATGGACCAGAAACTGGGACTGTCTCCTAGGACTGTTTTCCTAGAACTCAGGAATCAGGTGGCCAGAGGCTGGAACCAAGCACCCTATAACCCAGAAGCTTTGCCTGTGATGGTGGGAATAGTTGGGCAGCCAGAGATTGGAACCACTGCTTTGCAACAACAGTGGGCTCTCCTCTCACCTGGGAAACACAGACACTGGCATTTTGGAGTCTGCAGTACAGCCTCATGCTTGCTCCACAGTCACGGTGGTCCTGCTCCCAAGACCCTAATTTTTTTAATAAAAGAGACGAGAAACAAACTGATGTATTTAAAAGGCATCTTCAACAAATGGCGTTGGTCAAACTGGATTGCTGCATGTAGAAAATTCCAAACAGATCCATATCCATATTATCACTGTGCATAAAACTCAACTACAAATGGATCAAAGGCCTCAACATAAAGCCAGAGCCACTGAAGGTATGAGTAGAAAAAGTGGGAAATGACCTTGAATTCATTGGCACAAGAAAATACTTTCTAAATAGATAACTGCTAGCACACTAAGATCATCAATTAATAAATTGGACCTTATCAAACTGAGAAGCTTCTGTGTGGCAAAGGACCCCATCATTTGAACAAAGGGGCAGCCTAAATAATGGGAAAAGATTTTTACCAACTCCCCAAGTGATGGAGAACTAATATAAAAAATATATAAAGAACGGAGGGAGATCAAACATGGTAGAGCTGATCATACACCTTGTCTGATCAACAAGACAGAAGTGACTACACAGCGACCTAAGGACCAAATTGAGAGCTAAAAAACACCAGTGCTGCTGTTTCCCAGGGAAGAGGGTTCCATGCTGTGTGGAGAACCTGTGTAGAGCACCAGACTAATCCACAGAAAAGTCCCTGGGTCCTTGCAGGCATGTGCGCAGTCTCCAAAGGCTAGCCACTCACATACATGCATGTGGCACCTGCACTCTGGATATCAGAATGAACTGAGGACTACAAAATAGCAGTGTCTTGGTTTTCCAGCCCCAAGGAGACCCCACAGTCTGGAATATAAGTGGATCCAACCCCAGGTCACCCAGCCAAACCATGGAAAATTCCAGGGTCTCCACAGGCATGGCTTGGGCTCCAAGGTCTAGCCACATGCCTGGGGGAGGCACACAACATCTATGCTCTGTGTCTCAGATGTATCTGTGAGCTACAAAATACCACTGTCTGTGTCTTCTAGCCTGGAGGAGACTGTATGGACTGTAACACAAGTGGATCTTACCTCAGGTCACCCAGCTAATCCACAGAAAGTTCTGTGATCTACAAAATACCACTGTCTGTGTCTTCTAGCCCAGAGGAGACTGTAACACAAGTGGATCTGAACTCAGGTCACCCAGACAATCCACAGAAAGTTCCTGGTCCACACAGGCAATGGCAAGGGTTCCAAAGTCTAGTCACATATGAGTTGGAGGCACACAGCATTTGTATTTTATGTCTGAAATTGAACTGTGGGCTACAAAACACCAGTGTCTCAGTCTCCTTGCAAAGAGGAGACACCACAGTGTGAAACATAGGTGGATCTGACTTCAGGTCACCCAGCTGTCCACTCAAAAGTCCAAGGTCTGACCTCAGGTCACCTGACTCATCCACCTGAAAGGATTCCTGATCCCTGTAGGTGAAGGGTCTCAATCTATAACCACTCACTTATGTGCTCCTCTTAATGGCCAGTAAAGGGCAGTAGAAACTACCACCCACACCAGAGACAGGAAGATGGGTTAAGGCCAGTGTACAAACACAAAGAGCAAAAGCTAAAATAATATGGCATCTCCCAAACCCAGTTATGCCAAAGCAGTCATCCCTGAAAATTTTAACACAACTGAAACACAAGAAATTTATGTCCAATCTTTTTTATGAAGATGATAATGGAGGAAATTAATAAAATCTGTAAAGAAATAATGGGAAGACACAGCCAAACAGATTGAGACCTTTAGAGAGGCTATGGCAGAGGCCTATAGAGATGAAATGAAGGATTACTGGAAGAAATTCAGGAAAATGCGAACAATCAGGTGAAAGAAATCAACAAATCTGTTCAAGATTTGAAGATGAAAATGGAAACAAAAATAAAAACACAAACTGAGGAAAGCCTGGAAAAAAGCGAACTTAGAGGAGAAAACAGGAACTGCAGAGGTAAGTATTGACAACAGAATGTAAGAAATGAGAGATGAAGGAAAGAATCAATGGAAGAAATTAGTGCAACCATCAAAACATCCAAGAAATTAAGGACACCATGAACAGATGAAACCTAAGGATAATAGGAACTGAGGAAAGAGAAGATGCCCAGCTCAAGCCCAGAAAATATTTTCAACAAAATCAAAGAAGAAAATTTCACCAATTTAAAGAAAGAGAAGACTATAAACATAAAAAAGACATATAGAACATCAAATAGAGTATACCAGAATAGAAAATCCTCCTGTAACATAATAACTAAAACACTAAATATATAGAACAAATAAAATATTAAAAGTGTCAAGGGGAAAAGGCCACATAACACACAATGGCAAGTGGATCAGAATCACACCAGACTTTCCAGTAGAGACCATAAAAGCCAGGAGGGTCTGGGCAGATGTCTTGCAAACCCTAAGAGACCCAGATGCCAGTCTAGATTACTATACCCAGCAACATTTTCAATAACCAAAGATGGAGAAAACAAGATATTCCATGACAAAAACAAACTCAAATAGTACCTATCCACAAATCCAGCCCTACAGAAGATACTAGAAGAAAACTCCAACTCAAAGAGGATAACTACACTCAAGAAAACATAGGAAATAGATAACTTCACTTTAGCAAAACAGAAATTAAACAAGCACACAAACATACTAGCATACCCAATATCAAAATAAAAGGAACTAACAGTCACTGGTCATTAATTTCTCTCAACATCAATGGTCTCAACTCTTCAATGACAAAACACAGATTAACAGAATGGATGTGTAAACAGCCCCAATAGTCTGCTCCATACAAGAAACATACCTCAGCCACAAAGATAGACATTTTCTGAGAGTAAAGGGCTGGAAGAAGGTCTTCCAAGCAAATGGACACAATAAGAAAGCTGCAGTAGCCATTGTAATACCTGATAAATTAGACTTTCAACCAAAATTAATCAAAAGAGATAAGAAAGGACACTGCATACTAATCAAAGGAAAATAGCCGAGATGACTTCACAATTCTGAACATCTATGCCATACATACAAAGGCACTAACTTTCCTTTGTAAAGGAAAAATTAATAAAGATTGACCACACATTGATCCCCACACGTTAATAGTGACATGCTTCAGCACCCACCTTTCACCAAAGGATAGGCAAAAGAAACAGAAGTTAAACCAAGAAATAATGACACTAACAGATGTTATCAATCAAATGGACTTACTGGATATGTACAGAACCTTCTATCGAAGTACAAAAGATTATGCCTTATTCTTAGCACCCCACAGGAACTTCTCCAAAACTGACCATATAGTAAGTCACAAAGCAAACCTCAACAGATACAAGAAGATTGAGATAATACTTTGTATCCTATCAGATCACCATGGACTAAAGCTGGACCTCAACAACAGAAATAACAAAATCTTAAATACATATGGAAAATGAACAACTCTCTACTCAATGAAAACTGGGTCAGAAAGGAAATAAAGAAAGAAATTAGTGACTTCCTAAAATTCAATGAAAATGAAGGTACAACATCCCCAACTTTATGGAAGACAAAGAAAGCAGTGCTAAAAGGAGAGTTCATAGCACTAAGGGCCTTCATAAACAGAATCAAAACATCTCATACAAGGAACTTAATGACACATCTGGAAGCCCTAGGAAAAAAAAGAAGAAGAAACATCCAAGAGGAGTAGATAGATGGAAATAATCAAAGTTGGGCTGAAACCAATAAATTAGAAACAAAGAGAACAATTAAAAGAGTAAACAAAATCAAGAGCCGGTTCTTTGAGAAAATCAACAAGATAGACGAACCCTTACCCAAACTAACCAAAAGGCAGAGAGACACAATCCAAATCAACAAATTAAGAAATGAAAAAAGAAGACATAACATCAGACACCGGGGAACTTCAAAGAACCATATGGTCTTAATTCAAAAGCCAATACACCATAAAATTTGAAAATATAAATGAAACAGACAATTTTCTTGATAGATTCCACTTGCCAACATTGGATCAAGAACGGGTAAACAAATTAAATAGTCCAATATCTCCTGTGGAAATAGAAGCAGTCATCAAAAGTCTTTCAACCAAAAGGAGCCCAGGACCAGATGGTTTCAGCAAAGAACTCTACTAGGCCTTCCAAGAAGACTTTATGCCAATGCTTTTCAAACTGTTCCACAAAATATAAATGGAAGGAATATTATGTAACTCATTCTTTGAGACCACAGTAACCTTGATTCCTAAACCACACAAAGACCCAACAAAGAAAGAGAATTTCAGACCAGATTCTTTTATGAATATTGATGCAAATATACTCAATATACTTGCAAACTGAATCCAAGAACACATCAAACATATCATTCATCATGACCAAGTAGGCTTTATTCCAGGCATGGAGGGATGGTTCAATATATGGAAATCCATCAATGTAATCCACTATATAAACAAACTAAAAGAAAAAAAAAGAGCATTTGACAAAATCCAATACCCACTCATGTTTAAAGTCTTGGAAGGACCAGGGACACAAAGCACAAACTTAAACATAATAAAGAAACAGCAAGCCAATAGCCAACATCAAATTAAATGGAAAGAAACTCAAAGAAATCCCACTAAAATCAGGGACTAGACAAGGCTGCCCACTCTCTACATACTTCTTCAATATAGAACTTGGAGTTCTAGCTAAAGCAATAAGACAACAAAAGGAGATCAAAGGGATCCACATTAAAATAGAGGAAGTCAAAGTATCCCTATTCACAAATGATATGATAAATGTACATAAGTGGCCCCCAAAATTCCATGAGATAACTCATACAGCTGATAAATACCTTCATCAAAGTGGCCAGATAGATTAATTTTTTTAAAAATCAGTAGCCCTTCTGTATACAAATGAAAAACAAGCTGAGGAAGAAATTATGGAAACTACATCCTTACACTCTTCCCTGCTCCATGAATCATTTCAGTTTCTTACTAGGATCTCCTGCTATTCTTTCACAGACCCCAGCAAAACTGTAATTCCATCTTCACAGATGACAGCAACCATCTCCCTGCTTTGTCACCAGCACTGTCTCAGAACAGTCTTCCTTTCCCACTTCTGCTCTAACAGTGAGATGTGGATTGTTACCACAAGAGGGCAGAGAATTGCTTTCAGGGGAAGGTGTTCTTCAGGTCCAGTGTGTCTATGACTGTAAATGCCCAATGACTCTGGACATGGGAAATATATTTCCTCCAGACACCAGCAGCAGAAAGGCCCTATATTATGCCCTGGTGTGGGTTTTGAGCTAGCCAGGAATAGTTCTTGGTTTTATGTCTGCCAGCTACAACTTGGAGCAGGAGTTTCATGCTTAAAAGCTTGCAGTCAGAAAGGCTTAGGATTGTACTCAGGTCCCAAACACTCAGTGCAGTTGCTGGCCTGCTAATAGACTTTCTATTGGCTTGAACTTGTATGCAAGTGATCTTCTACGGTAGACACCTCACACCACGGAGAGTGTTGTTCTGTGTTGGATACCTTACAACATTTTTGGAGGTTCCAGAGAGATCCTCAGAGACCAGACGTCAAGACACCAGGGGTCTTGGAGAGGCAAAGACTGGTGGTCAAAGGACTACTAAGGAGGAACGCTCAACCTAAGGCATTCCAGGGCCCAGGGATTCCCTCTGATCAATTCTGCCTACAGCTTGAAATAATCCAATAGCTCCTATCCAGAAGGGAATAAAATTGAAAGTTATCTCTGTCACCTACAGAGGTAAATCTGGTTGAGGTGCCTTCTGTTTAGGACACAAAGGAGAGGCCAGACCCAGCCACTGAACCAGTATCCAGGATCCATGGGAAAAGTTACCATATTCTATTGGTCTGTTCAGCTGTGTGAATGTGTGGTGGTCACCCATGGTTGGCTATATGTTTCTCTGTGTGTCTACATGTTTAAATTCTGTTGGTTGGAGAAACTGATCTAAAGTGGAAACGGGAGTGAACTGCCCTAGGATCCTGGACTCGGCTGCCCTGGAGACAGCACACAATTTCTTCAGCTATGTTGAGCCAACTATCTGTGCTGTGTGCTGCCCCCACCCTCAACGTCTGGTGGTGACTGTGGCTGCAGCTGCCCCCACCCCCAACTTCTGGTGGTGACTGTGGCTGTAGCTGCTGCTGTTACTATGGTGATGTCAGAGGTGGTGGCTCTTGAGCAGTGACAGCAGAGGGGACCACAACAGCCCAAGGGGAGTTTTTGAAGATAAGAATGAATATGATGTTTCTTGCATGAAAAAAATACAAACTTTTTATAAAATCAATTGACACTCTTATGAAGTCAGGTAGCCCAGTGACAATTCAGGCCATCTACATCATGAAAACTGGGAGGCCCTAGACACCGTGACTACTTTCTCTGCATTGACCAGTGGCTTTCTTTTGTGTGAGACCACCTGGCTTAAAACCTGTGCCCTACTACTGGGGACCCTAAATCCTTTTGGCTCATCCAGGTGACCCAGAGAAACCCAAGCCCTCCACCTTTTCTCTTCTGCTCCCAGAGCACCGTCCCCCCAGCTCTAACTCTATGTAGCTGGTTGTGCCAGGGAAAGGGGGAAGTAGTTCCTCTGGCTGGGGAAGGCTGGCCAGGAAAGAAGAGGAAGTCTCTTTTCTTCCCCTTTCGTGGTTTATGTCTCTTTTTCACCTGATGATGCTCTACATAATTAGAAAACTCAGAACCCACCATTCTCTGAAAAGAGTAGTAAAGCCCTGCCTCTACCCCTGGGCCCGGTAGAGTACTGTTGCCGGACAGTGCAGTCCAGATAGAATAGACAGCCCTTTCTGTCTGAACTGACTGGAACCCCAATACTGACCAAGGTAATGATGCTTTGGACAATTTTTACCAGGCCCAGTTTTAGAAGGCTTAAAGATAGCTGCTAAAAAAAAAATGTTGCTTTTGTTATGCAGTTAGTCCCAGGTATTAGAAATAAAACATACAATATTAGAAGGGTGTGAGAGTATAAATAGTATAGTGAGAGTATAAATAGTATAGTAAGAGTATAAATAGAGTATAAATTAGGGATTGATCAAAAGGTTTACAATACAAAACAAAAGATAAAACAGATCCCAGAGCAGGGAGCCAGAGACCTAGGAATAGGAGAGGGGGAAAAAAGCCCCATCCTATATAAGTGACTGTAAATGGGTCTTTGCTCAGATACCGAGACCTTAGAAGATGCCAGTGGCTTACCTGTCCAAACAGCTTGATCCTATTTCTGCTGGTTGGCCAGTTTGTTTGTGGACAGTTGTCACCACAGCCATGTTAGATAAAAACAAAAACAAAAACTGACTTTGGACTAGGAACTGGTGTTCCTAACCACTCTGCTCTTTGTTGAGGTCCTCCTGAGGTGGACCCCAGAAAGGTGGATGTACAATGCCCACATAATGCATCATCAGTCACTTCTCTTGGACCAGCCCCATATCTAATTCTGTAAAACTTTAGTCATCAGCCCTGCCTACCTGCTACCAGATGATAACCTGACAGAGCCACTCCAAGACAGCAACCAACTTACGGTCTTCAGACTCTATCAGCCAGATAACAGACACAGCAGGGCATGCATCTGAGATGATGTAGTGGATGCATCCCCTGGCACAAAACCCCAATGAGGAGAGATGTGGTCCAGGTGCTTCACTGGCCTTTCTGACTTGAGCCAGCAGGAACTTTCACCTCAGCTTGTCCAAGCACACTCTGGCAATGCAGACGCACTTAAGGCCATAGTGAAAGATGAACACAGCATCTTTAGCACCCACTTCAAATAGGCCTCCATCCCAGGATGTTGTTGCCCCTGTAACTGCAGACGCTTCATTCTCCTCTTTGAGGCTGGCAGGCCAGGAGCCTCCTGCCTCTGCTTTGGGCAATTCAACCCATTAAACCTCATGACATTCTGAATGGGAGCAGTTTTGTTCAAGATGAATTCAGGTATGATGAGACCAATTGTCTCCTTGGACTGTGTCTTAGGGTTTCTCTCTCTGTGATGAAACACCATGACCAAAGAGCAAATTGGAGAGGAAAGGGTTCATTTGGCTTACACTTCCATATTGATGTTCATTATCAAAGGAAGTCATCACAGGAACTCAAATAGGGCAGGAACCTGGAGGCAGAAGCTGATACATAGGCCATGGAGGGGTGCTGCTTACTGGCTTGTTCAACCTCATTTCTTTTAGGACCTGGGGCCGCCATCACAGGGATGGCACCACCCACAATGGTGCCACACTTTACATGCAGATCTTATGAAGGCATTTTCTCAACTTAGGTTCCTTCCTTTCAGATGACTCTAGCTTGTGTCAAGTTGACATAAGATTGGCCAATACAGACAGACTGGTGAAATCAAGGAACTTCAGCACAAAGGACTGGGCTTCTGGCATCTCCTAAGCACTTTTCTGGGAGAAGGGTAAAGCCATCACTGCATACATGGACAGTTGGTATACAACACACACACACACACACACACACACACTCATGGCCACGGGGCCCTCTATATATAGAAAAGGGGCTCCTCACCTCAGCCAGAAAGGAATCTGGCCCTATTAGAGGCCATACAGCTTCCAAGAAAGGTAGCCCTTGTTTTCTGCAAAATACATCAAAAGAGGAACCACCAGAGGCCCAAGGAAACAGGACAGCAGACTTGGCCACCTGGAAGGCAGCCCTAGCACCAGTGAGCCACCTTCAAATCCTGGCCACCCTGCCTGAACCTGGATTCCTCAAGAGCCCAACCTATACATAAGAAACCTTGTTGATCACTTCCCCCTGGTGGAGGTAGGGGGAGGGGGAGGGGAGGGAGAAAAGGGAGGGAGGGTAGGACTGGGAGGAGAGGAGGGAGGGGGTTACAATCAGGATGTAAAATAAGTAAAGTAATGGGTGGTGGTTCCTTCCAGATGAGACATTTGCACTCTCTGCCATTATCAGAAGACAGATGATTGCCAAACTCCACCAACTAAAACTCTGACACAGTATTCCAGATAAGAAGTTTCTAGACTTGAGCTGCCCCTCTCCCTGGGGTCCGACAATGGCCTGGCCTTCAGAGCCACTCACCCTTACTCTGCTGAAGGTCCTAAATGTTGATTGGAAACTACATTGTGCCTAGAGGTCACAAAAGTCAGAACAGGTAAACCAATCTTTTACCTTTTGACCTCCTAAGAGCCAGATGTGCCCCATATCAAGAAGTTCATATGGCAAAAATTACTAATGATCCCCTCCTCAATCCTTATAAGCCTTGCATCAGACCCAGAGGACTATTCATCAGACAGTTCAAGATGCTGTACCCTTTCCCATGTCTGAGTCTGCCTACGAGTTCCAGCCTGGAGATTTTGCACGGTTAAAGAGAATCCCAACATTGAACCTGAAACCAACATAAAAAGTACAATACCCTGTGGTCTTTGCCACCCCTGCAGCAGTGAAGGTCACCAGTGTCACCCCATGAACCCTCCACACCTAGATGAGAGAGGCTACAGAAGATAATGACAGATGGCTGTCACCAGGTCCTCAGAAGCCCTAAAAGTAAAGCTGAAACAAGCTGTGTGACTATGGTTGTGCTAGTTTGTCTTTCCATAGGGAAAGCCAAACCCCCACATCCTCTCCATAAGTCAGGACTTTGAGTATAGGAATTAAGAAAGACTGGAACTGGAGAGTTCATAGCCAATCTATCCAATTAGATCCAAACCACCTTCAAAGTAGATTTCTGTAAAATACTGCACTCAAGGGCTACCAGCGGATGGATCACTCACTCCTGAAAGGGGGCACACCATTGGGCTGTGGGTCCTTTGTTAAAAGAAGGGCTTCTGATCTAGCCAGTACTATACTTGCCCAGCTGATGGACCTCTAATTTGCCAGAAGCCAGGTAAATGCCATTGTTCTCAGGGGCTGTGAAATACAGTCCTTCTGAGGGTACACTGATCCATTTACTGTCCTAGAAAGGAAACCATCATCACCTACCTGTGATCACCAGCAATGAAATCACATATCCATAAAAGTCAGGTCCTCACAGGAAGTTGAAGATCATTGTTGAGAAACCAGTAGAACTTGGGGAGGTACGTTATACCTAAGCGATCCAGACCATTTTGCTAGGTCCAGAAGATACCTACACCTAGAGTCATCTGGACCATTGGCCCAAGCTAACTCATCTTGGTACCCTTGGAAAATAGGCCCCCTAAGATAGTGAGTCCCAGGTCTCCAATTTCTCCAATAATTGCTTTGGTAACCTCAAGGACAAATGTCCAAAACGCATCAGAAACTATTTGCTCAGTATTCAGTATTCAGGACACTGAAAAGATATGAGGCTAATATCAGTTCCTTAGCTATTCTCAACATGACATAGGTCAGGACTTCTGGCTATGCCTAGACCAGAAGTCTCCTTATTATGTTGAGATTGCAACTAACTAAACAAAAAGTTTTCTTCTAACCGTAACTGCTGTAAATGGGGTCAAACTCAGCTCCCCCTGGAGGTCCTCCAAAGGAAGGGTGCCTGTTTAATGTCACCAAGATACTCCATAGATCAGTGCTTCTCAACATTCCTAATGCTGCCACCTTTGAAATACATTCCTCATGCTGAGGTGACTCCCAACCATAAAATTGTTTTTGTTGCTGCTTCATAACTGTAATTCTACTACTGTTGTAAATCGTAATGTAAATATCTGATATACAGGGTATCTGATATGTGTGGCCCCTGTAAAAAGTTCATTGGACCCTAATTAGTTTCCCCTAAGCAGATTTCTGTAGCCATATACAGGAGATTAACTGTAATGGAGGTTGAGTTTAACTAAAGTAGTCCCAGGCCCCAGGGACTACCATGCCACCTTGCACTAATGGCTTAACCAAATGTGCATCTTCTGAATCATTTGCACCAGAGGAGAACCCACTCCTTTACATTCTTATGCATACTATACCAGAGGTGTTCATCTACAATGGAGAAGAGGGTGGGGCCCACCTAAATCTATATTCTGGGCTTCTCCATGCACAACAAGCTGTCCCCATTCTCATTTCCTGCTTGCAGGCATCAAGGAATCTATTGCAGTTGGAAATCCAGCCCGGGGGGGGGGGGCGGTTAAAAAGTTAAGGAATGCAATCCTCAAGTAGACATAGACCTGGCTTCCCATTTGGAAGCTCAGTTAGATTACTTAGCAGAGTCAAAGAGGACTTGAGCTTCTCCTTATGAGGCAAGGAGGTCTCTGTATGACACTGAGAGAAACTTGTTGCTTCTATGCATTCATGGGTAATTAGAGAAAGTTTAGCTGTGGTCAGAAAAGCATTCAAGAAAGAGAGATATGAAGAATCTAACAATCTTTGTTCTTTTGGTCCCCCTGGATAACTACTCTAGTTACAGCCATGGCTGGGCCAAGCTCTAATTATATGACCATGCTTACTCAACTGCTTCCTTAACTATGTGAAGCAGAGAATAAATTCTGTTAAAATACTAGTGGTTAAGGAGGCAATAAAACTCCTAGCCCCAGATGAGTCCATGATTTGACTCATGCCAATAGAATCAGTGTAGAATGTAACAGGCACCAAGACCTTAGTAGGTTCTTAGCCTTTAGCACAACCGGAGACATGATGGCTACTGGAGCCCAGCACATAGGCAGCAACACCTGCAAAAAATAGAATAAAGGAATGGCACTAAATGTACTAACGTTGGCTTTTGGCTTCTGTAGTTCCACTATACCTAACTACTCTTGATACTTGAGGTGTTAACCCAGGGTAATACCCCACAACACATAGACATACACATGTACACACATAAATACACACATGCACACCCCATAAACATACACATATAAGCAAAGTGCAGCAGCACAGGCCTGTAATCCTGCACTCAAGGAGGCAGAGGCAGGCAGATATCTCTGAGTTCAAGGCCAGTCTAGTCTAAAAAGCTTGTCCAGGACAGCCAAGGCTACACAAAGTACACATAAATATACAACATGAACCCACACATAAATATATAACATGATCCCACACACAAAAATTCCTATATAAACACAAAAGTTAAAATGTGCATGTACACACAAACATAAACATACATAAGTATACACACACATAACTATATACATATACTCACGCAAACATAAATATGCACACGCACACAGATAAATGTACACATGTTTACATATAAATAGACATATAGTCGCCCCAAAATATATACATACTCACACATAAACATACTCATGGCCCACAAACATAAACATGTATACACAAAAATATAAACATATACACATGTACACACCTTAACTGTTAACACAAAAAAACCACATAAACATACACATATACACCCACATAAATCTTCCCATGCACACATACATAAATATACTCATGTACATGTACAAAAATGAACATATACATAATTGTTGTTCAGCATCAGAAGGGCCAGTGCTGGCCGGGTTCCACTTCTGGAGGGCTGGTCCAGGCACTGCTTGCCTCTGGACAAGAACAGACAAACCTCAAGATCAAAGGTTCCATTTCT
>OU015743.1:133005697-133029550 GCA_907169655.1 Acomys percivali | reverse complement strand
GATATATTTATGTACACACATAAAAATACACACATAAACATAAACATCAACATGTACTCATATAAATATGCATCTGTACACACACATCAATACACATGTGTACATACATAGGAATATATACATATAATATACACACAAACATACATATAATATATACATATAACATATACAAGTACAAACATGGACACATGTATACACACATGAATATGCAAATATATACACCTAAAACATTAATATACATAAGTACTGTTGTATGTTTACTCACCTCAGATAGGGGGTTCCACAACAAACCGAAGTACAGATACCACCTGAGTCCATCTTGGTGAACCACGAATTGTATTGGGGTTACATATAGGAACATGGGTGAGGGGTTACATCCAGGAACAGAAATGACTCAGAGACATCTGCACCACCAAATCCCACTCCAGCATGGGAACCTGGAACATCTCAGTGTGTTGAAGAGTGTCCTTCCCGGAGCTTTAGTTGATAGAAGGCTCTTTCAGGCAGCTCACCTGGTTTCTGCTTCTTACAGGCAGCTATTCTGGTCTCAGAGTCATTACAGCTTTTCTCCTCTAATAATCTTATTCAACACTCAGTTTTCTTCTATTGGAGACTCTCAGCTTTCGTAGTTTACTCTGGTCAGTTTCAGGGATTTCCTGAAGCTTTTTTTGAGTTATTTATCTTCATTCCTTAGGAGCTGCCCTGAGGGATTGAATGTCTCAATCTCAGAGGGAGCTGTAATGTAACACCTCCAACTCTTACAGTCTTTCTGCGCCTTCTTCATAGTGGTCACTGAACCCTGGAGGGGATAGCTATAGATGTCTACCTATGACTATGAAATAGGCCATCATGCTACAGTAACAGTCAACTTGTTCTCAGGAACGTCCCCAGTTGTTATGAGTTAAAAGTTGATAACAACAGCGATCCGTAAGAATAAACACATATGTTTAGAAGGCATAAGACAGGAACAGCACATCCATCTAGGAAAATAAAACACAAAAGTTGCTTCCCCATTAGGACATATGACCTACTCAGCCACAGGTTTTTGTCCTGGCTTATAGTACCAGGCTTAAACTCCCTCTTGCAGAGCAGGCCTTAAATCCTATAGGAAGGCTGTTAGTGTTACCAACCATAGCCAAGCCACTACTCCAAAAGTAGGAGCATCCTGCCTAGCATGTCACTATTTTCGTACACAGGGTCCATAACCAAGACGGATGTGGTGACAGTTCTCCACCAGCAGCCTGTGTGGCCCCTTCCAGTACTATGAAAGCCACCTAGCAGGATGGGAGTTTCCAGCGAGATACAAATTTAGTCCCTCCATGTCCTGCAGTCAAAGTGTGCAGTGTCTCCAGCACTCCAGTCTAGTTCTCCCATACAACCAATAGCAGGACCATAGCCTTTGTGAGTTTGTGGGGCCTCACTAGGAGGTAGCCAAGCCCTGGAACTGGGGTTTTCATTCAACAACCTTATGACTTTGAGAGTGTCCCTTTCCAGCCATGTAGAATACACTTTGTATTTTTCCCCATTAACCCAGCCTCTGTAGTGTTGTAAGGTAGGCGGAAGGGCCATTGCATCTGATAGTCTTTCTAATGGCTTTTCAAATAAGTAAAATTCTAAGAGGTTTGCATTATGTCATCTATGTAACAGAACCTTTTCTAGTGTCTATCACAGTCTCAACACTGTTTAAAAGTCCACCGTTCAAACCCCAGTGTGCAGCTTTCCTCAGCAGATTCTGCCATCTCCAACAATTTACGGTCTCCTGTTAAATCTAGGCACTTTTAAGGCTTCACAAAATGGCCTCTTTGGGCCCCCAAGTAAAGACGCGCCTGACATATGCCTGGCCTCAGTGGCTTTCCACAGTCATAGAGGGATATTCCACAGCACCTTTCTTGTATCTGTGACTCTAAAGCCAGAAACGTATGGTCAACATGGCCAAGTTCTGGTGTTTGATGGGGCTGGAACCTGGCGTCTTCCTTCAGTCACATTTGCACCAGCTTTCTATTGATAATGGCTTCCTTTACTGACTAAGCTTTTCTTTTTTAATTCCTTTTCACAGGTTGGAAGTTTAGCAGGGTGGGTCCTTGTCCTGAGGTCACCACTCCCTTTGTTCCATTTATCATCAGGCTTTTCTTTTCGTTTTGTTTTGTTTTGTTTTGTTTTGTTTTGTTTTGTTTTCAAGACAGGCTGTTTACGTGTATCCCTGGCTGTCCTGGACTCACTTTGTAGACCAGGCTGGCCTAAAACTCACAGAGATCAGCCTGCCTCCTTCCCGAGTGCTGGGATTAAAGGCGTGCACCACCATGTTGGGCCGTCAGGCTTTTCTTTAAACTTTTTATCTCTTTGAACACTGGACTTAGCCCCTATTACAGTTCATAGTTCTCCTTTTCTCCTCAAATTGGACATTTTGTATTTTTCCTTGCTCAGCTTACTCATTTTCATTGTAGATATCTACAAGAGTAGCTGCTAATATCCACATGACACAATCAAAACTAGGTTGTCTTGAAATTGTCTCTGATAATGTCATTAACTCAAAAGTCAACTTAGCCTCAGACAGATTTTTTTCTCTCTTTTTATTTTTTTCTCAGACAGATTTTTAAGACAAGGCTAAAATGCAGCCACAAGAATGGTCTCTAGCCCACTCACTAATATTCTTCCCCTCTAAAACCTTTGGACCCCACAGTTCAAATCACCTTCAGCATTGTCTTCCAAGTTCCTACTAGAATGGCCCATTAAGCCTCACTTAAAGCATCCAACCATTTATCTAGTTCAAAGTTCCCAAATCTTCTATTCTTCCAACAATCAGCATGGAAAATCCTGTCACAGCAATAGACCCCTCCCTGGTACCAACCTCTGTCTTGGTAAGTGTTCTATTGCTGTAAAAGACACCATGAACATGGAAATTCTTATCAATGAAAATATGTAATTAGAGGCTTGCTTACAGTTTCAGAGGCCTAGTCTATTATGATCAAGACAGGGAATATAGGTACAGGTATGGCAGGCATGGTACCTGGAGAAGTACCTGAAAGCTAAATCCTCATCTGCAGGCAGAGAGAGAGGAAAAGAGGGTGGGCCTGGCATGAGCTTTTAGAACCTCAGAGCCCACCTCCTGTGACAAACTTCCTCCAACAAGGCCATACCTCCCACTCCCTGGTGATTAAACATTCAAATACACGTGCCTATGACGACCCTGCCTATTGAAACCAGCTCAAGTACATTTTGAATTTATACCCATTTAGCTGGTTCAATTACAGGGTCAAGGTGGATGCTGTAAAGGACACTGGTAATAGGACAGCCTGCAAGATATTGGTGTCAGCGCCTGCATACGCCACATCTCATTGCTGTAAGAGTATATGCCACCTTTGTACAGTTTGGTTCTGTGCCATGCCAGAAAGCAGTTTGGTTAGGAAGCCTTCAGTCCATACAGTCACTAAGGTCGAACAGGTTATGGATTCCACCGGTTGTAATGCTTTGCATTTCTCTCCCAGTTGCTGTTCTAATGTTGCACATAAAGATTCTGCTCCTTTCCATGACTGAGACCAAAATCTTACTGGAACCATTTGCTCAGGTTGCTGAAGTCATAGCCCCCAGCTATAGCCTTCTTAAATCCTAGTGACTTCTAACAGGAAGGGACACTGGGGTCCTGGGGCAATTAGCTGCTTAGCCTGTTCTACAAGGACCTTAGCCTGCTCAAGTCCTTTTGAGCCTTTCTTTCCTGATTCCATATAACAATCTTTATCAATTTATACAGAGGATAAACAAGCTTAAGCAAGATATGGTATGAAAATCTGCCAATATCCTGTTTGTATCTTCTTTACATTTACAAGCACTGACTGCTGTGTCAGTAACATTGTCAAGTATCATACACATCTTACTAGACCATAATAGCTCAAGCATTTTTATTTATTTATAGCACAAGGGGCCTGGCCCTTGCACCTTGTGCACACTGATCTTCCATCCCTATTCTTTGAGATGCAGTTGTATGTCTCTCTAAATCTGCAAGACACTCAGAGGTTAACTGTATGCTAATAGGCCGGTGAAAAATCACCCTGCCCCTGGCCTGCCCTGAAGCTTAGAGGATGAATGGCTAAACAATGCTTCAGCTGTTAAAGGCCGAACAATGTTTCAGAGTTAACATTCTTCTAGTCACACTGTACTATTCCAGTACCTCACTGCTCCTGCTCCACTGGCTCATTGCACATGCTCCAAAGACCCTATGGAAGCCTGGCCCTCAGCCTACTCCTCTGATGTCTCTTCCCACTCAAAGACAGCTCCATTTTGTGTTTCCTCCCCCCAATAAATCTCTTATGTGAGGGTTGTTGCATAGTGTAACTTTGTGGTGTTTCTTGGCTCCTGATGGCTAAGATGCTCTTATGCTGGAGAAGCCCTTTCATTGGTTCCAAGGCTTAGATAGGCTCTCCTGGTGCCTGTGCCATCTCCACCCTCCACTTCACCCCTGCCTCTGGGTCTGAGCCACACTGGAACTCTATCTCTCATCTCAAGTCTACCCACAACAAACTCAACTTCCACCTCACTGATTGCTCAGCATCTTATCCACCAGCGGTAATTCAATGTTTCCCCTTTGTTTGGTGTAAATAATTCCCTGAGTCTGAGGAAGTAGCTGCTGAGTACAGTTGACCATCTACTAAATGGCTTGGTCTCCTTCAGTCCTCCTTGAATCAAGGGAATGCCTTTGACTACAGGCTGCTGTGACCTTTTTTTCTTCCCAACCCCTGTCACCTATGGGAATGGTGACATCCACACCTTCTCAGTCTCCCTTAGGATGCCCATTAGAAAACCTCCAGCCTTTCCACCTGGCACCCAACTGAAAGGCCCCAAGCTTATTCACTTTTACAAATTTGGCCTCAATATCACTTATATAACAAACCCAAATGGCCATTCAGTGGCATCCTCCATCCCAATATTATCTGGGACTTTTATAATTATTGCAAGTGATTGGGGAAGTGGAGTTTCCCCATTTCCTACATTCCAGCTTTCTCTTATCTCAACTCCAAGCCCTCTCTATATATGAGACACTCAAAATCCCTCTATAGCCAAACATCATTCCCACCTTGTCATCCAGTTACAAAACCCTACCAATTACATCACTCATGCTTAAAACCTACCTCCTCTCTCCAAAGTCTCATGGGACTTAAGCTTCTTATTTCTGACCTCTTAAGAAAAGGCCTTCTGTGCCCCGCTTCTTTCTCCCCTTTAACACTCCCATATTTGCAGTTTTTAAAACCCAACAGAATTTACTATGTGGCTCAGGATCTCTGACTATTGACTCTGCAGTGGTTCCTCTTTTCCCCATCGTACCCAACCACTATGCTCTCCTTTCTATCATCCCCTCAGGGACCTCTTATTTCTCTGTCCTAGACCTCAAGAATGCCTTCCTTTCCATTCCTCTCAACCCTCAGTACTTTTACTTGGACTGACCCAGGAATGATCCTTTCTACCCAATTCATCTGGCCTATTCTACTCCAACTCCAGAAGTTCCAGGATAGCCCACATCTATTTGGCCAGGCTTTGGTTTCTGATTTACTCTCATTGTTTCCTCCTAAATCTAAAATTATACAATACATAGATGATCTTCTCCTTTGTAGTCCAGCACCACAAATTAATAAGGGTAACACCTCTACTCTACTAAACTTTCTGTATGGCCAGGGATATAGGGTCTCACCATCCAAAGTCCAACTGTCTACCTTTCAGGCCATTACCCTGATAGAAAACGTCAAATTCAGTCACTCACAGTCCCTACCACCAAGGATAAAATTCTACCCTTCCTAGGGATGGCTGGCTTTTTACACCCTTGGATCCCTTCTTTCTCTCTTATTGCTCACCCTTTTATGAGGTGGCCTTTAGTCCCACACACAAGCCTTGCCTTGTACCCATGGCCAAGCCTTTTCATAAGCTTCAACAGTTTCCCAGCCCAAACCATGTATCAACAGGCTGAACTAATAGCTCTTACCAATGTCTTCCAACTAGTAAAGGGACCCCACTCCAAATCAAACTTTTAATGTGACTCAAGCTGATGATTTGACTCTCCTAAATTATGTATGGAGCATTAGTTTTTGCTGGCTTCTTATACCCACCATATTTGATTTCAAATTCTAGACTCCACCTCTTCAGCTGTTTTTCCCTCCACCTGCTCTAACCATCCCTCGTTCCTCTCCTGCTTAGTAAGTATCCCCTCTGGATTTTGGAGCCTGCTACACCCTCCTGGGCAGCCACCTCATGGGCATCTCCCTTCTATGCTCTCTGGGGCCCCACCTTATAGGGAACTATTAATTACTAAGACATTTACTTCTCTCCCCTTATGTGAATCCTATTTCCTTGACTCCTCCCCCTAGAAGCTGCATGATAAGTCCCACGGCTTCTTTAGGGTCTCTCTGTGTAGCCTTGACTGTCCTGGACTCACTTTGTAGAACAGGCTGGCCTCGAACTCACAGCGATCCGCCTGCCTCTGCCTCTCGAGTGCTGGGATTAAAGGCATGCACCACCACGCCAGCTCAGACCTGGTCCCTCTTGTCTCTCAGCTACCTGCAGGAAGTCTCACAGCTTTTCCAAACCATCCTGAGCTTCTCTCTTGTCTCTCAGCTACCATTTGGAGTTTATAAAACTTCCTTTAGAATAGTTTGTTTTGTGACCTTCTCTCTCTTCCTTCATAGACTCAGATCTTATTAAAGATTCACTCTGTTACTACAAACAGCTTGACCTCAGTACAGCCCAGTGATCAAAGCTGGCATGCTCAATATTCAAATTCTGTCATATGGTAACAACTTCTGCCACTGTACAAACAAATGATTCAAAATTGGCTTATATCTAAAGTTTCACTCTCCTCCTCTATTTCTCCCTATTTACACATGTCCAGGGTAGCTCCTACATATGGCTGTTAACATCCAAGAGAGCCCCCACTTCTAACCAACAGCCTGTCCTAATCGGGCCTGAAATTGCTCTATAGCAGGTTATCAAAGGCCAAGCCAGTTCCCTATAGCTTCCTTATATATCTCTTCTTCACCAGGGTGTATGCCCATATCTATGTTTACTCCATTTCTTGTTTCTGACCTTAAACTCCACACATCAGTTACTGAATAACACCCTGCCTGGCCACTTTGGAGAATGCTGGTTGTGTGTCCTTCCCAGGTCAAACCTATGACCACATTCATGGCCTTACCCATTGGTCTGTTAGACTTTCTCAGCCCACTGCTCATTAACTGCTCTGAAGCAAATAGCACTACTATTCCTTATCTTTCCCACTCTTTGGTGCCTCAGACTGCTTTAATTTTTCAGGGACTCATTTATGAGCTCACTGGAGTGTTTAGACTGTAATAATACCTTAATCCTTAGCACTACTACCCAGCCTCTATGGCCAAACATTCACAATGCCCCATCCTTTGTGGTGCTCCAATTTACTGCTGTCTACCCACATGATGATCTGGAACTTGTGCTCTGGTGCTTGGACTTCTTCAACAGCAAATTCAAAACATTTCTAACCAGCCCTTTAATCCGTTTGTTATTTCAGGATTATCAGCCCCTGGCTACAGAACCAGAAACCTGATCCAAGGGCTTAGCAGGACGTAGTCTAATGATAATTTCACCCCATTTCCCTATTCCTGACTACTTATCAATAGGGGAAAAAAAAGGGAAGGGAGAGGAATTTGTTAACATTGTCAGCTATATAATAAAACCTTTTCCAGAGGACAGGTAGAACAAGGCAACATCCAGGACCACAGTCCAATATCAAATAGGGTTACAAAAGTAACCTTGGTGAAGCACTCTGAAGGTTCCTTGTCATCTGTCGAGGGACAGGTTGTCGCAGAAGTTTACAACTAAGAAGATACCAAAGTAGAACATAAGCCAGAATTAATACAGCATGGAAAGGTTCTATCCGTTTGTGTTGATTGCTCCCTCTACAGATCAAAGTTGAGTGCAAAGCTAACTTAATTAGCTTCCTGTAACCCTCAGTCATTCTCTCTGAGCCATGTGGTTTCATATCCTGGAGCTCTTTCTATGGAGCCCCACCCCCCACATTTATCTACTCCAGATAAATTCAGTGGGCCTAACTTAATCTGTTCAGCCCACCTCAGTGGCCAAAGGTGACTGTGGTCTTGCTCTCCCCTGCTGCACTTGCTTACTCCGTGGGTCAGAGAGATTCTGAGTTGGCGCTGATCCTGCAGCTATGGCCTCTCCATCCACCATAACAGCTCTTGGGGGTGTTCCTGGCTGGGCAAACCATCTGGGTAAAAAACTTTTGCTTGAGGAAAATGTACCCTCTTTAGTCAGAAAGTGTAATTCTCTACACATGGAACAGGCTTGATTGTCTTTACCTGCATTGCTCTAACATGGATGTTTCTTGTGAACTGAGCCTCACGCTTTAAAGGAATGGTTCCTGACTTGTGAGTGGAGACCCCACAGGTGTCACATATAGGATATCCTGAATATCACATATTTACATTGTGACTCATTACAGTAGAAATTTATGAAGCAGCAACAAAATAATTGTATGGTTGGGGTCACATCAGGAATTATATTTAAAGGATTGTAGCATTAGGAAGGTTGAGAACCATGGCTTTAAACCCTTCTAGCTCCTTAGCATATAACTTGGCTTTCTATCAATTCTTCCCTTAGGAACTCCATCTTGACATAAATCCTGATACCTTGTCTTCAAGTAACATCTTCTGTTTTACCTTTTTCTTAGCTCCTCTAGCAAGCTTTATGTGTCCTTTATCGACACTCTATATGCTGTTCTAAGTCACTGATATCTGTTAAAGCTTTTCCTACTTTATAAAGATCCTGTCCCACCGACGGGCTCAGCAAAGCTGCTAAAGTCTCCAGGCCCTACTGGATTAACCTTCTTTTTAATTCCTCTGTGAACACAGTTGTATCTGGTTGAGAGAACAGGGCCTCAAACACAACTTTCCTTACTCCTAGTTCCCCCACCCCCAATAGCACCTGTCACTCTGCCGTGGTCCTATAGCCCCTGCTGTTTATGGGGACTTCAGACAGTGATCGCCAAGTGTTCCTAATGGCTTTCGTAAGCCAGTCCTTCATGAACTGATTTCCCTAATAACATCTTAGATTATGAAGACTTTACCTTAAGGAGAGGCAGATAGTTATGTTACTCAGTTTTTCTGCCTCGACAGTAGTCAGACTGATGCTGTCTGTGCCCGTTTCCCACACCCTCAAAAGCCAGGCTGAAACATTCTCTTTCATTGCTTGTTTAAGTCTTGAGCAGGTAAAGTGCTGAGTACTTACATTGGCCCCATCTCCATGCTGAATTACAGATTCTTCCTCCTGTTTTACTAAAGGCTGGCCTTGAGAGGTATCTTTTATTGCTTTTTACCATCTCTCTTCAATATTTTTTATTTGCATAATTTAGTTGCCAAATCAGAGGTTAGCACAGAGGATGCTAGCCACATCTTCCTCTCCTGTTGCAATTTCTCTTTTACTTGAACAAGTTCCTGCTTTACACAAGCAAGTTCCTACTTAGCTTCCATCTTAGGTGCAGATGCATTTCTAACCACATGCAGCAGTGGCCAGGCAAACTCTACCACTGCTTACCAGAAGTCTTGTCTCTTGTGTACTAATCTCAGAGACTGATATTTTCATTCTAAACTTTTAACTGTTTTCAAGGCATCTCCATAGACATGTGGAGAGTCACTCATAAAGCAGGCATGCCACGCTATACCGTACAGACGAAGACTGCTATCCTGGTATGCCTTCCACAGACACGCCTAAGCCTCATGGCTCAGCATTAGTTGCATGCCTCACTACCCATAGCAAGAACTACACAGCTGCTGCCATTGCACACCAACATTCACAATAAAGAAAAGGACAATTATTTCAGAATTTCTTCCATGGAAGCTCCTCCCTCAGGCTTCTCAGCCTCAACAGCGTGTGAAACAACTAAAACCAACTAGAACATCACTAACATGACTCTGACAGGCTTTGCTCTTCTCTTCCATTCCCTCTCCCTTGCTAAAAAACTGTTAGATTACATGCCTAAAGCTAGCCACCAAAGTTTGTTCCGTTATCTGGCCACTTCTTCCTCCTGCAGTTGACTTCCAAGCTCCAGCTATCAAAGTACTGAAGTCCAGCAAACAATAGCCCCCTTTTGCTCACCGAATTAACCTGCCCAACTAAAATTAAACACCTCATCCTAACAAGGGGTTTCCCCTTCCACCTTTATAAACTGCTATTTGCCTTGGGCCATGTCTATCTCTTCCCTATCCAGAGGCAGTCCTTTATCCCCCTCCATGACAAATGCCCTTTCTCCTCTCTCTTTCTCCTTGTCCCTTTTCCCTCTTCCTCTATCTCCTGTCTTTGTCTCTTATTCTCTGCCCTTTGTCCCTATTGGGCGAATGAATCTCCTTTGTGCTGGAAACTTGGTCTTGGGGTGTCTTGAACAGATATCTACCCTAACCAGGACAGCGCAGTCACTCCTCTTAACCCATCTTTGCTTCGGTAAGATTCCTGTTTGGGAACCAACGATGTTATCTGGCAAAACTTTTCCTGGGGAGACACAACACACATGTCTATTCATTGAAGCTAGGCATCCCTTGACAGACCAAAGTACAGATACTACCACAGTCTGTTGGGGTAATCTCTTTGTACACTGTATAAAGATAGTCTCTGTATTATTCAAATGTTGATTTCTGTGCACGTGCAGATCTGATTCAGGCTGGACTTTGGCATTGTCATTTTTACGAAGCATCGCCTGTCTCAATGTTTTGTAAATATTGTTCTTCATCGTGGTCACGTAAAGATCTGAACAGCCAATAGTAGTTGGGCAGGAAAAGAAAAGGTGGGACTTCTGGCTCCAGAGGTGGGGAGTCGGGCGCGAGGAGGGGGAACCACAGAGAGACAGTGAATCTCAGAATCTCAGGAGCGGAAAAGGAGTCACCGAAAGGACACGGATAGAGAAGCCGCAGGCGCCAGAGCACGACTAAGATGGCAGGTAATGAGCCACATTGCCAGGAAAGCAGGCCAGGCCAGTGTTAGAACAGCCGAGTGTCTGCCAAGCTGCAGCGCCCGAGGCTTTTAATAAATCTAAAAGTCTCCATGTCGTTATTCGGGAGCTATGGCAGGTATAGAAAAGACCTTGCGTTTTACAATAGTCCAACTTGAAGAACCATGAGTTTTATTGGGGCTGCATACAGACATGTGGCTGAGGGGTTACTTACAGAAGAAGAAGTGGCTCAGAGAGAGCTGTATCACCGAAGCCCACCCCAGCATGGACACCAACCTGAAGGCAGTTTGACAGGCTAAAGAGTGTCCTTCCAGGTGCTTCAGTTGGTCTAAACTTCTTTCCAGGGAGCTCGGGGGCGGGGGGGGGGGGTTCTGCTTCTTCCAGGCAGAAACAAACAAACAAAACAAAACAAAAAAAACAACAGTCTGCCCTCATGGATTCTTTCTCAAATATTTCCTCCACTAAGAAAAATATTCTTTGCAGCTCAGTTTCCTTTCCTCTTAGAAGGACTCTGCGCTTCTGTTCTTTATTCCGCCAGGGAAGGGCCTAGTGAGTCTGGTCAGTTTTAGGAGTTTTCTGAAGCTCTTTTGAGTTGTTTATCTTCCTGGGTAAGGAGCTGCTCCACAGGACATGATTCAATCATGGAAGAAACTGTTATGTAAGATGTACACACAGAAAATATACGTATAACACAAAAATGTACAGATGTAAAATTCATAAATATGTGCACACACACATAAAAACACACTTAAACATACACATAAATAAATATATACTTCTATACACATTAACGTAACCATATACACACATAATCATACATATGTATATAAAGATTACATGTGTACATGTGTATTGTTATGTTATATACATGTGTACATTTATGTGCATATCCATGTGCATATGTATATATTTGTGTGTATGTGTGGATGTTTATGTGTGTTCAAGTGTATATTTATATGTGTATAAGGGTATATTTATGTTTATATGTGGACATATGTATATTTTATGTGTATACAAATGTGTGTGCTTATGTTGGTTTATGTACATGATTAGGTTAGTGTTTAAACATGAATATTTATGTATGTGTTTACATAGTCTACATTTATTTGTGTGTATATGTGTACATTTATGTATGTACATGTGTATATTTATGTGTATATGCATATGTATATTTATTAGTTCATGTGTATGTTTATATGTAATTACATGGGTGAATTTATTTGTGTATACATATGTATCTTTATGTGAATGTTCACATTTGCATTTTTATGTGTGTGAACATGTGTATATTTGTGGGTGTGTATGTTTGTGTTTGTGTGTGTACATATGTACACTGATCTATGTGTGGACATATGTCTATATAAGTGTGTAACCTTATATATTTTTATGATATGTGTACATGATGTGTACATTTTATAGTCATGTTTTGTTTACATGTTTATGTTTATGTCTGTCTACAAGTGTAGATTTACATGAGTTTAAATGTGTTCATATATGTTCACATGTGTTCCATGTTTTATATATGTTCATGTACATGTTTATGTGTATTACATGTATATAATTATATATGTGTATATCTATGTTTGTGTATAGATATATTTATGTGTTTACATATGTGCATATTTATGGGTGTATATTTATGTATGTGTACATTTATGTGTGTGAACATGACAATATGATTATTTGTATAGATGTCTATATCCATTTGTTCATGTTATTTATGTGTGTATACATCCATATATGTTTATATGTGTGTACATGTGTATATTTATGTGTGTAAACATGTATATTACTCTGTGTACATGTATATGTTTCTGTTTATGCATGTACATGTTTATGTGTGCACATGTGAATATTTAAATGTATATTACTTGTGTATATTTATGTGTATGTACAAGTATATATTTATGTGTGTGTACATGTGTATGTTTTTGTTTGTGTGTACATGTGCATATGTTTATGTTTGTACATATATATTTATATATGTATATTTACTTGTATATATTTATGTCTATGTACAGGTATATATTTATATTTTTATACATGTGTTTATGTACATGTGTATATGTATATGTGTGTATAAACATGTGTATCTTTATGTATGTGTGCTCATGTGTGCTCATGTGTGTACATGTTTTTGTTTATGTGGGAATATGTTTATATTTATCTGTGTGTACAAAGGTATATTTTGCCTCCCTGTGATTTCAGAAAGAATATTCGGTTCTCAGAGAGATTTTCCCTGAACACTATAAAAAGATATCTCTTCATTTGTCAGTGTCTTCTAATTTCCCTTGTAACATTTCCTATCTTCTCTAAATATCTGGGTTATTTATCCATTTAGGTGTTCATCAGTGGCCCCACTGACTTTGCTTTAAGTACCATAAGTGAAAAGTCTCATTTTGTTTATTTTCTAAAGTGAGTGAAAGAGTAAATGAATGAACGGATGGATGAATTCTCCTTGGCCAGACATTTCATGCACATTTTACAAGTACTATACATGCCTTCAGAGAGATTGAGTTCTGCCTTCAGCACTGTAGGCTGGGAGAGGTGCAGCTGAGTCCATAAAATTGGGGACTTTCCTCACCAGTACATTTCATCTTGAAGGGAAATTATTCTGGGCAGCAAACGCAGCCTGGCTAAATAGTATACTAAGTCCCCAATGGGAAACTGGATGGCAAAGATTCCAGTGTTCCTACTTCTTAAAGAGGTAGCATTGCCAGCATGTGGCTAAGGATTACATCCAACTCCAAATTCCAGGCTGCACTTGGGGCATTGCACGCAACCAGTCGTCATCAGAACAGTGCAGTGATTGTTTGGGGGAAGGCAAGGAGACCATAAGCTCAAGGGAAAGCCTGGTCTCCCACAACTTTCTTCAGAGCTTATTCTAACTTGGGATTGATGGAATGACAGAGTCCTTTCTACTTCCCTTACACAATGTGGCCAAATTTGGAAGAATTTTGTCATTTCTCAGGCCCCTGCTGCTGCCTGCAGGCAGCACCCATTATTTTCACTATTCAGAACACTGCCTTCCCCACTGATAATGTAGACTGACAGCAGGAGCCATCTCTGTGATTCTATAGTGGCTGTTTCTGTAGAGACAACTTAGTGATATAACAAGACCCCTGGGTCAGAAGTTGGAAGTGTGAAGGCCCTTGGGCATCCAGCCAGACTTGAGAACTCTCGCTGGCCTTCTGCTCTCTCCTATGTAAGGAGTGGTTTCAGTTTGATGGTGACTTAGAATCTGACCCTGATTTACCTGCCGTTTTGCAGCGTCAGATCCTGTCAAGACCCTTTGTTCTGTAAGTCTTGGTTTATCATCCACACATGATGTGTTTGGAGGGCTAAGGGTCAAGGCGATCCTAGCTGTGTAGGTTCAGTTAAGCTACTTCATCACTGAGCAAAAATGAATATATAAAGCATTGGGCCAAAACCTTCCTAATAGTGACCATTCAATAGTGACATGTCCTGTTTTGACATTTGTTCCTTTTGTGGCCTATTCCAAGAATTGTTTGTTTCTTTAAAGCAAGGGTTTGCTTATCACTTACAAGCCAGCATGAAGTTAATACAGTTACTGTGAAATAGTCAATCAGAGGACATCATAGTCCCAAAGGCCTTAGCACTCTCAGGGGCAACTTAAATAGAATGAGGAGTCAGGTAGGTGACCATTGTGCCAAGCAGTCCTCAGTCCTGGTGCTGCCCTCTGGCAGGCACAGGCTATAAAGGTGGAGAGTCATCAGAGGCAGAGGGCCAAGGGCACAGGATGGCAAGAATGTGACTTCTCTAGAAATTCTGGATGTGGCATCTCAAGGACGTTGTACTTTCCTGGCCTTCAGAGGAAGAAAGACGATTGATGAAAAGCAGACCTACAACAATGTTTTTTAAATGGTCATGGTTAGTAAGGTTTGGGCTCAACGCTTTATAAGTTTGGTGATGCTTTTTCTTAGCAGGAGAACAATAAGAACAGTGAGCCAAAATGACTGAACCTATGCAGCTAGAACAGCCAGGACTGAGTCCAGGGCTCTTTATTACCAAATTGCTGTCTGCCATAACAACAGCAGCTATAACAAATAAATAAATAACCAAAGTGGGGTGAATGCAGTAAGTGGTAAAGACAGCTTTGAACCTGAGGTCTAAGGTCCTTCAATTTATTACCTTGTAACCTTGGGCAAATTATCTGACTACTTTGAGTGATAGCAAACTTCCTTATAATGTGGGAATTATCAATCTTTACTTCACAGAATAATGGTAAAGGACTGAGTATATTAAATGTTTCCTGCTCGTGCCTGACATGTAATAAATGCTCAGTAAATGCCAGTCACTGTTGGTATTATTGCTACTGATATTATGTCCATCTTCTTCCCAGGACTGTTAGAGGAACCTATTGGGGAAGTTCTGTTTGCTGTGTGCTTGTCAGCAATCCTTTTTGCGACAATTATAGCAGTCTAAGGGAAAGTTTTATTCCAGAAACTCAGGCTCCATTCATCCTTATAATGGTTCAAATTCTTTGCTCTGCTGCCAACACTGATGACGAACAGGGTTTGACTCAGTGCCCACTGTGAATGACGTCCTTCAACATCTCAAAGAACTGTGCAGCAAATGCTTTTTTCTGCACTTATTTTAACATCAGAGGAACTTTGAAGCTGGGTTTTAACATTTAACATCGTTATTTAGAGATGGCACTTTTCAATGAATATAGGTTTGTGACCTAGGACACAGTAGGAATGCATAATCTTAGATTCAAGCTAATTCTCTTGTTGGTTGCTACTGATTCTTGAGAACAGTAGATAGTCACTGTTAAAAAATGGAAAATGCGCCGGGCTGTGGTGGCGCACGCCTTTAATCCCAGCACTTGGGAGGCAGAGGCAGGCGGATCGCTGTGAGTTCGAAGTCAGCCTGGTCTACAAAGGGAGTCCAGGACAGCCAAGGCTACACAGAGAGACCCTGTCTCAAAAAAACCAAAAAAAAAAAAAAAAAAAAAAACACCAAAAAAAAAAAAAAAAAAAAGGAAAATGCAGACATATGTGGGAAAAATTTAAAACATCCATAGTGCAGTCTCTCAGAAACAAAGAATGCTTATGGCTCAGGGTATTTTGACTTGGTTCTTTATTCTGTATTATCATTTTACATGTATTGTATAATTTTTATCATACAAGTCATATAATCCATGTTTTCCATAATTTCATATTACTAGAATATTAATTCACTTTCTTTTCAGTTTTGGAATTATTGTTATCGTCTTTACGCCCCTCCCCATGGGTGTGTCTCCAAGCCCAGAGAAAGATGTTGGATCCCCTGGAACTGAAGTCACAGAGGGAGTTGGGAATTGAACTTGTGTCCTCCAGAAAAGCAGCAAGTGCTCTTAACTATTGATCCATCTCTCCATCCCCATGTATTCATTTTGTAGGTACTTCATATTCAGACAAAGCAATATAGAGTATAACATACTTAATCAATTCCTTTTAATTGTTTAGGTTTTTCTGATTTTTATTAACACTTTTACCTCCCTGAGGCTGTTATTAACCTCTGTCTCTGCCGCCTCCTGAGTCTTGGGATCATAAGCATCTGCCGTCGTGCCTAACTTTCCATTATTACACACACACACACACACACACACACACACACACACACACACACACATATATATATATTCATTTTCTTTGGGTAGCTGTAGAAGGAATATCTTGTATATTATATGGATGTAGCACCTGTCAATAATAAATCTGATGGCCTATAGCTTCAGCAGGAAGTTGGAGGAAGAACATCTGGTAGGCAGAAAGGATTCAGGGAGAGAGCCAGGTGCTCAAGATTTCAGCCAGCAAGATGTGAAGAGAATTGACACATGGTGCCTGAGCTCGGGTACCGGCTATGTGGCAGAATATAGATTAGAGCTAGAATATAGATATGAGCTAGCCAGAGAAGAGCCTAGCAATATAACCTAAGTTATTTGTAAAGTAATAATTGAGTCTCATGAGTCATTTTTCTGGAACTTAAGAATGGGATGATAAAAACCTCCTACTACAGGTAGACTCTTAAAAGTGGAAAGCAAGAAGCAAAGAAGAGAATTAACAAGTTCAGGACTTCCCAGAAAGGCTTCATTCTAACATTTTTTACAGTTATAACAACTGTGACACTCTCTGGCCAGTACCAAGTTTAACTAGTTGCTAAAAATTTTGATTCCGTGCAAATCAGTAGGTTTAAAAGGATAGCAATCCACCGTCTTGATTAGCAATGTTGACTACTCCAGCTGAACAGGCAACATTTTGTGTGTTTTAGTCACTTGTGTTTACTTTTCTGGGAGATGTCTTCCAGTGTTTTCTGCTGGGCAGACTTCATTAACAGTGGCTCTGCTAACATTACAGTTGTCTGCAAAGGAAGTCAAGCCTTGCATTCAGCCACAACTGATAGGAGACAAGGTTCCTGCAAGAATACTAAGTGTGGAAATAAGTGGGATAATTTGGGGGCCTTTTCTAATCACTCACTTTTGCTCCCAAATAATTGACATAGAGACTTATTCATTCAATAAGACTTAAGGCCCGAGAACTGGGCCGATGTTCATGGATGCTCCATGCTCTATGCTAGTATGGCTACTTCCTAGCCACATGCCCCAAATTACTTGCTATATTGGTCCCACCTTTGCTGCTACTGTTCCATCAGGTCAGTCCTCTTGGCTACATTCTTTCTCTCCCTCTTATTCCTTCCTCTTCTCTCTACCTGAGACACCCAGACTGGGAACGAAATCCCAAATGTTCTCTGCCCTGCTCATTCATTGGCTCATAAGCTTCCTTCTTAACCAGTCAGAGATAACTGGGGAGTGCTTTTTACACAGCATTGAGAATGTCATAGAAATAACAATGCCCATGTCCAGACTGCAACCTGCTCTTGGGGCACATAAATCAACATCTGAATACATAGTGCACAAGACCATGCCTTGACAAGTAAGAGTCTGTGCCAACACTGATGTTTCAGTGAAGCCAGAAAAGGTAAAGTGTGTTTTATTGAAATATGGGAGAAGCTGTTAGGATGAGCCTCTGCTATCATATTTTTTATGTTTTCTAACTCCCAATGCCTATCTTTTCTTAGATGCTGCTCTAGTAAAAGAGATACATTTGGTGCATGTGCCTCACCTTTCTTCACTGATTACTTTTTGGTCTACTGCTATGTGCAACACGCAGTTGCCTTGTTAACAGATTGAATTATAGAGACACAATTGGCTTTGAAGTCAGGCAGATCTTGGGCAAATCTCAATCTTTTGGAAGTTTAGTTTCCTCTTCTTTTTCAAGCGTAGGTGATAGTCCTCAGCCTAAGGAATGAGTGTGTTTCTGTTTTTGTGGTGCTGAGGACCAAACCCAAAGTCCCATGTATACAAGGGAATCATTCTATTCAGCTTCTGTGAGTGCAAAGCACTTGAACAGGGCCTGCTTCCATCACAAGACTCCTCCTACCTCCAGGATGACTGAGCCGATTCTGTGGGTTTCATGCTGAGCTAGGGCTTCCTAGCACAAAGTAGAATCAGACTAGACCTTCTATAGCATCTGCAGTTACTGCAGGAGATTGTCATGCTACTCAAACAGACTTCAAACTGGCCTTCTCTGGGTGTTTGTAGCCTTATCTGCCATAGTGGGAATGACAGCTCTCTTCTGGGGCAACAGGAAAAGTACTGGACTCCATTATGATACATAATGTCAAGGCCATCTCCTTTGTCTCTTCTCTTTCGAACATGAACATTTTCCCTTCACAGTTTGATGATGCCAGCCTGAGCACAGCCACTCTAAGTTACTAAGGGACCTTGGGGCAAGCTGATTAACTTTTCTGTGTCTGAGCCCACTTGTCTGTAAGATACAGAAAATACAATGCTATAGAGTGAAAGTTGTACTTCTCTAAAGCTTGTGTTGAAATCCTAACGCGATCCCTGTATGGTATTTGGAGGCCTTTGGGAGGCGCTAGGTCATGAGGGCAAAGCCCTTGTGAATGGGATCAGTGTTCTTATTTAAAAAAAAAAAGACCCCAAACAGCTGCTTTGTCCTTTCTATCACAAGAGGACAGTGAAAGGATGGAATCTATGAACTTGAAAGAAGTCTTCCCAGACACACAATGAGCATCTTGGCCATGGATTTCTTAGCCACCAAAATTATGAGAAATAAACTAGCATTGTTTGTAAGTGTCCTAGTCTTTGTTGTAGTAGTTCAGATAGTCTAGAACATTCTAGCACCTACTGGAGGGAATGTCCTGAGGGTTAAATGAAGTAACACATGCAGATCTCTTAATACAGTGTCTGGCACTTTCAAACTCCATTATGTACTATTGATAGCTCTGGCACTGCCTTGATAGCCATTCTGATAATGTTACATAACTAACTTGAACAGATGTATCTCTGATGTTGATATTTATGGTATTTCCCATTTTTAAACAAAAACTAAAAGTATTACTTACAAAATAAGTCATGTTGGGCATGATGTAATCCCAGTATTCAGGAAGCTAAGGTAGAGGACTGTCATGAATTAGCTAAACTGGACTATATATGGAGTTCCAGGACTGCCCAAATTGCAGAGAGAAACCGTGTTTCAGAAAACATAAAACAAGCCATCTTATAGCTTGTGGTTTTGAGCTAAAGCAAAGCAGTGAATTCAAATCTTTGGAGCTAGTGAGATGGCTCAGATGAAAAAGGTAATCACTACCATGCCTGCCAACCCGAGTTTAATATATAAAACCCATGTAGTGGAAGGAGAGAACCAGCTTTCCCCAAATGTCTTCTGACATCTACCTGGGAACCAAGGCACACATGCGATCATGTGTGCACACACAAACACAAGCAAAATACATTTTAAGAAAATTAATAAAAAGAGTCAATGTTCAGCAGAGTAATAATGGCATGTTTAAGTTATCTGACAGGCCTTGATTGGTGGTTATATCTGGGTTTCTAGCCCTTGGGAGGTTGAGGCCAGTCTAAGCTACAAAGGGAGTCTGTCTCAAAAAATTGTCTTAAAAACTTCAACATTTCCTAGACATATTTCTGGCTAATTGTCCGACCTGAGAAGCCCTGCATGAAATGGCCTTGTCCAAGGCACAGCAGACCTGGATCACTCTGCAAGGTCTTCTAGGCCTTTTTGCTCTGTGATCCTCCTGGGGGGTGGGGGGTGGGGTGAAGCCAAATCAGCTTTTCTCCTCTGGTGGCAGAGAATCTCTGATACAGCACAGCTCAGGGCCAACCCAGCAGTTTTGAGATACCATTTGGAAATATTCAGTAGAGCAAATGTCAAGCCATGTCACCTGATCTGGAGTTTATGGAACAGGTTTCTGCTGCAGTCTTTCAGCCAGCAAAATTCAGAGTTAGCAATAGCAATTGACATATGCAGAGTACAATTTGTGTGTCAGGCTCTTTTAAAACAAACAAACACACAAACAAACAGAGTTCCATTCGATCTGTTCAAGGAATTAATGGCCTCATTTTATAGACAAGGAACATGAGGTTCAGAGAGGGTAAAGTTTTCCCCCAAGGAAACTTGATCCAAGTCTGTGGCTCTGAAGACACAAGCTTTCCCTATGAACACAACAGGGTCTCTTTTAGTTTAATCCACATGTGTTAGTGCTCACTGCTAGGCACTGGAATAGAGCCTGATGAAACAGACAGGCAGGGGTTTTAATCACAAGCTCTAGTCTGGAGGTTGATGAGTGCCCAGGAGAAGTAATTAAGTCATGTGGGTGGTTCATTTTATTTGTGGTATTTATGTCTAAAAGCCATCATTAATCCTTTTAGGAAGAGGCAGGGGTTGAGAGATCAGGGCTACAAATAAAGGCCAGTAAGGGAATAGGGAGGGCTGAACTCCCACTCAGAAATCCAAGTCTCCTAGAAGCTGTGGCATTTTGGTTGGGGAAACCAAAAAGAATACAGGGGAGGGGTATGCCATGTCCACTCCCTTCCTAAAGACAAGTAAAACCAGAACCTTGGTCAGTGCTTGCTACAAATTAGTCTTCAGAACCTTTACATGGCCCTCTCATTTTGCCCCCTGTTTCTTACATAAGTAGGCCTAGCGACAACCTCATATTCAAAGACAGAAAATTCACACAACACACACACACACTTACACAATGCATTCATATGTTAAACATATCATGAAAATACATACAAGTTCTTATATTCACAGACTTACAGATACATACAATTTTCACAGAGAGACTTACAAATGTGTTTATGCTTTCATACACAAGCTCAAACATATCCTCTCCCCACCCACTACTCGCTCAGGCAAATAAATGCATGCTTTCCTTAACACACTTGAGTTCACTCACAAATCTCATCCTGCCTGTCTGGTTAGAGGCGAATGACTAATGGGAAACCATGCACAAAGGCAAGCATCCTAGGAGGGGCCAGGACTGGGTTTACAGAGAAGCTGGTAGGATAATATTAAGCCATCAGATGCCAAACTTGTCCTGCCAGGCTGCACCTAGAAGTTGCGTGGCCGAGACTACAAAATCGGACACTGCACTGGATCCCGGGTGATGGTGCTAGTCTGCCTGCCTCATTTCCAACTTCCTCAAAGTTTAATGTCATTCAGGGTCAAGCCCTGTTATCAGTCCAACCCCAATGCCGGCAACAGGCAGGAATCTCTAGGGACACAGAGGCGGTGCGGGCTGCTTTCCAACATTAGGCTTGTTCTGACATAGTGCAACCCCAAGTGGTTAGTATTAATGACGTTTTTTACAACAGTAGGCCAAGCACCGGGTTAAGCCCTTCATGTACATGATTTCATTCTCACAACAGCTCTGGGAGGGGTGGGGGCGGGGTGTTCCCTCCCATCTCACAGTTTAAATGGTTGAGAAAACTGATTGAGCCACAAAACCACTCAGCAAAGAGACAAGGAGATGGAATTCAACCTGGTTGCATTCTATCCTACCCTAGGTTCCGGGCATAAAGTGTGCATTTGAGTGTGTCTCTCTAACGCCAGAAGCTTGCATCTCCTGCTCAGGATGGGGCTCCTGGCTGCCCCGTGCGCTTAGTCCAGGGCTAGGCCCTTGGCAGGTGTTTGCTGCGGGCAATGGAGTTAGTTGGCTTGCTGAAGCTGTCAGCAAGAGCTTCAGTTTTCCTATCTCTGAAATGGAGATGGCATAGCTGACCCAGCCGGGACGAGGCCAGGCTGTCTGGAACAACCGAGTTAGCGCGGAGCTCAATCTATATCATCTCGGGCACCTCCCGCGTACATCCCGGGGATGCAGCCCAGTCCCCACCCGAGCCCGGGTGCGGCTCCAGCGTCCCCATTGTTCACAAGGGCGGAGATGCTACCCACAGGGGATCCCCGCCCCGAGTCCAGCTAGCAGCCCAGTGGAACAGATGACTTGGCCCGGCGTCGACCGCGCGGGCCGCGTCCTTTGTCTGCTCGGCGGCGCCGGGTGCCCCAGGCCCGCGCCCTACTCGGTGGGTAGACAAAGCCGCGGCCGCCGCGAACCCAGCCCGCACTAACGCCGCTCGCGCCTCCCGACGTCCCGCCTTCTCCCCTCTGAGTCCGCTGATTGGTCCGCGCTGCTACAAAGAGGCCGGGAAGCGGGCGGGTCACGTGGGTTAGCGCGGCTTCCTATTGGTCAGACTCGGCTGCCTATCGGGGAGGGTGGGCAGTGCGCGCTCCGCCGGGTCGCTCCCTCCGTGTTGAGGCCCGCCCGCGGGGCCGGCCGCCTGTCAGAGGGAGGTGGCAATGGTGCGCCCGGTGGCGGCAGCGGCGACGGAGGCTTCCTTAGTCGGACGGTAGGGAGAAGATGACTGACCGACCGACTGGATGAATGAATGAATGGCGGAGCCGAGCGCGCCATGAGGAGACTGCCGAGCCTGGGCGGCCTCGCCCTGTTGTGCTGCGCGGCCGCCGCAGCCGCTTCCACAGCCTCGGCGGGGAATGTCACCGGCGGCGGAGGGGCCGAGGGGCAAGTGGTCGCGTCGCCCAGCCCGGGGCTGCGGGACCAAGCCAGCCACCCCTTCCCTAAGGCCGCGGCTCCCACGGCGCAGGCCCCGCGGACCGGCCCCTCGCGCACCACAACCCGCAGAACCGGGGCTGCGACCCGGCCAACCGGCTCCCCAGAGACCACCCTTCTTCGAACCACCGCACGACCCGCAGCCACCCTCTTCCTGGTCCTCAGCCCCTCGCCTTCCACCCTTTCGGAGGAGGGACGCACCCCCGCCACTACCGAATCATCACCCTCCAGACCCGCGCCCACCACTCTGGCGAGCACAGCTGGCCAGACGCCGACCATCACCTCTGTAGTCACCACCGTTGGGGCTGCCAGCACTCCGGGGACCCCAACCGACGAGTCCCAGGACAGTAAACGCAGCAACAGCAGCAGCGTCCCGCCCACCGCACCTGCCACCGAAGCCCCTGCTCCTCCTACTCCAGGTGAGTCTCCGTGCTTCTTAGCCCCCTGGACCTTCCCTAGCCACTGTCCATCTTCACGCCAGTCTCTGTCACCCTGTCCTTGTCGCTTCTCGTCCTAGAGACTCCAAAGGGAAGATCCAAGCTCCAGCTAGACTAAATCCCCAATGCCTCCAAATCTAGAAAGTCTTTTGTCTCCCCCCAACCCCCGCCCCCAAAGCTTGTCTCCATCCAGAGAGAGCAACTGCTATATGGAGAGCTTAGCGTCTCTTCCTAAAACAGGGTTTTCTGGCCTTTGTCAGAGTCCCAGGACGCAAACTTTTGTACTGGGTCCGCCCAGAAGGCCACCCCGCCTGGGTTATTTGGGGGAAAGTTTGAAATCTAAAATGATGGTTTATCAACACACAGGTAAAATATCTAAAGGGTTTCCTCCAAAGCTCCGGTTTCCTTGTTTGTTTCTTTTTGGTGGTGTAGTTAATAGCTACTCTGTGTGTGTGTGTGTGTGTGTGTGTGTGTGTGTGTGTGTGTGTGTGT
>OU015743.1:132979073-133005687 GCA_907169655.1 Acomys percivali | reverse complement strand
TGTGTGTGTGTGTGTGTGTGTGTGTGTGTGTGTGTGTGTGTGTGTGTTGGGAAAGATATAGAGTGAATTTTGCTTAAAAGATCACACTTCAGGCCTGAAATTAAAAATAAAAATGGCATTGTAATCCATGTTTTCTCTGCAAATAAGTGGATTTGGTAGGTCATTTGGGACAGGTGTGTATCTAGGTTGAGCATGTTTATAAATTAGGTTAAATCCCTTCCTTGCACTACTTCATTCTGTCTCAATTCCAAGGTCAGTGCTTGGGCAAATGCCATTTAAGCAGCGATGCCCATTTTTGCCCTTTTAAAACTAGGATGTTCCTTACTGCTGATGCTGACATGACAATTTCTGTTTGAGCTCAGAGTAGGAAATATAGCTCTTCTACTGGTGAAAGTCTTCAAGAAAAGTTAAGGGACAACTGCTGTTCTTTCACCTCTTTTTGTCTTAAGTGGGCCAGGAACTCAACCAATCAAGCCGACATCTTTAAGAAATTGAGCAAGTTTCTGAGATCTTTTGCTTTGCCTTGGGTGGAAATTTGCCCAAAGCGCTTGTCTAGCTTGCTCTGATCATTGACCTACTTTTTAGGCTCAGTGGTTTACTGTGGAATCAGGTATGGACTTTGGACTATAATTGAGTTGGTAGAGGATTTTCCCAGGTGGTTAACTCTTGAATTGTATGTTGGAGCTTGGCAAAGGCGAAAGTAAGTAGGAATGCAGGTTATTCACCCCAGAAAGGCCACATTTGGGTCTCATTTAGCTTCAAGGAATGTATTAAGTAGCTAGTTTTTAAACCTGTGATGTCTTTTAGCTTTTATAAAGTGAGGTTGACATATTACTAAAGTTAGACTAGTACTTAACTGTAGACTCGAGTCCATTTTTAGGTTTGAATTCCAGCTTATTGCCCCCTTTTGTCTATATAAGTATGGGCAGGTCATTTAATCCTGTGGTCTCACTTTCTTCAACCTCCAGATGAAGGTTTTCATAGTCCTTAATAGGTATCTCCTGCAAATTATGTCAGTTGAGCCGAGTGAGGAACCAAAGAGAAGAGGATCAGGGGTTTAAAGTCAGCCTTGGCTACCTACCACATTTAAGGCAACCTGGACTACATAGCAAGACACTGTAAAGAAAGAAAGAACAGTGGAAAGAGGTTAGAAGAGGAAAGAAAAGAGTTCACCAATGACTGCCTACCTAACTATTGCTGAGAATAGTTCTTCATGCTTCATAAGCACCACCTGTGTTTTGTGTTTCATTTATGACCAGCTCTTTTTTCTGATTAGCAAAATATTTGAGAAGCTAAGTGGGGATTTGTGATTTTTATTCTTTGCTTTAGTAAATAGAAAAAGGGTGAGTTAGAATTTCTGGACTTTTAAGGATGGTATTCAAGTAGCAGTTGCTTACTTTTGTTAGTGTGTGATAAATAAACACACAGTTGATGTCACTTCACTTTTGTCATTTTTAAAACACAAAGATATGATATGCCAATGTGGGTGATATCCATGGGAGGTCTCCCCTTCTCTGAGGAGAAAGGGGAGGTCATAGGGAGAAGGGAGGTGGAAGAGAGGCACTGGGAGAAGAGGAAGGAGGGAAAGTTCCAATGGGATGTAAATTAAATAAATTCGTTAACGAAAAAAAAAAACCCACAAAGATAATTCTTATTGCCAAAGAGATAATCAGAGGCCTATGAGAAAAAGGTAAAAGTAATTCCTTCACTGCTATCTAGTTCCAGTCTCTAGAGATTACTCCTCTTAGCAGTTGTTACATCTTTAAAAACATTTTTTTCTGGGCATATATCAACACAAAAATATTTTTAAATAATTTTTAGGGCCCAGAGGTAGAGACTTGTTTAGTTGTGAGTAGTCCCTGTCACGATCAAAACTTGACCAATTAGTAGTTTGTAATATTAAAATAGAAATGGTTCTATACATATTGTTTCATCTTGATGTATTCACTTAGCTATGTAACATAAAACTGAAGTTTTTTCATATCAGTACCTAGGATCTACTTTTCTGCTTCCAATAGTTGTATTTTTTCATTGTAAATATGTACAGAGAAAGCAGACTTGTTTAACCAGCTCCTTATTATTTCATTAAACCAGTTCCTAATTTATACATACATAGGATGCTTTTAAAATCACAGAGAAGAATGTATTCTTGATAAATCCATCATGATTAATTATATTCTCTGATAGTTTGATACCAAATCAGTACTTAGAATTCAAATCAGTTTTAAGTGAAGCAAAGCTGGGTTGATGTTTATTTACCATTTGAACTGTTTTTAGTAGTTTCCATGGGCTAACATCTGTATGGCTATCTTTGTGTAGCAAGCACTTAAGAATATCAAACTGAGGTCATTCACCTTTGTGTAAGTAATGTGTATATTTATACTCTTCTGTGAATTCATTCTATTGTCTATGTTTAGTTCTCAATGGCTTAAACTGACTTTGTGGCCTACAGTAGGCAATTTTAGCTTTATAGTGATATACCCACGTGGGACTTTTTGACTGTAGCATGGGCTCCATTCTATTTTAGATAGTAAGCTCTTCAAAAGAGGAAAACTGTATGAATTTGGGACAGCTGATTTGGCTTGCAAAGCTGTATTTCTTGCCCTTGGGGAAGATGGTTGTAGAATTTTATTTTAACATTTCTATGAGAACTGGTTACCATTCACTTTATCGTTTGATTGGGCAGGTCTTACAGGTGATATATGAACCACTAGGAACGTCTCTCTTGGAGTTTTAGCTGAAAGCTCTTGCCTACTGGTCAATTAGGATGCAGTTGTTTACACAGGGACACTGGTCTGCAAACTGAAACTAATTACCCAGCAGGCAGGCACTTTCCTCTCACAAACCTGGTTTAACACTATACTGGATGACGGGTGGAGAGAAATGCTGTGATCCTACTAGAGAGTAATAATCAGCATTAAGGCTCCAAGATAATGTCAAATGCTTGCTTGTTTGTTTTAAGTGGGCTTCTGAGGCTAGTAGGATCTTAGAAGCCACTAAAGCCCAGCACTGACTCTATATTTTAAGAAATACTTCTATAGACTGAGGTGAAACATCTCTCTCTGCCTGTAGCTAACATTTAACTAGATGGATTCTGGCCTTTGGAAACATGTACAGCAAGTCTGCCTTCTCTGTGTGCTTCTTAAGATTTGGGGGAATGTGGTCGTATTCTTGAGTCTTAACTAGATAACCTCAGCTTCTTCAATTGGTCCTTACTTGACATGGTTTCATATTTCTTCACTATCCTGGTCACCTCTATTCTGAATCTTTTCAGACTTTGTGTGACAGAGATAAACCTAATAGTCTAGACATACTCCAGCATAGCTCACAATAGCTCATAGCAGAGAGAGTGGTTACCTTGTTCCTTCTGGGTACAATACTGATGATGTATTTAGTTCTCTAAGCACAGCTTTTTTTTTTCTTCTTTTTTCTTTTGGTAGCCAAATTGTTAAGTTGACTCACTGAATACATCAAGATATCAAACTATCCTAACTTAAATATTTTTAAAAATGTGTTGGATAAGTAATTTTTAATCTGGACTTAGAAATTCTTGTTATTTTTCTAAAATATAATCTGAACCATTTACCAAGCTCTTAGGATTGACTATGTTCAATTCAGATGTTTTTAGATCACAAATTGTACTCCACCCAGGTTGTTCACATGACTTCCAGGGTGTTCCTACAGACTAAGTCTAAGGACTAGTCAGGGCAAGTTACACCACTTACACCACCAGGAAGAAGAAATGTGTGGATGTTAAAACAGTTTGGAAAGGAAGGGGACAGTAGTTTAGATTAGGTCTCAGGTGTCTCTTTTAGCCCTTAAGTTCTGTGATATGCATAATTCAAGGTACATTTACAACCTAAAAGGATCTTAATTGTTTACTCGTGATCCAGACTACAAGAATAGGCTTTGTTTAAACAAGCTTCAGAATCCAGTTTGAAATATCTAACATTACAAACAGATTCTATTTTATATGTTTTAGTCGCTTGATTTTAAGGTAGGGTCTAGCTTTATAGCACAGGCTGATCTGAACTTGCTATATGGCTCAGGCTGACCTTTAACTTGTCATCCTCTTGCTGCTACCTCCTGTGTGCTTGGAGGTGCCACCATGCCTAGCACTTTAGAGTCCATTAAAAAAGAACATTCTAGAAACCCAGTATTCGCCTAGCTGGACCAAAAAATGCTTTCTTTAGCCCAACAGTCTCTACTGTTAAAGGTGAGTCTTATTATATGTGGTTATTTGTGACTGTAGCATTTATTTTATGGAAATACAAACTGTATAGGCTCCAAAGATAATACAGGTTCAGAGTCTTTTATCAAAAACCTATATGTGTGGATACATTGAAGAACTTTTCAGATTTTAGAAACTTAACCAATACATCCTGGTGAAGCTGGGAGAATATGTAGGAATGGGACTCAGGAAGACATCCATCCTGGCCTTCACGTTCAGACCATGAAAAGCCTTGCATTTGTTGTCATGCATATTCAGAGAGGGGCTTGCAGGACAGACTCTGTGGTTCTTTATCTGTCTTGGAATAGGTACAACAACCTCCCTCCCCACCGTAGATAAGGTTTTACTATGTTGCCCTGGTTAGCTTTGTTAGCTTAAGCCATTCTTCTGCCTCAGCCTAGGTAACGAATTACAGGGGCTCATTGTTGTGCCTGAATTCATAATAATTTTCTTCAACATTTGTTGGGCCCAGGCCTTGCATCAGCTGGCTAATACTTATAATCCACACTAGAGCCCTAGCTTTGCTTGTGTACATTTGACAAAAGCAGAGTCCTCACTCAACCCTGCCAAATGAGGACAGAAGAAACTTGTGGCCACTATTTTTCTGTGTCTGCTTGGGAAGGAGACTAGCTGTCCCAAGAAAGGCTCTTCTGTCTTGGAAGAGGGGCTCTAGGACACAGATACTAAGAGTAGTTCAGACCTGGGGCTTCTCTGTGAATCCTGTTTACAGGCTTTATGGGTTACCCCTCATTAGAGCTATAGGTTGGGTGCCTATCCTAAACCCTATCCCTTCCCAAGAGTAGGTGTAACTTGATCCTAGAATTGGGCTCCCTTCCCTATAACTTTATACCCTAAGAACTGGCATAAGTTAGAGGGAAAACACAGGCATTTGTGTAAAGATAGGTGAGCATGGGGGCCTGAGAATGCCCTGCACACCCTTCTGCGTCTCTTCTGCCTTAGGGCCAGAATGAAGTAGAAGAGTGAGTAAATGTTAACACCATGAAGAGACTACGAGTGGTTGGGGCCTCACCATGGTTTTGTTAGAAGGGGTCCACTTAAGGCTAATGAAGTTTAATCTCCCTTTGATTCTGTTATTTTGGATTTAGCATTAGGTGTGAGGGTTGTAGATGACTATAATAATAATTGCGAACGTTTTTGTGCTCCTGGCACAAAATGTCTTACATGTATTAACTTATTTAATTCTTAGAACACTGAGGTACTAAGTTATATGGTATGATCCTTATTTTTTCTTGTGCTGGACATTAAATCAAGCCGTTGCATATGATAAACACATACTCCTCCTTTGAGCTCTAACTTCAACCCCTGTTTCATAAATAAGGAAACTGAGGCCAGAGGTTTGTTGGTATTTACTCTGTTGCATGCTGTTCATCCATCTTTCACTTTTTGTTTTATGATGGTTTATGCCTATGATAGGACATCATAGTTCATCATTTTGATTACGGTTTATCTTGCTTTGATGGATGCATTTGTCTCAATTATCATTAGGTCCAGGCATAGGGACTTCTTACATTTACTATATGTTATTCCTTGCCTTAGTGCCTAGTTTTGTGCAGAAATTCCTTATTCTGATTTGTCTCTGGAATAATATAAACTTCCTAAAATTAGTTTAGAATCTTTTGAATAAAGTCTCCAGGAAGCCTTCTGGCTAGTTGAAAATTTACACATTGAAATAATCTGACTAGGTCTTTTTATCTTGATTTAACTAAAGACTCATAAAATTAAAGTGCATTACGTTTCATCTTAGCAATCTAAACATGTGTGCATTACCTTCTAGACATCCTGGCACCCTTATAAAAAGAGTGGACCAAAGTATTACAGTGCTGTTTTTACTGATGGGTAAATTATGGCTGGAAAGCTTACTGCTCAAAGATCCTTCATAGAGCAGAAGCAAATAGAGATAGATGATCTTGTTTAGCTGAAAGAATGTTAGGTGGTATTTTTACTTACATATACCTTAATATATGCTTTTTGCCTTGGTCTTGATTTTTGTTTTCTTTATATAAAAATCTGTATTGTTAATTTTGACATTATTTACAGGTATTTCTATGGCTACGTTTAGGTCTTTTTAAAGTATAGATTTTAGTTTATCTGTGTTTTTTTGTTTGTTTTTTCTTGCTTTGTTTTTGGTATGTCTGTGTAAACATCTATACCATCTACATGTGTAACTTTGAAAGGAGATTTTGTTTTAATTTTGATAAAGAAGATAAAGGTTATGCCAGGATCCAGATATCACAATAAATGTTTGCTCAAAAGTAGTAACATTTTAGGTCTTTCTACTCAAGTACATCCAATAAATTTATGTCAAAATAGTGTCTCTAGTAATACTATTCTTGCACGGGTGACGGCCAGAGAGCTCTTACCCTGCTTTCCCTCTTCTTTATTTGCCTATGTTTTCAGTGCACATTCCTCCAAGGGTTCCTCTGCTCTGTCTCATTTCTGTGCCCTACCCCTTTCTGTGTTATTTAAGGAGCCAAATTACCCTCTCTAGTGAACAGTTTACCACTTTGTCCTCCTTCAGTGCCTCCTCAAAGCCTGATTCTTCCTAGAGATCATTCTAGATGAACAAAAAGTCCTTGAAGATACCAAAAAGTCTTGGTATCAGGGTGCCCGGGTTGAACCCTTGTCATACAGAACAAAACCTGTCCTTTTTCCTGATGATTTGGGTTTAGTCTACTTAATTTAGATTTTTAACCCTACTTGATAAGGAAATATCATTTATATAATAAGTATATGTATATCCTTTTATTTTTCAGTACATGGTGCTAAAAAATAATGGAGAAAATATTTTACCCTGGTCTTTGTTGCTGTATTTTGCTTCTTAGTACTGTGGATCAGAGTCCTTGAGAAATAATTCTGAAGAGATCATTCTCAGAAGATGCTCTCTGAGATAGGAAACCTCCTGAGGCCTGACAAAACTTAGGTATAGGTGATGTAATGAATTAATATGAATATATAGACATATTTTTTTTCTGTAGGAAAGATTACTGCAATACTTGATAAGAGCTGAACAAAAGAAATTGGGTCTTTTCTCCATTTTTATCTTGTCTAAATGATTTTAAACATACACTTAAAAATTAATTTTAATTAATATACCAAATAGTATATTAAATTATCTTTCACCTTGTATAAATATTAATTCAAAGTGATCCAAAGACCTTAATTTAAAACCAGAAATACTGCAGCTTTTAGAAGAAAACATAGGGGATACCCTTCAAGATATTAGGGTAGACAAGAACATTTTAATAGAACATTAATATCATAGAAACTAACCTCAAATATCAGTAGATAGGACTTCATGAAAATTAAGTTTCTATACAGCAAATGATCAAACGAGGGGCTAAAATCAAGAATTAACAAAGAATTGCTGAAATTAAATACAAAGGAAATAAAATGGCCATTTAACAAATTGGCAAATGAAAATATGTACTTTTCAAAAACAATGAAAAAACCCAAAAATGGCCAATACCTTTTTTTTTTTTTTCCCAAAAAATGCTCAGTATCAGGCAGGGCATGGTGGTGCACACCTTTGATCCCAACACTTTTGAGGAAGAGGCAGGCAGGAATTGCTGTGAGTTCGAGGCCAGCCTGGTCTACAAAGCTAGTCTAGGACAGCCAAGGCTGCACAAAGAAACCCTGTCTTGAAAACAAACAAACAAACAAACAAAAAGATCAGTATCCCTAGCCATTGGGAAAATGTAGATTAAACTATTTTAGAAACCACCTTATCCTAGTCAGAATGGCTATCATAAATAAATTTGACAACAAATACTGGGCAGGATGTTGAAAGAATTTTTATTCACTGTTGGGGGGTGCAAATTAATATAACCATTGGAAAATTAGTTTGAACATTTCTTTAAAAAATGAGAAATAGAACTACCACATGACCCAGCTATTTTACTCCTGGGCATATACCCAGAGAATTCCATATCCTACCACAGAGATATTTGCACCCTTGTGTTTATTGGTACTTTATTCACTATAATAATCAACCTAGTTGTCAATCAACAGATAAATGTGGAGTGAAAAATTGCTTTACATATAAATGGAATACAATTCAACTGTAAAGAAAAATGTTATCACAAAACTAGGAAGGAAAAGGACAGACTTACAACATATAATATTAAGTGAAGTCTCACAGTCTCTGAAAGAAAAATAAAAACGTGTTCTTTCTCATATCCAGAATCTACCAATAATATCTGTAAATATGTAAGCATTGCATATTGTCATACAGTACAGTATATAGAAAAGAAGACAAGAAAGGCTAAATATTATATTGGGGTTGAGGAAGGATTGAATCCAGGTAATGGACACAAGTTATGAAAAAGGATATAAAGCTAATTGTTTTGCTAGTTCCAGTTCTGTCATGTTGTTTTCATTTTTGATGGTAGACAAATGCATAAAAATATATTTGGTAGTGAGAATGTAAGATGTAGTGTAAAGCTCCAGAGTTTCTGTTCCCAGCACTATTCTAACGATATAGAAGTTCATTGAGTTGTACAGTTTGGGGGTCTAGTTAATTTTGCTATGTGCTTTTTTTATTTACAATTTTGAAAACACATAATAAAATTTAAGAAAAATAAAAAGTTAATTTATTGAGATGGAGACAGTTTGACTGAACAATATTTGAATTCGTGGCAATTTTTTGCTGCCTTTTGCCAATAGAAATCTATGATTGGTTTTTTTCTCTTGAAGACACAGAGCTCCCTAGAAGATAGTTTTCAGTCTGCCCATATGTTTTGCAATTAGATCAGATGGGGTTGCTTTTATACTGGTAATAGAACAGCTGTTCTATATGATGTCTTGCCAGGGAGACAGCTAAGCGCCAATGAAAGGAAAAATTTATTCATTTGGAAGAAGGAATGTGTTCTGCCTAGTCAAAGAGAAAGTGATAAGGAACAGGAATGTTTTCAACTTGCAAGAGGAATGTTAAACAAATTTTAGTTAGTCAACATTAGGCCCTTGCGATAACTGATTTTGAAAGCTTGTTTCAGTCTTGCGTGGTTCTTAGCAACTAGCATATTTCCAGTGATCTTCTTATATTTTCACAATTTACTTTAAATCTGGTGCTTTTCCTTCATGAATGTGGGCACAGAGGTGAGCAGTGAGAAGGACATGATAGTCTGGAGGTCCTTTTAATTTTAATGCTCATTAAAGACTTTTAAAAAGTATATTCTAGGAAATGTTTGGATGTTGGCCACTCTGAAGTAAATTGCATGAACTGAATAGCTTTAATTTTTTTTTATTTTTTATTTTTTTATTTTTAATTTTTCAAGATAGGGTTTCTCTGTGTAGCTTTGGCTGTTCCTGGACCAGGCTGGCCTCAAACTCACAGAGATCCCCCTGCCTCTGCCTCCCAAGTGCTGGCATTCATGGCATGTACCACCATGCCCGACTCTGAATAGTTTTTATGTTATCTTCAGTCTTGTCAGTCATTTATAGAAATATAATCCAGGCGTGGGAAGGATTACTAGGAATAATGGGGGGCAGTCGGGGTGGTCAGCATTCCACACTGTTTCTGTTTTATTTTCCTTTTAAGGGTTGGTTAATAGAAGATACCAGGCCTTTGTTGCTATACATTTCTCATTTGGCTTTGTGTTCCTTCAGCCCAAGTTCTGTGTACAGCATTAATGGTATAACCCCCCACCACTGAGCATGTGTGGAATAATGAATAGCTAGACAGTATATCAAACATACAAAGCAATTTAGCTGTTGGGTATTATTATACTGAATTGTTGGTGTATTGCCTGCAAACCTATCCTGTATAACTGGTTTTAATTTTTATGTTAGTTTGTTGCTTCAACTTGTCCACAAATGCAAGACTGAGTGGTCCAGTTAACCAGTGGAATGGCAGTCAAAACTAAATTTCAGTCCTTCTTTCATTCATTTTGTGTGTTATTAAACAAATTCTCTAATGGTCTTGTATCAGGTTCCCTACCTATAAAATTAAATATATTTTTCAAGTCTATCAAGGTTTTTTAGAAGTAGCATATAACATAATTTGGGATTTTCTCAAACATAAAGGATTTATGGCATTCAATCAAATAGTTTCTAATATTTTTTTCATATTATGTCACTTATATTTGTTTATAATATAATGTGAATAAGATAGCTTTCTAAAAACAAAAACATACAAATTTATATGACTTTTTAAATAAATGAATATTCTTATTCTTCTCAAAAATACAGAAACAATTGAATACCATAGAGATGTTACTATTAATCCAATATTTACAGAATTTTTCTTTTATATGTTATATTTTATAGTATTTTTTTCATTTACTTTTTTGTATAATAAGTTGTGCTACATCATTTTAAAAGTTTGGGATAATTTAATGCCATTCTTTGTTGAGTAATTAAGTAACTTGATGAAATTAAAAATAATAAATTATGCTCTATAAATATTTAATATTATTTTAATTGATTTTTGTTTGCTGCTTGCTTATTTTCAATTTGGGAACAAGACTTCACTGTGTAGACTAAAGTTTTACTATAGACTAACCTTGAGCTTAGGCTCCTCCTGTTCCAGCCTCTTAGGGTCTGGGATTATAGGCATGTGCCAGTAGACCTAGCTCATGGTTGTGCTTTGTTGAATGGATTCTACTTAATCATTTTTATGTTTAAATGTATAAATATATGTTTTAGAATGTGTAAGCAATTAGAAAGTTAAAATTGAACCCAGATATAATGCAAGTGACATTTTAGTGGTGAATATTTTTTATATCAACATTCTTTTTCTTCCCTTCCCAGCTGCTGATATAATTCTGTCTGGATATAATACATAGAAGCCATCCATTCTAATAACTTAAAATACCTGAATGTTTTAAAATGAGATGGCTTCCAATTGAAGTTGAAAGTAGAGCCTTTAGTGTTGTTATGTTAATTTATTTTATCAAACAGTAAGAGCTTGCTATGTTCAAATTATCATATTAGGTACCTCTTAATATTTACAGGGGAAAATTATCCTGTAATGCTTTTTATTACCGAGTTTAATATTTTATTGCTATGCATATTGCTCCATTTCTCACAGTAATAAGTGAGATCACTTATTTGTTAAGAGAACAAAAATGCAAGCTGAATTTAGCACTCTGAAGTCAAATATATGACAGATCCACATGGAAAAAAAAATCACCATTTTTAAGTGATTTATCTGGTCTCTGTAAAGAGTACAAATCAACTTTAGATAGTGACCCAAGATGATTTGCTTGGTATTCTCTGCCAGAGCTAGATCACTGACTTGCTTTTTTGTGTCTCTCCAGTACAAACATGCTTTTTCTTGGGTTCAAGTAGCCCCTGAAAGCCTAAAGCAGTCTGGAACCAAGCCTGGCATGTGGTATTTTCAGTCCTGTGTTAAGAAGCCAAGATGCCCATCTGCCCAGTTTATGTATTGCCAAATGCTTAGGTGCTATGCTGAGGACTTGGCTTAACAGCAGCTCTGACTGTCCAGAAACTGGTATCTGTCCTGTACAGTGACCTCTACTTTCTGAACTTTGAACCTTGAAATCAATAGTTAATCATAATGCTGTTGAAAAAGGATTAAATTATTTAATGTCATGGTCTGTGGTGGGGTTAAATAGTCAGCACTTACATTAATAGACACCACATACAAAACACTCAAAATTAGCTGTCATTATTATATATATTGCTTTACTACCTATCAATTGTTTGGGTACATCAGAGAGAACACTGTCTGTAATTCTAGATTAAAAAACTTATCTTCAAGCCAGGTGTGGTGGCGCACGCCTTTAATCGCAGCACTCGGGAGACAGAGGTGGGCGGATCGCTGTGAGTTTGAGACCAGCCTGGTCTGCAAAGTGAGTCCAGGATGGCCAAGGCTAACATAGAGAGACCCTGTCTCGGAAAAAAAAATAAAAAATAAAAAACTTATTTTCCTTGACAGTCTAACAAGATTGTTATAATCAGTAAGACATACACATTGTCACAGATCAACCTTATCTAATAAGTGTTTCTAATAAGCAGGATAGGACCAGTGTTCTCTTGAAGACTGTGTGCACTCTATCCTTTAGAGGAGTCCAGTTCAAGTGATAATCATCTCATGCTGTATTGCCAGACATAATAGCACTGGGGCTACTTGGAAGCTATTTTCAAAAGACAAATATGAGCACTCAGGAGAAAGGAGTATCAGGATGCTAAGAGATACATGAGACCGTACAACAAACAAACAAACAAACAAACAAGAAAAAACAGAGAGGAAAAACCAGAACAATAAATGAAAACATAGGTAGGACTTTAAAGAATCTCTAGAATAGCCATTATCCAGTCTGATAGATGTACACACCCATGAGATCTTTTGTTTGTACCAGGCCATAGTCACAAATAGCCTAGCAAAGTGAGTAAGAGTTTGTATTCAATTCTGTATTGGTGGCACATTGTTCTTTCTCAAAGGATACCAAATCCATTCTGCATACAAGTGCAAGTTATACAAGCTTTTTGGCCTTCAGTGCTTCCCCTGTAACATGAGTATAATAATGCTTACTTAATAGATTTCTTCAGTGTTAGACCTATCATTTAAACCCAGCTCTGCCTGACTCTAAAGTCTATGCAGTTTTTCCTCTGACTAAATTGTGTTGCATTGCCAAAGCAGATGGGAGTAGCAGAAAATGGAATAAAGCATCAAGTGGGTACAGAATTCATTTTGGCTTCTGATTTTCTCACCTTTTCTAGCCTCCTCCAGCAAGCTCATATTTTTTTCTTTCTCAGCACTTGGTTCTAATTGTACACAGTGATCCATGTTTACTTTCAGTAGCTCCTACAAAAATCAAAATTAGATCAAAGAGTCTTTCTCCAAGGCAAATATGGATGTGGAGTAGGAGTATAGAGGAGTTTGTGATAAGAATAAGATGAGGACAGACAGGTGGATGAGCATGGAAAATGTAAAATAGAACTGAGGAGTGACTGTGAGATTGTCCTTCCGTACCAGATGGTTGGGGCTGACAGATGACCATGTAGTGCTTGTTAAAATTTGGCAAGTGATACCACACACTATGAAACGGAAGTACTGATGTATTGATAGTTCTTGACTGACAATAAGACCTTTCATAATTAACTTAATATAGTCTCTAAATCAAGTTGCTGATGTATAATAAACTATACAAAATTCATTAAAAACTCAGATTTATAAATATGAGTCAGACTTCTGCCAGTTACCTCAGGCTGTAGCCCTTTCCTCATTTAATCAACATCTTAGTGGAAAGTTAGTTTCTCGGAGTGGAGATAAGGTGTCTTCCGCTTCCGGCTCTAGACATGAGGTTCCCGGGAGCCAAGGTAGCGGGAAAAATGAGGCCTTTGACTGAAGAAGAGACTCGGGTAATGTTTGAGAAGATTGCGAAATACATCGGGGAGAATCTACAGCTCCTGGTGGACAGGCCGGACGGCACCTACTGTTTCCGGCTGCCCAACGACCGAGTATACTCTGTGAGTGAAATGATCCTGAAGCTGGCCGCCAACATCTCCGGGGATAAGCTAGTGTCACTGGGGACGTGCTTCAGAAAGTTTACCAAGACCCACAAGTTCTGGTTGCACGTTACAGCTCTCGATTACCTTGCACCCTATGCCAAGTATAAAGTGTGGATAAAGCCTGGAGCAGAGCAGTCCTTCCTGTATGGAAACCACGTGTTGAAATCCGGTCTGGGCCGAATCACTGAAAACACTTGTCAGTACCAGGGTGTAGTGGTTTACTCCATGGCAGACGTTCCTCTCGGTTTTGGAGTAGCTGCAAAGTCTACCCAAGACTGCAGAAAAGTGGACCCCATGGCAATTGTGGTGTTTCATCAAGCGGACATTGGAGAATACATCCGGCATGAAGAGACATTGACTTAGATGGCCATCCTAAGAACATTTTGCTGTGTGAGAGGACTTAACGTTCGTTCCTGTGTGTGCAGACATCATCCTATTAAGTGTGGATAACCCTGAGATGTGCCGGTTGGATTCTTACTCAACAGAAATGGCCCAGAAACAGAGTTTCATGCTCAGTAGAGGCAAAAGCAGGTGGATCACAAGTGTAAGGCCCTCTCAGACAACTTGGAAAGTTCAAGGCTAGCCTGGGCTACATAGTGAGACTCTTTCTCAAAAACCTAAAACAAAGGCTGGGTGTACCCCCAGGCAGAGGCAGGTGGATCTCTTATGAGCTCGAGGCCAACCTGGTCTACAAAAGTCCAAGATAGCCAGCCAGGACTGCACACAGAAACCCCATCTTGAAAAAATAAACAAAAATCCTAAACAAACAAAACCCTGCCAAATGTTTGTGTGAGTAAATAGAGTGTCTATTCAAAAAAAAAAAAAAAAAAAAAGAAAGAAAAGAAAAAGAAAAAGAAAAAAGAAAAGTTAGTTTCTCTCACACAAAGGAATGGTTACTATTTCAGCTATAGACCCAGCTCAATCTGATCCACTTAAAAATATATTGACACATTTTGTGTAACATGTCAAAACATAACATGCAAAAATTTGGAGGGTTTGTTTGTTAAAAAGAATTGAATGAATAGCTTCATACTTGCAAGTGGACACCAACTGCAGTCAGCTCCAACTTTAGATGTAGGGAACACATATACAGTGTAAAACCTAATCATGTCAGTCTCCTAATTAGTGCTTTAATATTTATGTTGTAATATAAATAGTCCTTTAAGTACAGTAAGTAATACCAGCCCATAAAGCTAAAGTTGTTTAATATGACTTTAAAGTTCTTCATTACCTATCTTTGTCCTCATTTCCTACATGCTTCAACTTGTGCTTTATACTCTAGTAGAACTTGTTTTTTCTGAACTCTTCTTTCCTTTTTCATTAATACCAGCCACGTCCATGATTATTATCTATTCTGGAAAGAGAAGCTGGTAGGCAAACTGTTTTGGATTTATGCTTTTTTAAAAAAGTAACTCATTAGAAAAATTAAAAATAGTTAAAAATAGTCTGAGAGATGTCTCAGTAAAGTGAGACATGCTGTGTAAGCATGCAACCTAAGTTTGATACTCACTACCAATATAAAAACCCACAAATGATGGTATGAGCCAGATACAGGAGAATTCCTGGGACTCACTGTAGCCACTCTAGCTGAGTCATTGAGCCCCAAGTTCTGAGAGAGACTCTGTCTCAAAAACTAAGGTTGAGAGTGAAAGGAAGAAACCTGAACAACAAAAAAAATGTATACATACACACAAAGTAAAATTTAAAACTGTTTGAAGAGAGAAAGTTTAATAATTCTAAAATTAATTTGCATAAGGGCAATGGAATAGTAGAAATGCAGTTAGAATTTTGTGGCCTTTGGATGTTAGTGTTTTGTCATGAACAAAAACATAATTTAGTTAGATTGAAAGAGAGATTTTCAAGTTAACTTGAGAGTCATTGTCGATGACAACTGTCATCTCTGGATCAAGGCTGTCCAGTTGTGACTTGGGCTATGCTACCTACCTAGTATCCTCATCTATAAAATGGGCATAATGGGGGTTACTATATGGATTAAGCAATAATTTGTTTAGCACTTAAAAATTATGACATAAATTGGCTTTGTAAATGTTAGATGTTCTGGGAGGGAGGAATGGGAGAATACAAGGGATGGGATAACCATTGAGATGTAATATGAATAAATCAATAAAATAAAAAATGTTAGATGTTCTTTTTACTGCTATATTTTAAATAATTGTTTCCCTTTACTACTTCTAATTCTTAATTGTTCTGTACTTCTAATCCTTTCAACTCTGGTGATTAGTAATGTGTTATCTTTTACAGTGGAGAGCCAGAATCTAAAATGAGGTTACCTTGTATACCCAATAATCATGGGACCAAGAAGTGCTAATTAGGGGATTCAAACCCAGATCCATCATATTTAAATTTTTTTCTATCCTGGCAAATTTACATGCTAGAAATAGATTAAACTTAATGTTCTATGGTATCCTTCCTTCTACTCCTGTTAGTTTTATGCATCATTTATCCCCTCAACATTTTTACTTCTCTGTTCTCATTTTTGTCATCATATTTTTCTGTCTATAACATAAATCTGCTTACTACTATTTAGCTTTTTTTTTTTGTGACCCTTTGTACTCATAGTAGAAAGTTTGCACATTATCTGGGAGAACAAAACATTGTCTGACAGTTGCTGGCAGACTGGGAGAAGTGGCAGAGAGGGGAAAGAGAAGGCTGTGGTGGTGCATTTCCTTTGTTTTGGGAGAAAATCTGTGTACAGGCCCATAGACCCTAAGGAATTTGCCCCATGGAACTGATTTCTGGAAGGTGGAGATTTTACAGGACAGATGGAAATTGAAGATTACAGTTTAAGCCTTTTCACTCCTTCTGGACTCTTCCTTGCTTGCTTACAGGAAATGTATTCACTGAGACTTCCCTGTAGTCTAATTCTTGTTACTCAAGACAGCAAATGCATTTCTTTTCTCCTATGATGTTAGCGTCTGGGCAGGAACCTAACTACTGGCCACAGTGGTCCATGCCTACACATTGAGCAGATAAAACCCGGCCTACCCAGGCTTCACAGCCCATCAGGGTCTTCCATGCTCTGGGGAGAAGCTGGACAACTCTGAATGGTCGGGAAAGAAAACTAAATAGCGGCCTCAACTCAGCAGGATTGAACCACCTCAGTAGTGTGATCTGAACGGGACTAGATAGAAGCCTACCTCTGCTGACCCAGTGGGGAGCCTAAGGTGTAGAGCAAAGTCTCCTGGAGTGGAAACCAGTTCACCTGCCTGTTCCAGGGACACTCAACCTATAATCACTCACCAACTATCCACTCTAAAAGACCAGTGAAAGATGCCAGAAGATAGCTCCTAATATCAGAGACAACAAGATGACTAAAAGCCAGCATAAGAATGCAAACAACAAAAATCAAAACAATTTGGCATCTCCAGATCACAGCTATCCCAAAGAAAGCAACCCTGAGAACTCAAACACAATAGCAATACAAGAAAATGATCTCAAATCCTTAGTAATGAAGATGACAATGCAAGAAACAAATAAAATATGTAAACAAATGCAGGAAGATGAAGCCAAATAGGTTGAAGACAAAAAAGAGGCCTACAGAGAGGCAGTGGAAGAAATTCAGGAAAATCGATCAGATGAAAGAAGTCAATAAAACAGTTCAAGATCTGAAGATGAAAATGGAAACAATGATAAAATTACAGAGAGAAGAAAGACAAGAACAAGAGACCTTAGAGAAGAAAGCAAGCAACATGGAGGTGAGCTTCTCAAATAGAATCCAAGAAATGGAGGGATGAATCTCAGGACTAAAAGATACAATCATAGAACTCAAAGCAATCATCAAAGAAAATGCTAAATCTGAAAGATTCCTCACACGAAACATCCAAGGAATCAAGGACACCATGAAAAGATGAAATCTAAGGATAATAGGTATTGAGGAAAGAGAAGACACCTGACTCCAAAGCCCAGAAAACAAAATCACAGAAGAAAATTTCCCCAATTTAAAGGAGATGCATATAAGCATACAAGTGGCCTACAGAACACCAAATAGAATAGACCAGAAAAGAAAATCTTCCTGCCACATAATAATCAAAACACAAAATATACAGAACAAAGAAAAAATATTAAAAGCAACAAGAGAAAAGGACTAAGTAACATATAATGGCAAACCTATCAAAATTACACCTCACTTCTCAGCAGGGACCATAAAACCCAGAAGGGCCTGGACCCATCTTTTCCATTCTTTGGAATATACTCAGAAGGTGCTCCACCACACAACACAGACATATGCTCACCCATATTCATAGCAGCCTTATTCGTAATAGCCGAACCTGGAAACAACCTAAATGTCCCTCAGTTGAAGAATGGATAAAGAAACTGTGGTACATTTACACTATGGAATACTACTCAGCTATTAAAAATAAGGAAATCCTGAAATTTGCAGGCAAATGGATGGAACTAGAAATGATCATACTGAGTGAGTTAACCCAGACTCAGAAAGACTCACATGGTATGTACTCACTTATAATTAGACACTAGCCCAACAGGGATATCCCCTGAAAGTCTTCACTTACCAGGAGATTGGTATAGATGTAGGGGCCTCCTATTTGGATTCTAGGTGAGAGAAGTATGGGAGAATGGGGAAACAGAAGGTCCAAGAGGGTTCTAGAAACCTACAAGAAGAACATCATGGTGAGTGGATTTGGGCCTAGGGGGTCTGCTCAAACTACATCACCAACCAAGGATAATACATGCAGTAAACATTGAACCCCTACTCAGATCTAGCCAATGGACATTCTCCACAGTTATGTAGAGAGTGGGTACTGACTCTGACATGAACTCTGGTGCCTGATATTTGACCTGTGGTGGGGAGGCCTGGTGACACTCAGAGAAAGGATAAACAGGCTACCAAGATGAAACTTGATAGACAGCCTATAATCATATAGTGGGGGAGGAGGTCCTCTCAGTCACAGACCTAGGGAGGGGAATAGGGTGAAAATGGGAGGGAGAGAAGAATGGGTGGATACAAGTGAGAGGAGAACAATTAAGATGTAATCTGAATAAATTAATTAAATAAAAATTTTAAAAAGCATTGTCTGATACTATGCTGCTTTTATTTTGATTTCTTTTTTATTGTAGTTGTTGTTAGCCTAACTGGTCTGTATAGTGGATTTGTTTCAAGAGGATTTGTTATTAGTCAGATGAGTAAACATACATTATCCAGATTACAATTAAGAAAAATATACATCTGAACACCGAGGGCCATTTACCTGGTATAAAAGATAAGAAGTAAGGTACTTGGAGCTGGTGACAATAGCAATGAAGACACTGATTTACTACAGAAGTTTCGCAACCTGAGCATGGACTTTGTGCATTAATCTTTTTTAAAACTTATGCGCAAGACACTTGAAAAATTTGAAGTAGATTCTAGACTTTTGTAGAAAAGACAAGAGTGTTAATCTTGCTTATTTTTCATAGCACGGTTTTTAACACCTCACTTTTTAACAAGACTTTTACTGGTTACCAGAAAGTCAACATTTGTATTTGCTGTATTTTCTTTTAATTAATAATCTTTGTGGGCGCTGGAGAGATGGCTCAGCGGTTAAGAACACTGACTGCTCTTCCGGAGGTCCTGAGTTCAATTCCCAGCAACCACATGGTGGCTCACAACCATCTATAATGTGATCTGATGCATACTGTATACATAATAAATAAATCTTTAAAAAAATAATAATCTTTGTGACAGAGTATCCATTTACAAATACATACAATTAAAGTCAGTGATCATTAGTTTTCATGAACTAAAGTCACAATTGTCAGAATGTGATTAATTTATTTCCTTATTATTTAACCAAATTTTCAATGCTATCTTTTTGTTGTTAACCATACAAATTTTCAGATCTTTTTTACTTTCTCTGTATCTATAGCCATGCTCAAATTGTTTTTCAACCATTCTTCATTAACAAGATTAAACTCCACATTAAATTCTCATTTATTGTCATTCTGAGGATTGAACCCAGGGTCTTCAACATGCTTGGGGTTCTACTACTCTGCTACATGTCCAGCAGAGTCTCTTCCTTTGTATTTATGCAATAAGGAAATGGGTACACTTTTGTTAGTAAATTTACTCATTATTGGCAATTCTTGTATCCATTCTTCAGGTCTTTGTCAATTTTCCACTGACACTGAGTAAGGGAACTGAGTAGAAATAATGAACTTCCTCAGGGTCATGTGATATTTAATAATGAGTAGTAGTTAAGCACAATTCAATATTTGATTTTTTTATTTACCTCTATCATATTTTGTTACTTTCTCTGACAAGGCAGTATTTCTGCACTTTCAGCCTGAAGTACTTTCCCTCTCTTAATTATTTCTAGTGCCAACCCAGCCCATTTATGAGAAAATGTTGACAAAGCACTTAAACAGTAAGAGCCCAGAGAGAAACCCTAACATATCTTAGTTGTTAAAGTCACCATTGAAATAGGAACTTACCTGTGTTCCAAACACTCAGGAAACTTGACAAAAATCCATTTAAACTGTTTTACCATATTCAAATTAATCTTTCTACAGAACCTTTGTCTGGCATATATTTTAACTCTAATATCTTGTTCAGGGACTCAGAAAACTTGTCATCAAAAAAGCAGATAGAAGAAAGTATGTCATGAGAGTAGCTTAAACACTTCTTTATTGTGGAAAGTTTGGAACGTATGCCAAAATTAACATAATAGAGTCATGATATTGTTTGTGCCTATTTTCTACCTGGGCAACCATTTTCTGGACCACTTGGACTTCGTATTGTCTCACAGATACCTTCATTTGTATACCTTATTCTGACATTATTTTGAAATAAGAGGCAGTCATTCTATCATCTATGAATATTTCAGGATGTATTTAATGTATAAAATCAAATCATATTTAAACAAAACTTAACAATTTCTTCATGTAGTTAAATGGAGATTCAGGAAATTATTTTCTTTTTAAAATATCTTTTTGTTGATTGCTTTTAGGTAAATTTAGAGACTTGATTTTGAACATACAAAAAATGTACAGAATAGTGACCCTTCTTGTACCTCCCATCACCTCATGTTGAGCCCTGCTTTATCAACAATCCCACTCATTTACCTTCCTAAATCTAAATCTAAAGGCTGGACTAGTCCTTTAAGTTTTTGTTTTGTTTTGCAATAAAAATTTATTACTTTATGTCACTGTCTCTCACATTGCTAAATATCTAGTATAGCTCAATTGAGAATAGAGATGGCAAGGAACCCTGGGTACTGATTATTACCCACTTTCTGAATATAAGGAAACTGATTCAAAGGGATGGTTTATCAATATGAAGCTATTAAGTCCTTGTTGAAATTTGTTATTTGAACCTTGCTCATCCATAACTGTATATATATATGCAATAAACTATTTAAAACACCTTTTTTAGATATTATTTTATGTGCATAAATATTTTGCCTACATGTATCTAAGAGCACCACATATGTGCCTTGCTCTTGCAGAGGACAGAAAGTTGTGAGTAGCCATGAAGATACTGAGCATCAAATGCAGGACCTCTACAAGTACACCCAGTACTCTTAAACCTCGGAGCTATCTCCCAGCCCCTTACATTTCTTTTTAAATGTTTACTACACACATAATTTTTACAATTATCTACTTTTAACTTTAAATATCTGATTTCTTCTGTCCTTTCTTATATTTTGCTTCCTCTGTCTTACCCTAACTTAAGTGACTTTAGATCTAATAAAGAAGAAATTTTGATCTCCAACAGAGGGCCATTTGTAGCTATGAAAACAACTCAAGCGTAGTCTATTGATGGAGAAACTTTTCATTACAAAATGTTCTTTTTAAATTCCAGGATACTGGCTGCTCGGTCACTGAGGAGTCTGTGCTTCCATTCACTAGCACCCTGGGTGTCTGTACAGACCTGGATAGGAATGTACTGTTCATTTTGAATGAGAGAAAAGGATAGGGAAGCTGCCTCAAACATTGCACCATCCAAGCCAAACATTCTGTTTGATACAAGCCATTGATCTTAGAATATATCCTCAGATACAAATAGGTTTCACTGTGAATGGACTCATTTTTCATGGTCTTGCTAGATGAGTAAAATTGTTTAATGTATGTTAGGTCTGGTGTCAGAAAATATGTACTTTGCCTACCTTTTGATTCTGTTGAATTTTCAAGCCCTTGGACCTCATAATTTTGCATACTGCCCATTTAATAATAAGAATGTAGTACTGATGGAGTATGACTTTGATATTGGCTCAGCTATATATCTGGAATGTTTATTCCCCAGAGCTTTCCAACTGAGGGAGCCCAGCATGAACTCCTACTTTGGAAAATATCTGAGTGGGCAGGCCTGTTTGCCACATTACCCTCATTGTCTGTCTTTGTTTATTCAGCTGAAAAGCAGTACTTGCCTCTTAGGCAGCCAGGCACGAATCTCCAGGTCTAAGAAGCTGTTAAAGTGGGTAGGAAAATTGTTTGGGAAAGAGAAAAAATGAAAATTATCATTGGACAATGACATACTGTACAGGTAAAGGTGCTTTCTTACGTGAAGAGTGTAATGATTTTTGGTGATTATGCAACCTAACTCTGAAAACATTTTTTTTGTGGGCTATTATATTAGGGTCTTTGCTTTTATATATCTTCTTACCGTCTGAATAAAAGGCAGGGATAACTTACTGACACATTTTATTTGTTTTTACTGCAATGAAAAGAATCCTGTTTTTTTTTTTTTTTTTTTTTTTTTTTAAAGACACAAACTGCCATCAGGTACAAGTAATGATAAATTTCCTGTGGCCAAATTAGCAGGCACATATTCTTCGCCATTTTCTTTGGTTGTGTTTGTCTCTCAAGTGAATTATTTTAGCTGGCTTCTAAAAATGAATTGCCTTCATTCTTTTCCAGACTTTTTCCACATTGCCTCCAGAGTTGGAGTTCTATAATGCAGATCTGAGTCTTTCTTATGTGAAATTCTCCCATGACTACTCAGCCCTCACATGTCACCACTTCTACTTACTTGCTCTAGTTACAATGAACTGCTTTAAAATCTCTAGAGTACTTTTCCTTGTCTCCAGATCATATACATGCTGTCTCCTTCTCTTAGTCATATGTTCTCATTCTTTGTTCCCAGGTTAGATGCTTTTCCTGGACTAGGTGTTTGCGTACTATGCTTTCCGGTAACGCCACATGCTTATCTCCACATAGCACTTAACAGAATATATTACTTCTTTGTTTTCTTTTTTTCCATAAGACAGTAAGTTGTTGGAGATCAGACACCATGTCTGTCTTCTTTGTTGTATCTCCATTACCTAGAAATTGTAGGTTCCATTTCTGGCACAATGTAACTTGTTAAAATGATTGAATTAATAAACGTGTGGTTTGCTAAGAATCCTTTCTTTAGTGAATGCAGAGATATTAGCTATCTCTTCTTGTGTTCTTGAAATTTTCTTCTTTATGTTCGATTAATATTCATTTGTCCACCCATTGATTGTCGGGTTGGCAGAATCTGGAATCACCCAGGAAGCAAGCCTGCAGGCACACTTGTGAGGGATAATCTTGATTAGGTTAGCCTCTGGCCAAGCCTGTAAGGAATCATCTTGATTAGGTTAATTGAGATGGAAAACCCCACCCACTGTGGGTAGCACCATTAGGTAGGTGGGGTCCTTTACTAAATAAAAAGGAAAGCATGAGCGGAACCTCTCACTTTCCACTTCCTGACTACAGAAACAGCATGGCCAGCTATCTCAAGCTACTTCCTACTGCTAGTTCTTTCCCACCATAGTGGACTGTTCACTTGAACTGTGAGCCAAAATAAATCCTTCCTTCCCTAAGTTGTTTTTGTCAGGACATTTTATCATAGCAACAGGAAAAGAAACTGACACACCCACTTATACAACAAAATGTTACTTTGAACTTTTCCAACCTCCATGTCTTCTAAGGAAAACCTAACTATTTAAATTGCATTCCTACAACAGGAGGGGGTTCCTTCTTGGACCCCTTTCCTGTATTGCTTTTCTACATTAGCATTTAACAATTTTATGGCTACTAGATGAACTACTAGATCCTTCTTGGAGCATGGCACTTTATTGCATTGTTTCATATAATTCCTGCCTTTTGTAGATACAAATGAGAAAACTGAAGCTCGGGGTTAAATGTTAGAATCATTCTTTAGATTCTAGACTGCCTAGCTTCAAAATTGTTCTGGAAAATAAGCACATTTGTCTTGGTTTTAGTTAAGTTTCAGTTAAGAGTAGAAAAAGAAGAGAGTGGTAGAGCAGGTGAACAGATGTTCAAGTGGCAGCATTTAAGACACCCTCAAATCTTTGGTTGGCTAAGAAGTACAAACATTTCATTTTAAAAATATTCTGGTGTGTGTGTGTGTGTGTGTGTGTGTGTGTGTGTGTGCGCGCGCACACACACACACACATGCGTGCCACATTTTAAAAACCAATTTACTTACTAGTCAACACTTGGGTTCTGCCATGCTTTGACAGCAAAACAACCCTACAGTCGCATGTGTTTGAGCACTTGATATCCTGTTTTGGGAGCTTGTTGGAACCTTTAGAAAATGAAGCCTAGTGGGTCACTGTAGTTTAAGTGCTGAGGGATATGCCTAATGCCTCTTCTGGTCCAAACACTTTGCTTCCTGACCTACTGAAATATTGGGTCCCATATGCCTATGGACTGAAGCTGCCACTTGCTGCCATGCCTTCCCTGGCATAGTAGACTATATTTACTGAGCTATGCTTCAGAATAAATCCTCTCTTCTTCAAGTTGCTTCTGTCAAGTAATCTGTTACAGTGATGAGGGAGGAATCTTCTTTCTGTAGCCATGTTCAGTGCTTCAGGACATATATACTCAGAAATTGGGGGTCATATGGATGGTCTATTTTTAATTTCTTGAGGAACTGCCATACTGTGATGGCTAATTTTGATTGTCAACTTGTTGGGATTTAGAATCACTATGGAAACACATTTCTGAGTGTGTCTATCACAGTGTTTCCAGAAAGGTTTATCTGAGCAGGAAAGACCCATCCTAAATGTCAGTGGCTGCAGTACCCAAATGAAGACAAGCTAAGAAGCATCATTCACAACTCATTGCTTCTGTTGCAAGGGTAATGTTGACCAGTTGCTTCACCCTCCTTGCCATAATGTATTGCATCCCCTTAAAACTATGCCGAAATATATACTTCTTCTTTTATTGCTTTTTTCAAGTATTTGACCATAGAAATGAGAAGCACAACTAATACATATATTTTCTTCTTCCTCCCCCTTTCTCTCTGTAGTACTGGGCATCAAATCCAGGGCCTTAAGCATGTTGCATAAGCCTTTTATTATTGAGCTATATCCTCCTCCAACCCACCTCATTTGGAGGAAGTCTCTCTATGGAGCCCAGGTTGGCCTTACACTTATGATCCTTCTGCCTCTGGCTTCTAAGTTCTAGAATTACAGAACAGTGCCACCACACCCAGCCTGCTATAATATTTCCTATAATGTTGCAGTGTTTTACAGTTGTACTGAGACTGTTGAGGCATACAAAAGCAAGTGGGAGAAATGAAAGCTGAAGTGAAGTAAAAGAATAGGCAGTTTTCTTAGTATGAGAGAAAGCATCATTTAGCCAATTTGCTTGCTTTACATTTTTCAGTTAACACTGCTTTTTTTTTTTTTTCAGGCCTATTACTTCAGGAAAAGAACCATTTTGAGTTATGGTTAACAGTCATTAATCACTGAGAATTTCTAATTACTGACTTTGATAGTGCCTTAGCAGTTATTAAGGAAGCCTGAGGGTTGTGCTTTGCATTTTTCTTTGAAGGAGTTCATGTTGGAATGATGGTGACATGACGCCTTGTTAAGAGTTTTAATGTCTTTATGATTCCAAATTTGTATTTAATTTTTAAAATTATCTTATTTTTTACATATACATTTATATTATTATACATATATACAATAGATTGCCTATGACAAGAAGAATGGTGACACAGTCAGGAATGATATAAATATTACATTCTTAATGTTTTGGCTATTTGTATTTGAAGAAGACATCTTTCCTATCTTGGTGCATCCAAATTTCTGAATGTAAATCAATCTCCATCACGTTATCAACTTAGAACACCTATCTAGACCTAAAAACATCTTAACCTCTAAACAATTAAGCTTCATTGTAAAACTAAGCTACATGGTCTTCAACCCCTTCGGAGACTTGAGAAGGAGTAAACTTGATTATCTGAGTATGCCAGGAGTACAGGTTAGTAGCTTTCCAAATGAAAAGATGACAGAGACAGTTTTCTACCAGAATAGTCACCCAAAACTCTCTATAATGTTGCAGCATCTTCTTCAGCCTTCTGGCCCAATATATCTGACAGACATATTTGTGAAGCAGGAATTATTGAAGACTTGCTTACCCTGTCTTGACAGAGTTTGGCCGTCCAATCTGCCTGCATCCAAACTTGCCCTTTTTTTTAGGCAGAATTCTGTCTGTGGTAGACAGTGGCTACCACAGTGGCTAGTTTGCCACATTTGAAGCCATCTCCATAAGGAGGTTCTTTGATGCTCATCATCTTCTTTGAGATAGGCTAGGTGTTACCAGGAGTTGTTAACCTATCTCATTGTCATTGAATCTTTAAAGTAATACAAACATTTTTAAATGCCATATTCTGTATGTCCCTGGGGTTTTTGAAGACCTTGTCTTTCAATAGAGTCATATCTATTTGCTGTACCTAAGATGTATATTCTTGTGATAAAACTAGACTAGCAATTGACATGACAATGATTTAATCCACTAACATTTAAAGTGAAGTATCCTAATCTGTTTTAGCTGCAAGAATTTAGCATTATGACTTCTTACATCTTAGCTTCTTCTTAAGGATGCTGTGTGTGTGTGTGTGTGTGTGTGTGTGTGTGTGTGTGTGTGTGTGTGTGT
>OU015743.1:132905702-132950451 GCA_907169655.1 Acomys percivali | reverse complement strand
TTGCTACACCCACTACACCCACATGGGATTTTAATCTCCCCAAGTCTCACTGTTGATTATCAAACAAAGCCTTCGTACCCATGTGCTGCTGAATATAAACCTAAGGGCCCATTATCTTTTAAGAATTTAAGAGGTATTATTCTTCATAAAAGGCTTTTGGTGTGCAGAATAATAGATATGGAAAAGTCAAAAGCTTATGTAGTTGGCAGTTTTCACAAACAAAATTTGAATAAAACTATACTTATGATTTATTTTTCTACTTACTCTGACCCTCATATGCAGTAACAGAAAGTACAGTGCCCTACTTTTGAGGTCACCCATTCTCTAACTGTTAATTACTCATTGTTCAACAACTCTTGGGTCAGTTCCCTTGTGACAGTAAGTATAAGTGGAATGATTCTGATCAGTTCATTGGTGTTGTTTTTGGCTGATTTGTGGAATTACTGGTGACAGCCTGGTCCCTGAACACCTGGATGCCTAATGTGTACTCACTGCTTTGATACTACCTTACCATCTGTCTGTATCCTTACAAGCAGGAGTAGTCTTTTTGTTTTGAGGGAGGATGAATTTAATCCCTCAGTGCCAAGTTCTCACAGGATGCTCTAAACTGGGCTTCCTAAGTTACAGATCTTAACAATCAGCTTCTTCAGTTTATACATGATGCCATATCCCTTTGTTTCATGGCAAAGCCAAACCTTTTTTTAGAGTTTTCCCTAACAAACCTGAAATCCCCTTTCTTCCCTAAGGGTGAAGAGCTTTTTATAGACATTTAAACGACAAGGGTTTTGTTAAACCTGTCTCTCCAAATAGTGGTACTTGTAGAGTTGACATTCACATAACCAAGGGAAACCTAACTTAAATAATTCAGTTTAGGAGGACCATCCTCAAGATTTTCACCTTCTGTTTAGATGACAAAGCAAATGTCAGTTTCTCTTGCTTTAGAAGAAAGAAACCACAAAAATAAATTTTAGACAAACATCTGTCTCTTAGGCAGTTTCATTGTATTTTAAAAGGTTTTTTGTTTGTATTTTGGTTTGAGTTTTTATTGTTTTGGTTTTTTGTTTGTTTGTTTGGGTTTTTTGAGACAGGATTTCTCTGTGTAACCCTGGAGCTCTCTTTGTAGACCAGCCTGGTCTCAAACTCACAGATCCTCCTGTGTCTGCCTCCCAAGTACTGGGATTAAAGGCGCGTGTCACAACTCCTGGCATACTTCAAAAGTTTTGAAGCCTTATAAACATACAGTGGTTTTTGGCCTGTGATGTGAATATCATATAACTTGGAAAATGCTACTGACATGTTATTACATGCTATCCTAACCCTTCTCTACAGTGCTTGGAACCAGAAGTGTGTTTAACACATTGAACATTTGTATAAATGTTACCATTTGAGCACCCATAATCCAGAAATCCAAAACCTGGTGCAGAAATTCTAACCAAAGCTATTCACAAATTCAATGTCATAATTGACAAGAAAGTACCTTGAAGTTACAAAATTGAAGAAAATCCATAGTAAATGCTGAGAATCTATAACAAAAGGACATAATTGGAAAGTTTAGGGAAATCCAAGTGAAGTCTGTAGTTCACAGCAGTTATCTTAGTCTGGATTCTCTAGAGGAATAGACTTATAGAATATATATATATATGAGATTTATTAGAAAATGACTTTCTGGCTGTGGTCCAGCCAGTCCAAAAATGGCTGTCTACTGATGGAAGTACCAATTATTCAGTAGTTTTTCAGTGCATGAGGCTGGAAGTCTCAGTTGGTCTTCAGCATACACCAGAATTCTGAAGAAGTAATGTGCTGACTAGTTTTATGTTAACTTGACACAAGCCAGAATCACTATAAAAAAGAGAATCTTAATTAAGAAAATACATCTATAAGATCAGGCTGTGATGGGGGAGGGCCCTACACATTGTGGGTGGGACCACTCTTGGACAGCTAGTCCTGGCTTCTATAAGATATAAGGCTGAGCAGGTCATGTGGAGCAAGCCAGTAAGGAGTACCCCTCCATGACCTCTACATCAACTCCTGCCTTTCAGGTTCCTGCCCTATTTGAGGTCCTGTCCTGACTTTCTTCAGTGATGAATAGTGATGTGGAAGTGTAAGCCATATAAATCCTTCCCTACTCAAGTTTCTTTGGTAATGATGTTTTATCATAGCAGTAGTAACCTTAACTAAGACAAATAGGATCTAATGCCAGTGAAGGAATGGAGTGGCTAACACAGAGTGGGGGCGGGGAAGGGGAAAGAAAGGAGAGGGAGACAGGGAGTAAGAGAGAGAGCTTGTTTCTTCCATCTACTTTATATAGGCTAACAGCAGAATGTGTGGCTCAGATTAAAGGTGGATCTTCCCACCTCAGAAGATCCAAGTAAAAGTGGGCCTTCCTACTGCAAATGATTTATTTAAGAAAAAATTCCCTCATAGGTGTATCCAGATGCTCAGGTTTTAGTTAATTCTATATGTACTCAAGTTAACAAACAAGAGTAGTCATTACAGCAGTATTTACTAACTTCAGTTTTTATAAATGCTCTGTGGTTATATTAGAAGTTAAACATTATGGGAAGTTGAGTGAAAGCCATATGCGAGTTCTCTGTACTTTAGAGACTTTTCTTTAAATCTCATATTTTATGAATCTATATATATGATTTTATAGTAAGAATATACAGTTAAGCTGACTGCCTCATTTCATGTCCTTCCTTAAGGTTTTAAAAGAAGACTTTCTAGAACTATGCTAGGAGAATTAGTTTGAAATAGAAAGACTTTTGTTCCTACAGATAAGGCTTTGTCTTTCTCTGTGTCTTAAATCAACGTGACTTTTTCCATTTCTGATTTTTTTCTTTCACACATTAAAAAAACAGAAACAAAAAACATGTTCTAGCAGGCAGAAATCCTGGGCTGTAGAGCTTTTTGTTCTACCAAAATGTAATTTTCACTACAAATGCCTAAATTTGCCAACCCAAAGGATTTGGATATGACATTTCTCCAGATTCCCTAAAAGAAAAGTTTAAGTTCTATTGTGGCCTTCAACATATAGAGTTGGTTCAAAATTTAAAGTTGCTCTTTAGTTCTCTCATATGATACAATGCACTTTGACAATTATTTACTCAATTACGTTTTTACTCATATATAAAAACAAAAGTTATAAAGCACATGTATATATTGTTTTATTCACATTGAATATATATGTTTCTCCTCAAACATTTATCATCTCTTTTTGGTAAAAAAAAAAAAAAATCCTTTCTTCTGTTCTCTTAAAACACAGAGCACATACTTGACATCTATAGTCACCTTACAGTGCAGCAGCACACCATAAATTCTTATTGCTAGTCCACACCCACCCACACATCTATCTTCCTCATCTCCTCAGCCTTCCACTCTTCTAAAACTCTGGGTAACTACCATTCTATTTTTAACTTCAGTGAGATCAACTTTTATTCTACATATGAATGAGATAATACAGTATTGACTTGTGGCTGGCTTATTTAATTTAACATAGTGATCTAATATATTGCCACAAATGATAGAATTTCATTCTTTTCTATATCTGAATAGGATTCTATTGTGCATACTTCTTTCTTCATTCCTCAGCTGATGTACAGTTGGGTGGTATTTCTTGACTCTTGTGAATAGTGCTGAAATAAACATGAGAGTGTGAAAATAAATAAATAAATAAATAAACATGAGAGTGTGAATGCCTCTTTAGCATCCTGATTTCATTTCCTTTAGTTATGTACCCTGAAATGGGATTATTGGATTATATAGTTGCTCTTTTTTTATTGTTTTGAGGACTTTCTGTACTCTTTTTCCATAGCTCATTACATTGTCATCAATAATGCAGTGCTTCCCTTTTTTCACGGAGTTTTTTTTTAATTTATTTTATTTTATTTATTTATTACATATACAGTGCTCTGCCTGCATGTACATCTGCAGGCCAGAAGAGGGCATCAGATCACATTATAGGTTGTGAGCCACTATGTGGTTGCTGGGAATTGAACTCAGCACCTCTGGAAGAGCAGTCAGTGCTCTTAACTGCTGGGCCATCTCTCCAGCCCCTTTCACTGAGTTTTTAAACCTTGCACTTGTATTAGTAAATTCAGTAGGTTTTGTAAGAATATTAATTTGATAAGATCTGCAAAATAATTTACAATGAATATTGTTCTCTTAATTCAATGGCAACTCTGAGAAATAGGTGTGTGATTACACAGCATATTACAGATAAGAAGTAACAAAACATATATAAGTCCAAGCTTGGGTGTCTGTTAACTACCAGAATGATAAAAATCAATATGCTGGCTTCTGACATCACGTGTTCTTTCACTACTTTAAACTTCCATGAACTTTAGCTAGCTATGGTACCACACAGGATGCTGATGCAGGAAGATATCACAGTTCTGGGAAAGCCTAGGCTAAATAGCAAGCCCCAGTCTCAAAGGAGAACAGGAAACATGTTACAAGAACAAAACGCTAAAGACTTCCATGGCACTCAATGCTGGGTTAGAATATGACTGTTCTCTAGACCAAGAGTTATCAACTAAGAGGAGAACACACAAGAAATGTATTGATGAATAAATACACTGTTCATTAGATAAGTTCCATAATATTGGATAGATTCTCAAAGATACAACGGTTAAGTTTTATTGTAATTACTGTACAGAGAGAACAAAGACATAATTTCTATTTTGTCAAAAACTGTACTGAAAAGACAGCTTCTGATGTCAATGACAAACCCCATATCTTCTCTTTGTCTAATTTTCAACACATACTATGACCATTTTATTAATATTCAGTTTTTAAACTTTGAAATGATTTTAAAGAGTTCAGAAAATGAATAGGATGTATAACAAAAAATATACTATAGCTATTTGAGGGGAAAAGTTACAGAGAAATATATTATTTTCCTTTACTGACCTACTTGTTAAAAGAAACAGTATAATCCAGGAAAGGCATAAAGAGGAACAAGGAGACTAACGTTAATGAATGTGGTTAAACCTCTGTGTTTGATGCTTTACATGCACACATACCCTCTGACTTCTGACAGCTCAAATCAGAATTCTCTGGGAAGCTGTCACTTAGCAATATGCAATAACTAATAAATGGCAAAATTGATATTTGAGCTTATGAAAAACAAACGTAAGGACTTCCACATGTTAGACAACTGTTTTTGAACTTTATAAGTGGAATCTTACAATTAAAAAAAATAGTTGAACTCAGACCTGTTTTACCCCAAAGTTCTTCCCACTGTACATTGAAATAGAATGGGGCAAGATTGTATATGACAGTGTGAGCATCTCATGTAAGTGCTTGGTTGGGTGTGGATGAGAATGATTTATTGGTGTAGGGGTTGGTCATTGGAGAGATAAATTTAAAAATCACTTTTGGACCACAATGAAAATAGTATTTCAAAGATGGCAACATGAAGTAGAGAGAGTCTATATTGAGAATCATTTGAAAGGAAAGGACTAGAAGTAGGACATTATAAATATCAAAGCTGATTTGAAGAGTCAGAACATCTGTCTTGGGGTTTTAATGACTGGTATTTGACTTTTGGAGATCTGAACACAATTATCATGAATTCATTCATTGGAGTGGAAAGAAGGCAGGCAGGGCAACTAGGACTTAGAGCCAGACATTGAGAAACTAGGTGCAGTAATTGTAATTTAATTATTCAGAAGGCTCAGGAGTAAGGTAAAAGGGACTGGGTCTTGATGACACAGCCTTGGGGTCATTTGTTGTAGAAAATATAAAATATATGGCTAAAAATATTTATTATTTCAAGTCTATAATATTATGGCAGTTTTATTTAACCTGCTATCATATAGTAAAAGACACCGACACCTGATATGTTTTAGATAAACCGTATTTTACCTGGGGCTGGACAGATATTAAACCCCTAAATACCACCCAGACCCACATCCTATGCCATTTGATTTAATCATTCTTATCTCGCCTACTTCCCATCCAATGTCACCATAAATGCTTGCACATGCTTTCCATCTGAGCCACTCCTCTCTCCACTATTCTCAGAGCTCAAGTGTAATATGCAAATAACGACAGCACATATAATTTTTACTTTGTCAGAAACTGTTCTTACATGCCTATCTAAATTAACCTTTATGGCATTCATATGAGATATGTTCTCCATCCTACAGGTAGCAAAAGGGATTAAGTAATTTACACAGAGGTTGAAAGGGGGTTAAATAGTTTACATAGTGCTAGAGCACTTGATGACCTTGGCGACTCTTATAAAGGAAGTGTTTAATTGGGTCTTGTTTAGAGTTTCAGAGGTTTAGTCCATTATCATCATGGCAGAAAGCATGTCAATACACAGGAAAACATGGTGCTAGGGAAGTAGATGAGACCTCTACATCAGGACCCCAGACATCAGAAGGAGAGAGAGCCTCTGGAACTGGCTTGGGCTTTTGAAATCTCAAAGGCCAGACCTCAGTGACACACTTACTCCAACAAGGCCATACTTCCTAATCCTTTCAAAGAGTGCCACTCCTATTGACCAAGAATTCAAATTTATGAGCTATGGGGACAATTCTCAATTGAAACCACCACACTGTATTTCCAGAGGACTTGAGTTTAGGTCCCAACACCCATAATGGAGCTCCATATGATTCTAGCTCCAGGGGATCCCACATCACCTTCTGTCCTCTGTGGGCACCCATATACATGTGAATGTATAAACACAAATTTAAAAATAAAATATTTAATAGTTTTAAGGTTTATTCATTATATATATAGATGAATATTTTACTTGCATGTATGTATTTGCACCACATATATGGCTGATATTCAAGGGGTTCAGAAGAGGGTGCTGAATCTCCTAGAACTGAAGTTATGTATGATTATGAGTCATCACTATGGTGCTGGAAATTGAATCCAGGTCCTCCTCAAGAGCAGCAGCAAGTTCTCCTTGATGACTCTTGAGCCATCTCTCCAACCTTAAAAAAAAAATCTTTAAAATATAATTTGCACAGAGCTACATAACTAGTGAGAAAGTGGGAGTTTGAGTTCAAGTATTCTAATTCCAGAGTTGTTACTTTTATGTTTCTTTTTCGCTGATATATTAAAATATTAATATTTTTAAATGCACATTTATGTTATATATGCAATACTTTAATGCATGTACACTTTGTTTTTTGTTTAAATTTGGCTAATATATCTGTCTCCTCAAATATTTATCCATTTCCTTATGGTGAAAACTTTCAAAATCCTTTCAATTTTTTTAATTAATTAATTTTTTATGTGTACGGGTATTTTACCTGCAAGTATATTTGTGCACCACTTTCATGCACTACTCTCAAAGGTCAGAAGTAGAGGTACCAGATACCCTGGGATTGAAGTTACAGGAGGTTGGTTGTAAGTCACCAGGTGAATGCTGAGAATGGACCATGGATTCCCTAGAACAGGAGCCCGTGCTTGTGACTGCTAAGCCATCTTAACAGCTACTTTATTTTAAAAAAGTATGAAACATTATTATCTTAGTGTTTATGGTCTTGATTTTGCTAAACTGTTCTTCAAAATATAAAAAGGGAAACCCTGATTAATTTAACTATATGAAAAGTAGAGACTTCTGTTTATAAAAGATCTTATTAAAAAGATGAAGACAAACCACATACTAGGAAAGGACAATTATAGTATTTGAAAGTGACAGCACTGTTTTCCCAGAAACATTTCAAGAGTTTCTAGAAATAAATGTGAAAAGTACTTGGGAGATCCTTTACAGAACAGCAAACTCACATGACCTGCAATTATGAAGACACACTTCATTGCTCTAGTAATCAAAAGAATGCCAAGTGTTGGTGAGGCTCAGTGCACCTTCCTCCATTGCAAAATGTGTGCTGCTTGGTGAAGCTGGTTACCTAGTAATTCAGTCTTTGGTACATTCCTTAGGGAAAACTGTACTCAGGAGCATAAGAGATACATAAGAGGTTCACAGGATGCAGTGCACAATAGTTTAAAAGTTGAAAACAAGTCAAGCATGGTGGCATACACCTTTGATTCTAGTACTTGGGAGGCAGAGGCAGCGAGATCTCTGAATTCAGGGCCAGCCTGGTGTACATAGCAAGTTCAGGGTCAGTTGGGACTTCACAATAAGACCCTGTCTCAAAAAATAAAATAAAAATAAAAAGAAAGAAAGAAACCACTGCCCAAATAATGGAGTAATTGAGTGGATGGTGAATTCTGATAGGCCTATTTCTTCTGCTGAAGAAAAAAAAAAGTAAAGAGAATGAGAAATAATTTTCCCATCTGAATTAAGCCAAGCTTCTGAGTTATGCTCTACGGTACTTTTGATATGTTTTGCCTCTGTTTTGCTTCTGACTTTTCAAATAAACTTTTAAATTTGATGATGGTAAGATAAACTATCAGACAATATTTTTGTACTTAGGCAGTACACTTTAATTATTAGGAATTTCTGTCTGAATTTGACTTTCCTCTAATGTATTGTATACTATTTCTCCTAAAAAAAAATACAAGGAATGTTTGGCACAATAGACCAGTGTTTTCAACAATAAAGCTATTCCTTTTTTTACTCCAGAAAGAGAGCTTTGCTTATTGTATAATAATCTTCTCCATGACTGGGAAGATAGGAGAACAAACAGTTTCAGCCAAAATGTCCAATTATTGAGTATTTTTGGTAATCAGAAAGGAAACAGTATTTTTCATCACCTTTACAAAACTATGGCTCAAGCATGAAATGAAGAACTGTCAGTAATTTTTCATTTTATTTTCTTATGTAAAAACTTTTCTGATGGCTAAACTTTCTACCTTCTAAACGATATTTTAATAGTTTGAGAGAGCTTATAATTAACAGGAGTTTTGTTTTGTTTTTTTCTGACTATTTTAATTATCCATCTTGGTCTCTTGTCAAATTAAATTGTTCTTCCTAGTTAAAACAAAAAGAAAAAAAGGAAATTGATAGCTTTAATCTAATTTTTCTGTTTCTTGTTCTCCATGTCTGAGTAACAACATGTAACCTATCTGAGAAAGAAAGAAAAAGAGTAAGGTTTTTTAGTGACCAAAAAAATGTAATTATTTATTTTGTATGTGTGTATACACATGTGTATAAAGGTGCCCATGAACACCATAGTGTGTACTGAATCCCCCGGAACTCGCATTGTAGCCATTTATAAATTGCCTGGTATAGGTGCTGGGAATCAAACTCCATTCCCCTGTAAAAACAGCAAGCGTTCTTGACCACTGAAAGATTCCTCCAAATCCTAATGACCATAAATACATGAATTAATATATTTTTAGTTAAAATTAATGGCAGTGTATCTAAATGTGTACATACACATGTAATTGATATCCTGGAAATCTTAAGAATCATATAGGCAGGTGTTTTAATGACAAAAATATGCCAAGATATTTGATATTTAAAAAAATAAACTAAATCATTAGCTAGTTAATACAAATAGTCTAGCTGGCTTCGGAGGGATTCCCAGAGTTTTCCCTTCTTAATTGTAAAATTTTCTTTCCAGAAACTGTAACATGTGTTCATAGTATGTTCTTTTCCTAGCTACCTTTTGCTCCATACTAGTGAAAAAAAATGAAGTGATTCCCCCTTAATTTTTGCCACTTTTTAAAAAAGGGATTCTAAAAAATAAATAAATAAGAAAGGGATTCTTAAAGTAGAATCTAAAGAGTAAATAATTCAGTCTTTCCTGTATTTAAATACTGTAAATTCCAACCTATTCTAGTAAATCTTAAGGAAAAAGTATGACTAAGAATATCACAACTATCCTTACAGCTGCTTTCATGTTTGAGTGAAAGTTTGTGCTGATGCTGTATATATAATTTTTAATTTTCACAAGAACACTATAAAAGTTGTTGTAGTTATCTTCACTGCACAAAAGAGAATAGCTAGGCTATGGGGAGAGTATGTGCTTTGTTCCAAATACTCACCTGCAAAGCTGGATGAGAACTAAACTCGTTTCCTTGGGGTGTTTTTCCATAAACTCTGATATCTTCTTTCCGGTCTTCTCTTCCTCCCAGTTAATCAATATGAATATAAAATAACGGAAAATTTGAATGTTCTCTATTCTTTTATCTTAAGCCGAACAGAACCCTTTTAAAAACAGACTGGTTCCTTTTTTTTTTTTTTTTAACATCGATTTGTGTCATATCTTGAGTTAACAGATCTTTAAGTTTCTTTTTGAAAAATTAGTATCTGTTCATGTTGGAAGACAACCATTTTGTTTATTTACTCTTTTTTGGCTAAATATTAAGCCCAGGGCCTTGCACATGTTTGTGTACTCTCTAGATTAAGCTACACCACAAGCTGTAAGAAATACATTTCTAAAGAAACTGTTTACTGAGGTTTTTTGGCAATATCATCCATGTATAATGTAGATTCTGATTATTAAACATTCCTGAATAAATAGCTTTTTGAAAGTATTAAAGGCTTACAATATTTAGTGAACCTGTATTTTGCAAAGTCTGTAACTAAGTATTGGCACCATGAGAAAATCTGAAATCCCATTTGGATAGTTTAAGAAATATGGGCTATAGTCATAGTTTTCCTACAAATGAAAGCTTATTTTCTGTACAGTGCTCACAGTTTGCTAGAAATTCAAGTCCCTAGGAAATGACACCAGAGGAACAAATTCTACCTTAAATGTCTTGTTAGCATATCTTACAGATTTCTCATTTCTGTTCAAAATATAGTGCTGTGCTCTTCCTCTACAGAGATGAAACTGTGAATCTTCAATTCTTTCATTTTAGATCTATGGATAAGTACAAACTGTCTTTAACAGCTCCCTCCCCCACATTTAATCATTGACCTTTGCTTCAGAAAGCATTCAGCAGACTGTAACAGGGAGCCCATGAAAGGGAGTGTTGTATGGCATTATTCTATAAAAGAAGCACACAGGCAAAGCTTTATGTTTGCTGAGTGATTTAATTCTTAAGCATGCTGAAATTGGCTATAGGCCATGAGTAACATGATAGAAAAAGCACTTTTAGTGCATGTCTCACAAGCAAAATTCCCACTCTATTCCCTTGATTTTTTTTTTTTTACATATTATTTTAAAAAACATTACCCAGGAAAAATGAAGCATGGTATCTAGGTTCAGTCATTGGCTTCATCAGGATTTGTGAAGTTCCTCTGGTTGGTTTTAAAATAAGTAACAAGGGGTAGATTCTCCAGAGAGAAAGATGCCAGCTGACATCAGTGTTTTGAGTGCCCAGAACAGAATTCTAAAGGGAAAACACCAACCAGCAACAACTCAGGAAACATGGCTATTTCATAGCTACAGGATGTTTGTGATACACTGTCCCATGGTAGACTAGGCAGGTCCTCAGGAGTTACTCTTGATCCATTTATATTTTAAGTAATGTTTTAGAGGAATCAAGAGGAAGTGTGTTTTCAGAGATGGCTTCAAAATGATTGAAACTTAGCTAATAAAGTGCAGTTGGGCACCTTCACTAAGAGTGACAATTCTTTGAAGCTTTCTCATATGTAGAAGGACTTATGATACTTTCTTCTTACTGAATGACAAGATCTTCCTTTGTTTCAGACATGATGAATGTACATCTTCTTTGCCAGATCATTTAGTAGCTTTGATGTATTCTTCTGTAAGACTAGATATGTATGGGAGCATCTTTTCTGTTTTTTAATTAAATATTTTTTATTTTTTATATATACATTTATATTATTACACATATATACAATAAACTACCTACAGCAAAAAGAACTATGTAATAATCAGAAATTATATAAATGTTACATTCTTAGAGTTTTGGATATTTGGGTTTTTTGTTTTGTTTTTTCTTTGTTTTTTTTGTTTTGTTTTGTTTTTGACAGCCTTGAAGAAAGCATCTTTCCTCTCAGTATATCTGAAATTATGAACGTAAATCAATATCTATCATATCTCGTCATTATCAACTTAAAACATCTATCTACACCTAAAAACATTTTAACCTTAAACAACTAAGCTTCGTTGTAAAACTAAGCTACCTGGTCTTCAACTCCATCAGAGACTTGAGAAGGAATAAACTTGTTTACCTAAGTATGCTGGGAGTGCAGGCTAGTAGTTTTCCAAATGAGAAGATGACAGAGACAGTTTGCTACCTCAATAGTCACCCAAAACTCTCTATTACGTTGGAGCATCATCTTCAGCCTTCTGGTCCAATATATCTGACAGACATATTTGTGAGGCAGGAACTATTGAGGAATTGCCTACCCTGTCTTGGCAGAGTTTGGCCATCAACTCTGTCTCTATTTTAAGAATTGTTTTCTGTAAATTCACTTATTTGCCAGGAAAGTACATGGCTGAATAGACCATCTAACTTTGAATAGAAATGCTGTTTAATACAAGATTTATTTTTAAAGACACAATATTTAAGAGATGGTTAAGTGTATAATACTAACACCAGACTGGCTTTCTTCCTTTCTAGATTAGATTTGTTTGTGTAAATCTGTACTGACTTTCCATATAAAACTAAGTGGTTTTATTTTTTCTACTTTTCTATTCCATTTTACAAATGTTCACATAAGAAGGACAATCAGAAGAGCAATGCTGTCTTAGCTACTGTTCCTGTTGCTGTGTTAAAATACTCAGGCTAAAGCAGTTTATGGCTGAAAGGATTTATTTTGGCTCATAGCTCCAGAATACAATCCATCATCACAGTGGGGATGCTCTGATACCAGAAGCTTATGGCTGCTGATCATATTGCATTCCTAGCCAGGAAGCAGAGGAGAATAAATGATTATGCATGATTACCTTTCCTCTTTTTCTGTATTCCAGAACCCAAGCCACTTTTAAAATGGCTCCTCCCACCTCATAAAATCTAGTCAAGATAATCCCTCACGGGAGTACCTCAAATCTTGCCTTCTATATGATTGCAGATCCTGCCAAGTTGACAGAAGCAAAGTTCAACTCTGTTTGAAATATTTTCTTAGGAGTAGAATAGAAAACTTATTGGCTGTACTGGAGGCATAGTAAACTGAGATATGTATCTCAGTTAAAAAAAAAAAAAAAAAAACCTTAGATTTGTAAACTATAAGTAGCGGATCCATGGTTAAAAGTTCTATTATCTCTGTTCTGCAAAATTCCCTTCAGAGTCCTAGTAATCTTCAATTTTAAAACCTCTATTTTTATTATAGTAAAATAATACTGTATTATTACAGTGATGGGATGGCAGGGGATTGCATTAACTGATGTGCATAAGAGCCATGACAGTATTAATAGTTTTAGCTTGGCCTCCTGAACTGAATCAACAGCTCCTTTGGGAATCACTATTAGCAGCAAAATCTCAAAGAAAAATATTTTTAAATGCAGCTTTCAGTTCAACTGTCTCTTATTCAGTGTGAGTGCTGCCAAGATCTGTCCAGATAAAGTCTAAACTATTGAGGTCTAGAACATACATGCAAAGAAGCATGTTCATTCTAAAAAGTCATTTTCCTCTCAGTATGGTGGTCCACACCTATAGTAACAGCAATCAGAAGGCTGAAAGAGAATTAGAGGCCAGCTTGGACTGAATGACATGTTGAATTCCTATCTTTAAAACAAAATAAAACCAAACAAACAAAAAAAAAATAGTATCCTTCTTGAGAAAATACTATTTTCCCCCGAAAATCCTGTTAATTAGTGTTTTTAATATTTTTCTCTTCCTAGTGCCTAATTCCAAATTTTAGTCTGTGTATTTATTGAACATTCATCAGGCATTTATTAAATATATACAATAAACCAGACATTCACTCTTTTTACACTCTTTGAGGTTGCCAAGTTGGTTACATATAATCCTTGAATTGCGAACCCACTAAACAAGGTGCACAGCATTAAAACCGTCTGTTGCCGTTCTTGTGCTAGATCGTGACAATAGGGAACCACATGATAGGCATTTGTTTCAGGACTTTTATAATCCAATATAATGGGGGAGGAAAGCTTTACATGTTGAAAGAATATAGAATAAATTACACTTGGGAGGCAGAGGCAGGTGGATCTCTGAGTTCAAGGCCAGCCTGTTCTATAAAGCGAGTTCCATGACAGCCAGGGCTACCCAGAGAAACCCTATCTCAAGAAGAAAATTACACTTGAGATTAAAATATAAATACGAGAAACCACAAGATCTTTATGGATCATCTAGAGAAAAGTTTCATTGAAAAAAGAAACAAAGGATATTCCAGCAAAGTTTACAGAAAAAATAACTACCAAGAGTTATTTGAGGAAATTTTAACAGAAATAGATGTCATATTAGACATAAATGGATGATTGTAAGAGCATGAAGTAGAAAAAATGAATTGAAAGTGGTCTAGAGAGATCACTGTGAGAGTACTAAAAGCTGTCAAAGTTGTACCTGATTCAGCCATTCTGAAATGCTGTGCTCTGTGCCATGTGTTGCAGTCACTTTGATGTGGCACTGGATAGAATATACCAGACATGCCTAGAATAGGATATTGGATGCTCTGGGACTGGAAATATGGATTGTTGTGAGCTGAGAATTGAACTTGCATATCTGTAAGAGCAATAAGTGTTCTTAATCACTGAGCCAACTCTCCAACCCATTACTGCCCCAATTAGCTGTGTCTTGCTAAAATCTGTCATCATTTCTTCAGGAGCCACTGAAGCCTTTGCTCAGTCTATTTCCTACTTCTTGCTACAAGGCCCAACTGGAGTTCCCAGTGCTTGTAATAGTCAGACATTGGAAGCAACCTAAATTCCATCAAGAAAATTAAATAAGAGATGTTGCATTTGAATAATGCCATGCTATGAAACAGTTGTTTGGGGGCTGGGGATGTAGTACAATGATAGCGTACTGGCCTGGAATATATTATGCCTTGGGTTTAAATCCTCACCACTGAGAAACAAACCTATATACTTATTTAGACCTCTTCCACTGGATGTCTGTTTAGATGACAACCACATCTTCCTCTTGTTCCTTCAGCTCATTGTGGCTGCTCCTCCTGCGGAGGGTGGGAGGCTCTTATGTGGGTGCCCTTGCCTGTTGCCTTCTGTTCTGATTCATTCAATGGCAGTTCCTAATTAAAAAAAAAAAAAGCTGGATATAGTGAGACATTCCTTTTATCCCAGCACTTAGGAGGCTCTCTGTGTTTCAGACCAGCCTGGTCTACATAGTGAGTTCTAGGATAGGACTACAAAGAGCAATGGTTCTCAACCTTACTAATCCTGTGGCCCTTTAGTACAGTTCTTCATGTTGTGTTGATCCCCCCAATTTTTTTTTTTTGCTGCTTCATAACTATAATTTTGCTACTATTATGACTTGTAATGCAAATATTTGGTATGAAAGATATCTGGTACATGACCCCCATAAAAGGACTGTTCAGCCCCTTTCAAAGGGGTTGTGGCCCACAGCTTGAGAACTACTGACATATAGAGACCCTGTCTCAAAACAAAAACAAAAATTAAAAATTTTAAAATAAAATAACAAAGAAGTTTTATGTTTTAATGATTGGGGAGAAATGTTATTATTGTAATAATGGGTATCTAAGAAAAGAATATAAATAGAAATTGATGGGATACTAAATAAAAATCTTAAGCCCTTTGCACTCTTATTTTGGGTGGTTAGCAGCCTAAAAATTTTATAGCATCTAATGTAGGAGCTGGAGAGATGGTTTGGTACTTAACAGTGCTTGATGCTCTTACAGAGGTCTAGAGTTCAGTTCCTAGTACCCATGTCTGGCAACTCACAATTGCCTGTAACTTTAGCTCCAAGGCATCTAATATGCCCTCTTCTGGCTTCTGTCAGTATCCACAAACATGTGTATATACACAGACATAGACCCATAAATAAATATAAAATCTTAAGAATTTAGTGTGAAATGCACTAGACATCTCCATTGTAGTCATGAACTCTGACATGAACTCTGGTGCCCTATATTTGGGGAGGCCTGGTGTCACTCAGAGAAAGGATAAGCAGGCTACCAAGATGAGGCTTGATAGGCTGTGACCATATGGTGGGGGAGGAGGTCCCCTTCTGTCACAGACCTAGGGGAGGGGAATAAGGTGAAAGAGGGAGGGAGGGAGGAACAGGAGGAGACAAGTAAGGGGATAACAATTGAGATGTAATGTGAATAAATTAATTTTTTAAAAAGACTCAAAATTATAGAAAAAAACAGAATTTAGTGTGAATGCACTAGATATCTCCATTTTAGTCATACCTACTTAACTGTGAACTCCACCTCACTTACCAAAACTATGATTTAAATGCATTGTAGGCACAACATAGAGTTATATCAAGTACCTGCCTAGAAATGGGTATGAACTGGTTCAACTGCCAGGATCTTAATCTTCATGTTTGTGATCCAGGATCTACGTGAGGGCTGATTCTTTCCCCCAAATTGAAATAGACATCTGTAGAGCTGTGGGATAATCCTGGAATGAAATTCAGCAGTGATACATGTTCAAAGCCCACTGCTCAGTAAGAAAGGTTTTGTGCTGGGAGCTTCTAGTCTCCATGGAGGCTTTGTCTGTATTTTAAACTCTCAAAGCACAAAGGATGGAATTATCAGAAAGTATTACTGTCAATACTATTAGCTGGATTATATCCATAAAAGTTTCTAGTTTAAGTGGCCAACGCAAGGGGATTATGAATTTGAGGTCAGCCTGGACTCAAATGAAACTAGGACTCTGGAAACCAAAAAACAAAACCAAACAAACAAAACCCTGGGCCGGGCGAGGGGTTGGGGGATGGGTAGCCTTTTTATGTTTCTTGAAATGGAATCTTGTAGAAACTCTTGGCTGTATTAAGATAATCTATGGAGCATTGAACAATACAGTTTTCAACATCAATTACTCTTGCTTATTGTCTTTGCTTTTATTGCAGTTCTGGGAATTGCCAATGCAGAGTGGGTGTCACCGGCTCCACGTGCGACCGATGCCAAGATGGACATTACGGCTTTAGTAAGACAGGATGCTTGCCCTGCCAGTGCAGCAACCGGTCTGATCGCTGTGATGTTTTCACAGGTACATAGTTTCCTTAATAGCATCATGAAATTATTCCTTATTTGTTTGAACTTGAAGTGTTTATATATTGATTTTTTCAAATATTTTATAAGGCCTTGTTCTTTTAAGTAGATGCAATACGGCATATGTCAGTAAAACCTTATAACAACTTAAAATATTTCATGAATTTCAAAAATCATTTTGATCGAAGAGATACAGAAGTGTGGAGAAAAACAGAAAGTGAAGTGTCAGACTGGGCAAAAAAAATGTTAGAACTCTTTTAAGCAAGCAGTAATCACTTAGGAAATCATGTGTAAAAGAACTGAGGTTCCATATGACTTAAGAAAGAGTCAGATAGATTTGGGACTGCAGTATACAATTTACTGTGAGCTTACTTAAACAAGTATGGTCAAGGATGGTAGCAAGATTGGCCAGTCTTTACAACTTGGATCAGCAACTAAAGAATTATGTGGCTTGAAGGTCAAAGATGACTTTCATTAATCCTAGAATGTAGCCAGTTTATCTCAAGCTAACATGAAAGATGCCAAGCACATTCCTGGTGCTAGTGGACAGGTTCTAGTCATAAAGCTTCATTTACCATACCACTCTATTTTTTTTTAATCTGCAATGTGCAATAAAGCTATGTAAGGAAAGTGTGTAAGGTGTGTGTAGGGTAATTTAGGCAAAGTCTGGACATTTATGGCTCAAGATGTCTGAAATTAAGTCAGGCTGCATCCACATACCACATGCTTTCTTTCCAGGAGAGATTTGATGATTCTGAGCATGGGCTAAGGAGTAGGGGCTGGCCCAAGGAAAGCATTTTTACTTGAGGAAGAGCTTTTGACAGCTATTTGGAGCCTGCATGGTAATTTGAAATGAGAGGGGCCCTAAACACAAGGCCAATTTTCCTAGACCTGACTATGCAGGAAATAGATTGCTGGACCAGAAAATATTTTGTGCTGAGGACACAAAATCCTTCTAAAGAAAGGAGAGCTTATTATAACATACAACCAGCTCTTCTTAATACATTGCCAAACTCTGAAGATGTATGGAATGGGTCGGAATATCAAGTGCTGAAGCTCTTGAAGTCTTTCAGAACTGAGAAAACAAAGGTCTGACCGATGCTTAATCCAAAGGGTCATGCAAAAAAAAAAAAAAAAAAAAAGTGAAGAACATCTGCAATGCACTTTGATGTGTGATTGAATTGAAGCCATCATTTTCTCATGATTGCCTATTAGAGGAAAATAGGACCCTCTTTGTTTCTTTTATATATCAGGTATGATATACAATAAATAACAGAGACTACAAAAAAATGAAAGATGTGGCCAGCAATAAAATATAAGCAATGGAAAAAGCACTACAAATAATATTGTTATTAGAGTTCAACATTCAAACTTCAAAAGAACTAAAACTAATATATTAAGGAATTACAGGAAAATTCAGGCAAAATGAGAAAAGGATAAAATTTCAGTAGAGAATAGCACTACACTATGCACACACACACACACAGGAGCAGGGCAGGGGAGATCATGAGGACCAGAGCGATAGCTCAGTTAGTAAAGTACTTGCTATGCAAGCTTGAAGAGCTGGGTTCTAACACCATGTAAAAATGATGGGCATAGCTTTGTGTGTATGTGGGTTTTGTCTTCATGTACGTCTGTGCAACACATGTGTGCAGTGTCTATGAAAGCCAGAAGAGGGCATCTAATCCCCTATAACTGGAGTTACAAACAGCTGTTCACCATTGTCACGTGGGTACTGGGAATTGAATGTGGGTCCTTTGGAAAAGCAGCCAGTATTCTTAAACACCAAGCCATCTCTCTCTCTCTCTCTCTCCAGCCCCCGTGGCATACAGTTGTAATCTGAGTGCTGGGGAAACAGAGGAGGATTCCTGGGATTAGCTGGTCATCCAGTTACCCTAATTGGTGAGCTCCAGGTTATGGAGAGACTCTCCTCTTGAAGTGGACCGCATTCCTGTGGATGACACTTAAGATTGTCCTATGACTTACACATGTACATACATACATGTATAATTGGGTGCATATGAAGCTGCAAATGCATACACATGCAATAAAAAAAAAACCTAGAATGGGAAATGCAATTTTAAAACTGTCTAAACTGAAGCCTTTTGATAAAATACAGTGGCAGAAATGGCAGGAGAGATTAGTAGGACACAGCCGGAGTCTAATGTAAATGTAAGGGAGGCCCAGGAGATTATAGCCAACAAGCTGCAGGCCAGAAAGCTCAGCAAATGCCAAGCCGTATAGTAACAGAGAAAACCACATCTAAGGAAACTCAGTCAAATTGTCACAAATTAAACACAGTACCGCTGATCTTCAGATTCCCTAATTTGAGGAACTTCCTGGAAAGTTTTTTAAACCAACAAGAAAAAAACCCATGACATACGATTTTGATAAGTACAAGAGTTTTTTATGAGAATAAGAGTATCATAACAAATCTAAACTGAGTGGATCCCCAGAAAAATCTGCACTCAAAGTTTATTCTTTATATTATTCCTCTACTTTCCAGTGTGTGTGCATAGAGAAATCTATTTAGAAGGCATTGTGTTTTGTTCTTTCCTGTGTTATCTAGCTGTACCTACTTGCCTAACGTTCTTTCTCTCTTTACTGTTACATGTGTGATACTGGCTTTTCTTCCCTGTCCCAAGGTTGTTAAACATGATCTTTACTCCGCCAAGAATGGCCTTCCCAACCCACCTCCATTCACACCACAGACCCCTTTGACTTTTTAAGTCATAGTCTTCTTTCAGGTCCTCAACAAAAGGTGACTTCATTGGCATTTCCTGTTGCTCCTCACTAAATGCAAAGTCCTCTGTTATACATTGTTACATGCACTTGCAATTATTCAGAGCACTTGTCACAATTGATGTTTACATGTTTTCTTGTGACCATTACACTCATGTGCACACTTCACTACCTGTTAAGTTCTATCACGGTAGGAACAGCATCAGCTTTATCTCCATTGTTTATATAATTTCTAGCACCGATAGACACATTGTGAACACTCACTGAATCTTTGTTAGAAAAAATGAGCTAACTAGTGGTAAAATATGAAAAAGAAGAGTGAAGTGCAGCATTGGATAACAAGAAGAATAGCTCACTGTGCTGAATCATCAGTTGTTTGTTTCCTGGGTCTTTTATAATACCAGAAAGCCATGTACATAAATCTTTTTCTTTGTAGTAGGAACCAGCTGTTACATGCTCTGGAGATAAAGGAAAATAAATCCTTTGAATTATTCTGGATTCTAAAAGAAGTAAATGTTTACCATAGGAAAATTATAATAAAGTGGAATCCAATTTGAAGGACTGAGCACCTGACTTAAAACAGCCAGTTCATGTACAATTTCTATCACAGATGAGTTTTCAAGAGTGCTGTGATACAGTTGCCCTCTGGTGGCCACTTTGTATGTTTACACAGTTATTCTTCCCACTATTTTTGTTTTAGATTGGTTTACGGTTTCAAAGTTCTCTTTTTGTAGTAAAATATATTAGAGGAAAACATCACAGGAAAAAATTTCACAGTAGACATAAACAGTGTCTTAACAATATTCAATCCAGGATTTCAATTTTTCAGGAATATTCTGAGAAAATAATTCTTATGAAAACCTTTATGTTAAAAAAAAATGCTCATCAAGATGAAAGTTATGGTCCTAAAATATTGATACCCAATTTATAACAATAGTTAATTAATACTGTTGCCTAGATGGCATATGGTTAGAACTCCCAGAAAATCAAATTGTGGACATTTCTTGGGTAAGTTATTTAATGTGTTCCTGTATCCATAAACTTGGGATAACAATAACCATCTAGTAGTTTGCTGTAAAATTAAATACACTTGTGCTTCTTACAGAGCCTTGATCCCCATAAGCAGTCTGGATATGATAGCTGTTAGAATGTTTTCATGAATGGCAAATAACTAGGTAGTGTGAAATAACTGGGCTATAAAATATCAAGTACCATACAAGTAGATTGTTTCAATGACAAAACCCAAATCTCTATAAATAAGGAAAGATTGGGGGGTGGATCTCAAGTGGTAATGAGACTGTTCAGGGCACTTATCTTTTCCTTTTTCTTGTTTTCCAGATTTTCTTTATTAAGCTCATTTTTCTTAAATGAAAGTGTAAGAGTTTCAATTATTTTTTAACTGCAAACTTTGTCTTCGGATAGCAGACTTATTTTTAAGAACTCATGGCCCTTTCGTGTCTTGGTAATCTCCCATATAAATTGAGATTCCAGCAGCCTGACTCGCTGACTGCCTTGACTACTCAGTAACCTCCTTGCTTCAAGATGCTGCTGTCTTTTTTCCTGTGTGGATGCATTTTGTTCTTCCTCAGTCAGCTCAATACCAGTGCCTCAGAGCTCAGAGCTGAGCACATTTGCCCCCTCCATGCATACTTTCCCTCTGAATGATCTCACCCAGGCCCTAGATTTAGTTTAAATGCTATTGGCATATGTGCTTATTATCAGGTTTGCATTTCTCCCTTGATCTCCATCCTGAAACAGCCAACAGGCTACTTCATATGAATGCTTTGATTGATGTTAAAACCCTAACATCCAAAATGCCTATTTCCCACTAATAACTGTCGTCTCTCATTCTTACCACAAATATCTAATAAACTAGCAAGTTCTGTTATCTTCAGAATGTGTCCTGATCCAACCACTGATTGTATATCCTTAACCAAGCCATTATTGCCTATTTGGACTAGTTAGCCTTTCCTTACCTAATCTTTTTGCCTTCTGTCTGTTGCTTGCTCTCTAGGTACCTATCACACCACAATCCAGTCTCCATATAAGAACTTTAAAATTATCAAATGTAATTATATAATTCCCCATGCTGAAGCCCTGCAGTGACTTACCATTACTTCTGAGTAAAACTAAGACTTCTTTCTGTGACCTAAAACAATAATAATAAAAACTAAAATTTAAATGGCTTTTGTGTTAAAAACCAATCCATAGTTGTCTGTGATTTAACTTGTCTGTACTTAAGCAAAACGTTTTTAAAGCCAACTTTTATTGTTATAGAGCTCATAGCTAAGGAGGCACTAGGATGTAAGATTTAGAAAGAAAGCAGTCTCTTAGTGTTTTTATCACTGTATGAGTAGTACATCCTATTTCGTTCCATGTGTGAAAAATGTCTTTAACACTCATAACTATAAACATTACATGATTTTAGCCCAGCATGATAGCACATGCCTGTAATCCCAGAATTCAGATATGGAGGCAAGAGTCTCAGGCATTCAAAGCCAGCTTCAGCTAAATAGTAAATTTGAGACCAGTTTGAGCTATATGAAACATTATCATTCATAACTAAATATATTTATATGGATTTAAAAGATGATGTTTACATACAAATTCAGTTGAAATCAAAATTAAGTATCCAGGTAGTATTAAACTGTTTTTTCCAGGAAGTCATGAAATTTGGGGAATGTTCTGTAATCCTTTAGGAATTGAGAACATGCATTATTAATACCATTTTCATTGTTCTTTCAAATATTCCTCCAGTTCTCATACCATTTTTTCTCATAGTCCCAGCCTTTCTCTCACACCCATTTTTGTAACTACTACATAGGTAAAAGAAATGCATCAAGTAAGACGTCATAAATGTTAACATCAGCTGTGGTTAGCTTGTTGTAAAATTTCATCACATTCCTAGATGTTTTGTGCAGCATTTCCCCACTTACTTACGTAGCAGTAGCGTAAGTCTGATTTACACTATGCTGTCTCCGTCTGCGTATAGATGTGGCGCTGCTTCATCTTTCTCAAGGATCTGTCAGCATGGAGTGACAAAGGAGCACTGTCCCCGAAACATACAACTGTATCTCCTTCTCAATTTTTTAACTAATCACTTTCTAACTCTTCACTTTGCCATATCAAAACCTGTTGAGAAAAGTATACCAAATGCCCACTGTCCTAGTTTGCTTTCTGTTGTCGTGATGAACATCATGACCAAAAGCAACTTGGAGAAGAAATGGCTTGTTTCATCTTTCACCTCAGGTCACACTTTATCACTGAGGGAAGTCAGAGCAGGAACTCAAGATAGAAACCTGGAGGGCAGCACCCGAAGCAGAAGCCATGGAGGGACAGTGCTTACTGGTTTGTTCCTAGTGGCTTACTCAGCCTGCTTTCTTTGTTGTTGCTGGTGGTGCTGGTGGTGTTTAGGATTTTTGTTTGTTCTTGTTTTCAATTTTCTATATTTTTTCCTTTTTAATAAATTTAGTGTCTCATATATTTCACCCTGACCACAGTTTACTCTTCCTCCTCTCTTCCCAGTCCTTTCCCCTGACCTGTTGCCTCCTCATCCATTCTTCTTCCATTTCCCTTCAGAAAAGTCAGCCTGCTTTCTTATAAAACTCAAGAGCACATTCCTAGGGTTGGTACCTCCACAGTGTGCTGAGTCCTCCCACATCAATCGTTAAAAAAGGAACTGCCTAATAAACTTGCCTAAAGTCTTTTATTGGTTACTTTTTAGTCCTTTGATAAAGTATCATGAGCAAAGCAATTATAGAAGAAAATGGGGGGGGGGTTGTTTGTTTGTTTGTTGGTTGGTTGGTTGGTTTGCTTTGTCCTGTTATCTCTTTTCTTAACATATTTTTTAGAGTTTTTCCGGACAGAGTTTCTCTGTGTATCCCTGGCTGTCCTGGAACTCAAGATGTAGATCAGGTTGGCCTTGAACTCAGATATTCGCCTGCCTCTGCTTCCTGAGTGCTGGGATTAAAGGTGTACACCAACACTCTCTGGCTTAACATAATGTTTTTATTAATTGAGAATTTTTGTGCATTTATAAAATGTATTTTTATCATCTTCTCCCCTGGTAATCCCTATTGTGTCAGAAAAATGTTTTGATTGGTTTTAGAGAGCTGGAGTCCACCATGGTTTGGGGTAGGGTAGCAGCAAGCATGTTGTCTGGACCAGCATCTGAAAGCTCACATCTCAATACAGTCCTCAAGCAGTCCTCAGAGAAGGAGCACTGAGAATAGCTGGAGTCCTTTAAAATCTGAAAGATTACCGCTAGTGACACACTTCTTCCAACAAGGCCCTGCCTCATACTCCCTCCCAGTTTTACCAACTGGAGACCAAATCTTCAAACATAGGGACCTATATGCCCATTTTTATTCAGCCAATCTGATGTACACATTTTCTCACCTGAGGTTTCTGTCTTCCCAGATGACTCTAGTTTGTATCATTTAACAAAAACTAACCAGCCTACCTATGTATCCACATCTAAAATTAATGAATATTAATATTTTGCCAGCATTTTTCTTCGTATTTATCCACATATGTATAATTACTGTATTAGTTGGGGTTCCTTAGAAGAAAAGAACTGATATATGAATATATATGAATGACTATATGTACATATACATTATATATATTACACAAATCAAGATTGCTTTCATGTATATATGACTACATTTATGGGATTTATAAGAGAAGTTTACAAACTTTAGTCTAATTAGTCCAACAGTGGCTGTTCAACCAATGGAAAGTCCAAATACGCAGCAGTTTTTCAGTTCACAGTACTAGATGTGTCAACTGGTCTTCAGTATACCAGAATCCTGAGGAAGTAGGCTCTAATACCAGTGAAGAAATGGACCTGCAGTGAGAGTGAGGCCAAGTAAGCAAAGAGCACAAAGATCCTTCATGCATGTCCTTTATATAGTTTGCCAACAGAATATATAGCCCAGATTAATGGTGGGTCTTCCCACTTCAAATGATTTAATTAAGAAAATCCCTCACGATATGACTTTCTCACGTACTCTGGTGCCTCACATTTGACCATGTCCCCTGGAGGGGGAGACCTGGAGGCACTCAGAGGAAGGACAGCAGGTCACCAAGAAGAGACTTGATACCCTATGAGCATATACAGGGGGAGGTAATCCCCCTCAGGAACAGTCATAGGGGAGGGGAATAAGGGGAAAATGGGAGGGAGGGGAGAATGGGAGGATACAAGGGATGGGATAACCATTGAGATGTAACAAGAATAAATTAATAAAAAAAAAGTTAAAAAAAAAAAAAGAAAATCCCTCACAAATATACCCAGCTACCTAAGTTTTAGTTAAGTCCTGTTGTACTTAAGTTGACAAACAAGAATAGCCCTTACAACACATATTTGAAATGGAAATTTTCAAATGAAATTCACCCATTGTTTTCTCCTTAGTCATATTTTCTTTCCTCTGTTCACAGAGACAATAATCCATGAAATTCCTTAAAATGTCTCTGTCCATATTTAAAGATTTTTACTATGTATGTGTTTTTCTTTTGGTTTAATATATTATGTATTTTTTATTTTCTTAGTGTTGGTTTTTTGTTTGTTTGTTTGTTTGTTTGTTTGTTTTGCTACTTTGCTTTTATTTTTTCTGTATGAATGTTTTGTTTGAATGCATGAGTGTGCACAATATGTATGCAGTGCCCTTGAAAGCCAGAAGAGGGTGCCAGATCTTATGGGTCTAGAGTTAAAGATGATTGTGAGCTGCCATAAAGGTGATAGGAATTGAACCTGGGTCTTCTGGGAGAGCATCTAATATTCTTAACCATTAAAGCTTCTCTCTAACCCCTAGTGTGGCTTTCTGAAATTCTCTAAAGTAAATATTCTCTATAAGTGCTGTTCTTCAATTTACTTTCCAACCAATGATGCCTTTAAGATGCATGTTTCTATGCATTTAGTAGTTCAGTATTTGACTACAAAGTCCAAACTATGCAAGTGCCACAATTTACTGATTCTTCTATTAATATATATTATCTTATTTTTTTCTTTCACAAAGTTAGTCTCTTTTCAGTATGTAACCAATCAACCAGTGAGGGCATATTGTGACTATAATCACATACCCAGCTTTTTTCTCAGAGGAAACATTGAATTCATAGACATAGCTAGTATATAAATAAATCAAGAGGTTCTGGAAAGGTGGCTCAGCAGTTAAAACCATTTGCTCTTCTTATAGAGGCCCCAGGTGGGGTTTCCAACACCTGTTTTGGGTAGCTCACAAATACCCAGAATTCCAGCTCCCTCTTCTCGTCTCCAAGGGCTCATGCACATACATGTTGAACAGAAACACATGTAGGCACACATACATAAATAATAAATCTTTTTTAAAAGAAGTATTTTGTTGTTTTATGTGTATAAGTATTTTATCTCCATGTATGCATGTGTTCCTAGTCCCCAGATGTCAGAAGAGGATGTAGAATCTCCTTGGACTAAATAAACAGACAGTTGTGAGCTGTCATGTAGGTGCTGGCAATCAAACCCAGAGCAATTTGAGTGCTCTTAGCAACTGAGCCATGTCTCCATTCCTAAATCTTTTTTTCTCTTCTCTGCTCCCCTCTCCTTCTCTTCCTTCTCCTCCTCCTCCTCCTCCTGTTTCAAGGCAGGAGTTCTAAAAGTTTTTTAACTTTGAAACAATAATTTGATTGTTTTAGGTACTTGTTTAAACTGCCAGGAAAATAGCAAAGGGGATCACTGTGAAGAATGCAAAGAAGGATTTTATCAGAGTCCTGATGCTACTAAGGAATGTCATCGCTGTCCTTGTTCAGAAGTGACTTCTACAGGCAATTGCACCATAGGTAAGGTCTTTTTCTAGGTCTTCACTTACCTCTGTGAGATAAACTGCATAGATGAATTGAGTTCTGAAGGGTGTAAGTGAAAGTGAGTTATAAATATCACTACAGTTTTTCTTTCTATAAATTTGCAATCAGATTCTAATACATATAGAAAATGAGACTTCAACCAACACTGTGCATGTATCTGGATTATTTCATGTAGCATATTTTCAGAGTTCATCCATATTGTAACATGTATCAAAATGCATACTTTTTATTGTCATATTGCATAGATGCCACATTTTATTTATTCTTTTCTGAATTGGTGGACATTTAAAAGTTATCTACTACAAGTAATGCAACAATGAACAGTTCTGTTTATGTTTTTGTGTATATAAATGTTACCAGTACACCCTCAAGTCAGTGGTTGAATGTTTTCTCCACTACTGGAGATTGAGCCCAGAAACTCATTCATTTGTGCTGGCCAAGCACTCTGCCTCTTAGCTGCCCCACCTCCCCTGTGTTTTTGTGTGCAAGTGTTTTAATTTCTCTGGTATATAATTATGATGGAATAGATATGTCATATATGAGCTCTATTTACCTCTGTGAGGAAGTATCAGATGATTTTCCTAATCATTTTGTGGGGGTGCTATATGTGTATTTTCTATGAGTTTGTACAAGCGTGCTGTGTGTGGAGAGCATAGACACATCATATGATTTCAATCTCCCTTGACCCTATTTTTTTTTAAGATTTGATATTTTTATTTTTAATTACGTGTATATATGTGTGTCTATGGAATATCATGTACATGTTAGTGCAGTGCCTGTGTAGGCAAGAAGAGGGCATCCAATCCTCTGGGTCCTCAGAGCTAGAGTTACACGCCATTGTGAGCTGCCCTACATGGATGCTGGGAACTGGACTTTGTAAGAACAGTGCTTGCTCTTAATCACTGAGCCTTTTTTTCTAGCCCCGGTCTTTTCTTTTTAGCAAGAATATATGAGGATTCTAAATTGTCCACAGACTCAACAACATTTATTATCTACTTTTTTTTATACCTATAGCCATCTTAATGAGTGTGAAATGGTATTCCATTGTGGTTTTGTCTGTCTGTCTCTGATGGATAATTATATGTTTATTTACCAGTTTTGTATTTCTTTTGAGAAAATGCTTATTTGGTTTTTTTGTTCATCTTAAAATTGTAGTATTAATTTTGTCATTGTATTGATATAGTTATATATACAAATCAGTTATCAGATATATGATTTGTAAGAAATAATAGTATAGCTCCATGGGAAAGCTCTTGCCCAGTAAGTAGGAGATACTAAGTTTGATCTTTAGCATTATAAATATTTAAATAAAAATGGTTTTAAAAAGAATAATTTGTAAATATTTCTCTTATCCCATGACTGAATTTTTTACTTGCTTCATGTTGTTTTTAACAAAAAAAAATTTTTTTTATTTGCTTGCTTACTTAATTTTACAGGTGTTTAGTTTAATTTTCTTGCATTGTTTATGTTGGCTTGGGATTTCTCATGAAACTGCAGTCAAGATGTTAGAGCTATGTGAGTAGTCTGAAGGCTTAATTGAAACTATAGAATCTACGTCAATATGGCTAACTCATATCGCTTGTTGGGGCAAAAAGGGACTTCTTCATTAAGCTACTTAATATTCTGGCAACATGGCAGCCGTCTTCCCCTACAAGTGAATGATCCAAAAGAAGCTAAGATGGAAGCTGCAGTGTGTTCTGTCTTCTAATCTCTAAAGCCATAGAGCTGTTTGCAGTACCCTGTTAACTTACCCATGCCTATTCCATCAAGTATGAACATGTGATTTCCAGCAGTTGGGATCATTTGACAGCATCTGGAAAATCAGTTGCTATACCTAGTAATAGGTACTGGTATGTTCCTTTTTTTCATAGGAAGCTCTGAAAAAAATCTTTCATTTATTCCATAGATAATAGTTAAGTACCTAGTACATGCTTATCATTATGATAGACAAGGAATACAAAAGTCTAAAAACTAAAATATGGGTTTTGTTCTAAAGGAGTATTCAGTGTTCTAGAGAGGAAAACACACAAAGTGTCAAAAGTCGTAAAGAAACTTATGGGTATGAACTTACAGGACATGGAGAAGGCTACACTGTTGTCCCTGGGACTCGATTTTTTTCCTTTTCTTTTTCCTAAAAGCGATGATACCTTCACATCGCATACAATGTTATTTATCACTATATGTATATATTAAATATTTAGAATAAGTTAAGACTACTATCTTGAGTCAGGAATATGAAAATTGTGTATTATATAAATTTTCATCTGCAATATCAGAATTCCAGAGCATACATATTGACATGTTGTTAGTGACAGTTTAACATTTAAGATCTTTATAGGATTGGTAAATCAGAACTTTGGCTGCTTAAGTTCTTGGCTCATCTTGAGTAATATTTATTTTAAGCATAGGGATTTATATAAGTTCCTTCTTTATACAATTGTTTAGTCAAGTGACTGACTGGATTCTTTTTCATATGATGAGTTTAAAATGTAGATTTCTCTGAGGAAAGAAAATCCTTGTGAAAAGTAATGTGCTTGAAATCCTTTGTTCTTAAATGCCGTTTCTATACGCTATCTGCTGCACAAGGGTAGAGTTGATGTCTATATTTTTAGTATTTTATCTCTAGTGCCAGTATTAATGCCAACAGTCCATGTTGAGTGTGTAGAAAGGGAAATAACCATAACCCAGAGGAGAGAGTAATTAGGTATAAAAGTGGAATCAGGAGCACTTTGAAGAGGCTTATATTTCCTTCTAGGAAATACTGAAAAGTCTTTATGGAACAGGTTACATTTGAACGGACCCTTAAAAAGTAAGAACTGGGACACTTAGCTATGTATCCATGTAGACGTAGTAGATCACAGCCAGAACCTGAATTGGGATGTGAGCAATCCAATTCGGCATGCGTGTGCCTGTAGGAGTAGAAAGTACTAAGCCAGTTTAATTTGATACTCTCAGAGATCACTCTGTCTAATGTACAAATAATATACAAATAAGTTCAGTACAGTGAATCAATCTGTACATAATGGGTGCACTAAAAGGGTGTCTTAGAGTTTCTACTGCCATGCTAAACCACTATTACCAAAAACAACTTGGGGAAAGGGGTACATTTCATTTTAAACTTTGAGGTAACAGTCATCTCTGAGCAAAGTCAGGGAAAGAACTGAAACAGAAGCCATAGAAAAATGTTGCTTACTAGCTTGCTCCTGTTGTCTTACTTAGCCAGCTTTAGAATAGCATCTAAGACCACCAGGCTTGTCACCACCTGCAGTGCAGTGAGCAAAGCCCTCCCCCATCAATCATCAATAAAGAAAATGCCCCACAGTCTTGCCCTTAGGCCCCTCTAGTGGGGACTCATTTTCTCAACTGGAGTTCCATTTTCCCAAATAACTCTAGTTTGTGGCAAGTTGACATAATGCTAGCCAGCACAGAGGGGAACATTCTACACTAGTGAGGGAATATCAGTAATAGTTTTAGAAAGAGATGGTCTTGTAGTGAGAGTCACTGAAAGGAAGGACATTTCAGGTTAAAAAAAAAAATCATCATATCAGACAGCAGTAGGGGAAGAGGCAGAAGGATCATAAGTTCAAGATCAGCCTGAACTACACAGGGAGACACTCTCTAAAAACAACCGAGCAAAGGCACAATGTGAATGTTAAGAATCACTGATCTGAGCAAAGAACTTCTTAGTTGTGGCAGAAGCAAAGTGCAAGGGAGGAGGGTAAAAAACAAGAGGCAGATATTGAATATCATCTCATGAGATCCACAGGGGATACATATTAGAGGGATGAAATACTGACACAAACCTTGATTTCGGCCCCTCGGTCTATTTTATCTGGAAGTTTTTGAAATATGTTTTTGTTAACTATAAAAATGTAAAACATGATACCATTCTGAGTGATAAGCTTCTTAAAGACAAGAAGTATAAACCTTTGTTGAGTATTTTTTATATATCGTATGTTGTAAGAGTTATGAATTCATTTAATTGTCACTGTTTTTATGCAAAGTAATTTAAGTATTTCTGGTTCAAAGTCTCTTGTTTGAAATATAAAAAACCAAGGTCCGGAGTTTATTAGCTTAATTTGATGCCATATGACCAACTGGAACTAAAAATGCTAAATTAAATTTGTTGATTACGTACACAACTCTGTGGCTTATACTCAAAACCCTTAACTTATATACTTTAAATGACAAATTATGAATTGTTTCTCAAATGAAACAATAGACAAAGGTGTTCACTTTTTATACAGAGTCTGAGGTGGGGTCCTTGCTGCACCTGCTATGATCCCTGTACATTATTCTTGCTGTAATAAAATACTGTGTTTAGAGGCCAGGATGATTCTGCTAGTTAAATTTATAAATTCTAAGATATTAAGTTATAATTTTCTATTAAGAATCACTTACCAAAGCTAATTGAGAAGCCCAAATTAAAAACATATAGAGAACTGAAAAGAGCAGATAGGTATGAACCAGTGTGTTCCCATTATGTAAGATGAAATTACACAAGTAGCAAACATTTATTGAACAAATACTTTGTGTCAGACACTACAAAAAACATTGGAGGTAAAGATGGAACACAGGTAGCTTATAGTTTAATGGGTCAGATTGATAACTAATCCAATTATTACAACTTAGATGTTATGTGTAATGGATGAGCATGGAGTAACTCTAACTCAGACATAAAGCAGACACAACTTTGTGCTCCTGAGAAGTGATACCTGAATTAATTCCTGCAGTTTGTATTTGCAAGGTGATTAGAGGTAGGGAAGCAAGAGTGTCCTGCATATAAAGGAAATAATATATAGAACATTCAGAGAGAAGAAAGTAAACAGTCTTTGGCAGTACTTCTAAGACATCTGGCAAACTTGAAACAAAGTAGATGGTAAAGTGTGAAGAGAAATGAGAACAGCTAGGAAAAGTAGGCAGGGCTTAGATAATCTTCAGTAAAAAATTCTGCTACATTTTCACTTAGTCCCTAAGCCATCTGAATTGAAGTGGGTTCTCTAGGGAAGCAGTGCACTTTGGGAAGCAAGAGTCACTTTGAAGATCCTAGAGACTATAGGAGTGTACTGCAGTAAAGAAGCCTTAGGAAGTGTTGAGGGTCCTAAAAGTAAGAAATGATGACAGCCTTAACCATGAGCATAACACTGGAGTAAAGACACATAAGTAGATTAGACATCTTTTAATGTAGCGCTGAAATGAACTTCTGCCTGCTCAAAGTCAGGAAGGAGATGGAGGCCTGAGAGGTCGTTCTTAGCTTTGAGACCTACTCAAGTAGATGCACGTTGGGACCATTCACTAAAATATGGGAACATGTTGAGGATAATCACTCACGTTAAATTTGAAATGTTTGTCGACCCAGGTGTACAAGCAATTTGTGTGTCATGTGCAGTTTGCAATTTAATACAGAGAAATAGACTGCAGACATGCATTTCCCATTGTTGGCTACATAAGTGAAGGAACAAAAACCAAGCATAGAAATCTGGGTGTAATGGTTTCAGATGTAGCTCAGTGACAGAGAGAACACTTGCCTACCATGGAAGAGGCCCCAGATTAATACCCAGCACCACAGAAAACAAAAAGAAGCCTAAGAGTATCAACATTTAGGGAGGGGAGAGCTGGAGAAAGTTTTACTTAAATATAGTCTCTCATGCCTCAAAAAAAAAAAAAAAAAAAAAAAAACTATGTAAAGACCTGTGAGGTGGTTCAGTAGGTAAAGATACAAGCTAACACCAGGCATGGTGGCCCAAAACTTTAATCCTAGCCCTCAGGAAGCAGAGGCAGGAGGATCACTTTGAGTTTAAGGCCAACCTGATCTACAAATCAAGTCCAGGATAACCAAGGCCACACAGAGAAACTCTGTCTCAAAACAAACACACAAACAAAAGCAACAAGCTAGCAAACCTAACAACCTGAACATGATCCCCAGGACCCACATGGTGGAAGGAAAAGATCCCATCAAGTTGTCCTCTGACATACATATGTATATTACTGTCCAGGTGAATAAGTACATGTGTGCACACACATGCATATGGACACAGACATACACACTATGTAAGTGACAATATATCAGTTATTGGGACATCTAGGAAAAGCATATGTCTTTTACTCTACCTTAGTAGGCTCTCTGGACAGACCCATCACTCCTTCAATTTGCTTAAAAATTAATAAACTAGACTATTGCTTCTGTATGTCTCTTGAGGGAAGATACCAGGGAGGATTTGTAAAAACTTTTGGAGGGCAAATATTTTTTCAGTGTAGCTCGAGCCATTACTAAATTAATTTTATGTTCTATTTCTATTAGAATCTGGTGAATTGGAGCCTACATGTGTCCAGTGTAAAGATGGTTACACAGGCAAGAACTGCAATAAATGTGACAATGGCTATTACAATTCTGACAGTATCTGCACACGGTGTGAATGTCATGGCCATGTGGACCCAATTAAAACTCCAAAGATTTGCAAGCCTGAGAGTGGTGAGTGCATCAACTGCCTTCATAACACCACTGGATTCTGGTGCGAGAACTGCCTAGAAGGCTATGTTCGAGACCTTCAGAGAAACTGCATCAAGCAAGGTAAAACTCCAACTAAGATTATACATGTCGTATCTGAGGCTAGCATTAAATATTTCAAGACAGCTGCCATTAGCTTTGTAAACCTTCCAGTCCTACCAGAGGAGTTTCTGGAAATAAATTTTGATAGGTATTTGCCTAAAGAGGTTTTGTTCCCTTCCTTATTGTCTCCTGATACTCCAGCGTCAATTCCAGAATGTGAAGAACAGGACAAAGTCATGACAGTGAGACCGAGTGTGATCATGTTTCCCTTCTTCTATCTGTCTGTTAAAATTGAAAGTCCTTTCATTTCTTTTCCTTTGCTTCTTGACACATCATTTCAGTGATCATCAAAGGCCTTTTCAGAGAGGGACCTATAGTCAAGTCTACTTAGAAGTTCTAGCTGGATAACTGGAGTTCTTTCTAGCCTCCTTACACCTTAAGTTGACATGGCTCCATGTGTGGTAGATGGGTAGATGAAACCTTATTAATATTCCCTTTGATTTTTAAAAGGAAAAGCTATTCGTATAGTAGAATGTTTCTTGTAGAGGAGTTCAGTAACAATTTAGAAAAGGTTAAGTTATGAATTCAGGAAGATCTAAGGATATTTAGAGATTATTAGTCCACAGAGAGGTTAAACCCTTTTCTGTGCAAACCACTTCTTGATATTCTAGTGCACATGGATGACTGAGCTGAGGTCCAGTTGGTCTGTGAGCTGTGGCATCTTTCTGCCATGTTCTTGATATTCGACTGTAGTGATCAGGTGGACCAACATTACTAGCTGGAAGTGCTGTCACTTAGTATTCCACCATGTGGGAGGCATACCTTGTCCAGACCAACAAGCACCAAGAAGACAGGACTATGATGAGTTTTGTCAGCCATAAAGGAATGTAAGCTTTGCCTGTTTTTAGGTTAATTGATGTATAAAAGTGTGGTGATGAATAGTAATAGCTATTTTTATTATAATTTTATTGAGTGCCCATAATGTTTATTGAAGTCTTCCCAAGAACTATGTGAAACAGACATTATTATTCATGTTTAAAAGATAAAGAATATAAAATTCAAAGAGATTGACTTACTTGTAGTAATATAGTCCAAACTTGGTCCAAAGCTTTTCATCCTTCCACTGAGCTATGCTGTCATTAATGTTCTAAAATGTACTCCCTTCACTATAAAATAGTTCAAAACCACACAAAGCAAGACCTCTCCACATGGAATTAAAGGAAAGCTCTCTTCTCTTTTGGCTGACATCAACTTTGAGCATTTAAATTCTTTTTTTTTTTTCAATATATTTTTATACTTCCTTTGAGGAGAATTTTACCTTAATGAAATAACATCAGATGTGTTAGATATATTTTAGATCAAATAATTGTCATTTTTAACCACGTGATTTAGAACTCAGTGGTGACACACTTACTGTCTTTCCAGATATGTCCATGGTTGTACATTTATAAGGAGGGATCAAAACTTTCCATGTTATAATTTTTCTAACACATTGAAGAACAGACCAGGATGTAAAATGTAATAAGTGAGCTTTGCAGACCCCATTTCTTATCATTATATTTATTTAAAAATTATTTTTAACTTGCATTGCTTTAAGCAGAGTACCATATCAACATTCTACATCAACTTCCACTCTCATGTGTGTTTCTTTTATTGTTTCTCAAAACTAGATAATTTTGTCTTTTACATTTCATTCTCTGTTTTTATTTTCAGAAGTTATTGTTCCAACTCCTGAAGGTTCTACCATTTTGGTTTCCAATGCCTCTTTGACCACATCAGTGCCCACCCCTGTTATAAATAGTACATTTGCCCCCACAACCTTGCAGACTATCTTTTCAGTAAGCTCTTCTGAAAACAGCACCTCAGCTCTCGCTGATGTATCATGGACCCAGTTTAACATCATCATTTTGACAGTCATCATCATTGTGGTAGTGCTCCTAATGGGATTTGTAGGAGCTGTGTACATGTACCGAGAGTACCAAAACAGGAAACTCAATGCTCCCTTTTGGACCATCGAGCTAAAAGAAGACAATATCAGTTTCAGCAGCTACCATGACAGCATCCCCAATGCAGATGTGTCAGGATTGTTGGAGGATGATGGCAATGAAGTGGCTCCCAATGGACAGCTGACCCTGACAACGCCCATTCATAACTACAAAGCCTGAGGAGCTGAGCTGTTCTCCTGGATTGTCAAAACATGATGCCCACTAAAATGGTATCTGCCCTCTGCCTACACAGAGCCTGGGTAGAGTTTGCTGAGAAAGGTATCATGCAAATGAACTATTCAGGTACAAACTGTAGTGTGCTTACCTGTCTGTTGCTCTGAATTCCCCACGAAGATCTGAAACACTCATCATCATTGAGGACTTGAAGTAAAGTATATTTTTGTAGCAAACTACATGTGTTTATGGAAAGGCTGAATCCCACAGAGCAACCTAAGTCCACCTGGCCTCTCAAAGGACTGCTGGGAAAGTGTTCACCTCACCAGCCATGATAGAATGTTGACTTGGAGGGGAAAGCGTCATGAAAGACTTCATCCATTCATTTTGGAAACATATTTTTTAAGGAGAGGCAGGGATTATGTTCATTTTATTGTACTAAGAGATATAACTTAGGAAAAGCTGGTATCTAGGCTATACCACAGTTTTTAAAAAAAATCTTGGTTGTGTGTAGACTAAGGGCATAAAAGCCCCAAGAGGATCTGTAGAAGGGCTTGGCTTTCCTCCCAAGAGTTTCCTTCAAGGATGGGATTAAAGCACAGGATACGCTTCTGTGGTGAGGGGCAGGCATAGTGCCCAGAGAGCAGAAGGTTGACGGTCCTCCTCGGGGGGAAGTTCCTGCCTCTAAAGAAACAAGGTGTACATAGTTAAGGTGGCATATCTGCTCAACATTGTACTTGTATCTATTTGTAAAAAAATCGTGTCTTATTTTATCATCCAGACTTAATCTGTACAGCAGTTAATGGTGTTGTAAAAAGAAGATATGGAAAATTGGCTAAAATACTGTAAAATAGGTGGCAATATTGCTAGAGCTGAGACTCTGGTGAACTTCAGTCATTTTAGTCCCTATTTGGACACTATTGAAATTCATGAGGTCAAATGTTTCTAATCTTTCCTCTCTCAACCTAGAGTCATGTGCTCTTTGACTTACCATAGATTCAAGCAATAGATTTTGAAGTCTGTAATTGTTAAGTTGGAACACAGGCTGCATTCTCCAGATACTCAACTAATTAGCCACTCTGTGTTTTACAATGCTCAATGTAAACATCCTCAGGAAAAGGCTTCTTTCCTGAATGTAAAAGACAGTCTTCCAAAGGATAGGGATTTTAAATTCAAAAAGAAAAGCCATCACATCATTTAGGGTTCCTCTTTTTTATACCCAAGAAATATTTATGTGCCTCCCATAACCTCCAAAATAAAGGCCTCTGACATTTGAGCATAACCTATCACCCACGTATCATGAGGTATGTTTGGCTTCTTCAGTGGTAGAGTTCGTCCATCTTCATGTCTGGGCAGAGGGTCACTCTGGTTGGGAATATATTTAGTCCTTACTTTTGATGCCATTTTCCCCTGAGGCAGAGTACTACTGCTTTCATTTGTTATGCATCCACAGGTTGTGGATTAAGAGAGCCAAGGAAGGTGGCCCAGACTATGAAGTAGTTAGGGGAAACCAAAACAGAGACTGGACTTCAGAAACCCAGACTCCTTTTCTTAACTTCCACAGAGATAAACATAAACTTTGGTCATCCTATTTAGGAGACCTCCACCTTTTTCTCAGGGTTTGGAGATGACTGTAGACTAGAGGATCCGTAGGAAACCTGGAGGTGTTCTACATATTTGGCTGTCTTTATGAAAGTAGACATTACATTTAATTGAACTAAAACGATTTACAAGTGACTGATTGCCTAGCATATGAGTCTGTAGGTTTAATACCCAGAATTACAGAATATATTAATATTTTTATTGCTCTTTGTCATTTACAAAACACTTTATGATGTGTGCTCTTTGATCCTTACCATAGCCTCCTTAGGAAGTAGTCTCGTACCCATTTTATAGATGAAGAAACTGAGGCACAGAGAGGTTAAATCATTCAGGACTATACAATGTACATCATTATTATTCCTGGAATCAATTCTCACCTCGATTGTGTAGTTGTTCAGCTATGTGATTACATACAAATCTACTAGCCATGGACCCTATAAGTGAGGGTTCCTATTTGCAGATGCTTCTAATAGAGTCTTTGTGTGCTCTTGAGTATGCTTGCACACATACTCTCCCATTTGGTGAGAAGGGGGGAGAGGGAGGGAGGGAGGGAAGGGTGACTCAAGGCACAATTCAGGGCTACATAGCTACAAAGGACTTTGTGAAAAGAACACAGGAGAATTTCTACCTAAAGTCAGAATTAATGATAGATGGCAAAGCTGCAAATTAGTGTTTATTAAAATGGTGAGTTCCTGTAACAGGGAAGGGGGGGATCTTTTCCTAGCAGTTACAGCACAGGTGTATATTGACTATACACCACACATTTCCAAAGCATTGTGCACAATGCTTGCCTCCCTGATATCCCATCTTCTGCCAAAAAATAAAGGTAAGGAGATGAAAAGCAAACATTTGTTAAGCAAGTTGAGATTCCCTGAAACAGATCTTAAAAGGTAACACAGAAACTAAACCACAAAGAATGTTTATCAAGTACCTGTCAATGGCTCCAAAGTCATGTTCTTAATTTTTCACAATGAAGAAAAAGAATAGTCTTAAAGTGTGTTTTAAATAACATTATGTAGTGACCCCAATACTCTGCTTGTAGAAATAATTTAGCTCCAAAAATCAACCATGAGGTGATCGCCCCTTGAAAGTAGAGTAGGAAACCAGTATAAACATAGTGCAGGGTTTTCGTTCCTCTGAAGGCATCACCACCCAGCACCAGGAGTTCTCTGGAAAGCCTAATGTTGGAACAGTTTTTGTCTAAAGATTGAAAAACATGTTTTAAAAATATAACTACATGAGCCTTGCCGAGACATGGTTGGCCTATGAATGAACTGATGTTTGCATCTTCATTAGCTCACCTTAATCAGCCCTCAGCATTTCTGATAGGTATCAGTGTCAAGCATGTCTTTGACATCCCTTATCACCACTGTCTTCCACATTGCTTCCCAGAGCTCTCTTATTTACAGTTTCTCCAACTATATAAAACACAAAATGATAGTAAAAGCTCTTATTTATATGAAAGTCTTGTGGACTCAGTGTATTATTTTTCCTAGGGATACTTGGGTCTTAAGAGAGGGCAAGAGGGCAGACATGAGCTGGGAGGATAGATTTCTTTTAACAACACTATCTAAGTCCTAAATGATATTGCTTTTCTCTAGTCCCAACATTCCCAGTATCAGTAATCATCAAAGCAATACTCACTGACCTATCAGTTAATTTGGGTTATCTGATCATCAAGATGTAGTGTTTTAGAACATGCTTGTAAACATAAGATTAATTCTAATGATTTTCTTTAGCTTCTTATATTTTGAAGTATTATGTGGATAGGAGTTGGGTTTCTGCATTTCTTAAGGAAAGATCTCCAACAAAATATTCATTCAGAATAATTAAAAGAACCCAGTACAATGGTAGGGCAACATAAGTCATTGTGACCTCATTTACTTACACACACACACACACACACACACACACGAACAAACAGAAAAACTTTAGTCTGTTGTTACTTTTAACAGAAAATGGTTTAGGAGCTGAAATGGGTTTGGTGTCTATGTGTAGAACTAGGGGAGGTGATGGAAGGTTAATTTGTCTTTTTCTTTCACCCTGAGCCAATGGCTGTAACATGGTGAGAAGCAGAAAAGAACACAGTGATCAATCTAATGAAGTCAAATAATATCACATGGCTAAAGTTATGGATCATTAAAATCTCAGTAGTTTGATACTTTCTCAAAGGTATTAAGGATCTTGTTACTTATACATTCGCAGGAGCTTCACCCGCCCTGGATTAAGTGAGCCCAGAGCTTCAAATTCAAGCTAGCGCAAAGCTAAGTGACTTCTAGTCAACTTTTAATGCTAGGCACAAGCACTCTGTATTTAAATTTCAGCCCAATCAATTAGGGAATGTTTCAAAGAATTAAACTTGTATTTATGTCACTAAAATCCTAACCCAAAATTTAAAAACATGTCTCATATGTGTGCTGTACTAGGCTTCATGATGCATTTCTAAATTTGTGTATGATTTGAATATATGAAAGAATTTATAAAAGAGTGTTATTTAAAATTATTAATAAATGTATATAATTTGTACCTATTGTAGATTTGTTTCACTTTTTATGTAGTGACTTTATAATTCTTCAGGTAAGTGCTAAAGTTCACTTGTCAGTGCATTTCATGGACATCTTTGAATCTTTCATGTACTGACCAATATTTTCTTCAAGTTCATGAAAGGAGTGTCTACCACATGGGGAGACGATACCATATGGGACAGTTGCTTCTCATAAAGCAAATTCATACCAGAGATGAAAATATATTTGAACATATATTATTGGTCTGGGGATAGGGCTTAGGTCACTTGCATACCATGCACAAGGCCCCAAGTACCATCCTCAGCATTTCAAATAAACAATAGCATATAGTCACTCCATTTTTTGTCATCTGTACCATCGACTGAGATTTCTATCAAAATTTGTTAAGACTGACTGCCTTTGGATTTCTGACTTATACATGTGAAGACTTTCTGAACTCTGGGAGTGAAGGACATTCTGTGTTTATTAGGTAATCAATAACAAGAGTGCATCTTTCTATTATTTCAAGGTTCCCTTGAAGAAGCTCTGTTTTCACAGTTAAACCATGTTTAATGAGATACTGTCTGGTCATCCCATTGAACATCCAAGGCATGTTTTGAAAAGACTGCAAAAAGTCAGTCATTTCTTTGCATCAAGAACTTTATAACCTTGAGTCAATTTATTCTACCTCAGCTGCTCATGGTAGCTCACACCTGTAATCCCAGCACTGGGTTGATGAAAACAAGAGGATCAGGAGTTCAAGATCATCCCCGGTTACTTGGGGAATTCTAGGACAGCCTGGGCTTCATGAGACTATATATTATAAATAAAAAGATATTTCTGTTGATTAAGTTAAAAATTTAAAACATAGTTGTCTATCCTTTATAATCAAACCTTAAGTTAATACCATATGTCTGCATGAGATATATGAATTAGGTATTTTAAAGAAACAGAATAATTATGCCAGGAAGCTAAACAAATTAAGTTTTCAAGAGAAAAAATGTATACAAACAACACTAGAAAAAAAACTCACTAAAATATAAACTATTTTTATGCTTCTGATAAAAGTCTGTAAAGACATATCCATTGCATTATCACAACTGATAATGTTAATTTTCTGCAGGAAAGTAAGACTTGTCGAAAAATGTTAAAGCTCTATTGTAGTGAATCTGTCACAGCAATTGTAAGTAAAACTATTGTAATTAGTTTTGTCTTATTGATTTTCCTTGTAGTGCTGGACATCACACCCTGGGCCTCATACATACTAGATAAGCCCTCCCAATGAGCATCTCTAGCCCTTGCTTAGTTAGTGCTTCAAAATTAAGGTATGGATGGTGAGATGGCTAGGCTGCTAGAGGCGTTTATTGCACAAGCCTGTGGAGACCTGAATTCAGGCACCATGACCCTAGTAAAGGTGGAGGGAGAGAATGACTCCACAGTTGTCCTCTTGACGCCAACCCACACATGAAATAATTTTTTTCTTTTTATTAAAAACAAAATTTTTACACAAATTGATAGTGTTAGGAGTATGAACCAACAGGCCAAAATACAACAGTCTATGTCAATGTTAAATCAGTTTTATCTATAAATGTTCAAAAACCATTTAATGAAAAAATTATAGTAAGTATTTTTCAGGTTTTCTAATATTTCTATTTCTTAAATGAAATCCATTGGACAATGTTAGGATGTATTGTTTAAGAATGCACTTGATTATATTAGTAAATAATTTTAAAACTTGTGTACTAGGGCTGGGGAGATGGGTCCATCGGTGTTTGTTGTACATACATTAGGACTTGGGTTCAGATTCCCAGGCCTCACATAAAGGGCCACATATGGCAGTATATGTCTTTGATACCATTGTTGTGCAGTCAGACTCAGGCAGATCTCTATAGGTCTCTGACCAACCAATGAAGCCAGGTCAGTGAACTACAGAGTCAGTGCAAGAGCCTGTTTGAAAAAATAAAACAGTAGAAGGAGACAACTGGCCCTCCACACACACTCCTGAATTCATATGTGCACAGGCATCCACATGCACACACTTTCCCAAACACACTTGAGCACATGCATCTACATGCATAGACACAGACCAAAAACCCTTCTGTGCTGATGAATTGAGCACTGCAATGTCCATAAGTACAGAGAAAAGGCAGAATCTTTGCTGTGTGTGCAACATCAAAGTTTTTAATAAAATGGGAGGAGTATTTCTGTTATTTGCTTTGTGCTGTCAACTATAAAAATGGTATGTTTTAATTTCTGTCCCAAATAAAGACTCTGCTCTTTTCCATGCTTATTACCATTTGAATTTTCAACCACTTTCAACATATGTATAATTTCCTGTACATACTCAGCTTATAGACTTTTTTCTTCACCAGCACTGTCTGCTACCTATAACATCCTGAGAATATTCATTCTTCACAGCCCTTTGGTAAAGACCTATAACATGCTGAGAACATTTGTTCTTCACAGATCTTTGGTAAAGACAGTATCATCTCATAACATTACCTCTATTTGCTTAACAAACACTTCTTGCTGTACTTGCCATTTTTCTGTTCCTGCCTTCCTCTGTAGACTCTTTTCCTTACCACTGGGAGGTTTTGTGGAAACCTGGTGTCTGGCATATCGCTGATACTTCATTTACTCTTATTATGTGGTGAGTTAAAACAAATGGCACTTGCTGATACCAGGCATAATTGGTTTATAAACTTACCAGGCAAAGTGTGGTAAAATTACATCCAGTAGGTAGGAAGCTAGAGCTCAGATAGTGCTTTTTTATTAAGGAGGTCCTGTAGTGTCTTCGTCCCCAGGATAGAAATAAGTAGTGAATCTTTTAAGAGATGGGGCCCAATGGGAGGTGACCAGGTCTTAAGAGGGATTGATATTTTTGTCATGGGAGTATGTTTCCTCTCACAGGGAGCTCCAAGAGCTCCCAGTTGTTAGGTCACTCCTATTCTTTCTCTGTGTATACTGCTGGCCACTTTTGAATATTCTCCCTCCACTTTTATACTGTCTACTGTGAAGGCCTCCCTAGAAGCAAGAAAATGCCAACCATGCTCTTGGGTTTCCTGAAATGTGAGCTAAATAAAAATTTTATTTGTAAAGCAGTCTGCCTTGGGTATTTTATTATAGCAACACAGATGGACTAAGAGGACAATATTTCTTATTCAATAGTGATATGAACATATAGGCTTCGAAGGGTTTGAGAAACCCTTCAAATTGTTATAGATCTGGTTTTTAGTGAATTTTTTGACTTTTGATTTTTGTTTTCTTTTCTCCCCTAGTGCAAAGTAACTTTAGTTGTACTCTCAAAAGAAGTAACAACTGTTTGGATGGATGTTGTTTCATATATTTTAGAAATATGAAGCCTTACACTGACTGTAAATTGGTTCAATTGGTAAATTGGTCTTGACTAATGATGATGATGATTATCATCATCATCATAATACCAAAGCTGTTTTTGTTTTTTTTTTTTTTTGAGAATCTAGACCTCAAAACAAAGCAAAACAGAGGGGGAAAACCCACAATATTTTGGACCTAAAAGAGCACAGTCTTCTACACAGGTTTTGTTCTATTTTCGAGTTGTTGGTTTTTTTTCAAAGTTCCTCAAAGTGAGAGAAAATTCTAGATGTTCAATAGGGAGAAAGAGGTTTAATGCTGGTGAGATAACATATAGTCAGTAAAAATGGGATAAAGATTATGAAAAACAGTATATTTAAAGACAAGCATGAACTTTCACTCGAGGACTAAATAAAGAATCGTTAATGTACATGCATCAGAAGCCATGTATCAGACTTCTCATTGCAACACTGTTATATAAGATAATTAGAAACAGCCCTGTGTCTGTCAGTATAAGAATGGATAGATTAAAGTCTATGTATATTCTCATAGAATTCTATATAATATTGGAAGATGCATGAATTATGGCTATTCATCAGCTTGATTAGTATGAAGTCCCCAGAAACAACATTGAGGAGAGAAAGAAAAGCATGTCACAGAGAGAGTATACATAGCATAATTTATCTTATAAGAGCTATAAGGATTGAGAAATAAGATACGTTGTTTGGAAGTATATGCGTATGAAAAAATGGAATGATTCCTACAGAAATATAACTTTAGAAGGAAGCAGGAGCTTCACAGATGGCTGTGAAGGTATTAAAGATGCTCATTTCTGAAGATGCATGTCTGGGTTCTCATGCTGTTCTTGGTACCCACAGGAAATTGGCTTCTAGATTCCAAGAATGTAAAAATCTGCAGATATGTGTGATCCTAATGTAAAGTGGTGTCATATTTGCACTGGTGTCATGGTGTACACTTCAAACCTTCTCTGACTTCTAATACCTACTGTAATGTAGAAGTAAATAGTTTTTAAGGGCTATTGTTTGGAGGTAACAAGGACACTGTGCATGCTTTCTGCATCACATGTTTTTTAAAACATTCTGACCCATGGTTGCTTGAACGAGTCGATATAGAAGATAAGGATATAGATGGTTGACTATTAGTATACATCAATGTATAACAGAAATTGTTATATACATAATATTGTTGTCTTAGCTAGGGTTTTTATTGCTGCAACAAAATGCCATGACCAAACAACAACCTGGAGAAGAAAGGGTTTATTCAGCTTATACTTCCACATTGCTCTTCATCATCAAAATAAGTCAGGATAGGAACCTGGAGGCAGGATCTGTTGCAGAGACCATGGAAAGTGCGCTATTTACTAGCTTGCTTCCCATGGCTTGATCAGCCTGCTTTCCTGTAGAACCCAGGACCACTAGCCCAGGGATAGAACCACCCACAATGGGATGGGCCCTCCCCCATCAATGACTAATTAAGAAGATGCCTTACAACTGGATCTTATTGAGACTTTTTCTCAAGCTTACCTCCCTTCAGATACTTATAACTTATAAACTTATAAAACTTATAAAAATTACACTTTTATTTATTTGTTTGGATTAGAGGACACATGCCTATCTGTTTGTGTGTGAGTGTGTGTGTGTGTGTGTGTGTGTGTGTGTGTGTGTGTGTGTGTGTGTGTGTCAGAGGACAATGTATTGAAGTTAGTTCTCTTCCACCTGTGGATCTCAGTCAGGGACTGACCTCAGATTATCAGCTTTGGTGACATGTACCCTTCCTTACCCATGGAGCTGTCTCATTCACAGGCCACTTACAGTGAAAATATAACGGTCAGTGGATAAACATGATTTCATCTCTACTGGTTTGAATGAGAATATCCCCATAGACTCATATGTTTGAATGTTTGATTCCCTGTTAATGGAACTATTTGTAAAGGATTGGGAGGTGTGGCCTTGTTGGAGGAGGTATGTCAATGAAGGTTTCAAAGCCCACACCAGGTCTAGTCTTGTGTTCTCTCTCTTTCTCTCTCTCTCTCTCTCTCTCTCTCTCTCTCTCTCTCTCTCTCTCT
>OU015743.1:132866644-132905692 GCA_907169655.1 Acomys percivali | reverse complement strand
CTCTCTCTCTCTCTCTCTCTCTCTCTCTCTCTCTCTCTCTCTCTCTCCCTCCCTCTCTCTGTCTCTCTGTCTCTGTCTCTGTCTCTGTCTCTGTCTCTCTGTCTCTCTCTCTCTCTCTCTCTGTGTGTGTGTGTGTGTGTCTCCAATCATACATGCCCTTTCAATTACTTTTACAGCAGCATGCATGCCTGGGAATCATGGTGGCAGGAATGCATTTGAGGCTCTCTGAAACTATAAGAAAGCCTCAAATATTTTCTTTTAAAGGTTGCTTTGGACAAGATGTCTCTTTATAGTAATAGAATAGTAGCTAAGACATTGCTTATGTCAATATATATGAGATATTTGATTGGGAACTACCATAACTTGATTATGCTAAGAACAAATAAAATGAATACACCATTTTTATTTCATTATGGTAAAAGAATAAAAGGTTGTCTCATCAAGAGACAACTAAAATCCCACGTGTGTATGTACTCCAAATAGATGAAGCAAAAACTAATAATTCTTTTAAAAGTGGGCAATGGCACAATTATGGTTGGAGGTTATGATATATCTCTCAATGCAAAGAACAAGTAGACAGAAAAACAGTAATGATATAAGACATGGAAAACATTCTTACCAGGTTGGCTTTGTTAGCCTAAAGCACTAAAACCAAAACAAGCAGGGTATGTGTAGAACACTTACCAAAACGGGCCATACACTGGGCTGTAAAACAAGATGAAATAAACCTACAGGATCAAATTGGGGCCAGCAAGATAAGTAACCATGTGAAAGCACTTGCTGCCCAAACCTGATGACCTTACTTTTGATCCCCAGAACCCATGTAAAGGTAGAGGGAAAGAGCAGACTCCCCTGCATGTGCTTGATGATACCCATGTTCACATCTTCGAAGATCAAGAAGGAGAGAAAGGGAAGCATTGGCCCTCAGATGATTTCCTGTTTATTATTTAGCCCAATACACTAGTTCATGAGATGGTACCTTCATCAAGCTTAATTATTTCACAGGCACCCTCATAGACATATCCAAATGTGTGCTTCACTAATGACTAGGTTGGGTTTTTTGTTTGTTTGGTTTTTTGTTTTATTTTTCAAGACAGGGTTTCTCTGTGTAGCCTTGGCTGTCCTGGACCTGCTTTGTAAACCATGCTGGCCTCAAACTCACAGAGATCCACCTGCCTCTGCCTCCCGAGTGCTGGGATTATAGGCGTGCGCCACCACGCCCAGCTTCTAGGTTGTTTTTTTGTTTCTTTGTTTCTTTGTTTGTTTTAAGATGTATTGATTTGTACTTTTATCTATGGGTGTTTTACTTCCTTGCATATCTATATACCACATGTATGCCTAATACCTAAGAAGGTGAGAAGACAGCATCAGATCTTCTGGAACTGGAATTACACACTGTTATAAGCTGCCATGTGAGTACTGGGAATCTAGAAAAGCAGAAAGTGCTTTTAAACCACTGAGCTCTCTAGCCTGTTGTTGTTGGTTGTTGTTGTTGTTGTTGTTGTTTTGTTGTTGTTGTTGTTGTTGTTGTTGTTGTTGTTGTTGTTCTTCTTCTTCTTCTTCTTCTTCTTCTTCTTCTTCTTCTTCTTCTTCTTCTTCTTCTTCTTCTTCTTCTTCTTCTTCTTCTTCTTCCTCTTGACACAGAGGTTCTCTGTTTAGTCCTGGCTGTCCTGGAACTTGATCTGTAGACCAGGTTTACCTCAAACTCAGAGATGTGCCTGCCTCTGCCTCCTGAGTGCTGGGATTAAAGAAGGGCACCACCACCCAGAGTGGTGTTCTTTTTAAAAATATTTGTTTATTTATTTATTTATGAGAGAGAGACAGACTGAATGACTGACTGACTGATTCTCTGATCAATTTATAGAACAACTTTTATGAGACAGTTCTCCCCTTCCACCGTGTTTTCCCTGGGGCTATGACTCGGGTTGCCCAGGCACAAATAAAAAACTTTTACCTTTACCTTCTGAGCCATCTCAAAGCCCCAAGGTGTTTTTTAATCCAATCAAGTTATCACTCAAAATAACCATCATTGTCACAGTGCTAGGAAAACAGAGACATATGGATCTCTGTGAGTCAAAGACCAGTCTGATCTGCATAGGGAGTTCCAGGCAAGCCATGGTAAGATCCTATCTCAAAACGAGCAAACAAGCAATGCAAACTAACAAGCACACTCAGTGGTAAGAGCTATAGAAATATCCCTTCTTGTTTGAAAATCTGGGTTTTGTTTCTGGCTCTAGAAATAGTTCCAAAGGTATAAAGGTAAAAGGAACACCTTTCAGTAATTCTAAGAAGCCCTTGTCTACCACACCTGAGTTTAAAGTCTTTAAACATGGCATAGGCTGTCAAGAGAATCAAACACATGATTCCAAAGTATCTGAACTTTTATTCTACCTCTTAAGATCTAGGGAGAAGTGAAAGTCTGAGAGTGATCTTAACTAGCTATAGCCAGTGACTTCAGTTGGGCCCATGTAATGATGCCTCCATAAACCTCCCAAGTTGAGGAGTTCGGACAGCTTTCAATTTGGTGACAATGACCATGAAGCAATACAGATATGGGATGTACCAAGACAGCTCCTGGAATTTCTGCTACCCATATGTTAACCTGTTCATCCCATCTACTTGGTACTTCAGAATGGTAATATGTATAGTGAACATGTAAGAACATGTAAAGGGTTGTCCTGAATTCTGTAGTCCATTCTAACATAGTAGCAAACAAGAGAGAGGAACATAGAAGCAGTCAGTCAGGGTCAGCACAGAAGACCTGGGCATTTGATTGGGTACATCTTAATGTGAATGTACCCTGAGGCTATGGAATATGATACTACCTCCAGATAGAGAGTCAGATAGCAATAAACTGAGAGAGAGTCCATTGGTGTCCACGCAGAATTGGCAGATAGCCCGCACATATATTTTGTACCTGTTTTAGTTAAGATTTCTATAGCTGTGAAGAGACATCATGACCAACTCTTATAAAAGAAAACATTTAATTAATTGGGGCTGGATTACAGGTTCAGAGGTTTAGTCCATTATCATCATGGCAGCAGGAAACATGGCAGCACTCAGGAAGACATGTGCTGGAAAGGTAGCTGAAGGATCTATATCTAGGCAAGCAGCTTTAAAAGAGAGAGGGACTAGACTGGCTTCAGCATTTGAAATCTCAAAAAGCTCTCCCCCAATAAATAACCTTCCCATTTCCTCTTAATATTGCTAAATATTAATATTAAGAGGCATACCTCTTAATATCGCTACTCCCTGGTGTTCAAGCAGTCAAATATATAAGCTTATAGGGATCATTCCTATTCAAACCTCCACAGTGTTAGAGCTGGAATGTGTGAGAGCATCAGAATTGGCTTTCCTCACATATTTTTTTTCTACTGTGAGATGATGTGTATAAGTTGATAGCAAAGTCTGTCTTCATTGTTGTGTTCCCATCACCAAGCACAGGGCTAGTGTCCTTTGTCCTCAAGAAGCTCAGAAAATGCTAACAAATGAGTAAGGGAGTCCTGGGTAAATGTGGTGGACATTATATACTGCAGTCTGGGATTTTGAATTGATGATGGATTTAAAGACCAAACAGGCTGTTGTATAGGTAATCATCAAGTCTCTGTAAATAAGGATGCTTGTGAAGGACCCTGGGAAAGGTACAGCCTTCCCTCTAGTGGAATGATGCTGATACAGCACATTCTTCAGTTAGGTATCCTATGCTAAGGATCCTCACACACCACACACTGCCTCTCAATACTTAGAAAGCAAACTTCCTCTGAAGTAATGATGCTTTGGGTGCCTTCCCCTGTGCACTTTTGTTTTCAGAAGCTTAAAGAACAGACTAGCTACATTCCACCTTCTTTACACACACACACACCACAACATTTCTTAAATGAGCCATTGTCTTTAATCACCGTGGCAAAGGTATTATCCAGTCTTGCTTAAAGGGATTTTTTTTTTTCTTGTCAAGAAATGAAGTTCTCCCAGACAAGAATAAAGACATTAAGGACTGTCTATTAAGATTCTGCTTTAGTTGAGATAATAATTTAGGGGTAATTAAGCAAATTGTATAGACACCAATGGGCCATGAATCCCAAGAGGGTTTGCCCAAGATGCAGAGGACTTTAAATGACGAAAGAACAGATTAGAGTTAGGTAGCAGTTACTTTTTGAATTTCCTGGCATAAAAAGGAAAAGGCAGATGCAGAAATGCCTGTCATTCGAGATATTCAGCAGGATCCCAAGCTCAATACAGATGTGGGCAATTTCATGAAACACTAACTCAAAATAAAAAAATAAAGCTTGAGGATGCATAGTAGCTCAGTGGTGGAAAGCTTGCCCAGCATGGGGTCCTGAATCACAAAAAGGAAGCAAAAAGAACCAACTGGAAATGGCAAGAGTCTTTGGAAACCTTAAAATCCATGCCCCAGGGAGCTACTTTCTCCATAAGTCCACAGCTCCTAGTCCTCCCCAAACAGGCACCAGCTAGTGACCAGGCATTCAAGTGCACAAGATTTATGGGGGAATATTTCATTCCAACTGCCACATTCCACAGGAGATGGTGCATGCCTTTAATCCCAGCACTCAGAAGGCAGAGGCAGGCAGATCGCTGTGAGTTCGAGGCCAGCCTGGTCTACAAAGTGAATCCAGGGCAGCCAGGCTACAAAGAGAAACCCTGTTTCAAAAAACAAAAACCAACCAAACAAACAAACAACCCCCCCCCAAACAAGCAAACAAAACAAACTTCCACATTCCAATTCACTGGTCCCTATAGTCTTGTGGCCATATTATAATGTAAAATGCATTTAGTGCAACTTTTCAAAAGTCTTTCACAGTCTCAGCAGTTTTTGAAAGCCTAATGTCTCTTTGGAGACTCAAGGTAATCTCTTAATTATAACCCTGTAAAGTCAAAAGCAGATCACATACTTCCAACATCTAATGTCACATATATCCATTACCATTCCAAACAGGAGAGATTGGGATGCAATGAGGAAATGCTGGACCAAAGCAAGGCCAAAACCTAACAGGAAGAACTCAAAATCCTGTAGCTCCACATCAAATATCAAAGGGCTGTGCCCTTCTGGCTTTGTTGCCTGCATGATACAACTCTTTTTTCTTGGGTTTCTTGGGTGTGTAATGGCTCTTGGAGGATTTCTCCTGGTTCTTCAACCTCTAACATCTTGCAGATGCCAAAGCAAGTCAGTCTTCACTTTTATAGCTTCACACAACAGCCTTTCAGAGCCTCCATGCAGGGACTTGACAGCCACACAGCTGGAATCCATGGCTCTCCATAACCACAGAGGAAGAGTGAATGACCCTTTAACTTATATTTCCTTCCTGACTACAAAGGTAGCACCATGTTGACAATGCTGGCAAATTTGGTTACCAACTTGGAGTGAACACTGGCCTTTTAAAATCACATTTGCAGCAGCTTTTATTTGTTGTTCCTTTCTAGGAGCAGATAATTCCTTAGGCCTTTTTCTTTCACAAGTTGGACATGTAGGTGGTTCTTGTCCTGAGGGCACCCGCTCCCATTATTCCACTGCTGATTTGCTCCCTTCCTAATGGCGCTAATCTCCGTAGCAATTACAGCCTTTCTTTCAGCACAAACCTTGGCTGGAACATTAAGCTTTCCAGTGTCCCTTTCCTCTCCAAATGGAATTTTTTATTTCTTTCTGCCTCATTTGCTCTATTTCACCATAGACCTATATAGGACTGATTATTAATAACCATACAACAGAGCCAATGTTAAGCTGTCTTGAAATCTCCTCCATCAGTGGACTGTCCATTACCTTTTAATTTATCCTCAGGCAAATTATTAGGACAAGGGAAGAAAGCAGCAACATTTTTTTAAAAATATCATAAGAATGGTCTCTAACCTAATTGTTAATATCATTCCCTGTTCTCCCAGTCCCTGCCAACTTGAAACCTCTCAAGCTGGGACTTCACAGTCCATGTGACTACTGTTTTCTAAGTTCTTACAGCAGTCAACCATTTTTCTAGTCCAATGTTTCAAAGCCTTTCACATTTCTTAAAACAAAACAAAACAAAACAAAACAAAACAAAACAAAACAAAACAAAACAAAACAAACCAGTATGGTCAGGTTCTACATAGCAATAGCTTTCCTGGTACCAACTTCTATATTTCTTACTTTTCTATTGATGTTATAAAACACTATGTCCAAGGCAACTTATATGAGAAACAGTTACTTTGGGACTTATGGTTCTAGAAGGTTAGAATCCATGGTGAGTAGAAGTAGGAGACAGCAGGCAGCTGGAATAGCAGCTCCATCTTAAACCACAAATAGGAAGTAAAGACGGAAAAAGTCTGTTGAAGTCTCAAACCAAGACGTGCTTCCTCCAGTAAGCCCACACCTCCTAATTCTCCCTAAAACAGTTACCAACTGGGAACCAAGTAGTTAAATGCTTGAGACTTATGCAGGGACACCTTATTCAAACTTCCATAGTATACAAAAAAAACGTGAAAGTATACCAGAAAACTCACATCAAGGGGCCTTGAGTGACTATTTGGTGGTTAATGGAATTTTCTGGTCTTTCAGAGGACCAAAGTTTAGTTCCCAGCATCCAGGTCAGATGGCTCACAAATTACCTATAATTCTAGCTCCAGGATTGCTGATGAAGCATGACATATACATAAATAAAACCAGTTCTCTCTCCCTCCTCTGTCTCTGTCTCTGCTGTCTCTGTCTGTCTGTCTGTCTGTCTGTCTGTCTGTCTGTCTGTCTCTCTCTCTCTCTCTGTCTCTCTCTCTCTCTCTTTCTTGCCCTCCTCCCTCCCCCCTCCCAATTCTCCCACCCTCCCTCTCTTGTACACATATACAAAACCAAAAAGTGTTTCTCCATCCCAGGTTCAATATACCCTATCACATATCTCCTTTTGCCCAGAACATGCCTCACATCAACAGTGAAGAATGGGACACAGGCTTTGTAAGTAATGTGAAGTAGCTGAGTATTGAATAGAGGTTTTAATTTCTCTCCATGAGCCTCAGTAAGTGAGATGCTAGCATGATTTTAGTACATGCAGCTTTCTCTTTGTAGGACATAGATTTTATTTATATAACTTTTCCCAACACCTGCATCACAAGGACTTGATCCCTACGCTGAATCTTTCTATTATTTTGCTTGTGTCAAAAATGATTTTTATCTTTTGTAGTCAATTGTGTATGTTTAAAGCAGCTGCTTGAGGCCATGGATTTGAGAAGATCACTGAAAGAACAGGCTACAGGTCCTCATGGTGAGCATCCTCTTCAAAGTGAAATCTGCATTCAAATTCCAGCTTCACTGTTTAGCTGCTTGTGTGGTGTCTGAAAGGAAAACTTTTTCCTCTGTCCTTCTGGTTCAGTAGCTAAGGAACTGACGCCTTAAACTAGCAACAAACACATTAACAGGAGAAAAGGCATGCCTTTGTTTTTTTTGTTTGATTGTTTGTTTGTTTGATCAACAGTCATGTGCACAAGAGTTTATACAAAAGAAGTAAAACTCAACGAAGTGGGGCCGGTGTGCTGTTTTAATAAAAGGAGGGAATTGGCCTTCAGGAGTTGGTAAATCATGGGGAATTGTCTAGGCAGTTAATGAGTGAAACTGGAAAGAGCGATACCTTCCTAGAGGGATGTTTATGCTTTAATTTTATGTGCAAAGGGAGAAGGGAGACTATTCTTTCTGTATCTGGCTGACCTTACTTGCTTTCAATCCCAAGTGTTCCTTAAGCCAAAGGGACATATTTGATGCTGGCATATTCAATGGTCAGTCAAATCTGTCCCTTCTCTGAATTTATCAGCTGTAAAGTTGGTACATAATCAGTCCTTCACGTGGCTATTGTGAGGGTTCAATACACTTTGCTTAGCATTTCATGTAGTCAAAGAGCTCAATATATGATAGCTCATTTCAGTTATTCATGCAATTTCTCAGTTGAAGGGGTCTTGGAGCTGTGTGGTTAAAACAAAACAAAACAAAGAAAGTTGAATTGACAAGTTTTGCTGGTTGGTTTTTTTTCTCAACATGACACAAATTAGAATTATTGAGGAGAGAGAACATCAGTGGAGGAACTGACTCCATTGCATTGGACTGTAGGCCGGTCTGCTGAGCATTTTCTCAATTAGTGATTCTTGCAGAAGAGTTCACTGTGTGTGATACCATTCCTAGGCAGCTGCTGGTCCTGGGCTGTATAAGAAAGCAGGATGAACAAGCCAATAAGTATCCTTCTTCTGTGGTCTCTGCTTGAGTTCTTGTTCTAATTTGCCTCAATAATGGACTGTGATATGGAAGGGGAAGAGTAAAGTAAATAAATCTTTTATGGCCCCCAGCTTGGTTCATAGTGTTTATCTCAGCAATGGAAAGCAAACTAGGACCCAAGCAAGTCTAATGTAATAGCATACTAATTCATTCCAACAATATATCCTGTTCCTTATAATAGGGTATTTCTCATTCTCATTCTTCTCTTTCAATTTTATTTTAAATTAACAATAGTTTTAGCGCTAACTTTCATATTTCAGTACATATATACAAGATCTACTACTAATCAAATGGCAAAAGAGCATTTTTCAGTTCTTTATTTCTTTATGTTTGGATACTTTGAGTTTCTCTCTTCCGGCTCTTTTCTAATATTATAAGTCATTGTGAGCTATAATCACCCTCCTTTTCTCATCTTGAGAAGAAATCAGAATTAGAATTAATTTAACTAATTGGCATTGAATACTTACTGTGTCCATAGCCTTGGGCTAGATGTTGGGTTTATTATAATGTTGATAAGCCAGCACACTGTGAAGAGAAAGTGGGTGATAATTGGAAACTATCTCTCAAGAAAAACTATGGATGCTGAGGTCTAGCTAGGAAGTGTTCTTGAGAATAAGAGGGCAAGCGGGTATCTCAGAAATTCTTCTGACCTTGGGACCAAATAGACTGGTTTTGGATCTTGGCACAGCCAGGAGTTAAAAGAGAAGACTGGCCAAATCTAAGGCAATTTGTGTGACAAGACAGCTAATAATAGCAATTGATTTTAGCCCACAAAGTGAAACAAATGTATTAAGTCCTTACTAATGAAAACAGGCAATTGAATAAGTGGTTAAGAAGGGAAGCACATGCTGTGCCATGGTGCACCTGTGGAGACCATAAAGACAGGTGTCTGTCTTTGCTTTCCATCTTGAGATGTGCCCCCTATACCCTGCATGCCCCCCTCTTTTTCTCTTTCTGTTTGCTGCTGCCTTTGTTATGCTAGCTGGCCTGTGACCTTGCAGGGAATTCTCCTTTCTCTGCCTTCCATCTCTGTATTGGTGTACTCTGATTATAGATGCTTGCTACTGCCTGTGGCTTTTACATTGGCTCAAGCTCAGGTTATCATGGTTGTGTGGCAAGTGCTTTACTTACCACCCCAGCCCTAAAGTTGTACTGGGTAAGCATTAGCCACATATGGTAAAATTACTGGGGAAGTATGAAAAACAGATTATATAATCTCAAATATTTCTCCATAATATTCTTATTAATTACAAAGAAAAATGCTAATTTTATTGTAATGAACTTAGTATAAGAAAAGTCCTGATATCTAAAACATCAGAATTTATATCCCAGTCAGTGAGACATATCAATTTAAGTCCTGTGACACTAGTCTATAGTTATTCACCCTCACTGTGGTGCTCAGTGCCGCATGGTGGGAGCAAATAGATTGTTGCTTACCTCATGCCAGTCGGGAAGCAAGTACTGAGGGAGAAGGGAGGAATCAAGAATTTTCTTTTCCTTCAGTATTTCTAGACAGGGTTTTTCTGTTATCTTGGCTGTCCTGGACTTGCTTTGTAGACCAGGCTGGCCTCCATCTCACAGTGATGCACCTGCCTCTGCCTCCCAAGTGCTGGGATTAAAGGCATGTGCCTTTTAAATCTCTTCAAGTGCATGCCTCCAATGACCTGTCTTTTAAAAAGTATGCCCTATCTCTTAAAGTTCCTACCATCTCCCGACAGGGACATAAAGAGGATCTGTCTATGGCTTCTGTCACTCAGTTGATCACCAGAGTTGATTTGACTGATTTGTCTGGCTAGACTGGTGTCCCTTACTCTCACTGTTCCATGTGTGTCCTTCCAGAAGCTGCTGGTTCCTTTGAACTATTCTTCAGTCAAGGGCATATGAGTGTTGTAGGACATTTGACCCCATTGTGAACCTCGAGACTGTTAACTCTAAAAACCTGTTTCTCATTGTGGAGTGTCTCAGCCTTAGCACAACACTTTTTTGTTGTTGTTGTTGTTTTGTTTTTTGAGACAGGGTCTCTCTGTGTAGCCTTGGCTGTCCTGGACTCGCTTTGTAGACCAGGCTGGCCTCGAACTCACAGCGATCTGCCTGCCTCTGCCTCCCGAGTGCTGGGATTATAGGCGTGCGCCACCATGCCCGGCTCTAGCACAACACTTTTAATCCAAGAGTTTTCTCCAAACAAGAGCTAAATAAAGTTAACCCTAGGTCAAGAGGTGGAGCAAGAAACCAGCTGACAGGGATTAAGTGAAAGGAGGGACTTTGAGGGAAGGGTATTTAAGACATCACTGAGAAGACATAGGAGCTTTTTGCCTTTTAGCTTTGGCTTCCTCCTCCTGGGCTGTTGGTGAGTTAGCAGGCCTTTTCATTTAGGGCTGTCAGGTGAGCTGAGTAAGAAAAGTGTTTTCCTTTGACATGTGAGCCAAGTAAAAAGATCAGTTAGGTGCTTTCTCTGCCTCTCTGAGCTAGCAGATTTTCACCCTTCCATCTGGCTCCTGAGTCTTTATTGGTAAGATCAAATGATTGGGACTTTCTTTCTTTCTTTAAAATAACATATGAGAAGAAGAGCTCCCCTGCTAGAACCTCTGAACAAGTTCTCATGGTCTGTCATCGCCTAATAGTGTCACAGGCTTGTAATGACAAATCTTTGGTAGGCTGAACTTTGGATTCAACCTATAGCGTTGCTCATTTCTAGGGGTGGAGGTGGGGGTGGGGCAGATTATCTTAACCCACTTACCAGTGTCAAGAAGAAGAAAAAAAAATAGACTAGTACAAGAGCATTGTAAATATTTTAACCTGTACTAAGTGAATTTTTGCTGTTAGTAATAGCAGCCCTACTGTCTTGTGCTGCTACAACTTCAGAGGGTTTCTGCCAAATCAATAGCATCTGGATACAAACCAGTTCCAGCCATGCAGAATGCCCTCATCCAAGGAAGTAATAATGCTGTCTTTGTGGCTGGATGGCTGTTGCCACGGAGATGGCTCCAGATAGCCCAAACAGCTGATGGGAGTGATGTCACTTCTAGGCTTGGCAGAAAGAAAATCCACAATGAGAAAAACGGGGCAATGGCCTCTCTGTCTCTAAACATGAATATGCTACAGTAGCAGGAAAAAACAACTTCCGTTATAGTTTTTCATTTGGGTAATTGATTCTATTTTCGGTTTTCAAGTTCACCAAGGGTTAAGCGCATAATTCACAAACAGGACCTTACTGAATAGGGCAAGGGATTAATCCTGATGGGAACTTCCTATAGGTTCTTTATAGTTGTTTACTCCATTTTGTATGTGGGGAAGGCAAAGTACAGAAAGGAGAGGTGGTCACAGGATAAGTCATAGTTAAGAGTTCAAGCATCTACATTGCTAATCCTGCAATCCCATCACTCAGCTACCTTGTGACATTTGCTTTAGGAATGGAGTCTGGTGATTCTAGCATTTAAGTACTGATCTATCTCACTAGACTTTATGTCTCTTTTGGATTTCTGTTTTCACATTTCATACATTATGCAGTGTATTGTGATCATATTCATCAGCCCCCACTACATTCTCTTGTCCTCATGCTCTCCTGTTGGCTCCTTTGTTCTTTCCAACTAGTCTCTTTGCTACTTCATGTTCTTTTCTTCCCTACTGAGTTTAATTAGGGTTGCTTGTATGAGCTTGTATGGGGCTTATTCACTGGAGTATGTGCAACTTACCAGTGGTTATACCATGGAAGAGAACAACACTTCCTCCCACAGCAATCACAGATCTCATGTCTGAACTGTAAGTTCTGAGGTGGGAAAAAGAACCGAACACTCGGGGAATATAACCTGTCTGAACCATTTAGGACATTGGAGTTCAGTGGGATCTGGGCTCAAATTACATCTCTGGTTCTTGTCAGTTTGCAAAGAAAGACAGTGAGTATGAGCATGTGAACACATAGGCTACTATTGACAGAATTAAATGATATCTCAGGTCATCCTCATAACACACACACATCTATCTATCTATCTATCTATCTATCTATCTATCTATCTATCTGATAGGTACTAGCCTATTCTCTCAGATCGAGCAATTGAGCTCACACCCACTTCTTCCCTAGGACTGCAGAATATAACAGGTAAACGTCTCACCCCACAATGCTGGAGCTAGTGGTGTCCAGCACAAAGAGCCTTGTTATTGCAGAGAGCAGAGTCAAAGGGACTTGGCAGGACAAACTGCTTTACTGCTAGGGGGTCATTGTTCCACATCCAGGCACCCTGTCTCTCCTCTTCTGTGCCCTCCCCTCTCTAGTCTCCTCCCTTTTCTTTCCTTTCCCTTCCCTTCCTTCTCCTCACATCCTCTCCTTCCCCTTTCTCATTTCCCCCTCTCATTCCTGTGTAGAATTATTAAAGAAAAGCAAAGAAGAACTCCTGGGAATTGGAAGGGCTCCCAGGGAGGAATAGCTGAAATTCTGATTTTGTCAGGACCTTTGGGAGGGATCGGCGTCACAGAATGTATTCACTCCAGCCAAGAAGGTTAAAACATGGTTACAGAGAGCCCTGACCTTTATGCCAGGAACTAAGGATCTGGTTTTAGTGGATAGTAAACTTGTTTATTACTTTGGGGAAGTTATTTCTTCTCTCTCGGTTTCAGTTTACTGATTGTTGGTGCATAAGCAAAAATCACTGAGGTTTGACACGAAGTATGAAGGGTGAGGTTTCAAACTCAGCCTGCAAATTACCGCTTGTATTAGCTCTCCACAGATGCTACTTTTATAAATCGAGGCAGAACTCAATTATCTGAGTTTCAGCTTAAGGCAGAAGCTTTTTGGGTACAAAGAGCCAAGGCGGGAGAGTCGGGGGTCATGACTTTGGAACAGCAAACAGTTAAGTACGCTGAGCTGTCCCACCTCCCGCTTAAATTAACTGATCTGGATAGACTTTTACCCTCAACAAATATGGCGCTCGCCTTGGCTTCGATCTGAATGCCCTCACACACAAAAAATGGCGACCTCCTCTCTTCCCTTGGTATTGCAGGCTCAAGCCCGAAGGCTCTGCCCTCAGTTAAGATGGCGCTCACTCCCGCTTTCCCTGCCAGGTTTCAGTCGTATGCCGGGCGGCTTCACCGCGCGAATCTCGGTGGCCCCGCCTTGTTTCCGTAGGAAGAAGCGCGGGGAAAGATGGCGGCGGCTGCGGTTTAAATTCCAGCGGCACCGCTAGACTGAGAACCAGAGCTGGCTTGGAGAGGGGCGGGACCCGGGGAACCCAGCGCGACGTGACGCCTGGGGGAACCAGTGGCGCCGTCGCCGCAGACACCGGTGCCACCACCATCTCTTTGTTCATGATGGAAGAGGACGTCTCCCTGCCTGGGACCCTCAGCGACTGCAGGTGTGGCCCTGGCTTTGGGGTTCGTGGTAACTGGGTTGGGGTTCCTGTTGATGGTGGTTCTTTCCCTGGAGGCCGTGGTTTGCTTGGGGATGGTTCTCTCCTGCTGCCGGAGTGTGGTGGGAACTGGGGGTGTCCAACACTCCATTCGACTGTGTGTATTCTGGAACATACCTAGAGGATGTGTATAGGTAAGGGGCTTTTCGAAAGAGTGGGAGGAGGTGGAACTAATTGGGATTTCTGTTAGTGGGTGCTGGTTGGGACCAGACCTTATAGCATTTGGTGGGTGATTTATTCTTGTTTGGGGCTTTGCATTCTTTAGGGAGTGTAGTTGTTAATTTTAGACTGTTTATGGGGTCACACAGTAGCCACCTAGAGGCAACAGTGCAGGAGGTAAGAGCCTTGTCCTGCCCAGTGCTGTGTAATGCCAGCACTCAGGAAGGCAGAAGCAGGCAGATCTCTGTGAGTTTGAGGCCAGCTTGGTCTACAAAGCGAGTCCAGGACAGCCAAGGCTACACAGAGAAATCCTGCCTCGGAAAAGAAAAGGGTGAAAAAGAGCCTTGGCTGGGAATGGGCAGTATTTAATTCATGTGCAACCTATAAACTGATTACCTGGGTGACTTTGGTAAATTGACTTCCCCTGTGAAAAATGGGCTAGCGATAATATGCACTCACCATAATTGGATGAGAATGAAAAGAAACAATGGCTGCTTAGCAGTTTTCTTAGCAAGTGTAGTGGCTGACATACAACTATTGTTTTAAAATTGTCTGTATTATTAGTAGGCCTGGCTAGCAATCAATTAAGACACTGACATTTTTTATATTTTAAAATAGCCTTAGTTAACCTGGGGTAGGGCAGACATTAATTTTTTAAACTACTTTCCATAGTGGTGCAGGTATGTGATACCGGCCCCAATGCTATATCATCTGTTTCTGATAACTTCTATCAAGCTACCTACCTCCCGTCCATAATCCCAAACACTTACTAATGTTCTTCATCTGGGCCGAATCTCCATCCACACCTGCCAGGTGCTTCTCCTCCATCTAACCCATGGCAGCCATCCTCTGCTCTCCTCTTGAGACCTTCTCCTTCCTCTTTGTGGTGGTTTTTCTTTTTCTCCTCCCCAGAACTCCTCTTTCTCTAAGCCACACCTCTTGCTCCTCTGCCCTGCCCAGGTGGGATGGCTTTTTATTAATCAAAAGGTGGGTCACAGAGACAGCAAGCAATAATTAGCATCAAAACACATCAGACCAACCCCTCAAAGTACAACCATGTTGAAAGGGTGATACTATGTTGCCATCGCAACCACTATTGTAAGTTGTGCCTCTTATCCAAAGAGACCAGGAATTGGATTATTTTGGACATTTGGAATGGGTTGTTGGCGTACTACTAAACTAGCCCGATGTCTAAGTTAGTGGATCTTCTAATAATCTCCGTATCTTCCTCTCCCAGCCTTGACCAGACAGATTCATTCCTGGGCATTCATCTAACCTGCCCTAGGCCCTCCAGGCACCTTGCTATCTTCAGGATGAAGTTCTGTAACGTGGATTCCAAGTTTCTCCACAATTGGTTGCATCTGCTGCTCTAGCTTCTCCGCTTTCTCTGGTTTCCAGCCCTGTTTCTTCTCAAGCTCCCTGCCCTGTGCCTGACTGCCAAGCTCAGTGATCTTGCTGTGTTGTTTGTTGGTGCCAGGCTTGTGTATTGCTGTTCTTGCTGTCCTTCCTATGCCTTTATGCCTTACCAACATCCAGGTTCTACTGCTAGGAAATCCTCAAGGACATCCCCACTCTTGCCTGGGCTCTCTGTGTTGTTCTAGATAACCTCAGTTGTGTGTGATCTAATCTTGTTTACAGTGACCAGCATGTCAAGTAGAAATATAATCTGTGGTGTATATTTTATTAAAAACTTTCTTGTAAACTGGGGGTGGTGGTGCACACCTTTAATCCCAGCACTCAGGAGATGGAGGCAGTTCAGTGTTCAAGGCCAGCCTGGTCTATAGGAGTTCTAGGATAGCAAAGGCTACATAGAGAAACCTTGTCTCGGAAATACCAAAACAAAAATAGCAGCAACATCAAAAAACTTTGTGGTAGTCATGATTTAAAAAGTAAAAAGAAACAAGTGAAATTCCATTTTCTGTGGTGCCTGAGGTTGGACCCAGGGCCTCAGAGATGCTCAGCAAGTGCTTTACTACTGAGTCTTAGCACCATTGGAATCAGGGGAATTAATAGCATGCTGTATGTAGCTTAATATTTCCATATATGATTCTAGAAAAATCTATAGGAAAACTCGTTGAGATATTTTACGTCTTTTAATCATACTTAATTTTTGACAGCTGGTTTGAAATTTTCACTTAGATTGTGTCTCACTTTGGGCCAACTGCATTTCAAGGTATAGGTAATGGCCTGTGTATTGGACAGTGCAGGTGTTACTATATGGTCACCAGGTGAGTAGGAGCCCTGTTGTAGAACAGGAGGTAGAGTTTGCTCGTCTTTGTAACCCAGTTCTTAGCCTAGTGTCTGGTGAACAATAGGAGCAGAGTGGCATTTGTTACATCACTGAGGGAAAAATTATTCTTTTAGGGGCTGCTTTTTTCTGCCTGTTACCTATGCAGCCCCCAAAGCTCAGAAAGGCTAAACGAAAGGCCTGGGCTCACAAAAGAAGTTCATGATAAATCAGTACATTAATCCCTGCTCGTTGACTCCAAAGCCTCTTCTGCCTTCTGCCTAGTCTTAGCTAATCAATCTGAGTATTCAAGGAGCTCTTGCAGAGCTGATGGCATTGGGCTGGCCCTTCAAGAGTGGGAAAAATACTCTGGGTGGGATGGGTCTTCCTTAGGTGACCACAACAGGGGACAATAGTTCCTATGATAAAATAATACCTTTTCATTTTAATATATTGCTTTCTGAGCACCCTTCTCTTGGTAATATGCAAAAACCCCATGTTTGCAGTCTAAACCAAGTCCAGTTTGTCCTTGAACTTTGTTGCATTAGATCAGGGAACACTATTTGCCCCTGACCTAATCCTCCTTCATGTCCCAAAGAGATTTAGCCCGTGTAATTTGAACCCAGGGATCTTGCCCCTGTTAAGACTTATATCTTTTTATGTAGAAAGACCCTGTGCTTGGTGGTCAGTATGATAGTGAAGATGATGATAAAAGTTTTCATTCAGCCAATTACTAGTTATGTTGCTTTGAGTAAGTCACTTCCCTTCCAAGCCTCAGTTTCTCTTTGATGATAAACCTATTTTATTGATGGCTATGTAAATGAAGTAAGAGTGTATGTGTTAAGCACTTGGAACCTACTGGAGAAAATGTGACTTCAGTTTGTGTTCTTAAACTTGTGCTATTATGCACACTCTTTGGTGGACAAGATTCTCAACACTGCAGCCCTCAGCTCATGTCTTTATTTACATGTCAAGAGTCTGTCCTGGGCTGGAGAGATGGCTCAGGGGTTAAGGGCACTGTCTGCTCTTCCAAAGGTCCTGAGTTCAATTCCCAGCAACCACATGGTGGCTCACGACCATCTATAATGAGATCTGGGGCCCTCTTCTGGTGTGCAGGTGTATATGGAGGCAGAACACTGTGTATGTAATAAATAAATAAATAAATAAATAAATAAATATTTTTTTAAAAAAAAGAGTCTGTCCTACGCTCAGCTGTGAGTTTCCTGAGGTCAAGCTTATTGAATATCAAATTGTTCTACCACATGGCCAGTACATGCCTCCTGCCATGTTAGGAACAGACAGGAAGGAAATGTGTAGCTATAAGCACAGTTTGATTTGTCCCATCATGAATGCCAGGAGAAATGTTCTGAAAGGAAGATGGAGGGTGAAATCAGATGAGGGTTTAGTGGCAGTGGGAGGGCAAGCTTGGATCCTTTTGTGCTGTGATGCTTGAGGAGGACCATGGTTCCTCATTAAAGCACTTGCCTTGCAAAGGACCTGAGTGATTCCCAGAAGTCGCATAAAATGTGCTGGGTTTGGTGATGCTTGCTGAGAAGCTGAGATCAAAGGCGCCCTGGGTCTGGCTAGTTAGTCAGCATAGCCAAATCTGAGAACCCCAGGCCCAGAAAACAGACTGTGTTTAAAACAAAATAAAACAGCCAAGGCAGATGGCTCCTGAGGAATGGCTTCTCACCTCCAGATGTGTGAACACTTGCATGTGTGCACATACTCAAATGTGCCCCTGACATGAACCTGCACACAGATAGGAAGATGTAGTTTACATGCCATAAAGCGTACCCATTTAAAGTAAACTGCTGAATGTAAATAACCTGTCTACAGAGGTGTACCAGCATCACTATAATCAAAGTTTAGAACATTTTCATTATATGAAAAGAAACCTTACTGTCATCCGCTCCCTACCTCAGGCCCCCTTGCCTATAATCAGCCTTTTTTACTCTATAGATTTGTCTATTCACATAGATCTTATAATACAAATACTTTTGTGAAATCCACGAATCACTACTTTTTTCCCTTTTGGGTCAAATAATATTTCATTGTACTGTACTCATGTGCCTACTCTGTTCATGTTAATGGATGTTGTTTCTATTTTTTGTCCAGTATGAACATTGTTCTGAACCTTTATTTGTGTATGAATTTTGTGTAGATGTGAGTTTTCAGTGCTCTTCAGTTTCTCCCAGGAGTAGAACTGCCACGCTACATGGAGACTTGGCTTATTACTTGGGGAACTGCCAAGCACGGTTCCAAAGACTGGACACCATTTGCCTCTCTCTCCAGCAGTGTTCTATAGGTTCTGGGTTTTTATACTTCACCAGCACTTAAAAAAAATTATTTAATTTTATATGCCTTGGTGTGAGGGTGTCAGATCACCTGGAACTGGAGTGGGTGCTGGGAATTGAACCCAGGTCCTTTGGAAGAGCAGACAGTGCTCTTAACTACTTAGCCATCTCTCCAGTCCTTCACCAACACTTTTTATGGTCTGGCTTATTGACTCAAGCCATCTTTGCTGGTGTGATATGATATGTCATTGTGGAACTGATTCTTTAATGCTTGATGATAGAATGTCTTCTCATGTGCTTTTTTTCCCCCACTTGTGTGTTTTCTTTAGTGAAATGTCTATTCAGATTGTTTGCCCAGTTTAAAAAATGTGGATTATTTCAGCCCTGTAATTTCATTTCTTGGTATCTATTCGAGAGGCATCCTTGTGTATGTATACCAAGGTACCAGTGTATCCTCATAGAGCATGGTTTTCAAAAGAACAACTTGGAGACAGGTTGAATTCCTCTTAGCAGGGGATTGGGTAACTTTACATCCTTTCAAAAGTATCTTTCAGACCTTTTGCAACTCACTGCAGGCTCTTGAAAGTCAGTTTCATAGGTTATAGCAGGACCTTTTAAAAGTAGGGTAAAACAGGGAAGATATCAGGCATTTAAGGAATTCTTTTAATTGATCATTGCCAGTAAAATCTGAAATCTTACTGCTGCACAATGTGCGGTAGCATTACAAATGTGTACACAGTTTGATTTCAGTGTGTGTGTGTGCGCGCGCTCTAAACTTAATGAGTATGTCTATCCATTTGTGTTCCTTATGCAGCTTCCTCTACCTATTGCTGTCCACCTTGGTTTTCGAGATAGAGTCGCTCACTGAATGTGGAGCTTGCATACTTTGGCTAGACGGGCTTACTAGCAAGTCCTCAGTGCACGTGTTAGCGCCACCCATTCCAGTGCTGGCTTTACAGGCATATGCCAGCACACCTGGCTTTTACATGGTCCTTGGGACCCAAATCAAGTTGTTTATGCTTATGCAACAAACACTTTGCCCATGCCCACATTTGTCTTATTTGAAGCTAGAAAGTACAACTGCTTTTCTGTATAGAAATGCACAAGAGAAGGGCAGCAGGAACTTGGTTTCTGAAGTCAGTGGTTACCTCTTAGGAAGTGACTGGCTTGAGAATCCTTAGTGAGAAAGAGTTTTAGGTATATCTGATTTTTACCTACATTCATTTCTTCTCTAATTAAAATTTGTGGCATAGAGTGGAAAAACAACAAGCAATGTGCACTTGCTCATGTGATTGGTTTTTCAGGGTAATGTTCAGTGCCACCCCTGCTCTGATGGTGCTGCCAGTGGAAAGCTTAGTTCTGTTCTGTTCTTGTAGTGTGAAAGGACAGTTATTTCCTGCAATGGAAGCACAGAAAGAGATGGCTCCTTCATGGAGGCAATAAAATATGACAGGAGGATGAGGTAGAGAGGTACCCTTGCCCCTGGGGCCCAAGGCCTACCTCTCCTGGCACACCGTGTGTGCTCAGCATTTTATGGATGTTTCCCCATTCATTCAGCAAAGAACAGTGGCCATGCCCTGTGCTGAAGACTGGAAGCCCATTCCTCCTATTCATTCTCACAATCCTAACTCTTGCATTAGAAGGCCAAAGTAGTGAGGGGGTGCATTGTGTTGGAAGTGAAATCAGGCTAGTGAAGGCTTTCTACTATTACTTTTTTGGAGGGTATTTTTATTACTACTACTACTGCTGTTACTATTACTATTATTATTAAAATAGGAAGCAGCCAAGCAAGCAAGCAAAAGCTACATTTAAAAATCAGTACCCATTCCGAAGGTGGTGGTTGAACTAGATTTTAGATTTAGAAATTCAGCTTAGAAAATGGACATTGCCCTTTTAGTGAGGATGGGAAGATCATGCTTATGGGGAAAAGTAGAAAAGTAAGATGAGGAAAAACATGACTTGTTTCCCTGCAAGTGATACCTTTGGTTCTTCGGACTATTTTCTTGCTGTTAGGTACTTGTAGCTCACCAAGTTTCTAAAATAGATGGAGAATGACTTTACCTGTGTTTTCTCCTGATTGAAAACATGGTCTACGTAGGCTATCCCAGATATCTTTATAGCTGACCTACTTTAAGTGCTCATTTTCCTTGATGTTAGATTTTTGTATTTTCAGGTTTTTGCTTGGTGTCCTGTTCCTGAAGGTCTTGTTTCACTTCAAAGTTTGTTGACCAGGAGTTGTCTGAGCTGTAGCATTTTCATGGAGTTAGAGGCAGGAAGAAAAGGAGGCCCTGGAGTCATGTGCTGCTTCCTTTAAATCTTATTTTCACATGATCTTTGTCAGAGTGACTATTGCTGTGGTCAAACACCATGACAAAGGCGACTTGGGGAGGGTAAGGGCTTATTTCCTCTACACTTTCCATCACTGAGGAAAATCAGGACAGGAACCAGGAGGCAGGAGCGAATGCAGAGGCCATGGCGGGGTGCTGCTTACTGGCTTGCTCCTCATGGCTTGCTCAGCATGCTGTTTTATAGAATCCGTGACCACTAGCCTAGAGATGGTGCCACTCACAGTGACCTGTGCCCTCCTCCATCAATCACTTATTTAAAAAATGTCTTGGAAGCTGGATCTTATGGAGACATTTTCTCAATTGAGGTTCCCTCCTTTCAGATAACTCTAGCTTGTGTCAGGTTGACATAAAACTAGCCAGCACAGCCATGAAAGGCCTGGATTCTAGGCTTGGTCCTTCACTTTATTGCCATCTGACTGGCAGAGACATTAAAACTACTCAGGCCTCATAGCCTTTCTTTAGTAGATGCGTGAGGCTTTAGGGAGATGGTAGTTGGACTAAGTGTAAATACTTTATAAACTGTAAAGGACTGTGTGTGTAAGGGTGACAGTGACAATCTGCTCTTGATTGTGAAGCTCCCTATATGCCAGGCATGTTGGTGGGCACCCTGTGCCGTTATGTTTTACAGAGCATGTGGCTCTGTGAAATATCTTGTATTTTGCTGGAATAGAAGGTTGTGAGACTGACAGAGGTGCAAGCAGTACTCAGAGTGGACTGCAGTGGAGTATCTGTTGTAGTTTAAATTCCTGTCACTGTCTCCAAATCCTCACCAAACCCCATTAGACAATTTGACAGTGACAGCACTTTAGATCAGCAATTTCTGCATTTTTTCTTGATGGTCCCCAAAGTCTGAATTTGTGCCTCTATTAATTACTTTACTATTGCTGTGATAAGACACCATGACCAAGGCCACTTCTATGGGCTTACAGTTTTAGAAGGTTAGAGTCGTGACCATCATGGTTGGGAGCATGGCAGCAGGCATGGCACTGGAGCAAGCACCTAAGAGTACATGTCTTGAGACAGCAATCACTGGGCAGAGAGAAGGAAACAGGGAATGGTATGGACTCTTGAAGGTGTAAAGCCTTCAGTGACCTACCTTCAACAAGGCCACACCTGCTAATCCTTCCTTAGTCATTTCCATGACTGGGAACTAAACACCTACCTATATGAGCCTGTAGGGGTCATTCTCATTCAAACCACCACAGCTCCTAATTCCCCGAAGCTTACCTTTGATTGTGATGACCAGTTGATGTTGTCTAAGAGACAAAGTTAGACTCACAAACCCAAGTGGCTTGTAACTGGCATTGTGTCTCCACTTAGTATGTACTTGTAGGATGAACAGCTAAAGACTGTCCCCTATGAATGTCACTGAGCTGTGAGAACTGGGGCTCACTTCTAAACCAGAGCTCTCAGCTCCAAAGCCTGAATTCCAGTGCTTCCTTTCTTCTGCGCAGCTCAGAACTGTGTCCTTCTTAGCCAGGGCCCAACGATTATTACATGAGTCCAGTCTGCCTTTTAGATCCCTTTTGTTTAGTGTTAGTTCATCTCTCAACCCACTGTGCTCTCTCCTAGTGGCCTTCTCCCTGCTGTGCCAAGTGATCTGGATGTCATCAGTGACACTACTGGCTTGGGAAATGGAGGTAAGTGTGCAACACCAAGAAGAAAAGGGGATTAGGCTGAAACTGAGCATCTGAGGTGCTGGGTCCCAGAGTCTATCTGGCCTGACACCCAGTGGGCACTCAGCATCTTGGACGTGTTGTGTGCTGATTTGCTCTCAACCCTCTTTATAAGCATGGACTAGAAGAGTCCATGTCCTTAGACTCGAGTTTACTACCTGCTAATTAATAAGCCCTGTGGAGGCTGGACATCAAATTGGTACCAGCTTGTCACTAGGGTCCTTTTAGTTTCTACTGCTGAATGGGGCCCAAGAGAGCTGCTGTCTGGGCTTCATTATGTCAGGGTTTTCCAGCAGGCTACTGCCTGGGTTCTAGCCTCAGCAAGCAGCTGCTCAGACGGTAGGAGGTGTTGCTGGATAAATCAGCAGCATATTATGTTTAAACTGGATTATGGAGGATTAAAGTCTGGGTCTTGCATTCTTTATCATTTTCATTTTGAAAGAAATATGTGCCATCCTAAGTGTGTGGGTAGTGCTAATAATTTGCATTGTTGAATTATCTTAGAGCTATTTTGACTTGCGTTTTTTTCCTCTTCTCTAAAGTCATGAGATATGTGTAAACAGAAGCTTTGGAACAGAGAGAATGAGAATGAGACAGGTTCTTTCTAGGGAGTGCTATGACTTAGTAGGTCATCCCCAGGTTTTCCTCTGGGACCTGATAACTTTTACTTGAAATACATAAAAACTGATGAACAGAAAGTTGTGAGGCCTGGCCTTAATTCAGCACAGGATGTACTTGCACTTCTTGCCAGACTCTGGCCAAGTGTTGGAATTCAACTTGGAATGTCGGTGCTCAGTCTGAGAACAGTTAGACAAGAAGTTACTCTGATAAATCATTTGGTCAGGGTTAGGGGCAGAGGAGCATCAGGTGCTGTGAGCAGGATGAGAGAGAAAGGGAGTCAGGTGAGCGCTGCTCAGCTCACTGGAGCTGAGCCTTGACATGGATTGAGTAAGGGAAGGACGGGATGAACATCCATGACACAGGGGGCTGAGCACTGACTGAGGACAGAAGACAAACCCTGTGCCCTCAGTCGGGCACACAGGGCTCTGCAAACTTTGTCTCTGCCCACACTTGCCAGTTCCTGGTGCCCTCTGTTCTCCCTCCTGCCTGTGGCTGCCTGCTGTGTTGAGAACTCAGTTGAGTAGCTCAAAGCACACTGGCTTCTTCTGCTCATGCTGGTTACTTACTTAGCGTCTTCTCTCCTCTGCGAATATATATATATATATATATATATATATATATATATATATATTCATTTTTCTTGTTCCTGTTAGCTTCTATCCATGTATACAGAAGCAAACAGGTTCTCATACATTCACATTCATCCCATCCTGGCCAAACACCAGGAGTCTGGCCTAGGGTATCTCATCCATCCCCCAGCTGTTCCCATTGTTTCTGTGCTGAACTCCTCACAGTCTGTTCTCAGAGAGGCAGCCAGAGGGAGCCTGAATCTGTTCACATTGCTCTCACTCAGTCCTCCAAACAGCAGTGCACTGCTTAGCCGAGCCTGCAAATCCATTCTTCCCACTCTACTTTTTTTCTTTCTTCTAAATCACCTTGTAACATAGTATGTGGTCACCTACTTGTTCTGTCTTTTTCTTCCCTCTAGAATGGATGTATTTGTTTCTTGGTGAAGGCAGACCCAGAAAACCCTGGCAGGAAGTAGTCTTTGAATGCAGCTTTGTCAGAGAGTGGATTTGCAGTCACTCGATACACACTAACCAGCTCCTGACATTTGCCTTCTTCTGTTTTGCCCACTTGCCTGGGAACCTCTTCGGTGCAGGATCACTGTCTCCTTCACTTTTATTTTCCAGAGTGTAGGCTGGTGCTCAGTGCAGGGCAGGTGTGTGGTCAATGTTTAATGAATTAAAAACACTCTGTAGACTGGGTCCCAGAAAGGCCCATGCTCACTCCTCAGCAGGGTTGGCGTTTTCTGCCTTAGCCTGCTTTTGGAAGGCAACTAACTCTCTTGGACCATAGGCTCTGTGTTTATGAGTTGCTTTATTGAGGGTGCTCTCGTGTGGTGGCAGACGTGATTTTAGGCTATATGTATGGGCTACAGATAGTCAGTGGTGTTTTATGAAAGAGCTTGCTAATTCTCTTTCAAGTCCATCAGTCTCTGTCTCAGTTCCTGACACATGAGGATGAGCAAGTATGTCAGGAATGTCTGCTTTGTCACAGGCCCCATGTAAGTTTGGGGTTCATCCCTTGACATATGCGGTTGCATTGGGGCCAATTTAGGCAATTTATCAATATTGAGAAAGCATAATTTAGTGTTTTCCCTGGATTTGTAGGATGTGCCCGCAGGGACATTGTGAGTGCTGTTCTCTCCTGGGCTCTCAGTCTCAATAGGAATCTGAGCAGCCTACATGCCTAATATTTTCTTTGTGTGTTTTGTCTTCCTATAGTGCTCCCAAATGTGTCAGAAGAAAAGGTCTCTCCTACCAGAGCCCGGAACATGAAGGACTTTGAAAATGTAAGTGAAGGCACCAAGTCATTTTCCTCTAACAAGTTAGGTCTGCTGCTATCAATCATATAGCCAGCTCTGGGAGAGACATGTTTCTTGAGAACTGTTGGAGTGATGCCAGAGGCAGGGGGATGCCATGTGGTGGTGCCTTCATGGCCTGGGGCCTTATCGGTGACGTTTTACATGCACAGACAACCAATCTTTCATACAGGTTGTGGTAGGTTCTGCCTGGTAATTGGTTTGTTGTTTTTAGTGTCCTAAAGATGAAGGTGTTGGTATATTGTGCAATGAAGTGGAGGTGACAATATCATAGGCACGAAAGGCCTCATTGGCCCTTGCCTCACTTCATGTATATTTTATATTGGCCCTACTTTACAAAGGAGCTGACAGGGTAGGAGAGACTGATTTATAGTCAGATAATATATAAGAGACAGCTGGGATTCAAATTCATTTTTTATGTGTGAATATTTTGTGTTTTGTTTTATTTTTTCTGAGACAGGGCTTTTCTGTGTAGCCTCTGTCCTGTCCTGGAATTCGCTCTGTAGATCAGGCTGGCCTTGAACTCAGGGATCTGCCTGCCTCAGCCTCCTAAGTGCTGGGAGTAAAGCTGTGTACCACCACCTCCCTGATGAAAATGAATATTCTATTAAGATTTATTTTAACTATTTTTTAAGTGAGTGGTATGTGTATGTTATGTGTATATTAAGTCCTTGAACATGAGCATGTAGGTGTGGGTGTCTGTGTGGGTGGATATAAAGGCCAGAGGAAGATGGAGATATTTTCCTCTGTCACTGTCTCCCTTATTCCCTTGAGACAGGATCTCTCACTGACCAGCAGCTCGCCTTTCCTGCTAGGCTGGCTGGCTACTGGCTGGCCAGCAAGATCCTCACATCTGTTAATATTGGTAATGCAATGATTTAGGGCATTTTTGCCCCTCCCAGTGCAGGGCTTACAGGCATCTAGGGCCCTGCCCAGTTTTTAAGTTCCAGAAGCGATTTTAATACAGGAACTCACAGTATTAACATCCAAGTTCATGTATTAAGATAGGCTTTTATCCACTAAAAACTTGCTCAGGCATTACAGTCCTCACACAACAAATGGTTTTCATTAATGACATGAGTGAAAATTTCTATTCTTCAGTTTGGCATTTTCTCTCTTTCTCTCTCCCTCTCTCTGTCCCTTCCTTCCTTCCTTTTTTTCTCCCCCCGCCCCACCATGATACATTTGTTGATTATTTGGGAATTTCACATCATTAACCCCAAGCACACTCACTTCCCAGTCGCACTCTCCTCTATGACCCCCATCCAAAAGAAGAAAGTCAAACAAACAAACAATCAGGTCTAATTTGTGTTGCTCATATACCCGCTGGAGCATGGGCAAATTCTCAGTGGCCAGCTCCTTAAAGAAAACTCAGTCCTTCCCCACCTGCACTCTCCACAGAAGCTGTCAGTTGTGGAGATCTACACTTCAGCATCACAGTTTTTAAGAGTTCTCTTTGATCCTGCCCACTTCTTTTAAGTGGGTGCTGGGGATTTACATTTAGGTCCTGGTCCTGCATATCAAGAGCTGGTACCCACTGAGCTGCTCCCCACCCACTGAGTTCCCTTAAGCATTCTGCTGTGTTGGCCCTCCCTTTCATTTTGTACACTTTGTGGCTGGTGAGTGCATGTGGGTGGCCTGTACCCAGTCCTGTGTTGTAATTGTCAGATAATGGATTACTGGTGACAGATTTAGCTTTGATGCTCAAGCATTGTGTCTTTCATTTGTTGGAGAGGGGGGGTTGTTGTCAAATAACAGGAAAATAAGGTTACTTTCCCAACTCCAATTCTCTTTAACAAGTTACCTGCTCAACACTCTCATTTATCATGGGAAGAATTAGACCCTTCTTCATTTGTAACCAAATGAAATCCATACTATGCAAGACACAGGAGATATTTATCAGGGAGAAGATGGAGGACACAGAGAGAAGGACGCCTACAATTATGCCTCTTTCTTCCCAGTTGTCTTTGCAGAACAGAGTGGTGCTGTCTCTGGATTTAATTTAGAATACTCATTACGGCTAATAGTTATCTGCAAACCACCAGTGACCAATTGAAGAAATGACTTGTCAGATCTCTAATGGAAACAAGTAATTTTTGAGCTTTGAGTTGTTATAATTTCAGCTGTACATGCGCTGTTAATGCTGTGGGGTCTGGGGCCTGAACTGAATGAGATTTGATTGTTCCACATCGTGTATAATTAAAATACGCTCTCCTGTTAAATGCTTGTTCCTATTTGATCATAAGAGTAATAATAGCTGTTGTTTATTAGGCTCTGGCTCTGAGCTGGGCACTGTAAGTTTGAAGCTCTTTGTAGACATTCCTTTTATATTAAAGCAGCTTTGCAAGATTAAGAATCATTATTTATTGTTGAAGAACACAGTTTTAAATTTCATTACCAGATCAGGAAATTTTGCAGCGTTGTATAATTTTGGCCTCACACCTGCCTTTTGAACTGGAAGAGATCCTGAGTCCTGCCCTATTTAAGATTTCTAAGATACCCCGAGGCTTGGGGATGCGGTGTGGCAAAGATGTTCTCTCAGGACCTTAATAAGGACCACAGCTTCTCTGGATATGCTGTCTGATGACCCCATTTTGCTGGAGACTTTATTTCAGCCACTTCACCTCCCTGTATTTCCCCTCCTTTACTGTTGTGAGGATGGAGCCTCTGTGCTAGCATTGAGTACAGCCATGTGTCAGCTGGCTCTCCTTCTCCTTACTGTCTTATTACTGTCATTTTTCTCAGCTCCGCCATGTGATTGAAGTTTCTCTTGCTCAGACTGTTCTTGATGGCCAAAATCTCATTTTTCTTGAAGGTGAGGGAGAGCTTTCTATGCCAATATGTTTTAGGATTTATGTTTTCTTCTTTATGACTGTGGTCCTTTGGCTGCTGTTAGGTTTTTATGGCATTAATATTTTTTATTGTAGCATTTTTGAGAGCAAATTCTGCAGCTGAAATTGAAATGACCACACTGTTCTCACTGTCTCCCTTTCAGGTCTTTAGAAGTCACTGAAATTTTTCATTTGGCCTGAGCTACAATTTGTGGTCCAGGCCTTCAATCTCTGTGGTGGTACTCTGAGCTTTCAGGGAGATGCTTATAGGAAAAGAACTTGGCATCTAAAGTGGGTTTTAGAGGGCCATGAATATTAAAGGGAGGCAGAACACTTTTGAGTTAAAGGGGAACTCCTGCTTTTCTCGTTCTAGTCTCAGGTGACCACCGTGTGGACATCATAAGTTGCGTTGATGCTGGTGGTTTTGCTCAGAGTTTATCTGTTCAATAAACAGTTTCACATGGACAAGCCAGGCTGTCTGCCAGGGGCTGGGGAATCTTCAGTGGGTTGTGCCTAGGTAAGTTTCCTCCTCATGTTCTGATTGGGAAGATGGATAGGAGGATAGTGCAGTGTGACGCAGTGAGCAAGCACAGGGTAATGTGCCATCACCTCCTTGGATATCAAGGACAGACAGGGGTTGGGCAAGTGGAGAGGGCTTGGAGAACACTGTGCAAGAGTCACATCCAGCATTGAGAGGGCATGTTAAGAAAGTCAGGAAACTGTGGAATGTATTGCTCAGATTGAGACTATCTCAAGGAATTCTAGTCTGGAGTAGGTAGGCCTGTCATGTTCTTGACTGTTACACTGCTGATTTTTGTCTTAACGACGAAAGGGGACCAGGAATAGATGGGGAAGTAAGTGACCAGACACTGTACTTTGAAAAGATCACCCAAGAGTAGAGTTTTGAGGGGGACAAGGCTGGTGGCAAGGGGATAGGGTTAAGGGAGGTCTGAGGCCTAGTATGGAGGGAGGAGGGCCAGACCCTAGGGCATGGAAGAGATAAATGTAGATGGTGCAGTCCAGGCATGGAGGCAAGAGATGTGGAGGGCAGAGGCAGAGCGTGAGCCGAGAGACATGGGAATGATGTCAGAAAGTGGACTGTGGAGAGCGAGGTCTTAGAGAGGCCCGTTGTGCGGAGAGTCTGGTCAGAGCACGAGAAGATACGTGGCGAGTAGGGGCAGAGCTGCTGAGCTGAAGAGCTCTGATCATTGGACAGGCAGGGGCTGGAAGGCCAGAGGGCTGGGGACTCACTCAGGCTTCAAACCCAGCCATTTTGGCACACAGTTTTCCTTGTGGTTTCACAGTGTTGTGCAAACACTGACATGAAAATGAAAACCAGGTTCCTTCCTTTGGGTATTGAAACTTGTACCTTGTCATCCACTGTCTGCATTAGCTAACGATAAAGCTATGTGTATGGAAGTCCTTAGGCAGGGAGTTTGTAAAGAAATTTGGCTCACTAGGAGCCTGACTTTTGCGTCTCAGTGTGATGGGCTCTGCACCAAATGGGGCCTGGTGAAGGAGGCATTTTGTGAAGGCCCATGTTTCTCTGCTGGGACCTGGAATAGACCTTGACATTTCTCCCTGAGAAAACATGATTGTGGATAAATGGAGCATCACACACCTGTTGTGAATAGAAGAGTTCAACTCTGGCTTTTGACAGGGAGTAGCATGAGTAGTTTCCATTTCAGTTGGTCCTCATGGGAGCTTTGGCGAGGGACCTGTGTTCACATGTGTATGTTCATCATACTTGCCTCCTATGAGATCTTCAGGTTTCTCATTTCTCAGCAATGTGTATAACCCTGTGGTAAGTATCCTTGTGCCTATCCTCTTTTTCTATTTCTGTAATTCTTTGGGGGTAGGGATAAATGACTGGAACCTGGAGTTCTGAGTGCCCCAAACTTTAAATCAAAACTACATGGAACCAACAGCAGACCAAAGAGTAGGATTGACTTCCTACTGGTATCTTCTTTAAGTAGATGGGACAACCCTAGGTGGGTGAGGCTGAAAGGCTGGTCTGCGTCATGTCCCAACTTGAGCTATCAGAGCCACCCGCATTCTTAGGTTAAAGCCCTTATCGCTGCTTGTTGAAAGGCTTGGGCTCAGCTGAGACACTTGGTCAGATTTGAGTGTCCAATGTGATTGGCAAGGAGGCTCGTATCTTGAATTTTGCTCTGCAATACCTGTGCTCTGGGGCATTTGTCACTGGAGAGCAGCTCCCTTTTCCTCTGCCCCATTTCTACAGCCCTACAGCTTTAAGAATCACTATGATGTGTCATCAGCATGGACTTGAAGGGGATAAAAATTAGGTTTTAGGTCTGACTTGATGACTTGGTGCCCTGTCTAGGTGGCTTCCAGAACTTCCTGTGAAGGTGAAGCTAAAGAAGTCTCTAATAGTGACACAGCAGTTTATGAGCCCTGGTATAATAACAACCTAGCATGATGTCTGGGCCTGGGAAGGATATGTAAGAAAGGCTAAAATCTGCCCAACGTTGATGGTCTTTAACCACTGTCCCCAGTTCTGCCTATTAGTCTCCGTTTTCTGCTAGTTGTTTTGACCTTGGAATAAAACTTCTAAGTTCTTGTCATGGTCCACAAGGTCCTACCAAATGGGGTTGGCAGCTCCCTGGTGCATGTTGCTCAGCATGTTCCTATCCCCGTCGCACAAAGTGCTCCATCACACAGACTGCTCGTCTCCACCACACCCAGCTTCTTCCTGTGTCAGGGCCTTCATGGATGCCCCATCCTGGGCTGGGACGCTGGGACGCTTTCCTTGGTTATCTGGTCCTTTGTGTCTCAATTTTTATTTGACCTGATTAGAAAGGCTATCCCTGATGCTGTGTCCTAGTTCATTATTCTCTCCTTTAGCAATCACTCAGCACCCTGTCTTTTCAGCCAGGCTCTTACAACTGTTTGTCATTATGTATGGGTTTGTATACTTGCTTAACACGTGTCACTTTTCTGTTTGCTACTCAACACTGAACCTAAAAAAATAGCAGACTTTTAACAAGCATGTGTTGATTGAATGCATGACATACTGAACCGTTGGGTTTTGATTGCTTCCTCTGTAAAATGGGAAACAATATTTATCTCATAAGCTTGTGGTGAAGACAGTGCCTGGCATATTAGGCCTTCAACCAATAGGTTGTTTTATGGTAGTTGTTAATAAAATGAATGGAAACAGCACAGCTAGAGGGAGACAGAGGCTGGTGTATGCAGAACCAGAGCCACAGGAGAAAAAGCAGAAATGAAGGCAAGGGAAGGCCAAGAGGACCCTAGGTAGAGTTTGGGGCAGGGCAGAGGAACAAGAGCCTGGTGGGGTAGACAGGTAGAAGTGGCCAACCTAGATCAGGAGAATGATAACTATAGGCACTCTCTGTGGAGTTATCTGGATGACGTGGGGTCTTTGCAGTGTCTGGGAGTCAAGTTTGGCTGCTAATTGTTGGGCACAGTGGTTTGTGGAGTGGCATGGCCTGCACTGAGCCTTTTGAGTTCCCATACTTCTGCATGTCCTGGCCATGCCCTCCAAAAACCTGCCCAGATGGTTGGCTGGGCAGTGTAAATTTTTACAATCTTTTTGAAGGCCATTTGGAAAGCAATTTTGATAGTCATAAAAATAAAATTACTCTTGAGCCCAATAATCCATTTTTGGGGAAATTTATCCTAAACATCCAGCCCACTGGCAGGGAAAAGAAAAAAAAAACTCTGTTCATGAAGGTATTTGTTGCCACATTGTGTATAATTGTGAAAAATTGGGAACAAGGGAAATTATATTTTACATTTGTCATTTCTGACTCTTTGGAGCAAGCTTGTTTTGAGGCTATTTCACAAATGAGGAAGTGGAGGGTGCAAAGATGAAATGACTTGCCTGTGAGCTTGGTTTGAGTTTAGACCTTATCTTTCAGGTTGTTAAGCCTCTGTACTTTTTAACCACAGCACATTGACTCTATTAATGCTCAGTAAAGTAATACGGTGTAATTGATTGTCACTGAAGTCAGCAAAACTTAATACAGTCTTTGTGTGTGTGTGTGTGTGTGTGTGTGTGTGTGTGTGTGTGTGTGTAAAGGTCAGAGGTCAACACAGACTATCTTTTGTAATCTCTTTCTACCCTTATATTTTGAGACAGAAGTCCCTGACGTAACTTGGAGCTAGCAAGCACCAGGAATTCTCCTGTCAGTACCTTCTTAGTATTAGGATTACTGCCACCAGAGGCCAATTGCATGCTGGGGGTCAGACTTGGATCTTTATGTTTGCATGACAAGCAAGTATTTTGCTGACTGAGTTAACTCCTCAGTCACAGTGCAGTCTTTTAATGTGGTGAGTAGTACGAATGTAGTGCCCAGGCACACATGTAGGCAAAATACCTATATACAGTCTTGAAGAAAATGATAATTATGTTTAGCTCTGCAGCAACATGAAACATACCTAAGGTGTAATATGTGAAAGCAATAGGCTCTACAAACTCACCTACATTGTGATGCTTAAAATGTTTATTTATGAGCAGAGGCTGAAAAGCATCTGCAGAGAACTGACTGATGAGGTGGTTATGCTCCATATGCTATTTGGTTATTTTTAAACCGGCTTCTTTTTTAGATTGAATGTTATCCAGCTATTTTAAAGCCAGCTTCTTTTTTAAATTTAATTTTGTTTAAATTATGTGTATATGTGTATGTATTTGTGGGTGAGGACGTGCACATGTGTGCATGTGCCCTAAGATGCCATAGATATGGGATTCCTCTGGAGTTGGAGTTATAGGCAGTTATGGGAAGCCTCATGTGGAGTACTGGGAATCAAACACAGTTTTTTTTGGAAGAATAGTAAATGCCCTTAACCATTGAGCCATCCCTCCAGCCCTCAATATTTTGGTTGGTTTTGCTTTGTCTGTCTGTCTTTCCCTCCCTCCCTCCCTTTCCCCCTCTTGCTTGTCCTTCTTGCCCCCTGCCCCTCATCCCCATGCAACACCCCCTCCGCCCTTCTCTCTGTAGTCCCACAATTGACCTTGGGCTTACTATGTTGCTCAGTCTAGTTTTTAACTCACTGTGATCCTCAGGTCTCAGATGCTGGGATTGTTGGCATGGGCTACCATACTTGGCTGAGATCCAGTTTTAAAATTATATTACTGCAGCAGTTTTGTTTGTGAATAAATAGATATTTGCCTAGAAAAGTGTTCTTGATGGTTTGAAGACTCCGGGGAGTGTATTGGCATCAGAAACAAATTCCAAAGCATCCCTCTCATTTCACTAACTCGTTTGGCTGCTGTTGGCAGAGCCTTCTTATATACACTATTGCTCACTAGAGATAGTTTGGGAGGCAAGAGTACATGGGCTTTGTTATGTCTCTGTGAGGTATGACAGTATTTGTACATGTAAAGAGGGTAAAAAAAAATTGATGTTAACCTAAAGCTGTGCTCACGGAGGGCTGCAGTGAGAGATGGCTCCTTTTAAAAGCTCTGCCCTGTTTACCGATTGCTAAGTGCGAGGCTGTGCCAGGTGCTTAGCTCATTTAGTTGTCACAACATCCCTTCAAGGTAATTGATTTTATCCTCATTCTATAGATGAGCCAACAGTGACTCAAAGATGTTAAATAATCTTCCCAAGGTCACAAGCAAGCAGCAGAGTGGGTTTCTGCTACCCTAGAGCCCTTGTCTTGGAAGAGTGACATTTTAGAGTGAGCTTTTGCTTTGGAGGCCTGGCAAGGCAGCAAACAGGGAGGAGGTGCTTTGATGAGGTTTCTGCTGAGGTGGGCCCAGTTCTTTTTTGTGCGGTTGACTCTTGTTTTTCTTCTCCTTTGGGTAGAGCTTGCAGCCAGCCAAGACGTTGAATGGGAGTGGGAGCAGGAGGGAGCCAGAGGCACCCAGAGGCAGATCTTGCCAATGGGACCCTCTCATTTCAGATGATTGCAGTTCTCAGCAGTGTGAGCTGGAGGTTTCCAAGGTCTGGAATGGCAGATGCAACCCTGGTGTTAGATTACTTTTGAGCACTATGATTCTAAGTCATGTTTTGAGGTGTTTATTCCTCGTGAGTGGTAGGCAGTTTTCAGGTCTTCCACATAAAGGTTTTTTCTCCCACTTGAATTTGTTTATTATAGAGGGAAAATATGCTCATGGAAAACATGAATGTAGTTTGAATTCTTTTCTGTAAAATATCTCTGTATGTATGATGGAGGGAGGGGCCTGTATGATAGCAAGTGTGTGTATATTATATGTACGTTCAAGTGTGCTTGTGCGAATTTGTGTTTGTATGTGTTTGTAACTATGGCCATGCATGTATCATGGTGTATATATGAAAGTCAGTGGCAACCTAAGTGTTAATCCTTGCCTCTTCATCTTGTTTGAGACAGGTTTTTGTTTTTTGTTTTTTGTTACTGTTTATGCCAGACTAGCTGGCCTGAGAGCTTCCTGGTATTCTCCTGTTACTATCTCCAATCTCACCACAGAGGTGCTAGCATTGTAGATGGGTGCTACTGCATCTGGATTTACACGGCTTCTGGGAATCCTGTCAGGTATTTAAGCTTATGTGTCAAACATTTTTATTCACTGAGCCAACTCTCAGGTACTTAGTAGTTTACATTTTTATGCTTATGGTCAGCACTATTATAAATATTGTGACTCATTTCTTTTAGTCCTTTTAGTTTCCCATTTTTACAGACGGAAGAACTGAGGCAGAGAGGCAAAGTAAACCTGACTGTAGTTATACAGCTAGTAAAGTAGTTAAATTGTGTTTATTAATTTGTTTATTCACTTAAATGCTGGTTGAATATCTACTTTTTCTTGATACAGTGCATAGATCTGAGGAACTGATGAAGAGTCAGCTCCTGGTCCACAGAACTGTATTAAATTTACATAATGATCATGACAATAAGAAGAAACATGTAAATAAGTAAGATGAATGTAGATTATGATGAGGTCTAGCTGTGGCCGAGAAGCCTTACAGTTTGGTCATGATGCTGAAGCCAAGGTGGAAAGGATGAGATGGAGGCACCATTGGTGCAGCAGGAAGAGGTCTGAGGCTTGAGAACCAGAAAGGAGCCTAGTGAGACTGGGCCATTGTGAACCGGGGGATGATGATCCCGGATGGATCTGGCATGGTTGGAGGAGCCAGATCATTATAGCTCTTTGGGACACATTGTGAATGTAAGAGTAATGGGGAAAACAGACAGAAACAAAACACAGTGAAGGGTTAGCAGGGGATGTGCAGCTGTAGACAGTGAGGCTCTTTCCTTGACACAAACATCCGCCCAGTGTTTTAGTTCCCTCTGTGTTTAGGCAATATTCATGAGATGTTGTTTTCTCCTCTGTCAGAGGTAAGGTGGGTTGCAAGGTGAGTGAGCAGTGGGGCAGTGCAGTGTTGATAAGATGGGGAGAACAGAGGGTGTGTGGAAGCACCAGAAAGAGACACCAGTTCAGCCAGAGGAAACTTGGGAGAAGTGATACTAGACAGAGAACTGACTGGCCAGCTGGCTGGAAAGATGGTGTTGTGTCGAATTTTATTCATTTGGGTCTTTTTGACATTTACATGACCTTATACAGGCATATTTGCTTTTGCTTTACAGTTTAAAAAAACTTCTTTATAAATAGGACAAGTCTTCTTTCAAGTGTTGTTAAGAAGTTTAGTTTTATGTACAATGTGAGCATTCTAAGCCATAAATATTTTATTGTAGCTGAGTAATAGAATAAGGTTTCTCTTTATAGGAAGCATCTGGCACAATACACTTTTGTTTGAATGAATGTTTTACATGCTATTTTTGTAAAACATTTAAAAGGAGTTTTAGTGAACCTTTCAATTGTTTCTTGTGCTATTCTTCTTAGCCACAAAAATTGAAGCCTTAAGTATTATTAACAAAACGATAAGGGTAGAAAGCTTAAAAATATATATATAGCATAGAATACTCTTTACATTTATCCAATCCTAAAACTATTTGTTAGAAAGAGTGGGGTATATGGGCCATGGAGAGGGTTGAGTGGGTAATAGTGTTTGCTGACAGTCATGAGGACCAGAGTTTGGATCCTGTTATCTATGTAACTAGGTGTCTTCCACATACCTGTAACCCAGGCTTCAAAGTTAGCAGAGACAGGACCATCATTGGGACTTTCTGGCTTCTGTTCTGAGTCCAGGTTCAGGGAGGAAAGGAATAGGCTCTGTCTCAAAGGAATAGGCAGAGAATGGTAGAAATACCATCTTTTTGTCTGTTTGAACATGCATGCACAGGGACCCATACATGTATACACATGTAATACATTTACACAGACACTACACACATACATCTTTTTAAAAAGAATAGCATGTGACATTAGTTATTGTTAAATTGCTGAAAAAGAAGCCTGATGACTTTGTGCATACATGTGAAGATGAGCTAGAGTCCAACAAGTGTAGCTATTCGTATTTTAACCATATTTCAGTAGCCTTATACTGTTTTTGTTTTGTTTTGTTTTTGGTAAGATAGCATTTTTCTGTGCAGGCCTAGCTTGCCTGGAACTCACTGTGTGGACTAGGCTTATCTTATGCGACTTCATTGAAATATAATTTATATAAGATAAATTTTACCAGTTTTAAGTGTTAGATAAATTTTCACTTGTCTGTTCCTATAACTAATAGTAACTAAGATACATGTGATTATAGATTTTTCAAAATGTGTTTATATGTTTGCAAGTGTATAGTTCTAGGCTTTGGAACTATCCCCACAGTTAGCACATACAATTGTTCCATAGTAACAAAAATTCCCCTGTGTTGTCTCTTTGTGGTCAGACACTCTCTCTGCCACAAATCTCTAACAATTTTCTCGACCCCTCTAACTTTGGTTTTCCTGGAATGTCACGTAGATGGAAGCATGTATTAATGTAATGTTTGGGACAGGTGTCTTTCGGCTGGCATGTCCACTCGTTGTGTGCACACCATAGCTGCTGATGCTGTTGCTGATTATTGGTATAACTAACTGTCCATTAGCATTTTGAAGGACATTTAACTTTTTCCAGCTTCTGATGCTTAAAAATAAAGTAGCTGTAACCTTTTGTGTCCAGGTTTCGTTGTGAGCTTAAGTTTTCATTTCTTCAGAATGAATAGGAGTGAAATTGCAGAGTCATTGGTATGTTTAGATTTTGGTCAGAACTGCCACACTGTTAATTGGTGTGGCTGTTCCATTTTGTATTCCACAATAGAGTGACAATTCTGCTTGCTTTTCATTTCCTTCTGCATTTACTGTTGTCAATTAAAAAATAGTTTTAGCCCTTGTAATAGATATGCTTCTCATTATAGTTTTATTTTGTATTTCCCTAAAAGCTAAGGATGTTGAAATGGTTTTTTTGTACCTATTTACCATCTGCATAGCTTTTGCTCTGAAATTTCTGCTCAAATCTTTTGCCATTTTTTTTCCTCCAAGAAAAATTGGGTTTTTTGGTTGTTTTCTTACAGTTGCATTTGGAGAGCTATTATGTATTCTGGATATAATTCCTATGTAGATATGTGATATGCAAATATTTCCTCCCAGAGTGCAGCTTGTCTTTTCATTCTCTTCACTGCTTTTCAGAGCAAGTATTAAATTTTTATGAAGCCCAATTTATTGATTTTTTTTCTGTTATGGATCATGCCTTCAGTGTTATGTCTAAAGAACTGCCTTGTTCTAGAGCCCAACAATTTTCTTTTATGTATTTTCTAAAAGATCATATTATTTTATGTATAACATTTAGATATATGATATAATTTAAGTCAACTTATGTTTAAGGTGTAATTTAGGTCAAGGTGAGTTTTTTCATAAAAGGATATCCAGTTCCAATACATTTTTGTTGAAAGATGATCGTTTCTCCTTTTATTTTGCTAGTTTGTTCGTTTGTCTATCTATCATCTGCCTGCCTGTCTATATACTGTGTATGCATGGGCAGTGTGCACCACAGTGCATGTGTGGAAGTCAGAGACAACTTGACAGTTTTTCTTCCACTGTGTTGGTTCTGGGAATCAAACTTGGGCTCTCAGCCTGGGTAGACATTCCTAGCTGCAGAGCCATCTCACCAGCCTGTTTTATCCATCGATTGCCATCACCTACATGACAGAACTCGGGTGGCCATGTTTGAAAAGACTTATTTCAGTATTGCATTCTCCTCCTTCAACATGGCGTCAGTGCATCTGGCTCTTCTGTGTTACAAGTAAACTTTATAATCAACCTGCCTCTGTTTACAAAAATCCTTGCTAGTATTTTAATTGGATTTGTGTTAAATCTTTAAGTAAATTTCAAGAGAATTGATACTTTGTTAAACAGAGTCTTGTAATCCAGGAATTTGTTAGGAGTTTTTACTTACTTTGGTTGTAGGGGTGTCATGAATGTTTTGTGTTTTTAAGCACACAGGCTTATCCTGAAGGGTTTCGTTTTTGGACCTGTTACAGCTGTTCCCTATAAAGTTCAGTTTATGGTCATTTGTTGCTACTTTATAGAAATACCATGGATATTTACATGCTGTCCTTGCCAAAATTACTTTTTAGGTGCTAGAAACTTTTTGTAGATTGTTTCAGCTTTCTTTTTAATGTGAATGTCCTGTGTGTGTGTGTGTGTGTGTGTGTGTGTGTGTGTGTATGCTTTATTACACTGTTCAAGACTTTATATACAGTGTTGACTAGCAATTCTGAAAGGAAATATTCTTTATTCTTGATTTTAGCATAATAGCATCCTTTGATACACACACACACACACACACACACACCACACATAAACACAGAGTAGTTACTTTTAGCAGGTTAATGAAGTTTCTAATAGCTGCTTTGCTGAGTTCCTCCCCCTGCTCCAAATGACAGTTGGGTTTAGTGAAATATTTTTTCTGCATGTGCTGATATGGTGATATTCTTTTTGATTCTTTGATTTGTTAGCATGGCAGTTTATGTGGACTGAGGAACAGTGAATTACCCTGCATTGCTGGGGTCAGTCTAATGATACAGCAATCTGTTTTTTTTTTTGTTTGTTTGTTTGTTTGTTTTGAGACAGGGTTTCTCTGTGTAGCCTTGGCTGTCCTGGACTCCCTTTGTAGACCAGGCTGGCTTCGAACTCACAGCGATCTGCCTGCCTCTGCCTCCCGAGTGCTGGGATTAAAGGCCTGCACCACCTCTGCCTGGCTAGCAATCTGTATATTCAATTTTCTAATTTTAGCCAAAGGTTTTGTGTTTATGCTAATGAGGGATTTAGTCTGTAGTTTTCCTGTAATGTTTCTGTCTTCTTATGGTAGAGTATGTTTTCCTCATAAAGCCAAGAAGAAGTTGAAAAGAACTGATGTTTTTGTTATTGCTTTTCATTTAATATTTGATAGAAATTTCTACTGGATTTATTCTCTCTCTCTCTCTCTCTCTCTCTCTCTCTCTCTCTCTCTCTCTCTCTCTCTCTCTCTCTCTCTCTCT
>OU015743.1:132821935-132866634 GCA_907169655.1 Acomys percivali | reverse complement strand
TCTCTCTCTCTCTCTCTCTCTCTCTCTCTCTCTCTCTCTCTCTCTCTGTCTCTCTCTCTGTCTCTCTCTCTCTCTCTCTCTCTCTCTCTCTCTGTCTCTCTCTCTGTCTCTCTCTCTCTCTCTCTCTCTCTCTCTCTGTCTGTCTCTCTCTGTCTCTCTATCTCTCTCTCTCACTCACTTTCTTTTTGAAGCAGGGACTCATGTAGACCAAAGCTGGCCCAGACCTGTGTACTAAAGAGTGATCCTGAGTTCCTGGTCTTCCTGCCTTTGTCTCCTGAGGGCTGGCATTAGGTTTTGTACCACCATACGTGGGTTGTATGGTGCTAGGGACTGAACCTAGGACTTCAAGCATGCTAGGCAAGCATTCTACCAACTGACTTACATTCTCAGTCCCTATAAGGCTTTAAGTACAAATTTAATTTTGAAGACAGGTATAATGTTGTTTAGGTTGTGTTTTCCTTTGGTGAGTTTGTTGCTTTTGCTGTCTGATGTCTGGGTAGACAGTTGCAAGTGGACATACTATCCTTGTAACTATAGTGGAATCTGTTGATGTGCCCTAGTTCATTCTTTTTTCTGTTTTCTCTGAGGACTGGGGATTAAGCTTGGGGATTCATACAGGTTTTGTATTGAGCTTCTCCTCCAGGCCTCTTTCATGTTTCATATTGTTTCGTTTGTTAGTTTTGTTGGTCATTTGAAAGAACTAAATTTTAAGTTCTTTCTCCCTTTTTTAGTTTACTGTTTTTTAGTCTTGTATATATATTTTGTTCTTAGTTTTGCTTTTAGGTTCATTTGCTCATTTCTGACTTCTGAGGTTGAGGCCTCAATTGTTGACTTGAGACTTTTTTGTTTTTTGTTTTTGTTTTGGCTAAAGTATAAACAATAGAGATACAGTAGAGATTTTCTCCTCAGCATTGTTATCAGTGTCCAGCCATTTTTTAATATAACATTTTCATGTTCGTTTAATTCAGAGTATCTTCTAATTTCCCCTGAGGCTTTCTCTTTGATCCATGCATGGACTGGTTGGAAGAATGTTGCTTAATGTCTAAGCACTTGGAGATTTTTCACTCTTCTTTTTAGTTCCTGACTTTTGCTATAATTGCACTATGGTCAGAGAACATAATTTGGCTTTGGTGTTTGTAAGTGTGTTAAGGTTTTTATGTTTATGTTTACCTAGAATATCTTGGCAAAATCTCTATTCACTTGAGTGTGTAGGTAGCATCTCTTGAATATAAATTAGACCTTATTGGTTGATAATATGGTTTAAAGTTTTTATTAATTCTCCTGACTTTTGCTGTTATCCTTTTCTTCTGGATTAATGGGATAGGAGTGTTTATCGTCACTGTAACTGATTTGTGCATTTCTCTTTCCTTTTCTTGTATACATTGGGATTATTGCTTTTATCACCATGCAGCATCCCTCTTGTTCTTTTTTTTTTTTTAAATTTTATTTTATTTTTAATTAATTTATTCTTGTTACATCTCTATGGTTATCCCATCCCTTGTATCCTCCCATTCTCCCCTCCCTCCCATTTTCCCCTTATTCCCCTCCCCTATGACTGTTCCTCAGAGGGATTACCTCCCTCTGTATATGCTCATAGGGTATCAAGTCTCTTCTCAGTGACCTGCTGTCCTTCCTCTGAGTGCCACTAGGTCTCCCCCGCCAGGGGACATAGTCAGATGTGAGGCACCAGAGTACTTGAGTGGAGAGAGGGATTTGACTATCCCTCTTGTTCTTGATTGAGTCTTTGCTTTGAGATTATCATAGCTTTCTTGTATTTGGAGTTCTTGCACTGTATTTTTTTTACTCACTTAGCCTTTATTTTTATTTTATGTGTATGAGTGTTCTACCTACTTGCCTTTCTGTACACCATGTGTGTATAGTGTTTGTGGGAGCCAGAAGAGGGCATTGGATCCCCTGAGACTGGAATTACAGATATTTTTTGAGCCATCTTGTAAATTGTGGGAATCAAACTCGGATGCTCAAGAAGAGCAACCAGTGCTCTTACCCTCTGAATTATCTCTCCAGTCCCCCTCATTTACATTTAACTTACTTCTGTTCTTAGGTATATAGTATAAATTTCTTGTAGTTGGCTTTTTAAAATCACATTTATTTTGTGTGACTGTACTTGTGTCTGCTACAGGCATGAATGTCGAGTTCTGAGGACAACTTGCAGGAGTTGTTTTTTGTCTTCCAATATGTGGGTCCTAGAGTTGGAACTCATGCTGTCTGGCTTTTTAGCCATCTCACCAGCCCCATAATTGGCTTTAAAATCTGTTCTAATGGTCTCTATATTTTAACTGGTGTATTTATTCCATTTACATTAAATATATATTGATGAGTTTTGACTTAATTTTTGACATGCAAGTAAATTTTTTTTATGTTTTATAAACCTTTTTAAATAATTTCAATACTTTTCATACTTCATTTAAGTATATTTGATTAGATTTAAGTGGATCTTTGTATAGTTTTTCTTCAAATCTTACATTTTGTGGTTCCTTTTGATTGACTTATCCCTTTCTATTTTTCTCCTCTTTCCCTTCTCCTCCTTTTCCTTTTCTCCTTCTCTCCCTCCATTGCCCGTCATGTTTCCTCCCTCATTCTCTTTCTGTGTAACCATAAGAAAGATGTGAAAAATGTTACTATTCTCCCAAATATATTAGACTAACCTACTTTGACACCTCTCTCCACACTATATTCTGATTTTCCTTCAGCTGTCACATATATTTTAAAGAGTTTGTGGGCTTTTCATTTGAATAGTTTCTCTAACTGAATATGCAGATATTAACAATTTACCTTTTTTTCTTCCACTTCCAGGGTTCCACACTCCCTTTGGTATCATTTCCTTTCAATCTGAAGAACTTCCTCTGTCGTTTCCTTTAGAGCAGGTCTGTTGATGATTAATCTATTTATTTGCCTGCATTTGAGAGTGCCATGTTTTACCTTCATTCCTTAGTGTTGTCCCTGGGTGTAGAGTCTTGCATGACAGTTTCCTTCAGCCTTGTGATATTTCCATTGCCCGTGGCCTCTCCAGCTGCAGTGGAGAGAAACCTGTTGCCCACTGAATCATTCCTTCTCCTCCTCCACCTCTACCTCCACATGTAATGTGTCCTATTTCTCAGGCTTTCAAGCATTGCCTTTGTCACTAGTGTTCACCATTGTCTGGGGCTGAGGTTTTAAGCCATTTTCCAAATATAATCTTTTAAATTATTTCTTCGGGTATTTTTTTTTTCTGAAACATACCCTTTCTCTTATTTATCTTTTAATATTAGGACTTTGATAACATTGGAGTTTTTGATATTGTCTTAGAGGTTATGTTAATTAATTTCAAGAATTCTTTTTGCTCATCTTTCCTGTTGGATTTTTGTTGATTTGAATTTAGGTTTGTCTTTGTTTTGAGTCTATTGTACTTTTTGCTATTGTAGTTTCTATTTTTCCAATATTACAATTTCTTTTTGGTTCTCTTTTATAGAAAACCATCTGTTTCTATGCTGATACTTTTTCCGATTCATTCATTTCAAGGCATATGGTGTTAAAGTGGTTTGAGACAAAGTGTCAGTATTATGTTACCCAGGCTGGCCATCCTTACTATCCTCCTTCATTCCGCTCTTGAGTTTGCGGTTGAAAGCATGCACTCTTATGGGGTATGTTTAAATCCAACATAACTCAAACACTAGGCCAATGCAGATCACAAAAAGTTTATTGTTATCAAGACACTACTGATCAATCAGGGCCACAGAACAGACAGGGCAGCTGAACTGCATCCCTGAGCCAGAGTATCACAGAATATTTAAGCTTGCAAAACATATGCATCTGCTCCAAATTATTGTTACACTCTTCTACGAATCAGGATAGGAGTCGGTCCCTGGGCCTGGGAACATGAACTTGTTTGACCCTGCCAGCAAGATGGAGATGCTGCCCTTGAGATGGTTGAACTCAGACAACTGTCTTCTTACAACAGAAGCTGTTCAGCTGTTGGGAAGTCCCCATCTCTCCCTTATGACCTTGAACTTAGTTTTCCCCTATGAGTAAACAACTCTGAAAACAAAAGGGCCAGTAAAACCTGACCCAGGTTTTCCATATTTATATAATTGAATGTGTTTATTTGCTTCTCACAGAAACTGATGAGATTGATTTGTAACTTTTCTATGTTAGAGGTAAAGAAACAGAAGCTCAAAGTCTAACTGGAATGTTGCACCCTTTCATCCTTTTCTCCTTTTCCCATTTTACTGTCTTTTATGTAAGCAACAGCCTACTGTATGTAATGTTGTATGCTGTAGCATTTCTATTTAATGGTGTATCCTGGAAATATTTTCATATAAGTACACTAACTACAATGAACTTGTAATATTCCATTGAATGGAAACACCATGATTTACTTAACCATAGACTGTTGACTTTAGTGATTTTAAATTAACCATGTACAATTTGACTTTAAGAACATTTTAAAGGGTTCTTATGATATGTAAGATATGTTCTACACATGTGCAAATAGTTCAGTGAATTTTATAAAAAAAATGCCATAACCATCATCAACAAATGATAAGAAAAACTATTTTTAGCACCCCAGAAGAGTCCTTCATTATTCCGAAATGCTACCCACTTTTCCTCCCCACCAGGTAACCATCATTTTAGCCTCATTTCAAGTTTTTTTTTTTTTTTCTACCTGTGCTTCTGTCATTCCTGACTACAGTTCTGAGGAAAGGAATCTCTTTTTTCCCCAACAAGGCAGAGATTCAAAGCATGAAGCAAAGAGGCAGAATGTGGGGATAGTGAGATGACTTTGAAGACATTCAGCTGTTTAAGCACAGTGGCAGTGTTTATTTTGACATAGGAAGTTATTTTAGTGTGTAGGTGAATGTCCCCTTTGAGTTAGTCTAGTCTTTTTGTTAGCCTGCTCAGAATGCTGGATCAGGAATCTGTCAGCTATTTCCCATAGTCAGTGAGGTCTACATGGCACATCAGGTTGTTGGAGTTCCACCAGGATAGGAGCCCAGGTATTGTACTATCCTTGTGGTCTTTGGGCTTGGGTACAATGGTGGCGATCCTTTCACAGTGTAGCTTAAGAGTTGAGGCTTAAATTATCTAGGTCAATACTTGTTTGCACAATTGTTAGTAAGCAGGAATCCCCACTGGCCTGCTCCCAGGGACCTAGCAGCAGCTTACATCATCACCTGCTGCTTCCAGGTACACCAGATGAGCTAGGTGCTGCATGCACATACAAGGGTCCACAGACAATCCAGATCTCTCTGCCCTCTCTCCTCATCCTCTCTCTGCCCTCTCTGCATTCTTTCATGTGGGTGTCTCTCTGTCTCCCTCTCTGTCTCTCTGTTTGCCTGTCTGCATGTCTGCCTCTATCTCTTCCTCATGTCCCCACTCCAAGACCGCGTTTTGCTTTCTCCTGCCCCAGTTAAGCTCTAACCCTAGATCTCTTTTGTGGTGTAATTTCTCCTCTTAGAGCTATACCTTGGTACAAGCCTGCCAAAGGTACTCCACCATTCGCTTGTATTTTATCCTATCAGTGAATATCACTTCATGTAATAGCCTCACATCCTTATTTTGACAAATTTCAAACTTAGGGTAAGTTGTGAAATTATAGGTAATTGTAGATTCACCACTTAATGTCCTACATTCGGTGCATCTTCCTTTTCCTCCCCGAGCACTCTTACTTAGCTGCAGATACCATCACATAACACCCTACGTGGTTTGATGTAAGTCTCTTTGTTAGGACAGTCTCCTTGAGCGCTATTTTCTGATTTTCCCCTCTTTATCATCACCATATGTCATACACACACACACACACACACACACACACACACACACACACACACTTAAACACACACTCACTTGAGAATCCTCTGTTGTGCTTGCTGGTCTTGTTTTTGTAACCTCTGTTTGTTTAGAAGACTCACCCTATCATTTTTACTAGATTGTCATTAGGGTTTTTGAAGAATTCAGGTCTGTTGTTTTGCACCATCTTCTGATCGCCTCCTCAATGGGCTTTGCCTTAATTACTGCAGCCTGTAGCATTTCAGATGACTTGTGTGCTCTCAGTGATTTATTTCAGGAGCTTGTGACATAGCTTTGACCCAGGAGTGGTAACACTGGTTGTATTTTCTTGACTCAGTTGGTATTTGCAAGATTTCCAGATTACCAAGCTCCCTCTTCTTTTGAAATCTATGGGGGGATTTGTTGATCTTGCATGTCCTGCTCTTTGGTGAGATGTCCTACGATGCTATTTGAAGTGTTGATGGTTCTCATCTAAGTCATTACTACTGTAAAAGTTACGAAGCAGTGACTCCCCTTGTCGTACATTTGTTAACTGATTTCTCTTCTGAAGAGATCTTTGTCTCATTTTTCCCTTCCTCTTTCCTTCCATTTTATCCTATTCCATTACTCTCCCCATCCTCTTCCTCCTTTTCTATTCCATTCCTTTCTGCTTCCCCATCCCCAGTCTCCACCCACACCCCAGTTTCCTCCTTTCTCTCATTGTTATGGAGTCATGCACTCTTCTTTACTTGTTCATTCCTGTTAGATTTCATTTTGATGCTCAGATTGTCCTATGTGTGGCTAGTGAGACCCACCTGCCCTGGTGGATTGGTACCATTGCAGCCAAGGTAAGCTTTTTCTGGCATTTGGCCCAGCTGCTGTACCCCAGGTGACTGTCCCGCACTTCCTTTGCAGCAAATCACTGAACTGAAGAAGGAGAACTTCAATCTAAAGCTCCGCATCTACTTCCTTGAGGAGAGGATGCAGCAGGAGTTTGCTGGCCCCACAGAGCACATCTACAAGATGGTGAGTAGGCACTTCTGGCTGCTGTCTTTGCTCATAGTTTTTCCCAGACGACATTTGACTGGTATTTGTTCTCAGAGTTAGCATGAACAGCTGGAGCTGTTGTCATTTAATTTGGATTGATTACAGGAAACAACGTGAGGCTAGGGTAGCCCTCAGTAAACAGGTGTATGATTTAAAGGAGTCTTTTAATCTTTTTGACATCAGACTTCTGACTCACAGTCTTGTTCTCAGTTTTCTTTTTGTAATTACTTATTATTTTGAAATGGACAGTGGTGTGGTAGAATAGTTTGGAATTGAGTGCTACTGTTACCAATCAGTGAGGTGACTTCTAGCCAGTCATCCTTCTCTCTGGATTTGCTTCCACAGTGAAGCGCTGTTTAGATGAAACCAGGGTCACAGGTGCAAATGGGGTGATGGGTGAATGGCTCTAACAAAACAGTCAGTGCTGGACCATCACTGTCATTGCCTTGTAGACGTTTTGGCCGCCTGGAGTTAGGCTGGTCAGATTTTCTGCAGTTTGGCTCTTAGATCCCGGTGTACTTGCTTCGACCTGTCAGAAAAAGTCTTTTCCCATTTGAAGTCTTAACCTGGAGGTCTATGTCTCTAAACAAACTTTGTTTCAGAAAGTTGCAAGAAGTATTTGGCTTTCTAGAGATGTCATGAGTCCAAACAGTATGCGGGTGCCGATTTCTTAGCTTTTGCTGGTGGATTAGCCCCTGGCCTGGGAATTATTCCATATTCTCTCCTCTGAAGTGTGTATTGGTGGCAACATTTGAAGGGAAGAAAGGAAGGCTCCTGGAGTTTAAGCAGTGGGTGGTGGGGACCCTACAGAGGCTTTCTTGGAAAGGGATCATACTGTCCTTCTGAGCCTTTTCTGGAGCTGTAAAATTCGCTTGTCCCTGAAGGCAGTTTCTTCCTACTGTGTCAGGGTGGAAAGACAAAGAGGATGGCCCCTTTCTTGAGGCAGTGGTGATGCAATCAGAATTGCAAAGGGAACCAATAGTTGAAGCACACTGTGTTCCTTGTGGCTGAACATCTCAGGATTCCAAGTGGCAGGCAGGACATCAAATTGTCTGCTGCCCACGGGGTCCACTGCTCCTTGGGGTTCTTACACAGCAGTCATTTTACTACGATTCTCAAGATAGTCCCAGGCAGTGGAGATTATCCTTGTCTTACAGTGAGGAAACTGAGACTTGGGGAATATCAGTAACTTGCCTGCTGTCAGGGTGATACAAAGTGGGTTTTGATCCTGACCTGTCTACCTCAAAGTACTACTTTAGTTCCTCCTTTTCACTGACTGGATGGCCTGGTTTAATTATCTCCCTCACAAAACTTTTGTGTAGGTATGTATGGTTCAGGTTCAGAATTGAAAAATAATAAAGTGTGTGTCCTAAGAAGATGTTCTGCTCTGATCCCTGGGCCCCTGGATTTAACCGGTGTTACAGATGCTCTGTGTAGAGGAGTTTTGTATAAAACTTTACATAAATCTCTGTGTGTAACTCCCTTTTGCATAAGTGCCAGCATGTTCAGTTCTTCATTTTGCAGTTTTCATTTAATGGTTTCTTGGATATCTTTTCCAACAGTAGTTTAAGAGCTGTTTTAATCTTTCTTTTATAGCTTTATAATAGTCCATTTTGTGCTTTGAAGGCATTCTGACACTTGGTTTGGAAGTGGCTGTCATTGTACATACACATTTAGAACTTGAGCTACTGTGCATGGAGAACATAGGCGTGCTAGCTAGCCATTGTTAGTGCTTGTCTTGTGCATGAGCCTCGGTCTTATGACGCAATGTGTCATCTCCCACCTCACTCCCACTCTGCCCTGTGGGAGCTGGTGGAGGAGCCCAAGGCTAGGAGGGTATTTTTCACAGAGGCACAAATAGAGACATTATGCTACAGCAGTTAGAGTCTTGTCTGTTATGCAAAAGGATGCTTATTCTAGAGAAAAAATCTACCTCATAGACTTCTTGAGCTCCTGTCTGACAGTAAAGAGAGCAGCACAGGCTTCTCTCAGTGCTTATTTGGATTTCCAGTCCCCACCTTGGTCCTCTCTTGACAGTGTCGGGTCTGACAGTCACAGCTCTGCTTTTTTATCCCCAGGACATGTCATCTAAGGACAGGCACAGGGTCACACTGCCAGCTACTTTATTCTCATGAAGGCACAGTCTGGTTCTGTCTCACTGACTTCAGTGTCTTTAGTGATAGGGTCAGTCACCAGCACTCATGTGGCTGTGAGTGTCCACTGTCTTGCTGCCATCTCCTCCTGGGAAGGGACCTATGTCCTTCAGATCCCACATCCAAGGCTGTTCTGTTGGGCTGCACCATTGACTAGGGTTGCTCCTCTCCCCAGGGCCACTTGGCAAGAAGGAAGGAGGTATGTCCTTTGGATTGTAAATTTTATGAAAATGTTATTATTTTAAAAATACAAATGTGATGGAGGTCATCATCTTCTTTCCCTGTGGGGGAAGTAATCACAAAGCAAGCAGCAGAGTCCATGTTAGAGACAGCCCCGCTCCCCTTACTAGAGGACCCACTTGAAGCCTGAGCGGCCCATCGGCTATAGCTATGCAGAGGACCTAGGTCCAGTCCATGAATGGTCCTTGGTTGGTGCTTCAGACTCCACAAATCCTTCTGGGCTGTGGTTAGTTGGCTCTGTTGGTCTTCTTGTGGAGCTCTTGTCACCTCTAGGTCATTTTATGCTTCCCCTCCACTTTTCTAGTAGACTCCTTATGCTTTGCCCAATGTTTGGCTTCCAGTCTCAGCATGTTTGGAGCTGCTACTGGTTGGAGCCTTTCAGAGGACAGCTCTGCTAGGCTCAGTCCTGATGTCACTTGATTAGCTGGGTGGGTGGGTAGGGGCCTCCCCTTTTGTGAGAAAGAAAGGAACCTGGGGGAAGGAGGATGGGACTGGGAGGAGAGGAGGGAGGGACCTATGACTAGGATGTAATGTGAATAAATAAATAAACTAATTTTTAAAATGTGGTGGAGGAAAATTATTTTTTAAAAAAAGAGAATTCAGAGAAATCTTGGGTTGATAGCAGTCCTCTGCAAGCTGTATAGAAGTCTCTACTACATGACTTTTTTATGCTTTCTCTCTGTACTGCATTTGTGGTGAAGTCAGAGGCCCACCATTACTCTGCTGCCTCCTATTGGCTGCCACCTGCCAAAGATTCTGTCTTTGTGTTCTCACCTGAGTGAGCTCTGAGCCCAAGGCCACATAACTTCTTTGTTTCAGTTCCTTAAGGAAAAGGTGATTGACAACTTGAAAGACAATTCCTGTCTTAAGCTGGGGCTTTTTCTTAATGTCCTGAAATCAAACTGAGATAAGCCAGGCCATGCTGCAGCCACATATTGATCCGGTCACAAGTTTGATTTTAGTTTTTAAATCAGTAGCACGATCTCACTGCAGCAACTACATACGTGATTGTAAACAACTAGAAGTAATTGCCTTCAAATGGGAAAAGCAAACTGTAAATTTGCTTGGCAGAGGGCAAACAAGTTTTAAATCAGCTGCACTTGTATGACATTTCTGCCTAGATAGTTGCGTACTCTGGCTGTTAGACATTGGCAACATTTACATAATTGTTCCAAGTCTTAAGGAATCCAGAGCTTTCTTTTGAGACCACCAGTGCTTAATCTGCTGTTATATGTGTAGCATAGTCAGGCTGGCCTCTGTGTGTCTACCATCAGCGCTTGCTACTTCTCCACCTTACACTGTGTCTTTTCTTACCTTATTGCCTCTGGAAGAACATTGAACTCAAGGTGAAAGTGGAAAGTCTGAAGCGTGAGCTCCAGAAGAGAGATCAGTTGCTCATCAAAGCCTCGTGAGTACATGGTACCCCAAGATCTTGTCCATCCAGTCCCACATGTGGGGGTTGGGATGGGCAGTGAAGCATAGCCAGCTGCTTTTCTGAGAACCCTAAGGAGTTGTAGTTTTTATTTAATTACTTGTTTTCCAACTGTTTTTAAAGTAGTTTCTATAATGTAGTTATAGAAAAATGAACAGGACTTAAGGATACAGCATGATGGATTTTTATGAAGCAAGGATGTTTATGGAGCTCCTGTCTGGACCAGGAAGGAAACCTTATCAAGCTTCAGGAGAGCCAACTTTCCTTCATGTCCTCAGAGCACTCCCTTTCCCCCAAGACACCCACTGTTCTCAACACAACTGCTTAGTTCTACCTATTTTTGCTCTTTATATAAATGCAGTTATACAGCAGGTCCTCTTCTGTGTTTGTGAGGACAAAATCACATGTGTTGTTAAGTATGTGTTGCTGTTAGGGGAGTTTATGTGTTCTCACTGATGGGAGGGAAGTGAAGGAGCTGCAGTTGGTAACTTGTTTTAGCCTATTGTGGGTAGCAGGGACTCTCGTAGTATGATTTAAAGGGATTCTAATGCTTAAAAATTAGAAAACTACAGTGTCCATTAATTAGTTCATTGATTCAAATATTTGTTGAGTGACAATCTGTAGACCTGTTGATTCCTCCTATATCTACTAATTTTTATCCCATAATTACTAGCAGCACACATTGAAGATCTGCATAGACACTGACATGGGCCAGCCTCACACAGCCCTAGGCTATTTCAAGGTGCACTGTGAGCAAGTGAAATGTTGTGAGGTGTGTGGCTATGTCCTGTGTGGCAAGTGGGGATACCAAAGTGTGCTCAGTTTTGTCCTAGGAGAGAAGAATGTCTTCCCACACAGTCCACAGGGATGCTTGGAAGTCTGTATAGAATGGCTTCCCTTGTCATGGCAGTAACACTTCTGTTGGGTGTCATGTGGGAAAGATTAAACTTTGTCACAGGTGGAAGCAGTCTTGGCAGGCTTTACCCTTGGGGCACCCCATGAATACCTTGTGACAGACTGAGTGGAGCCATCCTGGGCCTGGAATTAGGAAGCAGACCTGGGAACCCCAACTGGGCTTTTCTAATTGACCCTCAATGGGAGAAGGAGACCACCCTTCCCATGTGACTCAGGCAGGTGGGGAAGAGAGAACAACAGGATCAGCCTGAGCTGGAGCACAAGGGAGCAGCGAACAGGCCGAATCAGCACCTAAGGACCCGTCCAGTGGAACGGATACTAGAAGGTTCACTCTTTTGTCCTTTTAACCTTTTTTCCTTCTTGTGTAAGCTAGTTGGGTTGTATAATAAAGTTTAATTGTTAAGAAACAGAGCCAACAGTGTAGAGGGCCAGAAACAGGCTTGCGTCACTCTCTGGGCTGGGCTACCATTGGGTCTGGTGGCTACAAGCTGGCTACTGTGGCTTGGGGACAGACCAGAGACTCGCAGGCCTCTCTGATTGCCACTGAGTGAGTGGATGAATTAATAAATATACCCAGACTAACAGATATCTGTTGTCATTAACTTTTTTTTTTTCTTTTGGAAATGGCTCATAGTTTCAGTTCTAAAGCAAATCTGCTATACCAGGCTTGAGATTAGTACCCAGTTTCGCTCTTCTTCATACTCATTGCCTTGCTGCTGTAAACCTTGGGTAGCTCTTGTTTGAGCCAAAGCACATACACATGGGAATCCACCTCACAAGAGCTCATGTGCATTCCTCAGTACTCTAACTCAGGATGGGGTGTTTTGGGTGCTTGCATTCATGTTTGTGTATTTCCCTAACTTCCAAGTTTTGTATTCAAGGTCCTTTGTGATCCGACCAGTTTTGCTAACTTACTGTACAAGTCTCCTGGCCTTATTTGCATGAAGAGGTATTCCTGGTGCTTGCTGGTCATGACCTTATAAGGAGAGGGGAAGTTTAACCTGGCTGTGACTATTTGACTGCCTCTGGTATGAGCAGAAGTGTAGGGCACAGGACTATTTGCGCTAGGACATGCAGGCCAGGGACAAAGGAGGGAGTGGTCTCCACTCCTACCGCTCTTGAGACAAGATTTTCAGGGTTGGACACACTCTATCCCACTTCTGCTCAACACCAGCTCCTCCTGGTTCCACGGTACCTCAGCCCCACAATTACTCAGGCAAATCTTTGTAGAGCAGGGCTGTGGTCTTAGATCAGAACATGAGTTAGAGACTCTAGACATCTCATTCCCACTAGGTTTTTTTTTTTTTTTTTTGATCATTGTTGACATAGAGTGTGCACAGTATCTCTAAGTGGCCTTTCAGTGTCCACCTCTACTGCTGATGGGCCTTTCCCTCTTGCTCCTAACTACCTAGAACCCAGCAGATGTTAATGGAGATTGTTAAAGTAAATGCTGTTAGCCCTCTTCTTCCAAGTTGGGTTTTGGTTCGGGAAGGGGTATGACATGGGCTCTGACACAGGAAAAGGACAGCTCTAACACAAATGGAAAATGGTAATGAGGGGAGTGTTTATGAGAGGCTCTCTAGCATGGAGTGGAAAGCTGGTGTAGCCCTCTAGGATCCGATAGTCTGACCGACTTATTCTTGTAGCACAGATACAAGAAAAGAAAAGAAAAAAAAAAAAAAGTAGAGAAAGAGAACTAACATTGGTCCAGATCCTACTTTGTCCCAAACCTGTATGTGCAGCGCTTGGCAATTGTATGAGGCTGACAGTGTTCCCATTTGAGTAAAGAGAAAGTTAAGACCCTGAGAATGGTAATAGGTTGGTTCTGTTGCTGCTTCTGAGCCTGCTCTGCCGTGCTGTGAAGTAAACATATCTCTGAGCTAGTTTTCCATTGTTCTGTGTATCATTTACAATAAGGGGACATTAAAAACAAAAGTAGTCATATTGTTGGGAGTAAATTTTATCTCTGTAGCTTTAAAACACAAACAAAAAATAATAATTCCATTAGCAGAGGAAAATTGCACCATACTGCCGAGTATAAATTTTATTGCTACAGTAACTGTAAAATACAAAGATGATAAATGAAAAGTTGGAACATTTATTATTGTGAATATACTTTATTGGTATAACTAAAATACAAACAAACTGAATAATGTTAGTAGTTGTTAAAAATTGTGCAGCCTTTAACAGTCTATGCGATTCAGTGTGTGAAATGGCAAGATTATATCTGGGCTGATGTGAGGGAGGCCAGAGTACAGCAGAGGGAAGGGGTTATACAGGGGACTCCCCAAAGCTACAGGACCAGAAACATCTGTATAGGGGCTGGGGAGATGATCAGTGGGTGGGGTGTTTGTTGTGCAAGCCCGGGGACCTGAGTCTGGGTTCTCAGCACCCATATCAAATCTAGGCCAGGTGTTTGCAACCCTAATGCTGGTGGTGGGTGGCAGGGGAGATGGGGCTTGCTGTTTAAGGAGCTACATGTTCAGTGAGAAACCCTGCTTCAAAGATGAATGAATGAGTGAGTGAATGGATAAATAAATAAAAACAAGATGGAGTGCAATAGAAGGCAGTGTCACCCTTTGTCCTCCATACACATGTATGGGTGGGTGCTCACCCATGTGTGCATATACACACAAGCACAGGCAGAGAAAGATAAAAACAGTCTGTGTACAGCTTGGGAAAGAGGGGAGGGGAGGCAGAATTCTTTCACCATCTGTAATGCCCCTTGAGGAGTGATAGAAATGATTGTGAGTCACTGTGCATTGGAGCCAGCACTGATCCCAGAAATGAGCTGAGTGGGTGGGGGGCTGAGGACACTTTGGGCAGAGAGATCAGGAAGTGAGCATGTTGGCCTCAGTTCTAGCCAGGGATGATCTATTCTGAGATCAGAATCCAGCAGAGGATTAGCAGGAGGCCTCTCAGCAGCACAGCAGGGCCTGTGCTGCCCGGGCCTCATAGGGGAGGCCTCGCAGCAGGATGTGGGGGACACTCATGCAGAGTTCTGAGGCAGGCTGCAAAGGACCCCATGTGGTAGCCCATTAGTTCCAAGAGGTAATCATCTCATTTTTCACATGAGGAGACTGAGGTGTAACAACTAATTTACTGAGGCTAGGTAATTTACCCAGAGCCACAGTGGGGACAGAACAGAGCTGGAATTTAGAAGCAGACCTGTCCAGCCTGAGCTCGTGTTCCCTCTTTCAGTTGTTCACACTGACTTCCATTAATGTGATATTATGATGGCCTTCTGAAGCCTTGCTGAAAGCCAAAGTAGGTATAAATAATGCCTTTGTTTGCTGGTGATTTCTGTGGGTACATGGACAGCCAGCACAACCCTCTGGGTGGCGCTGTTCTGGAGGAATGGTTCACGTGGCCAATGTGAGCCAGCATATGTGCATCTGCTTACACTGCTTTGGGTTACGGAATTTTATATACTCCTTAAGTCAGGCTAGGGAGGTGAGTGGCAGGGAGTTTTGTTTGGTTTTCTGAAAAGCCAGCTTTAGGTGGAGCCATTTCCTCAGTTTTCCTTCTGGAGACTGCAGTCATTTATAACGCAGCAAGGACTGCCTGAGTTGAAGTTTCTCGACCAGGCAGCCACCGCTGCTTTTCTTTCTGCATCGCTGGCCATGGCCCTGTGTCTGGTTTTTAGTGTCATGCCCACCCCTGATTATCCCACACAGAGAACATGCTAAAGTGCCACAGCGGAGTGCCCTGGATGTTTAACATCACAGTAACCAGGCACAGGATTCTTGCACCCACTCCCCTCTTCACACTCTAGGTGGTAGCCTGTGCTGGATCCACCAGCCCCAGGCTGGCGAACAGTGACACTTTCAAGCCCTAACCTTGCACACTGATCCTTTGCCTGTTGGTTCCCAGGCCACCTTTCCTATACCATTGGTGGAAGAGAGTATTGCTGGGAAAATCTCTCGTCGGTTCCTATTAAGACTGTTAAAGTGTGCTTACTCTTGGGCTCAGTGATTCCCTTTCTAGGAGTGTGTCTCCAGGAACCATTAAACCATAGCACTGACATTTAGTGAGTGATTGCTATGTAGCAGACACCTCTTCTTAGATCATTGTGTTATCAATCAATGTGTTACATCAGAAACAATTTAGATCTTTAAAATATGAGAATTGACTTAATAAACTATATGCCATACAGTGAATTAATATGTAGGTTTTAAGGTGATGTTACAGATTTATATTTCCTGACTCTAATGAGTGTTTTTCAGTATAGTAAGTGATGAAGCTAATTCACTAATACACACTAAATGGTTCTGTTTGTGTAGACAGTGCCCGAAAGGCTGTGTGTCAGAATGTTGATTAGTATCCTGCGGGATGCAAGTATGGATGATTGCCCCCACCCCCTGTGTTTCTGATTTATAAATACTAAGGGGTTTTTGTTGTTAGTGTTGTTGTTTTTTAAAGGAAGGAACTTAGTTTACTAAATGGGAGAAATGACTGGTAAATATCCTTTGTCTTTCGGGACTGGTGAAGTTGCTGTCAGACAGGCACCCAACTGCAACATGCACTTTGCCTCTCTGCAGCAAAGCGGTGGACAGCCTAGCGGAAGGAGGTGGTTCCGAAGTCCAGCGGGTGAAAGAAGATGCGCAGAAGAAGGTACAGCAGGTTGAAGACCTCCTAATGAAAAGGATACATCTTCTAGAAGAAGTGAGTCTGGAGATGCCAAGGGTCCTCTACTTACCTAAGGTCAGATGTGAGGAGGGTGTGGTGGTGTTCCTGCTTCCTGAACATCACATTTCAGCAGAAATGCAGCCACCTGCATTGTTACTAAGCGTCTTCTGGATTCTAGCCCCATTGTAGGCACTTTACACATGTAACGTATAAACCTTACGTTGTTGAGGACAGTGAGGTACAGAAAGTAGTACTGACTAGCCTAGGTGGTTGGTGAGGCCTGCTGAAGGAGTGACCATCGAGTGCTGAGCAAGGCTGGTCTCAGATTGCCTGATGCTTGGCTGTTGCCTGCCCACCTGCCTCTTGCCCTGTTCTAGCCTCTGCCTACTGTCTTTCCAGAATCACCTGGTGTTAGTTCTCTAATAGGCCTTGTGCTGTTCCTTCTGTCAGGCAGTTGGTGTGAGCACAGTTGGGAGTCAGGAACTTCCTGGCTGAATAGCCACCTTCGGATAGGACAGTAGAAAGTGGTTCTCTGTTTTAAGCTAGTAGTATGTACCACAGCTTGAGTAGCCCTTTTCTGGAATGCTTAGGATAAGAAGTGTTTTAGATTTCAGCCTATTATTATTGAACATTTTTATATAACTAATATGCTATCATTGGAATGGGATCCAAGGCTAGACATGAAATTTATTTATAATTTACATATGTATCATAGGAAGTCAGAAGGGAATTTTATGTAGTATTTTAACATGCCTGTGTTTTGACTACAACTCATCACATGAGGTCAGATGTGAGATTTCATGTTGATGCTAAGCAGAAAGGTTTATATTTTGAGCTTTTCAGAATTTGTATTAGGATGATCAATATATATTAATAAATTATTGTTACTACTACTACTACTACAATAAAGGGTCTGCTAGGTAGTAAGGGTGGTCTCAAACTTGGAATCCTCTTGCTTCAGCTTCCCAAATACTATAATTACAAGTACACACCACTGTCTTTGGGTTTCTATTGCTGTGAGAAGACACCATGACCAAGGTAACCTTTTGTTTGTTTGCTTTTGAGACAGGGTTTCTGTGTAGCCTTGCCTGTCCTTATACTTGTTCTGTAAACCAGGCTGGCCTCTGCCTCCCAAGTGCTGGTTTTCAAGAGTGCATCATTCTCTCCACTCCCCCCACCCCTTATCCCTTGACCACAGCAAGGCTCTATAAAGGAAAATATTTAATTTGTTCTAGCTTACAGTTCAGAGGCTTAATCCATTATCATCATGGCAGGAAGCATGTCAGCACACAGGCAGACATGGTGCTGAAGACTTAGCTGAGATTTCTACATCTGGTTCAGCAGGTAGCAGGAAGAGAGAGACAGACACTGGGCCTGGCATGAGCATTTAAAGCCGTAAAGCCCACCCACAGTGACAACTTCCTCCAAAAAGCCACACCTTCTTAAACAAAGGCAGACCTCCTAATGGTGTCATTCCCTGGTGACCAAGCACTCAAATCTTTGAGCTGATGTGGGTCCATTCATATTCAAGCCACCATAACTACCACAGTTTCCACAAGACACTTGTGAAAGTTGTCACCTTTTGAACCAGACTCCACGTTTGCCTCAGGAGTACTTCCCATAGCTTCTGCTTTGTTGTTTGTGGCATTCATCCCATTGGGTGAAGCATTGCCTGTGTGAGTTGGTTACTGCAGCAGGAGTTTGCAGCACTGGCTCTGGTAAGCAGTGCGAAGTTCCCCTGCTAAGCTTCATGTGTTTACTTAGCTATTCTTGCAAGAAACCTGTGAGTTAACCACTTCCGATTCTCTTTTTCTTCATCTTTCTCTCTGAAAGAGAAGGTACGACATGGCCATTTGCTCAAGGTGACACAGGTGATAAGTGTCAGGTGATCTGGCTGCATTTTAGGTTGCAGTATTCTCTCTCACTCCACAACACTTTAGGGTTAGGTCAAGATCAAATATGATATAAGACTGTCTGCTCAGAGGCTGGCATTTAGTAGGCACTCAGCAAATAACAGGCATTGTTTGCTGTCTAAGAAATGTGGAGTAACAGGCACTCCTCCCAGGCAGATAGTGTTAGTGGTCATTACTAAGAGGGGAAAGGGCAGCGGAAGAGATGCCAGCTGTTTCTAGCTTCTGGGATGACACCTATTAGCAGTCTCAGAGCAGCTCGTCGATGGAATGGTAGGTATCTTGTTTTCTAGAATAAGAACCTGGGCCTCAGGTTAGATGACTATCCAAAGACACATAGCAGGTAAGTAGGAGAGCTGAATTTTGAACTCAGGACTATGGCTTTATGTTTGCCTTGTAATCTGAGGCTGTGGTCCCTGTGGCTGCAGATTCAGATATACTCCAGGTTGCTTTAATGAGCACCAGGGCCTTTCCCCAACAGAGACATGGCCTGCATGATTTAGAAGATAATTTCCATGGTGGCTTCTCTGAGCACTCAGGAAGAGCATAGAGTTTTTCACCTCCTAAATCACCTTGGAGATACAGAAATACATTTTAGAGTTGTGTAGTCATTATCTTAAAAAGAAACAGCAAGGGGCGGTGGGCTGTGGGATGAATTTGCATGGAGATTAGGGTGACTATGGAATTTACACACGTTTAGTATTGAGAAGCACATTTCTCCTTGTTCTCATTGAAACTGTAAATATTGATCTGATTTTTCAAAACCAAAAGTACAGTGCTTGTAGAGTTCAGTCTTTTCCATTGGAAATGCCCATTACTCTTCCGATACAGGAGGGAAAAATGGCTGGCAAATGTATTTATTACTGATTCTTTCCGTGTATAGTACATCAAGGGAGGGGAAATGTGCCGGAGAAAAAGTCATAAATATTTATATTTTAATCCAATTTCCTTTCAAAATGTTCCCAATTGTATTGAAAAATTGCATCAAATGCATTTAATTTAACTGTAGGATGTGAAAGCCGCCCAAGCAGAACTGGAGAAGGCCTTTGCGGGAACAGAAACAGAGAAAGCGCTTCGGCTCAGCCTAGAAAGGAAGCTCTCAGCACTGGAGAAGATGCAGGAGGGGGCCCTGGATATGACTCTGGCTCTGGAAGAGAAGGACAGGTCTGAGTCTGCTCCCTGTGGAACTCTAACGTCTCATCTGCGTGGGGGAGGATCTCCTCGTCTACTTCCTTTCTCCCCCCTCTTCTGTCATTGTCCTTCACTAGATTGGATCGACTTACTAGAATGTATTCAACAAACAAGATAGGAAACTGGGGGTCAGAGTGGGGCAGAGAGGAAAGGAATGAGATGGTAGTAGATGAGAGACAGCGTGTAGACAAGCTCATGTTGTAAAGCGCTTATTAGACCCTAAGTCTAGTTCTAGTGCTTAGTTTTGCCTTAGCTTCCTAGTAACCATAGGAAAAAACAATCCTGTGGACCTGGGATTCACATTTCCCATGAGGTAAAACAAGCCATGGACGCAGGAGAAGCCTGGTTTTGCTTGGCACCACCAGAGGGAAATTTCACTTGTGGTTCTTTCCACCAGGAACAGTAAGTGGTTTGTCTCCACAATACCCACTAGTGAATTTTGTGTGACCCATTGTTCACCATGTTGTTCAGTGCTGGCTGGAGATTGAAATTAAGCAGTGCAACTGGCCAAAGAAGAATATGGTAGAGTTCTTCAATGCATAATGAAAAATGTATGCTGTTGGTTCAGACACATGCATGGGCAGAAGGCTCTTAGGCCATCTTTAGTGACCACTGTGTCTTGCAGCTAAATTTTTGACAAAATTTTGTTAAGAGGAGATTGAAATTTTCTTCTGACATTTTGATTCTCTTATCCTGTATGTTGGTCTCTGAAAGGGAGGTGGAATTAACATAGTGGAGGCTAAATAGGTGGCCGAAGAGCCACACCTATCTGGGATGGGATGAGATGGTTCTAGAGTGAATGCTCTCCTCTGGAGGATTCTGCCTGTCGTTTCTTTTTTTCAGCCACTCAATGCCGTGTGAGGTGGTGTGTCCCACCACATTGTTTAGTTAGTTAGTAGCCCAGGCTGGCACACATTCATTCACTGTGTGGCAGAAGCCAGCCTTGAATTTCTGATGTTCCTGCTGCCCCCTTCCCAAAGGCAGAATTACAAGAGCTTGTCACTCTGCCCAGCTGTTTAGTTCCTGTGGCCAAGTGCTGTTTGCTTTTACTTCTGACTCAGTGCCATCTTTTGATATGTAGGTCTGCCACTTTGTTTTCACTTATGAGTTGGGAAGTCAGCTGAGCTTCTCTATGTGAGAGGGCCGAATCAGTGCTAAGGGAGCCTGTGGTTGTGGTCTCCATATTTCAGTACCTCACTTCATGGACTCAGAGGACTGGCATTTATTGTGACTGTAACCTTTTTTAGGTTCCTTTTTTCTTTTCTTTTGACTCATTGTTTTTGTTTTTGTTTGTTTTTTAATTTTAATTTTGGTGTTTGTGTGTGTGTGTGTGTGTGTGTGTGTGTGTGTGTGTGTGTGTGTGTACATGCATGGAGGTCAGAGGCTGGGTCCCTTTTCTTGGTTTTCATCTGTGAAATGGAAGTGTTGGATTTGGGAAACTGAGTTCTTGACCTTGGTAGAGGGAATGAGTTACCACCTCCATCTAATTAATCCCTTTATGATTCAGTGTTTCTCTAGATCCTGTCCTAGGAAGAGGAGGGGTTCCCTTCTCTAGCTCCTCCCCTACGGTGCTGCTCATGAACTGTCAAGAAGTCCTGGGACAGAGTGTTGTGGAGGTCCTGACGTGGTTAGCAGTTATGTCCCTGGCTCTGTTAGATGATGGTGCCCTTTATTCAGCAGTTATTTCTTGAGTATCTTCAGTTCCACTCAGCAGTAATAAAGGAGGGAGTTAGGGAGACTTTCATGGTCTACACCAAAGCTTATCTCGTTGCCTAGGGAGAAGGGAGGAAGGCAGGAACACAAGGACAAGGATTAGATGGGACAAACACTGGTTTACCATAGTGTCTACATTTCAATATAGTTGAATTGATAGAGCAAGAGATTAACAATGAAAATAGGTAAAAAGCAGACAATTGTGGTAATAGTCTGTAGTAAATATATGTGAACGTGGTCTCTTTTGTAAAATAGTGTACAGGGCTCACCTTCCTAGTGATGATGTGAGATGATACGAGGTGAGGTGCATGACATAGTCATGATACAGTGTTAGGTGACTGTGTTACTTGATTGTAAATATCAGAAGCGGCTCTGACAGTCATGGTGGCTACAGATTGATTATCAGGGAGTAGCATATACAGCGTGGGTATGTTGGACAGGTCACTGTGCCTTGTGGAATAATGTGTACTTTATCTGAAGGGCATGGGAGAGTCCATTGAAAAGCTAGTGGGGAGCTTGGGGACACAACACGATTAGATTTACATATAGAGCAGTTCTTTGCTTGCCATGGGCATGGATTGCCACTGGGCTCCCAGGCTGATGCAGAGATCCAGATACATAATGGCAACCAAGACTGAAAGCCTGGAGGAGGAATGGAGGCAAACAGGTGGTGGTAGACTGTGAAGTGGACACACTGGGCTGAAAGGCAGCCAAGGGAAAAACATACTGGTACCCCTCACTCAGCTTTGAGAATGAGGCTGAGGGGAGGTGGTGCGGTTTGCAGTTTGGAGATGAGCAACAAGGAGGTGCTTTTAGGTGGGAGTGGGAAGATGTTTTCATTTAGGACAATATTTGCACCATCTGTGAGTGGAGGTAGGAGTGAGGGGAAGTGTGAGTTTCTAGATTCAGGGTGGGATTGGAGGAAATGAAGATTCATGCCATCAGCAATGCTGAGCATGGCTTGGACATGCATATGGACCTACAGAGACAACGGTGGTTCTGCTTATGGAGAGTGGACAGATAGGTCCCAATAATGTTTTGGTAGAGATGAACTTTGGGCTCTGGGATTCCTCTGGGGGAGAGGTCCTAGAAGTTTCCCATGCAGAGTGTTGGCATGAGTAAAGGAATGGAGCCTGCATACTTTCTGTATAAAGTTTACACGTGTAGATCATCAGGGTATGCTGCTTAAACTTGGATTCTTGTTTGGTTGGGAAGAAGGCATTCAGGAGGGTGGGTGAATTGGTCTAGGTGGTGGCTTCTCTATGGATATGATGGTCAGGTTGGGGTCCTGTTGAAGGCTGCATCTTCCTGATGCACAGGCTTGGCTAGACAGGTGTAGAAACTTGGAGTGTCAATCTCGGAGATGAAGGTGTTCCAGTTACAGAAACAAGCAACCAACTGCCACCTTCATTTTTCCTCAGGAGATGACTATTGGGTAAATCCCTAGGGAATACTTACTAAATCTTACTGAGTTCCCATATTTAATCCAAAGTCAGAAGTTTATCCTAACATGGCAGCAGAGTTAGTTGGTTATATCCAACTGACATCCATCTGGATTGGCCATAGACTAAGCTGTGGTTGGATATGATAGGCTGTTGAATCTGGTCTGGCCCTGACTTGCATGCGTATTCACAATGTCTTCCTGGGCTCCCACCATGTTTTTCAAATGGTCATGTCTTTTTCTAGTTTCTTCAGTCTGGCGTTTGAGCTGTTCTGGATCTGAAGGAGATCATGTTGGGGAGCCCTACAGGTTGGCTATAGCCAATAGATATATTTTCTTCAAGCTAAATGGAAATTTTAAAATTTGATTTAGTTGCTGGCATTTAAAGCATTGCATTTCACAGAAGAGTGAGTTCTTCCTTTTCTTGAAAGCCCAAAGATGTAGTCAACGGGTGTGAGGGGCAAACAGGATGCCTTGTAGTGGGCTGGGCCTTTAGTCATCCTGGTTCTGGCTCCCACTTTCCATCTTAAATCTACATTTGGTGACTTCTAACTCTTCATTGTCTTATTGATTATATCAGCGCTGAACCCCTAGAGGGCAGTATTGGGCCTCCCTCCAGGTTTCTAGGCCATCATGCCACTCCTACTGATGCTCTGATGCCAGCCCAGGCTAGGTGTTTCTGTTGCCCGTGCTTCAGGAGGGCAATTCTTTTATTTCTACAAAACTGGGTTGCTTTATAGGCTTAGCCACAGAAGGGCTCTTTGGAGAGTCCTCTGACAAAATGTTAACTGTTGAATATTAAAAAGGTAGTATGTATAAGGCTAGTTTGAGGAGATGACTTCGTGAGTGAAATGCTTGCCATGTGAGCATGAGGACCTGGGTTCTGAATTCCAGCATCCACATAAAAGTTGCCTGTGCGGATATGCATCTCAGCATTTCAAGGCAGAGACACAAGTAGATCCCTAGGGCTTGCTAGCCAGCCAGCCAGCCCAGCAAAGCAAAATAAGGTACAGACAGCATTGAGGAAAACATTTGGACCTTGAGCTCTGACCTTTATACATACCTGTATAGATAAGCACTCATATATAAGACATGCACACACATGTATATAATTGGCATTGTAACTGTCATTTGTAGAGTTTACCTGTATATCAGAAGTGCACTTGTGTTTTAAGTTGCCCAAACATAGACTCGGAGAGATAGAATGACTTAGCTCGGGCACAGAGCAGTTGATCCAACGACATTAAGTTTGGTTCCAAAAAGGGAAAAGTTCACATCTTCTAGAAGGCATTATGGTTGTAGGTGGCAAAGCTTCTCTCATACTAAGGGATGAAAAATGCAGTTTACAGAACTCTGCTGTTTATCAGGGAGGACAGGAAGGAGCTTGGGTGGAAGGCAGAGGCGTGGAGGGGTGCAGCATTGCCTTGGAGCAAGCTCTCTGAGCTGCTGTGGGCTCTTAGGGATCAGGATGAAAGTGGGAGCTATTAGGACTTAAGAGCTGGGTGCCTGGGTGCCTTATCCCCATGTGTGGTCGTTAGCTTGAGACGTGGTGTGTTTTTAAGCATTGTCTGCAAGCTTTGAAGGGATATCCCTGCTCTTTAAATCCACACCCACCCAAACCAGCTCTTAGTTGGTTGTTTGCTTAGGCTTCAGGGACAGATTTCTTTTAGAGAGAGGATTCTTACTCAAAACTTTGCGACCTGCTACTGCTGCTGCTGGGGCTGCTGAAGGTCTTTGAGCAGGGTAGTGACTTGACCAGACGGGTGCATTTCAGAGCTAAGTCCCTGGGTTAGGCTAGGGATAAGAGGACTCATTAATGTCACCTAAATTCTGGCCTTTGCTCTCTGACCTGCAGAATGTATTCTGTTTATGTGTATTCATCGGACATATCTACTTTGAAGTTGTCTGGCCCTGCTTCCTACCTCCTCCTGCTCCACTGAGCTAAGAGAGCAGCTCAGAATTAATATTTAAATTTTGTTCTCTTTCAGACTGATTGAGGAGTTGAAGCTGTCTTTGAAGAGCAAAGAAGCTTTAATTCAGTGCCTTAAAGAGGAGAAATCTCCGATGGCATCTCCTGACGAGAACGTGTCATCTGGAGAACTCCGAGGACTTTCTGCCACTCTGAGGGAAGAAAAGGAGAGAGATGCTGAGGTGAGGCGACAGGGCACAGTGGGAGGGGAGGCACATCAGACTGCTCCATTGGAAGTGGGGCGCTCTTCTGTCTGCTTGGTTTGCACAGTAACTTCTACAAACCAGTTCTCTCAGCTGAGGAATCAGCAGGCGCTGCCTTTGTTAGTGGCTGCCTTTGTTCAGGTGTCCTAAACCTTTGTGTCTGTATTTCACCATGTGTTAATTTGCTGTCACCTCCTGGCTTCTTTTTCACCCTTAGGGCTTTCTTTTTGTAACGTTCTGGTGCATTGTTCTTGCCCATTTTCCCTTTGTTGTTAGAAGCAGGCCTGAGGCCATATTTGGTGTGAAACCTGAGAGGCGAGGGAGAAGGGAACTAACTGGTTCTGGGTCTGGCAACGTGTGCTCTTCAGCAAACTACCCTGTTCAGTGCTCCCCGGCTCTTTGCAGAGTAGTGATTGTGATCCCTAGGGTGAATTTAGGACCAGCCTCAGAGCAGTCATATTTCTCCAGGTACCAAGAAGTGGGTTGCAGGTAGTTGGGTCCAAATCTCCTGGATGCCTATTCACTTGTACAGCTTCTAAGGCAAGCTAGTTTGACTTCCCATTCTTGGCCAAGGATGGCAGCTGTCTGCTCTGTTCTGAAAACTCAGGAAAGGTCATGGCTTCTTTATGGAGCAGGGTCCTTGTCCTTGTCACAGTACCAGATTCCTTAGCCTCATCAGTTAGTATTCCTTTGTAATGTGGTTGCCACTGCTCCTCCTTCGGTTCTGAGCTCTCCGATCCTGTCCTCTATCTAGTGGGCCCTTGGCCTTTCCTTCTGAAGCACCCCTGTGGCTGAGTAGTCAAACTGTGGGTGGGCAGGTGTCCTCACACCTGCCCTCCATCAAACCAAGTTATAGTGCACCAGAGAAGAAGGGTACGCTTGTGTTAATGAGGTCTGCAGCAGTGGAGGGGAGTGGGGGAATGAGGTGCTCATCTAATGGCTGTGCGGAAGCCTTCGGATGGTCTTCCTCTTTCTGCTTACTCATGCATGCCTTTTCCTAGGCTGCACATAGAGAATGGCAGAAGGAGACAAATCACTTGGAAGAGAGGATTCAGGTATGTTGGTTCCTTTTAAGACTCATTTTCTTCTTGCCTCTTGTTTTATTCTGAGTGCAACAGGTAATTCTTTGCCACAGTTTACCAGACACTGCTGACTCCCAGTCATGCATAAAGCACCGTAGAGGGAGTTCCTCCGTCCTTGCATTCACTCTGTGATGTGGCCATTCCCATGTTGCAGATGTGGTACCCGAGACTCAGAAGGTGAAGTCACTTGCCCCTGATCACACAGCGGGGAGGCAGGGATATGCCTCTTTGATTCCAACACCCAGGCTCCTAGGGCCCTTAGTCACAACAGCTGGAATTTGTACAGTGCCTGTCAGTTTAGAAAGCACTTTCACATCCATTATCTTGTCTGATCCTCACAACAGCCCAGGAGGGAGGCAGCAGTGATTAGCTTAAGACGTGAACTCAGACTATAAATGTGAGGCTCAGTCTCCATCAAGCCAAACTCTCTGCTAGCTTTTGTAGCATTAAGGAATGAAATTAATGATCTGGTATTTTCCCCAAATAACCTGGCGCAGTTTCGAGGACTGTGATGTGACTGTATTCAGATTTTAGAAGGCTCTGGAGTCCTTCCCATAGGAATAGCTGTCTGCTGCTCAAGCGATCTGATCCCCTTTCCTTCACCCGGCCCTGTTGCCGTGAGCAGGAACACAGTAACGGGAGCTGATGCCACGGCGTTCAGCTCAGCAAGGAAACATTAATCACAGGTTGACAGGAATAAGATAGAATAACTGCATTTGAGTGTGCTCTTAAAGATATATTTACAGTGCATTTTGGTTGGAGCATATCAACTTCGTGAATCTTTTTCTAATCTAATTTAGGCACTTCAGGAGGACCTGAGAGAGAAGGAAAGAGAAATTGCTACAGAGAAGAAAAATAGCTTAAAGAGGGATAAAGCCATTCAAGGCCTAACCATGGCATTAAAATCAAAGGAAAAAGAGGTATGTATGAGGAGTGAAGTGGGATTTTTCTTCATTAGTTTCGGTGGCTTGCCTGTCCTACCCTGAAGTTTTAGCTTTAGACAGAAAGTTCGTAAGTGCTGGGATAGTACAAAAAGTGGGTCCCGTAGTCAGTTGGAGTTGTTTAAACTATAGTCAGTGGTGCTAGTAACTAAATATGAATACATGTTTCTAGTAAGCCACATTGAAAGAGGTACAAAGATGTAAGCTAATTTAAATAATATGTGAACATAATCACTTCCACATGTGGTCAGTGAACAAGCAATGGTGACCTATTTCATTTCGTCCCTCAGGACCAAGGGTTTAAAATTCAGTTGTACTTCTAGCATCTTAGTGAGACTTATCCAGGCATGTGCCCAGTGACTCCCCTAAAAGTTAGTGCAGATTGATTGTTTTGAAGGGCAACTGAAATTTGAGATAAAGGAATTTGTGAGGCAAGGTTGTGGCTGGGAAGCAAGAGGCTTATGTGGGTTGTTGTGGTTGGCATCCACCGTGGCAGCTGATAGCTCTTTTCTTATCACTTGTTGGTACTAAAATCTGCTGTATCTCAGTGATTAACTCAGGTCCACACTCACCAAAGGGACCCAGCTCTACTTCCGTGGGATGGGTGTTGGAAATGAGGGAAGTGCAGGGGTTGGGCAGGCAGAGGAAAGGATAACTGATCCTGCTTAGGGTGGGTAGGAGGAGGGGACAGTGCTTAGAGGAGAAGCTACTGAGCTGATGCTGTGTCCTAAATGATGAGAAGGCATAAGCTGGGAAAGAGTTGCAGATGGGAGGTCATTTGGAGAAAGAAGCAATGGCTAAAACCTGTATAGTGTGGCACCACAAATGGGCTGGGATTCCCGAGGAACAAAGTGCACAATTTAAATGAAACTGTAGAAATTGGATATGTTGCAAGGGCCCAGTGGTGTGGGGCCTAATCATATCAACTGCTTTGGGGTACATGGCTGAATAGCAGAGGGGGTAGTCACATTTTCACTTTAGAGGAGCCTCTGGCTGTATGTGAAGAATGATTTCAGGAGGTGGAGAGTGGAGGCAAATGTGGGTAGCTCAGGCAAGAGCCAAGGCAGGCTTTATTAGAACAGAGGTCACAGCAAGCAGAGTGGAGGAAGAGGACTGACTGTATTCTAGAAATAATAGAAGAAGTGATTAAAAAATTAGAAATTTGGGAAATATGATAATTGGATGTAAGAATTCAGAAAACGGGTAGTCAAGGAGACTGGAGGTGTCTGACTTACGTGACTGGGGATATGAGATGACATTGACTTGGCTCAGAGCATGACATTAAGACAGGAACACTAGCTTTAAGGAGGGAAGGAAGCATGGGCAGGACAGAAAGCCACTTAACTTGGGAGTCCTTAATTTTAGTCATGAGTTTACATTCTGAGAGTTGACCAATATATTCAATTAAAGCATAGAGTGTGAAGGAAGGAGGCTAAAAGTGAGACTGTAAGGGATACTGTGAATTCAGGGGTGGGGCAGGCATTTCCAGAGGGGCAGCAGGAATGGCTGCAGAAGTAGGAAACTGGTGTTGAGAAGCTAAGGGAGTGCAGTGTCAGATGCAAATTCGAGTTGGGTCTTTTACCCAAGGAACTAGGATTTATTGGGGGCCCAGCTGGAGTAGGAGACCTTCATTCAGTGTGTTGTGTCATTAGTAGTGGAATAGTTCCAAGGTGTAGAGGTGAGAATTTGTATAGAAGGCGAGACCATTTGGGAAAAGCCACAGCAAGTAGTTGGTTGAGTCATATGAACGGACAATAATAATAATAGTAATGCTTGTTATTTTAGTACCAATGTACATTACCTCATTTAGCACTAAAAACACCATAGTTGGATGAGTGGTATTCATCATGTATTAGTCTGTTTTTCATTACTATAAGGAAATATTAGAGGCAGGATAACTTTATAAAGAGATTTATTTCACTCATTTTTTTTCTGATGCTATTCTCTGATGTGTTTAGCCCCTGGTGAAGGTCTACGGGCAGATAGCAGGAGTGCAAGTAAGCAGGGCAGAACACGTCAGATGAATCTTAAGAGATTGGGCTCCTCTAGAACCTTCCAAGAGTGTGTTCAAAGTGACCCAAGGACTTTTTGGATTGAGTTCTTGAAGGCCCACCTCTTAACATTGCCACATGGAGGATTAGGCTCTGACACATAGACACCTGGGGATGACACTCTGACTTTATGTTGTCCATAGCCACAGGTGAGGAGATTGAGTCTCAGGGAGGGTAAGCTACCTAGTTAACAAATGGCAAAACCAGAAATGCCACTCAGAGTTTGTCTCTCTATCACCTACTACAGGTCAGGGGAAAGCATGCAGATTGGGTAGGAAAGAGAGCCCAGCTATGTATGTGGCTGCCATTTGTTGTTTCCCCAGGTTGAAGAACTTAACTCTCAAATCGAAGAGCTCACTGCCACCTTCACCAAAGCCAGAGAGGCTCCCTCAAAATCCCAGTTCTCAGAATTCCAGGTAAGAGCTTTCATTGGTGTAAGTGGCTCTCTTCAGTCTTCATTCCAGGAGAGGCCTGGACTTTGCAGCAGAAGGGAACCCGGGAGATTTTAATAAGGGTAATAATCATGGGTGGTTTTTGTTGATAGAATTTATGAGTTTAGTCAAAGGGAGGTTGTCCACCAGTTTTTGGAGTTTTGGTGGCCTTTCAGTGTGATGAAGAAGAAGAAGAGGAAGAAGAAGGAGGGGAGGAGGAGAGGAGGAGGAGGAGGAGGAGGAGGAAGAAGAAGAAGAAGAAGAAGAAGAAGAAGAAGACAACAATGACAATAAAAACTACTCTAGTTGTTGGGAGTGCTGAGTTAGCTTTCAGCCAACATGTAGACTATCTCACTTAATCTTCACAGTCCTTGAGGAAAATAATCATCATACCCTTCTCTTTGTGCAGTTTTTTTTGAGGCTCATTGAAGGTGTTCAGTTTACTCACTCACAGCTAACAGGTGGCAAGAGTCAGGACTTAAATTCATCAGTTGTAACTAATAGCAAGCATTCGTTGAACATGTACTTGGTACCCAGCCCTGCTACATATTCCCCAGAGATTAACTCCTCTATCTGTGTAGCATTTGAAGCAGATACTCTTAATATCCTTGTTTGAATGCTGAGGAACTCCAGGGTGAGCAATGTGACCTCCTTACCACACTGGTGAGTGACAGGGCCAGGATTTGACCTCAGGGCCTCAGGCACTTCACAACCTGGAGTCCTCTGCTCCTCTCTGGCTGCCTCTTTTTGCTGTTTTCTGAATCTGTGGTCTAGACTTGATAACCTTTGATCTCTTTTGTGCCCACAATGCTGTGCTTCAAGGATGCCTCCCACCCATCCCATCTCTCTTTTTCAAATTTTAGTTTTGTGCTTTGAATCACTCTAACATTTCTAGTTTACCTATCCAGTTTCTATGAGTTCAGGCTAGGCTTGCTTAGGCTTTCCTTACTCCTGAACTAGGCCTGCTCCTGCTGCTAAAGTAGAAGTTCAGTCTGATTTAGGGCTGTGTGACGTCCAAGATTCATACCTCCTGCCTTATCTGTTGCAGAGCTTTGGCTCACAATAAGAGTAATTGCAGTAATTTGGTTTAAATCATGTGATGCTAGCTGCATAGACAGATCTCTGCTTTTGCGATCTCAGACTTGCTTCTTTTACTGTTTTGACAGTAGATGATGGAATGGAGCTGTGCTTACATTTTATACCATTTCCCCCTTGCTTAGAAAATAACAAGCTTTAAAGGCCAAATTCTTTGGAAAACCATCAATATTTTCCGTTGCTTAAGAAAAGAAATGCTGGCAGTTGATAGCCAGAGTCCAAGCATCCTTAGGAGCCTTCGTATATTTTACTTTTTCTTGTTATCTTGGAGCTTAAGGAAGAAAGTGGCTTTGTAAACTCAGCTGTTACTCAGATATATGACATGCATTTAGTAATTTGATCCTAATCAAAATGCAACACATGCAGAGTGAGGTGTCACGATGGCAGCATGGGTGAGGTCCTCGTCTGCTGTCCACAGAGAGCAGGCACTGCTGAAACCCTCTGGGTTGTGGATCAGGCTGGCAGATCTCACAACTTATAGTGCTGCTTCATCCAAAGTGGAGGTATGCTTTTGACCTTTTGAGAGTTGTGGTGGCAGGACTAGAGTGCCAGTCTGTGTCCAAAGCCTGACCCTTGTACTGCTCTGATTTTATATGAGTGAGTGTGCACTGCATGTTTATATCAGTGTATCATTTGAGGTGTATGTAGCTTCAGTGTTGTACTTCCATTTGAATGTGTTTCTTTCATGTTAACGGACCTGTTGTGATGTGGTGAGATTTGAACTCATTGCAGCCTGAGTTTAAAAGCCAATGGCAGCTGGGGAGATGGCTCAGTGGTTAAGAATACTTGCAGCTCTTTCAGATGCCATGAGTTTGGTTCTCAGTGCCCAGGTAGGATAACTTACAACTATGTGTAACTCCAGTTTCAGTGGACTTGACACCCTCTTCTGGCCTGTGTAGACAACTTCACCCATGTGACTCCCTTCAAGACATATACACATACACATAACTAAAAATAAAAAGAACAAAAGACAAAGGTCACAGGGTTGCATGATGTCGAATTTGACAATTAAGCAGCAGCAGGTGATATTTAAATTCTTATAATGGCTGCCAAGGTACAGATTTATAGACTCAACTTCAGATCTCAGGTGTGACTGTGAAGGCTACAGTGTAGGCTGGCTGTTAATTCTTCTTGCCCATTTAAAGTTATTTCTAGATTGGAAATGATATTCTCCTCCAGGTGTAAAGGTAAAAACACTTATTGAGGGAAACTTTCAAAATAACTTCTATACTTAAAGTAGTAGAAAGAAAGTAATAGAAATTAGCAGCAAGCTCACCTCTAAATATATTCACTGTTGATGCCTTCACACACACTTATACCTGTATGGGCACGCGCATGCGTGCGCACGCACGCACACACACACATACACACACACACACTTTTAAAAGTTATGCGGAGGCTAGCCTCTGTCTCTCTCCATCTTATATTTTGAAGCAGGGTCTCTTGTTGAGCTGGGACATCATTAATTTGGCTAGACTGAGTGGCCAGTAAAACCTGGGGTCCTCCTATGTCTACCTGTGCTGGTCTTACAGACATTCACAGCTGCTTTTGGCTTTTATGTGGAGATTGAACTCTGGTCCTCTTGCCTGCAGAGCAAGCATTGTACTAATTGAACCATCTCCCCAGTCTCTCCCTCTGTTTTTAAAGAAGAAATTGGGGTTTCTGTATGTTACCCAGTGTCTCAGGCTATTGCTGTGAAGAGACACCATGACCACAACAACTCTTACAGGGGAAAAACATTTGACTGGTGCTGGCTTACAGGCTCAGAAGCCTGTTTGTCCATTATTATCATGGTGGGAAGCATGGCGGCACACAGGCAGACATGGTCCTAGAAAGGTAGCTAAGAGTTCTGTATCTAGATTGGCAGGCAACAGGCAGAGAGAGTGAACCACTGGGCCTGGATTGAGCATTTTAAACCTCAGAGTCTACCCCCAGTGACATTTTCTCCAGCAAGGCCACGAGTCCTTATCCTTTCAACTAATACCACTTCCCAGTAGCCAGGGGCCATCCTCATCTAACCACTGTACCCATTCTGGCCTCAAACTTTAAGGCTCATGTGATCTTCCTGACTTACCTCCTTGAGTATCTGTGACTACAGATGTGTTCTAAGTCATTGCATATTTCTTGTTCTATAATCCTTTCTTTAACATTCTTGCCATGGCAGCATAGTGTTGATCTACTCAGACTTTTTCATGTTCATTTTGAAATAATTGTCGACTCACATATATGTTTCAGCATCTCTTTATTGAGTCTTCCAAGGTAACATCTCCCAAGCCACATAGCTAAAACTGGTTCAGTGCAGTTGGATCCTTTTATAAGTGAGCAAGAATAATTTGCCTAATTTTATATTTGGCCTTTAGTTTTTGGCCATGTGTAATTGGGCCAAATATTTGCCGCTTGGGCATCATTCAGGAAAAGGTAAAGAGCCCTCTAGGGAAGTTTTTCAAAGGGCCATTTAAGGAAAATTTAACATGGAAAGTGTTTTTATGAAATGAGTCGAACATGTGTGTCTGAGTTCTTTGAAGCTGGATTTTTAAGGAGACTTTGCCATCATTATTCATGCAATAATCCTGCAGAACTTCCAGCCTTGGTAACTGTGAACAATCACTGTGTTTAACATGCCCCTAACTGGTGCCTATTTCCAGCTTCCCCTTCAAATTTGGTCTTCTTGTTTTCATTCTTTCCAGTTTATTGGTGTTAATTAGTCTTCACTGGTGAGGGCAAGTGATGCTGTGCCAGGGAAGAACACAGGCTGGGAAATGATTTGAATTCCAGATTGAATTATGGGCAGTCTGATGACAGGCTAGTCACTCAGCCACCCTGAGCTTCACTTACTTAAGAGTGTGCTTTCACCTCTTACTGACAACAAGCATTCTCCAGTCCTTGTTGGTCTTTGCTTCTTGAGTTTATCTAAACACCAGCATCAACATGAGTACTGGTTTGGTCTGTGTCTCAGGTATACCCTTGGTCAGTGTATACCATAAGTCTGCAGAGGGCAATGTTAACTTGTGTGCCTTCATACAGTTCCTCATTTCTAGTTGCTCAGACCGTCCTCACAGAGTTACTGAGGAAGAGTGACATTTCAAAACAAGCTGACTGGCACCTGATAGTCCCATTTAAACAATCATATTTTGTAACTGAAAACTTACTTCAATTCATTATTTTTACTGTTGATGGTTTAGAACATTTTGTTCCCTTTTTGTGTATTACATAGATCTTTTCTCAGGCAAATTGTATATTAATGAAATAAAAATGTTTGATATATTTAGCCCTTGAACTCTGATGGCATTAAGAGCCTTTGAAAATTGGCTTTGACTGCCATGCTGGACACTGACTCCTTTTTCTGTATAAGACTCTGGACTTGAGCAATACTATCAAAAGAAAATGTTGCTGGTGCCAGAGCTACCACTGCTTGTCATTTTCCCCTCATTTTCTCTTTATTATTGATTGGCTAATTGTGATATCAGGGTTCAGTCCAGGGCTTCACAAGTGAGGCAAGTGATTTATAATTGACCTAAACTCCAAACATCATATTCTATCCTTTTAAAGCGACTTAATTTAATTGTTTTGAAGCCATTATAAAAGTAACAAGCTCAGTTACCTTAAAACATTAGAGAATCCAGAGAAGCAGAAAAGTCAGCTCTATTCCCACTGCATTGAAGTTAGTTTTGTTAACAGTTTGTGGTTTTCCTTCTTTTATTTGTTTCCTTTTCGTGGGCTTTCCTTCCTTCCTTCCCAACAGTACCACAACCCATGCTTTGTCCTGTAGTTTCCCAAAGTGCTACTCCTTGGGCTTTGGATACTGAATGCTGGCTGGTTTTCTTCCTCCCTGCCTGGAAGGCAAAAACAGGAGCTCTTCTCGTTTGTTTATGCCATTTGAAACCAGGTCCCTTTTTCCTTCCTAGGGGTCTGAGGACTATGAAGCTGCCCTGGCAGAAAAAGAAGCCCTGTTGGCCAAGCTACACTCAGAAAACCTCACAAAGAGCACTGAGAACCATAGGTTGCTCAGGAATGTTAAAAAGGTCACCCAGGAGCTGAGGGACCTGAAGAAGGAGAAGCTGAGACTAGAGAAGGACCTGGAGGAAGCCCACCAAGAGGGGGACAGAGGAGCCCAAACCATCCACGTGAGTGCCTCCCGTGTGCCTCCCACACTCTTGACATGGTGGGCGGTGCATCAGGTCTGGGTCCTGTGATGGTTTCTACTCATAGGAAGAGGATGCTGTTCAGAAAACTTAAATAAATCTGAAAAAGAAAATCTAAAGATGTTTCTCTTATCTCCTCAGTAGAAGTGACACTCTCACTCACCCCTTCTCTTGGTGCTGACATCAAGTTGACAGTAGTTTGTATTCTGCTCTTTAAAGTCCGTTGCTCACTCCTGCTGTGCTGCTGGGTTGTGAATGTTCTTCAGAGATATGTCTTTGGTGTCATGTAGTTAGTCACTTGGTTGCTCTTCAGTTGACTTAACAAGATTCTTATTACAAAGCACTGGGCATTTTTACCTTGAAACCTACACTGCAGCAAACTCCCCTGTGCTTGAGTATTTCCACTGGCTCTTTCTGACAGAGGTTTAATTATTGAGTCAAAACCCACCAATATTTAAAGACTACTTTATAGACATCAAACTGTTCTCCAGACAAATTGCGCTATGTTTTAAGACTATGCTTTTTTTAATACTGGGTATTAGCATTTAAAAATTCTTAAATTTGGTACACTATTAAATTCCAATTCTATCAAGCTTGAGTATTCTTTAATTGAGCTCGCTTTAATTGAATCCCTCCTGAGAGTCAAGTCCACATGCAGAGCTTTGGTGCATCAGGCTATATGGAATCTGAGTTGGAGTGGTCATGGATTCTGTGTTATGAGTCACTCTCCAGCATCTGGAGTGGGTAGTTATCAGCTCAGAGGAGAGCCCACAGTTGACCTTGGCTGTTGGCAGGGATGCTGAGAGTCACGGTTGCCATGCCCTGTCTACGCTAAGCAGGGAAGTGATGTCAAATGTTTGGATGTTGTAATAAGTAATTCAACAAATGTTCAGAGAACAACAGTGGGGACTTAGAGAAGGAACCATCAGCTACACTTGTATCACCTGAGTGAAGCCACTCTTTTTCATCTTCTTGCCAGCATTACTTTCAGCCCCAGTACATCTGACCCCTCTTTCCTGTTACAGGCTGACTGCTGTCCTTTGGGTTTGGATCACTCATCATCACTTTCCGTGTTGTTTAGGACAAAGAGTGGCCATGGTGAATGGCACGTACTCACATGGATAGCTTTCACATGTTACTAATTTCTTCCTTGGATTGGACATTTTGGCTGTTGAAACAATACCACAGCAAACATATGAGCATGCACACATTTTCTCATGAAACACTTAGGATAAACTTTGAGGAATGACAGTACTAGATCATACAGTGCAAACATTTTATATTTGCTAATTGTGGTTCCACGTTGCCATTTATCCAGAGTGGTATCCCAGTGTGTGCTGCCACCTGAGATGGCAATAGGCCAGTCTGTTGTATCCTGATAAAAATCCTGTTTCCTATATTTTAGATGCTAATGGGATTGCTGAAGGGTTTGGTTTTCTATTGATCACAGAAAAGGGAGGGCACATCATGTACTTTCCTACAGTCTTCCCATCAGTCCAGCCAAACAGTGAGTTTTTTAGACTCTTAGCTTGGATCATGTACTGTTTTTGTTGGCAGGAGTGTGTGTCTATGTATATACATGTATGCCATCATTGGTAGCCTCCTTAAGAACCACACATTTCGAGGTCAGTGAGCAGGTGCTGAGAAAACTGTTGTTGCAAGGCCCTGGGAAGACCAAAGCAACAGCTGTATTCCTAAATGCTTACCTTGAGTGAACTGGCTTGGGAATCACAGCTTCCTGGCATCTCATTGGGACTGTTTTTATACATTGTTCTGTACATGTTTCTAACACAGTGGTCTGGCCAGTCTCACTATATTTGTTAACACATTTCACCCATTGCTGTCTGTACTTAACTCTTGGTTATAGTTTAGGAGTCTAGCTGAATCCCTCTCAAGAAGATGTTTCACACCAGATCATGGAGGTACAGTCTGAGGAGATGTGCTGAGATAGTAATTTTGTTTCATGGTGCTAGAATGTGAAAGCACAGGCAGAAACATAGCCATGCATATCTTATCAGCTTATTGTTATTAAGTAGGTTCCTTAATACTAATTTAGAATGCCTCCCACTTAACAGCTGCTACTTGACAGTGGCAAAACCCTAGACCGCTCTGTGGCTTCTATTTTTGCTGTGGAAAAGAAGAGAAATCCACTTGTAATTCAACATCATTGAGTGCTTTGTGTAAACCCTCAACTAGGCATGGCCACACTTCCAGAGTAGAGATAAGAACATACTGCCACAGGACCTCCTTCTCTTCCTCCTCCTCATCTCCTCCTCCTCCTCCTCCTTGTTCTTTTTTATGATAGCCATTATGGCTAGTGTGATGAGTTCTTGCAGCATTTTTAGTTTGCATTTCCTTGAGGGCTAAGAGCGTTAAACATTTTTTATGTGTTTATTGACCATGGTATTTCTTCTTTTGAGAATGCCTTTATTAAGTAAGTGTCCACCACTTGGAAAGCAGCTACCTCTTTATATGTTGCCACAACCACGTGTTTGGGCCCAGAGAACATTATTCTCATTGACAGATTAACTGAACCTCATAATTTAAATGGCTTTGCCATGGTCACCTAAACAGTGATACATAGATGTCACGGATCTGGTCTCTAATTTCAGAACTTGGCTTAAGATACTATGCTGTAGTACCAGCAAACAAGCAATAGATAGGAATATGGTGTATTTGGAAGAAAGAAAGATTTTGATATTCTCTGCTTTCTATAAACCAGAAAAATTCTTTCTCAAGAAAACCACTCTACAATGTTTTGGTTATTTGAAGCTTTGAAAAGAATTTGTTCCTCTCAGTGTTTCTCAAACGTGTGGTAGTTTATATAAAGTTATACAATAAATGAGTTTAGGAATAAAGGTAAAAACATTGGATTCTCAAAGGGAAAGATGGCAAGGATTTTGGAACCATAGTCAATATGGTAAGCATGCTGGAGTCCTTCATGGTACCAAAGAAGGGGACTTGAGGTTCAGTTGGTAGTTCCTGGCAGAGTGAAAAGGGAATCAAGACACAAGGTTTCAAGTGTTTGGGAGATGAACTTTTTAAGATAAAAGGCCAGCTTTGGCTGGCACTGAGGCCCAAGGGAAGAATTGTGTCTGGTGGGTTTTATAAAGAGAACTCAACACTTACAGAGTCTTCAACAATAGTCCATTCAATCAAAGCAGGTCTGTGCAAGCCAGATCAATGCTGGCCATGCCGGTGAGCTTGTAAGTATTGAGGTTTTCAGTTCCTGGGACTGGATCTAGCTGTTTCTCATTGTTGTGTTCTCTTGGACAAGAACTTGAAAATCAGTTGGAAATACTGCAGCCTTGTTTTTAGATAAGTCCCGATTTAAAGTCTGTACTGAGGAACCATAGCAAATAGACGTAGTTTGTGTAACATTCCCTGATCCCGATAGCATGGCATCCAGCTGTCTCTTAGATGTGACTGAACTATCTTTTGCCCATGCCAGGAGCATTCATTTTCTGGCTCATTGTGTGTCTGGAGACAATGCCTTTTCTGGAAGCAGTTTGGATCGGAGACCAGTGGACTTGCTTTGCCTGACTATGTGAACACATGAGAAGTTGGCCCATGAGGGTCAGCTCTCATGTTGGTTTTAATCAGTTTGATTACAGCCTGTGTGCCAGTTGACTTAGCACATGCTATAATTTGTGCTTTTGTTGATTCTGCACACATTTATTGAGTGCATGTAATGTGCTGTCTTTGGTGAATACCAGCTTTAATTTTACTATGGGGATCTTACGAAGAGAGACGGCAAAAATTGAGAGTGGCAGACAGGTACTCTGTATCTTGTTATATGCCTCCGTGCCATCAGAGGGATCCATGTCCCTTGAAGCAAATTCAGAAAGCATTCATAAGGAAGCAGGAACAAGTATTCCCTGTTCAGCATCCTGTCTGTGGAAGTTAAAGTGACCTCTGTAGGTGGTGACTGGGAGGTGACTTGGATATTTGTTATCCTTCTGTCTGTGATTTAAAAGCCCTGTTTAGCCCAGAAACTCATACTCTTCTTGTACAGTGTGTGTGTGTGTGTGTGTGTGTCTCTGTGTGTGTGTGTCTGTGTGTGGTGTTTGTTGAAGGATGTGAGAGAGCTTTACTTTAAATCTGTGTCTGGCTCAGGCTCTCGGTTTTATGTTTTTTATTTTTTATTTTTGTATAGCAGCCTGTATTGGACTGTGGCTGAGCTGTAATCCCTAGACTGTCTAACAGTGATTGTGTCTGTCATGGGACCTGTCATCTGCTGCCCTGACAAGTTGTGCCCTTCAGTACCTGGGCACTTAGCTCTGTGGGATGCATTTGTTGGCTGTAAGCCAGAGCTCTAATTAAAGTGGTTACTATCACCCAGTTGGCCTACTCTTGCATGATCTACCAAGAATAGAGTTAATTTGGGGGAAGTTCAACTTGAACCCCTCTAAATATTCATTTATGAGTAGCCCAAAATGATATTGGGATGGCATTTAGTACATCTTTGAAAGCTTCAGTCAGTATGGGCATTTGATGACAATGACTAGGCATGGTGGATTAGGCTTAGGACCATATTTTGTTTTGTTTCTACCAAGCTTGAAATCTCCTTTTGCTTTTTTTTTTTAATTCAAATGTGAAATGTTTTGATGCCCTTGTAGCATAATGTACAGTTCAAATGAACTAAGAAGGATGTTGTGTCCTTGCGAACCCCAAACCCCAGTTTCTGGGCTGGTAGGATGGTTCAGAGGGTGAAAGTGCTTTCTGTACAAGCCTGATAGCTTGTGTTGTATCTCAGAACCCGCTTATAAGTGGAAGGAGAGAAATGGCTCTTATAGCTCCCCTCTAACCTGCATGTACCTGCTGTGGCACCAGGATCAACAACAGCAGCAGCAACAACAACGACAACAACACACAAATAAATAAAATAAAAATCTGAGGTTTTCATAAGAAGATGATGGACTGAGTCCTGTTCTGTTGGCTCTGTTTCTTAACAATTAAGCTTTATTATACAACCCAACTAGCTTACACAAGAAGGAAAAAAGGTTAAAGGGACAAAAGAGTGAACCTTCCGGTATCCGTTCCACGGGATGAGTCCTTAGGTGTCTCTCTGGCCCACGTGATAGTCCAGCCTGTTCACCTTCTCCACACGCTCTCCCAAACCCCCTGCTGAATCTGTTGCTTTTCTCTTCCTCACTTGCCTGAGTCACATGGGAAGGGCGGTCTCCTTCTCCCATTGAGGGTCCATTAGGAAAACAATAGCCCAGGTGGGGTTCCCAGGTCTGCTTCCTGAATTCCAGGCCCAGGATGGCTCCACTCAGTCTATCACAAGGTATTCATGGGGTGCCCCAAGGGTAAAGCCTGCCTAGACTGCTTCCACCTGTGACAAAGCTTAATCTTTCCCACACTGTTCCATCACTTGTCAGCTATTGGGTTTGAACTATGGGGTCCACTTCTTACCTGCAGAACAGGGCTTATTACAGGGTTTGTATGGATAGGCTATATAGCACCTTTCATTATGTCTATTTTGTCATGGTGGTCACTAAGTAGAAAAATGAAGCAGTTTTAGCAAGTGTCTTTGCAGAGGTGGACACTAGCAAGGGGCTTGGAGCTCAGTTTCTTTAGAGATGATTAACCTCTAAGCCAACTACTTAAACACTCACCCTTTTAAAATGGCATGGATCCTTTGTATTTTTAGCATTAAACAAAGGAGACTGAAATGGAATATGTGAGAAAAAGCATCCTGTGCTTATTCCTGAGGTATAGGTGTTCTCTATGCCTGCATTTCTTATTTCTTTCCCATTTTCCTGCTTTTACTTGTGTGTCAAGTGCTGGCTTGGGATGCCCTGATCACAGACTGTTGGCCATTGGAGTCTCCTGGACCATGCTGAGTGTGTGGTTTACCCCTTCCCAGTCAGCCACTCTGATCAACAGTAACCTCTGCTGTGAGGACCATGCTTGTCTTTTCCAGCTGACTGACCCCTTGGAGAAAGAGTCAGAGTGCCCTTGGGTAGAGAAGCTTGGGCATCTCACCAGCTCTTGCCCGAGGATGCTGTAAAAGCTGCTTTACAATGCTGACCTCTTTGTTTGCTTCATCACTCTGCTAGGCTCAGTTCTGAACAGTGGGTGCAGTAGGTAGAGACAAGTCAGACACGCTCTCTGGTGGCATCTCATAGAGAACTATGATGGAAATATGGATAGAGCCAGATAAAATACAGTGTACTGAGAGCAGGATAGACCAGATGCTCCCAAAGGCTCTGAGCATGGAGCTGTGCTGAGGGAGCTGAGGAGAAGGGTGGCTTCACAGAAGTAGGAGTAGGCTGTGGCCGTAGGGGCGGGAGAGGTAGAAGCACATTTCTGCTACACTGTGCTGTTGGCAGTGAACCTGTCACCTGGGAAGCCTGAGTGGGGCTGGAGGAAGGGCAGGTTTGTTCCCTTGTTTGTATCCTCTAGTTGTAGTTTAGAGAGGTATGGTGTCCTGGCTGTGTCTGGCCAGTCATGCCCTGATGCAGGCTCAGCTTAAGCCACAGGTTCTTTGTCCAGCCCCCACAGAGGTTTTAATTTTTAATTTTTTCAAAAGAAAGTTCCTTATGTAGCCTCAGTGGGACTTGAACTCACTGTGTAGACAAGATGTGATAGAATTTTAGGTGTGCCATCTGTTCAGGATTGTTTTATTCCAATGGCTTCTATTGCTTTTATAAAAAAAAAAGTCCCCCTCCCCCATTTATGGGTGTTTTGTCTACATGTGTACTGTGTGCATGCCTGGAGCTCACAGGGCCAGAAGAGGCCATCAGATTCACTTGAATTGGAGTTAGTCATAAACTGATATGTGAGTGCTTGCATTCGAACCTGTGTCCTCTGGAAAAGCAGATACTCTTAATTGCTAAGCCATATCTCCAGCCCCTATTATTATTTTAAAATTATGAATATGTGTGTATGCCATTTATGTGTGGGTACCTGTGGGGGTGAGGAAAGGGGGTTGAATCCTCTGTAACTGGACATACAGGTGATTGGCAGCCACCTGATGTGTGTTCCAGGAACTAAACTCAGGGCTTCTGGGAGACCAGTAAGTATTCTTAGCCGCTGAGCTATCTCTGCAGCCCTCTTTTCCTTGGTCTTTTATTTTTAAGATTATAAGTTTGTTGTTCAAATGAACTCTTACCAGAAGGAGACATGGGAGTAGAGCTGGGGACAAAAAATGCTGGGGACCGGAGGCCCAGCAGCACATCTCCCTCCTCCTCTGACTGCCTCTGCCAGGCTCCTGAGGCTGCATGGTGCTCAGCTTACAACCACAGCTCATGCTGAGCCTGGAAACTGCTCTCTGGTCCCTGAATGCCTATACCTAAGGAAGATTTTGAAGAAATTGCCTTTGTATATTTAAAAGTTACCACTGAGCACTTTGACAAGCTTGCTCACAGCAAAACCTGATACGCTTGAAATTTGATGGATGAGAACTTTCTCATTCTCCATCTGGCCAGAGATAAAACAGACTCGTGGATGGAGAAGTGTGAGGGCCTGGATTTCATTTCTAATGCGATGTTAAGATTTGAGGGATATTTTAGTTCTCAAATAATCCACTTTAAAAAACCAACCTACCTGCTCTGAGAGAGCCCTGATACACGGAGGCAGCTCTCAGCTCAGTGTTGGCTCAGAGTACACCTACAAATCTCAAAGGAGAATTGCCCATTAGTGCAGAAATTCAGAGTGCCAGCAGGCAGCATCCTGCAAATCTTGGATGCAGAATTCACTGGGGAGCAAGGTGGAGTTGGTATAGGATTCAGGTTTCCAAACTTTCACTCAACCCTGTGCTCATAGCAAATAAAGCAGCTGCACCCTGGGCATGCTGAAGATGTCTTAAAATGGTGGCTTTTTGCATTAAAAGCAAATACAAGTTTCTGTGCTCTTCTTCCCCAAACCTGCTGAATCAGGTAGTTACATGATTCTTGTACTAGTCTGCTAAGGTTGGGTGTTCTTAAACCTAGGGCTTCTTGGGCTCAGTCTGAAAAACCAGTGCTGTGAGCCAGGTTTTAGCTGGCTTACATCTGTAATCCCTTGGCTAGGAGAAGCAGGAAAATCAAGACCTCATGGTCATCTTCAACTTCATCATGAGTTTGGCATTAGCTTGGGATCCATGAGAAAGACCCTGTTCTAGCAAACCAGAACAACTGGATGGTGTGGTGAGAAAATACAATCGACTGGCTTTCATTAAGATGGTTTTCTTTGCTTACTAATTGTACACGTTCATGCATAGATTGTGTATGGATCATGTCCGTCCACCGTTCTCCCATCATATTCCTTCTAGCTCGCCCAAGTTTCATTCCTGTTTCTGAGAAATCCTTATTTGCTTTCAGGTTACCTTTTGTGTGTTTGTTTCTGCACGTGGAGTGAACATACAATGACTGGCTTTCTCTGTGTGGCTTGTTTTGCATGATGTGATATCCTATAATTCCATGGCAGGCTTTTATTTTTTATGGTAGAATAGTATTCCATTCTCTCTCTCTCTCTCTCTCTCTCTCTCTCTCTCTCTCTCTCTCTCTCTCTCTGTCTCTGTGTGTGTGTGTACAATATTTTTATTCATCTGGTGATGGTGAACTAGGCTGATTCTATATCTTAGCTATTGTAAGAAGAGCCCTGATAAACCTAAGCAAGCAGATGTAGGAAGCAAGCTTAGAATAAGGATTGGAGAAATCAGGATTGTCAATCATGCTGACCTGTTTTCTTCAACGGAAGGAAATGAATGATGCCTAGTCACCTGCAAAGCCAGAGTGAAAAGTGGTTAATCAACTTGGTGATCCTTTGCTATTCCGTTAGGAGCCAGCCTATACCTGTATCCCCCAATATCCTGAGCTTTGTTTCTCAGTGAATAGAACACAACCCTGTGAAAGAGACTTCATGTACTTTGTATGCATCTTCCACCAGTAGAATCTGTCCTGATACTTATCACTGATCCTTCCTCTAAGCCAGTGGCTCTCAACTTTCCTAATGCTGTGACCCTTTTATACACTTTCTTATGTTGTGATGACCCCCAACCATAGAATTATTTTGTTGCTACTTCATAACTATAATTTTGCTACTGTTATGAACTTAAACATGAACATTATAAATTTAAATAGCTGATATATGACTTCCAAAGGGATTGTGACCCACAGGTGGAGACCCATTTTCCTAGGCGCTAGCCCTGAGCTCTGTTTATCAGACAATAGGACTCATTCTTACTGTAAAGGTCACAGGTGCCTTGCTACTTTGCAAGGGAATGGAATAACTAAATCACAGGGTAGTTTTCAGGAAGTATTATTTATCATCATCATCATCCTCATCATCACCACCGCCGCTGCTGCTGCTGCTGCTGCTACTACTACTACTATAATTATGCTAAATGGGGTGAGATGGTATGTTGTCAAGTTTTTTTTAAAGATTTTATGTGTAATGATGAGTGTATGTTTAGTCTGTGTGCACACATGAGTGTAGTGCCCACTGAAGCCAGAAGACTTGAATCCCCTGGAGCTGGAGTTACAGGTGGTTGTAAACTGCTTGATGTGGGTGCTGGGAACTAAACTTGGCTTTGTTCTTACTTCCGTGAGACATAGAGGTGCGTCTTTTTAGGTTATTTTACATCTGTTTTGATGCAGGCTTTTGTTGCTTGCCTCTTAGTACTGCTTTTGCTGTATCCCACCCGTTTTGTGTGGTTTTTTTCCATTTTCATTTCTTTTAAGAGAATTTTAATTTCCTTTCCCTTTGATTGACTTCTCAGTTACTTGCTATCTGTTCAGTAGTATGTTGTTCAATTTTTGTGTGTGCATATGTGTGTGTGTGTGTTCATGGGTGTGCACCACACAAGTGTGTCTGACTGTGGAGGCCTGAAGAGGGTGTCAGATCCCCTAGAGATGGAGTTACAGGTGATACGGTTCTTTGTAATTTATATAACTTCTGAAATGCTCCCTCCTGTTGATTTCTAGGTATCCAATCTCTGTGTATTTCACAATTCCATTATAATCAGAAAAGATACAGGAAATTTTTTTTCTAATTTGCTATGACTAATTTTATGATTTAATATATGACATTGTATTCTAGAGAAAGTACCATGCATTAATGGAAAGAAAATGTGTGTTTTATAGATGTTGGATAGACTGCTCTGTAAATATCTGTTAAGTCCACTTATCTACTATATGTGTAACTCTGGTGTTTATTTATTTATTGATAGATTATCCATTAGGAAGAGTCTGGTACTATCTACCCCCTACTATTGTATTACAGCTATTTTTTCAGAAGGTATAATATTTATAAAATCAGATGCTCTCATATTAGGTGTCTACAGTTTTAATTGTTAATTTACTTAGAAACATTTATTATTATTATTATTATTATTATTATTATTATTATTATTATTATT
>OU015743.1:132666459-132821925 GCA_907169655.1 Acomys percivali | reverse complement strand
TTATTATTATTATTATTATTATTATTATTATTATTATTATTATTATTAGTGTATGCTTATTGGTGCTTATGTGTGGGGCAGTGTATACTTGCTTTGTATGTAGCAGACTCCCTTAAGCAGCTCTTGTAACTACACACTGTCTTACAATCACAAGCTCCATTAGACTTTGCTAATTTGTGGAAGATCTTTCCTTTGGTTTCTGACAGGTAGCATTGCTTGGTATGGCAATTTTGGTTGACTGTTACTTTCTTTAGGACTTGAAATACATCAGTCCACGTCTTTAGCAGAATTTTAGTTCATGTGTTTACTCTTAAATGTGACTTGGTATTTTTCTCTTGCATATCTTAAGTTTTTTTGTGTTTGTGTGTGTATGTGTGTGTGTGTGTGTGTCCCCTAAGAGGGAAGAGACACTCCTTGTTGTTCGTCATCCTTAGCCTTAGCCCATCTTGAATCCTTTCATTTAACCTCAAAGCCCAATTCCTTTCTGGGATAGGAACTATTTATGATTTAACTTTTCTGCCCATGGTCACATAGCTGTGTAGCGGTGGAGTCATGATTCAAGGAAAAGTCACTCTCCTTAGACAACTCTGGAATACTGATGGAAATATGGAAAACCAACACGATCATTGATTTTTAGTTCTAATTGTTTTGCTTCAGTAAGGCATGTCGTCTCCGTGGCTCCCCTTCACATTTATTATAACTCCATAGGTTGTGAGAGCATGAGTCAATTGGCTGTCTTAGTGTTGCCATGGCAGCTGTTCCTCCTCAAGGCCACCTTAGCACACACATCCTCCCATTGTTGCCCGTCTCTTTGCTTTAAGACTTTTTTCATTGTTGACCATATGAGTAGCTATATTCTATTCCTGACCATCCATTTGGAGGAGCGCCTCAGTCGTTCAAGTGCTGAACACATTATAAGATTTGATTGTGATATTGGAAGTATTGCTTAATGAGAGACCATCATATAGAGTGCTTTAAAGCACTTTTGTTCTTAACAGTTGGAATTGACACTACAGAATTTGGGGCCACACTGGCTTGGTTTTCAATGTCAACATTGGAAACTATAAAAATCTTTGTCCAGCTCTCTTTGTCTCTATGAGCATTGTTTACCTTTCTGGAAAGTAAGACTCATGATCCTTACCATTGTAGCCAGTTATTAAAGTTAGTGCTATCCCATATCACAGTGCCTTTGCCTTGGACATGTTTGTCTTGCAGCTCATGCTCAGAAAATGGTGAATTTTACTGCTGATATAATCATATCAAGGGTAATGGCTTATCTTCTTGGGTTTCTTGACTTCTCTCCATTCCTTGATGCTGCTGAGGGTCATATACACCCTGATGTGTACACACAAACACTCGCTCTCTCTGTTCTCTCTTCCTCAATACATCAAGCACTATGTTAGACCTTAGGGCTGTCCCCTAATCTTGGGGAATAACAAAACTTTGTGTCCTTTGTTGAATTGTAGAACAGGATTTTTTATCGCTTAATTCACTTTGGGGGATATGAGGGAGAACGTGGCATACTCAGTAGTATCACATCTTCTCCTGGATAGCTGCATTAAAGCTCTTAAAGTGAGTGATAAAAGGGAGTAGAATAGATGATTACTAGATACATGTATACTAGACCTTGACTCATTCCTCAAAATACATGTTTGTTTAAAGGAAAGAGCTGAACCTAGGGATTGGTGCAAATACACCTGTAGTGCTATGGACATGAAGAATGCATGAAGCGTGAATATTTAAAGAATTGGTATACAATTTTTGTACAGGCATATGAATGAAAAATCTCTTCAATGAGTGGAGGTAGGACAACTGGAGAGCCAGAGAGTGAAATTGGATCTTTATCTCATACCATATTAAAAATGATCTCAAAACTAAATGTAAAACACCTTAGATAAAGTGGTAGTGTTTCTCTTTTGGTATATGATCCTGAAAGTACAGATTATAGAGCAGAAGCTTCAGCAGAGCATGGGGAACTTCCCTCCTCCTTCCTAAGTCAAGATTTCTCTGTGTAGCCTTAGCTGGCCTGGACTCATTTTGTAGACCAGGCTGCCCTCAAACTCACAGAGATCTGTCTGCCTCTGCCTCCCTATGTGCTGGGATTACAAGTGTGTGCCACTACACCTGGCTATGAAGCAAACAGCTTAACAGAAGAGAATATTTGTATCAGCCGTATATCTCATAAGCGACTGGTAACTCTGCACAATATCTAAGAAATCCAAACAACATAATTGCAAGAAAACTAAATGGCCAAAGAACTTGATTAGACATCAGAGATGAAGACATACAAATAGTTACTTTATGGGAAGAAAGTTCCAAATTCCTATTCATCATGGAAATACAAATTACAACACAGCAAATACCACCTTGAAGTGATTAGAATGGGTACCACACTCCCAAAAAGATGAATGATAAGGAATGCTGCGGAGGATGCTGAGAAAGGGGACTCCTGTGCTCTGTTATTGGGAATGTAAATTAGTGGAATCATTTTAGAGAACAGTATGAAATTTCCTCAGACCTATTTTATGGCATGATGAATATACTATTTCTAAAATTTGGTATTGCTAAAAGAACAAATTTTAAATGTCACTACAAGAAATATTCAAGTGACAAATGTGTTAATTAGCTTGATATAGTTATTCCATGGTGTATACATATATCAAAACATGACATTTTATTCATAAATATGATTATTTACCAATTAAAAAGAAAATCATAAAATAATATTCACAACTAAAATAAAATTCTAAAGAAAGCACATTCTTCCTAAGGAATTGTACAGATTTATTATGACCTTATTTTGTGCATATGTGGTGTATGTGTGTGTTGATGGAGCATGTGCACATGTGTACCAGTGTAAGTGCCGAAAGCCAGAGGTTGATGTCTGGCATCTTGCTCTGCTGCTCTCCACCTTAGTTTTTGAGATATGGCTTCTCACTGACCTTGAACTCATTGATTCTATCAGGCTGGCCAGTGAACTCTAGGGATTCCCTCATCTCTGTGCCACCTCCTCAATTGCTGGGGTTATAGATTGCCTAGAGCTAGCTTATGCACAGGTGCTAATGATCAAACTCAAGTCTTCATTCCTTCTCTCAGGTCTGTTGTGATTTAAAGAGATATATTTAAGTGTTATCTTAAAGTAAGGGTGCTATTGCAATTCTTTTGTGTGTGTGAGTGGTCCTACAAAGTGGTGGGTTGGATGAATTTAAGGAAGTGGATTGGGATTATCCCATTATTACAAAAAAGACCCATACCTGTGCTTTGGTGTAGGCATGAACTGACAGAGTTTGGAACCAGATAACAATCAGGTGTTGTTCTTTAGTCACTGTGAACCCAGGTAAATTAGTTTCTCCCAGGGTTTTATTGCTGTGAAGAGACCATGACCATGGTAACTCTTATAAAAGAAGACACATAATGGGGGCTGGCTTACAGTTTCAGAGGTTTAGTCCATTACCATCATAGCTGGAAGCATGGTCGCATGCAGCCAGACACAGTGCTTGAAAAGGAGGTGAGAGTTCCACATCTCCATCCATAGGCAGCAGCAAGAGTATGCCACATTGGTCGTGGCTTGAACACCTGAGACCTCAAAGCCCACAGCTCAGCCCTGTGACATACTTCCTCTAACAAGGCCATACCTACTTTAACAAGGCCACACCTCTTTTAGTAGTGCCACTTCCATGGACCTATGGTGGGCATATTTGTTCAGACTACCACAGCCTTTTTCCTCCCTCATAAAATGGAAGTCCATTACCATCATAGCGAGAAGCATGGTGGCATGCAGCCAGACGTGATGCTGGAGAAGGAGCCGAGAGTCCTTTTATTATTTTATTCACTTACTCATTCTTTATTTCATTTATCTAATTTATTTTTACTTAATTGAGTGCTGTTTTGATATATATTTCTGTATAACAGATCATCCCCAAAGTTGATTTTTTTTAAGTGACAACTTTATTATATTTCATTTTATTAGTCAAGCATTTGGGCAGGGCTCATCTGAATGGTTTTCTGCTATACATGGCTCCCACTCATGGCACTCACTTGATGGGTGGTGGCCTGGTTTGGAGGGCAAATGACTCTTAAGATTAATACCTTGTTGGAAATGGGAGGAAAATTAAGCTGACGTTATTAGCTGGAGTATCTGCATTTGGCCTCTGCAGCACAGGAGAATTCGGATGGCCATGCCTTTTAGATGTAGGGCTTGTAGACCTGCAAGAGAGTGCCCAAAGAGACAGGAATAAGAAACTTCAGGCGTGGGGCAGAAATGGCCCTTGTTCTTTAGGTGGCAATGGTGACTCCATTCCTAAGCTTTATAAAGTGGAGACATGGGGGAAAGTCAAAGAGTTTATGACTTTCTTAATCTGCTGCAGTACCTTCTGTGTGTATGTTGCTATCATAGGGGTTGGAGTTGCAGCAGTAAACAAAATGCGATCTGCCTTTATGGGGTTGAAAAAGTTCACATTGAGCCAGGTATGGTGGTGCAGGCCTGTAATCTCAGCACTCAAGGAGGCAGAGGCAGATGGATCTCTATGAGTTAGAGGCCAACCTGGTCTACAGAGTGAGTCCAGGACAGCCAAGACTACACAGAGAGAAACTCTGTCTTGGAAAAAGAAAAAAAAGTTCATGTTGTATTAGAAGGTGCTATGGGAGGAGTTAATAGAGGGACAAAGTGTGGAGGAGGAGGAGGAAGGGGAGAGAGGCAAGTTCTGAAGATTGGAGAGAGGTGATAGACCTGCAGGAGGTGAGGGACGGCTGTGAGCTATAGGCATTGGGTTCAGCAAGCATGAAACTTACGTTTGAGTATGTATATACTAAGTAAGAGCCACAGCAGGACAGAGCTAGTGGGGTTAGCAGCATGCAGAGACCAGTGAGGTAGCCAGGGTTCAGCTGGGAGTCGGGTGGGGCTCAATACCTTTGGTTTTGAAATCTAGGGAGCTCACTAAGGGAGCCTTGGCTGGCCTAGGACTCACCATGTAGACCAGGCTAGCCTCAAATTCAGAGTTCTTCCTGTCTCTACCTCCCAAGTGCTGGGATTAAAGACATACACCACTACACCTCTATCACAAAGTTTGAAGATTAAATAGATTACCACTTCGTTGTCTGGCACATGGTCTGGGGTGTGGTAAGTGCTGGCCCAAATAGCTTGTGCTCCATTGATCTTGAGTGTGGGAACATCCCAGGTCCTCGTTATTGTGTTGCTCACTGCTCAGTTACAGCAGTTTCTCTGGCACCAGCGTGTGTGCTCATCCTGGGTAGAAACAGCAGCAAGATCCCAGGGGAAACTATGATAAAGTCTGTCTGCTGGACTAATGAGTCCTGCCTTTTCTCTGATAGCTTTAGCAAGGGAGGTGTACTTTGCTCCAGTAAGTATTTTGATGGGGAACAATTGATACTGTGCTCTTAAGTGCACACCTTAGGTTATCCTTTTTTCCAATATAATTTTATGTATATGTGTACTTTGCATGCACACGTTTCTGTGCACTACTTGCATGGCTTGTGCCCACTGAGGCCAGAAGAAGGCATCGGATATCTGGGAATTGGAGTTACAGATAGCTGTGAACTGCCTGCCGTGTGGACACGGGGACTCAAACCCGGTTCTCCGGAAGCCTGTGCTTTTAACTGCTGAGTCATCTTCTCTCCAGGCCCTTCTTAGATGATTCAGAGAGAGAGAGAGAGAGAGAGAGAGAGAGACAGACAGACAGACAGACAGACAGACAGAATGAAACTGGTAGTCACATCTATAAAACATGGTGGGTGATCAAGGAAATGCAAATGTAAACACTTATGAAGAAGCATTTCCTATCATTTCTAATAGCAAATACTTTAGAAACTAATACTGACAGGGATGTGGTGGAACAAAGCCCCTAATGCTTTGATTGTTGAGCTTTTATTTATATATTTTTTGTCTTTTATTCTTTGAAAAATCCTCAGAATATGCATACGCGCATACCCGTTGACCTAGAAATCCATCTTAGAGATTTTCCTGAAAAATTAAACCTAAAGCTGTAATAAAAGATACAGCAATAAACAGCAGCGAACTTTAATAGCATGCTGTGGGGAGGATCAAGTAGTTGGAGACTTTGCAATATTTGTTAATATTGCTAAGTGAGATGATTGTGCAGAATCATTATTTTTGTTTGTTTGCTTTGTTTTGGAGACACAGTTTGGCTGTGCAGATGTAGCTGGCCTGTAACTTGCTCTATACACTAGGCTGGCCAGGAGTCATTAAATCTGCATACCAGCTTTCCAATTCTTAAAAAAAAATTTTTTTTAATGTCTTCATTATTTAGTTGCTATATGTTCTTTTTAGGGCAAAGTATAATAGAATAAATAAAAAAGGGAAAAAGTCCAAACTAAAGTTAAAATAATGAAAATACTCAGTGCAGGTATACGAGGTCTAAAGGAAGCATTCACACCTTGAACATGACAAGACTAGCTCACTCATTATTATTCGGTTGCTGTTACAGCTGGCTCTGTGTCTGGATTCTGCACCCACACATTTAACCAAGCTTGAGTAGAGAATTGTGTTTGTATTAAACATGTAGAGAGTTCTGGTCATTATTCTCTAGCAATATTGTTTAACAGCTGTGTACAGCATTTGTATTGTTCTAAGTATTATAGCAATCTGAGAATGTGGGCAGATTCTATGCAATATTATACCATAATAGGAAGGACTTGGATGTTGCTTTTCATCCTTTGGGGGTCCTGAAAACAACCCATAGGGACACTAAGGGACAATTTTGTGGGTAGAGTTTAAAACAAACATCTGGGGGGAAAGTCTTCAACTCCTCCCAGAATTGAATTTTGGTTTACTGTTTAGCATCCATAATGGGTTTGTGGTCTTCTTTTGAATAAGGATCTAAGATAGCCTCATCAAGATTTAAAAAAAAAATGTTTTTTATTTCTTCCAAATGTGTCTCTGACTTAGTGATTGTTTACAAAATGGTGATTGTCAGATTTCATTATTTCTTATTAGAATATCCCTGTGAAAATATACTTGTTTCTTCTGATCTAGTTGTTTGTCATGAGGGGCAGTTCATACGGAAAAAAATGAAACATAAGAAAACTGCAAACGGAGTTCTGTAGACGCCTCAAAAAGCGTTTAAGTTCCTGATGCTACTACAGCAGGTTATCACAGCACAGGTTTATAACCTTCAGTGCTCTGCAGGCCAGAAGTCTAAAACAACACTCACCAAGTCCAGCTGCAGGCCATTCATAGAGTTGCAGTCCTCCTGGAGGCTGACTGATTTCTGAGCTGTGACCTCTTTCCATCCTCACTGCTGCCCATGGTGTGGAGACGCCTCCTGCCATCTCTTGAATCTTCAAGGGACTTTCTAGTTGGAGCCACCTTGGTAACTCAGGATGTCATATGCCTTTTAAAGTCAGCTAATAAACAGCCAGAATTTCACCTATCAACTTTTCTTCCTTTTTGCCATTTAGGGATTGGAACATCTCTGAGGAGCATTTGTTTTGCTAGAGCAACTAAGAGTGGTTTTTTTTTTAAAGTGGTATTATGAATTCATGAATTTCCTCACCCCCACTGCACATTACATGCCTGCCTGTATGCATGTGTGTTGGTGATTGAACCTGGGGCCTTGTGCATACTAAGCTTCTTCCACTAAGCTATATCTCCAGCATTGATTATGGATTTTTGATATATTTTAATTACTTGCTCATCCTTATGAAAATTCTATTTTCTCCCCTTAATAGTGAAAAGAAGCTTATTCTGATTGATTCTCTTGGATGTGCTTACTGTAGGCCTTGGCCTGTATTATGCTCCTGTCCCAAGTCTCTGCAGTTTGTCATTCATCCATCCATTCTTTTTTTAAGATTTTTTAAATTTATTTTATGTAAATGAGTGCTGTATTTGCATGTACACCTTCATGCCATAAGAGGGTATTAGATCACATTACAGATGGTTATTAGCCACCATGTAGTTGCTGGGAATTGAACTCAGGACCTCTGGAAGAACAGACCACTGAGCCATCTTTCCAGACTTCATCTATTCTTTTGAGGCAAACTTCCATGTGCTCCATAGCTCACTGGAGAACCTGTTAAAATATAAAGTGTTGAGTATAACTCTCTGGAGGTCTGACAACATTAGTTGTCAGGATGCAGGTGATGCTGTTTTGGGCACTACACTTGAAAAGCATGTTCTTTTGGCTGAAAATGGTTGAGAACATAGTGTGGATGTAAGCATGATATTGATGTTGGCCCTTCTCAGTGGAAGGAAGGAAACTGCAAAGTGTGCATGCATGTGGAAAGCTCAGATTCAGATTTACAGTGAAGCCAACATTGTTTCTGTTTGAGTTCTTTGCTATTTTGTTCAAAGTTCTGGATCTAATGAAATTAATACTACTCATTTAATAAACATATATGTACATGCCTTTCAGAATTTCACTACTAATATTATTCATGAGACAGTTACCTAAAACAGTTTAATAGATTTTGTCTTTCCTTTGCCCACAGAGAGATAACCTCAGTAGTTGTGTGCTCATTTCTGTGCCTTCAGGTTGATGAACCAGTTTTCCTGTATGCTCAGCTCTCAATGCCATGTAAAATCAGATTCATTGTTGCTTTGCTTGCGCTGTTTGCACTTTTAAGGGAATTCTTAAAACAGATAATTGTGTAAACATTTCTGTCTTTTTTTCCCTGCCTCTTCTCTCCATCTCTCTTCTGTATCTTATGGGCAGCCATTTATGTTGTGTTAGGTGAAATATGTGGCGGTATGTTCTCCCCTCTCCCTTTTTCCACTCCTACATTAATATATCCTGGAGATTACCTGGGTCATCTTCAGAGAGACCCTGTTCCTCTTCCCATGCTGAGACTGCACAGCTTATTCCTATTGGTCTGTGTTATTTACAGTCATTTGTTTTTCAAACAATGAACTTCATAAAACCAACCTCACTAGCACCTATTGTAAGCAATCTTACTGTATTTTGTTTTTTTATACTGTCTTTTAAAAAACTTCCTACCAAGAGAATTTGTGTGTTATTTTGAGTTCTCTATGACCTTTTCTGATTACTTGTGCTATAGAATCTCAGGGGGAAAAGTGAAAAAATTTTTAGAAATTCCAAGGGAAAAAGGAAAAGCCTCTGGAAGCCCATGTTGTCCCTTTGTTTGGGCGGTCTCTTACTGTTTGGATGTGTCGCTTAGGGTGCCCCCTTATGGATAAACGTGCAGGAAACAACCAGCATTGCATTCTACACATAGCCTGATTATCCTGGTTTGTCTTTACTCATAATTATGTTTTTAAAATATTGTATTTTCTATAATTTACTCTTATTTTCCCCGTTTCAGGCTATTTGGTTGTCTGGTTTTTTGCTATTATGAATAATACCATGTGTATAAAGGCTTTTCTAAATTTATGATGTTCTGGAAATTGGTTTTTGTAAAACTCTAAATGAGAAAGAAGCACGCATTTGTTAAATACACTGGTCAGCTTGTTCTCTTCATAACTTGGGCAGCAAAGTCGGTAAGAGATTGTCACCTTGAACAACTCCTCAGGTAAATTACATTTTTATTTTTCTTATGCTAGGATCTTAGAAACGAAGTTGAGCAGCTACGCAATGAAATGAATGAGAGAGACAAGGCGATGGAGAACCATTGCAAGTGTCTTCCAGGTGAAAGCAATAGAACGTTCCCTGTCCCAGAACAGGCTGTCAGACATCTAACAGAAAGTGCCAGTCAAGAAGACCTGATGCTTCAGGTACCATACCACGCCTTCTTTTCCTTTCATATGTAAATCTTCTTTCACTTTAATAGTTTATTCTGAACTAGGGCAAGACCCTTTTCTTTGACATAAGTCTCATGTAGCCCTGGCTGGTCTCAAACTCACTGTGCAGCTGAGATCACTTTAACTTATGACTTTGCTGCCTCCACCTTTGGAGTACTGGGATTTGAGGTGTGTTCCATGTCTTCTGCTGTTACAGACCTCATGGCTATGCTTGTGGCATTTTAGAACTGTGAGCCTCAGCAGATAGGAGAGGAAGCTAGGTCAGAGAAGGGAAGTGCTCAATTGGTCACATGATAAATGGTAGAGCCCTGGTAGATTTTCTCCTGTGCCCCGCCCACTCACTTGGGGCAAGTACTTGGCCAGTGCCACTTCACTCCTCTGCCTATTTCCTCTCCTGTTTAGTCTTGAAATTCACTTCTTATTGGCCACATAGTCAACTTCTGAGATCTAACCCAGGTAACTGTGGTGGGTTAAATCCAGGTAGTTAATGATGCTTCATTCTACTGAAATGCCGTTAAAACAAGAGTGCAGGAACAGGAAAGCATGAGCTCAAAGGGTTACATAAGAACACTGTACAGACAGCAGCTGTGAGTTAACACAAGTTTGGATGTTATGTGGGTATCAGTGGGAACTGCACAGGGTTCAGTTTTGTTACTGTGACACATAGTAGAGAAAAGCCAGTAAGAATCGAGCTGATGCAGGCTATATCCCAAGAAAGGCTCAGCAGACGTAAGATGTGGCCAGTACCTTTTAAAACCAGGAGACTTAGCTGGGATTCTAGGCAGATGTAGGCAACCCTCTCTTCTCCAGCAAGAGATTTCCGGGGACTGTAAAGCAGAAAAGTGCTGGCATGGGGGTCATTGGAGGTAGCTCAAAGCAGAAAGGGCAATGGAGGGAATGAATTAAATGGAGTGTGCAGACCCCTACCAGGAGATTCCTCCCAGAGGGCAGGACAAAGAAAGATGCTTGTAGGGGAAGTCCTTCACTCAAACAGCTGGTTTTCACCTGTCCATCTCCCAGAAAGGTGACTTTTGATGTGTCCATTTCCACATTCACAGAGTTCCTGAGCACTCCTAGTGAGTACAAGGTGAATGGCCTAAGCTCATCAAAGGGAGAAAAGTGTTGAAGAGGCAAGACAAAGCCTTAAAGAAAGTACATAGGAATCGGGCTCAGTGGCTCATGCCTGTGATCCTGGCACTTGGAAGGCTGAGCCAGTAAGATCATTAGTGTAAGGCTAGTCTAGGATGCATAGACAGTGCCAGGCCAACCTGGGCTATAGAATAAGATGTCTTAAAAAAAAAAAAGTGTGTAATAGAAATGGCAGAAATAAACATTATATGGCTTTTAAAAACTATATAAATTTGACATCAAAACATAAGTAAGCCCAGGACCCATGAGATGTTCAGGGGGTATAAATGCTTGTGCATAAGCCTGATGGCCTGAGAGTGATCATGAGAACCCACATAGAGATGGAAGGAGAGATATGATTCCACATACTTGTTCTCTGACCTGCATACAGATAAACACAGATAAAAATAATGATATCTAGAAAAGAAGAATGGCCTGTTGGAAATTCAGTGTATAATTGCTGACTTAAAATATTTACAGTGGAAAAGTTAGAAAGTTCAAGATAAAATTTGTGTAAGTCTTCCAGAAAACAGAATTAAACAAAATGATAGGGGAAAGATAAAGATAAAATTAGAGACATGGCTCAAGGGGTCTAAAATATGACTAACAGGAGCTCCAGGACACAAAGAAGATGAATCAGTTCAGGTATCTGGAAGTTGTATCCTATAATGGAAAGATAGTTGTCTCTGCACAAGGGATGAAGGAAGACATTTTGATATTTTAGAATTTGGTGATAAAGAATCTGAAAGGCTCCGGGGAGGAGGGGGCAGCATAGACCATATATGAAGAACAGGGCCTCAGGATGACATCAGGATTCCCAGCAGCTGCTTTAGACACTAAGGAGATTGGGCTGATGCCTTCAGTCTTTGAAGAAAAGATTGCCAGCCTAGCGTTCTGTCCTTAGCTAGTCTGTCAGCCAGTATGAGAGCAGAGCAAGGTCTTTTCTGATGTGAGGTGTCTTAAACTGTCTGTCTTCCATGCCCTCTGCAGAAGGCTCTTGGCAGATAAGCCCTATAAACAAAGGAATAAGCCAGGAGAGACGAAGGATGTAGAAAATAGAGGTCCCCTAGATATGCTGAAGGGAATTCTAGAGTGACAGCCGAACTGCTAAGTGGAGGACCAAGTGTGGGCCCTTGTGGGAGGGTGTCATCTGGGCCTTCTCTGGGAAGCCACAACAGAAATGACCAATTACTGATGCATTTGACTATTAGAAGGGACTTTTAAATTTTTTTCTGAGAATCTGGAGAAAATTTACAGTTTATAATAATTTTATGAACTAAATTGGCAAATAATAATTCCTGAATGTGAATGGTAGTGGAATCATGAATGCTGCATTGCTTGGCAGTATTTGTGTGGCTATAATATAATGCAAATATCATTTCAACTAGTTATGACATAATTGCTAGGAAAGGTCTTGAGGTGCAGATGACTGATGCAAAAGCTAAGGCTCTACACTTGCCTGATTGCAGGCAGTTGGTAAAATTGAAACATAAGAAGTCAAGAAGCACAAGGAGAATGCCATTTTGACTCCTGAAGTCAGAAAAGAAGTAGCACCTAAGGAATTGCAAGTTGGCTTTGCCTGGGACTCGGGCTTTGAGGTGAAAACTGGGACTAGAATGGGCTACTGTTGTTAAGTCTTACAGTATTGTTTGCTTGGTCAAAACATATGAAGGTGCAGTTGTGTGACTGCAATTCTAAAGAGGCAGTGTTGGCCTACTGTAGTTCAGTGGGGTCTTACAGAGAATTGCCTGGTTTTTTTTGTGGCTACCAAATTCCTTCTAAATGATTGGCATACTAAATTAATTCTCTACCATGCTCAGGAGGTAGATGCAGATGTATCCCTTGCCCTCTCACAAAGAGTGGAGAAAACCATGGTTTAGGATTCACCAGATTGGGAATAGGTTCTGCACTTGAGCTGGACCAGGTACCAGAGATGCAGTCTTTAGTACTGTTGTTTATTGGACCCAGGCTGCTGAGTGGTCATGAGAAGCACTGTGTGTCATGGAGGGAGCATCGTGTATGAGCACACCCTAATGCTATTTACAATCTTGGCCTTTTCTCTCTTGTGCATGTGAATGGATCAAGTTTGTAGTTTCAAGGGAGTCTGAGACTTTATTGGAGTTAAATATGTAAGCACTTTACTCACCCGTCATGTTGACTGGGTAGGAAATGGACCCAGGCGTCATTCCATAAGCAAGGGAGACCTAGGCATGGAACCAGTTCACCGAAGGACCACCACTGTGGTGAGTAAGTGCAGTTTCGGACAGCCATTGTTCTTGGCCATCTTGCTGGCATTCTGCTTGCTCTCACTCGGTCATAATATGCAGATGAAATTGCATCACAACTGTGTAGTTGCCTGATATTTTGGGATGATGGAATTATTTAGGAGATATAGGACTTTGTGACAAAATAAGGTATCTCCCCTAAAAGTGTTTAAGAAAAATCTCTTAATATTCTTTTCTTGATGAGAATTTTCTTATGATTTGTTTCATTTCCTTAGAAATCCAATGAAAAAGATTTGGAAGCAATACAGCAGAACTGTTATTTAATGACTGCAGAGGAGCTCAAGTTTGGGAGCGATGGCTTAATAACAGAAAAGTGTTCTCAGCAGTCACCAGGCAGCAAACTCATCTTCTCCAAGGCAAGCGTGACTGAAATTGGTGTTCACATGTGAATGTATTCATGGTCTTTTCTGAAACTTACTTGATAAGTCTTTTGATCTAAAGGCTCTCCAGTGCCTTCTTGGTGATAACTGAGTTTACAGCAGGTGGCAGGGGGAGGGTTTGTCTAGAAGATCTGCAAATTCGTATCCTCTGTCTGGCCATCCCTGTTAGCTGTGCGCATGAAACTGAGAAAATCCACCTTGCTGGGAGAGGAGCCTGGCATCTGCTTCATCAAGGGTCATCTCTTGAGAAATACTGGAATTTAAGCAGTAAGGAACTGTCCTGCTAAAGTGCTGGCACTTCCTCATCTGGCCCCACATTGTTGGTTTAGTCTCCATTGCTCTAAATACATTATAGAGCTTGCTGGTGTCTGAAAGGACTGTTGGAGTCTATGTGTGCCTTTGGTTATGTCTGCCCACCTGCCTGCATAGAATTTTGTTAATCTTTTAACCCCTGAGAGTCCCTGCAAACACCTGTCTAGAATAACTTTCCCTGATCCCACAGTACTGTGCTGGTCCCTCCTTTGTAGCATGCTCTTCCTCTGGTCCTTGCTGTTGGCGCCTTACTTCTGCTTCTCCTCTCCTGTGCTATGTGTAGTGCCACTGGCAGACACTTCAGGGGTGGGAACTGGTGCTTATCTCTAAATCCAGTGCTAGGCCCTATACTTGGCTCTGGAGATGTGCATTAAATGATTATATGAATGATGTCATGCGGCAGCCTGATGTACAAAAGAAGAGGTGTTAACTTGTACATCAATCTCTTTAAGCCTTTTAAAAATTAGGCAAGTTAGTTGTTCAATGAATGGCTGATTGTGACTTGTAAAGGTGTTCCTCAAAACAGTGAACAAACTGGACAGCATGGGCATCAGGCATCAGGACAGATGTAGTCCTTAGGCTGGTGTAAAGCTGGAGGCTGCCCTTGTGCACTTGTGCCCTACCACGCTGCAGTTATCTAGTTGTGGAGTGGACAGTTAAAGGCCCACGGGGAGGAGCCAGAGAGGCTGTTTAATTGGAGTGGATGTGGGCTGGGATCTGTTTTCTACTAGACAGAGAAATGTTTTCCGCAGCCAATATCTTTATGGCATTGGAGTGACAGGCCCAGTCCTGGGCATGACTGGATGAACAGTGAAGCTGTAGGATATTTTCTTAATTAGTGATTGATAGTGGAGGGTCCATCTCATTTTGGGTGCTGCTATCCCTGGGTCCTTCCTTGGTCCTGGTTCTGTAAGAAAGAAGGCTTAGCAAGCCAGTAAGCAGCACCCCTCTATGGCCTCTGCATCAGCTTCTGTCTCCAGGTTCCTGCCTTGTTTAAATTCCTGTCCTTGCTTTCTTCATTGATGAACTACAAATGTAAGCCAAGTGGAAGTGTAAGCCAAATAAACCCTTTCTTCCCCAACTTGCTTTTAGTCATTGTGTTTCATTGCAACAATAGGAATCCTAACTAAAATAAGTAGTTTCAAGGGATGCATCTTCACTGATTTACGTGATATAGTTCTTAAACTTGCTTTCAGAATAACATTTTAGTCCTTATAGTTCATTGAACAAAATGTTTATAATCTTATGAGGCTGATTGAACATTTTAATATTTATTTTTATTATTTTGTGCTGAGTGATGTCTGCCCCTCATACAACCATGGGTACCAAGACATTGCATGGACACTTGGCAGTATCTACATCTTGGCAAGTTTTAAATTACTGTGCAGAATGCTAAAGAATTTGGCAAAGGTTTTAATTCTGTTGTTCAGGACTAATTGCAAATTGCAGATAAAGAATTGTAAACTGCACATCAGATTTGTACATTTCTGGGTGTCAATTTAAGAATTGGCTGTTGCAGCCTTACTGTCTTTTCTCTATTCCCTCAAGAAAGGTTTGCTTTTCAAATAGTTGTTCTTTCTGTGTAGAAAATGTGGATTTCTTCTGCTATGCCCTTGGCCATATTGTGTTGATTTAGGATTTATCCTCTGCCCATTTTTACAAAGAGCTCAAGGCTATGGTGGTGTTTCTGTTCCTGCTAAGCATTGTGTGATACTGAGAATTAATGCTTAGGTGATCAGGGAACTGAAGGAGAATGCTTAAAACTCCCTGGATATATGTGACTTGCCACAGCCATGATTTCTTGCTCTGTTGTTGACGTGGTTGGGACATGCGGCTGCATTTTGTGAGTATTAAAATAAATGTCTTTGTTGCAGGGTTGTGACACAGCTGCTGAAATAGGCCCTAACCATCTATCAGGTCACCAAATTGCCCTGATTAGCAGAAAGTGATGCATTAAGCCTTCTTTTTACAGCTCAGCTGTCTCTTTAGATTGTGGTCTGCACTGTACACGTGTTTTCTTCAAGTCATTCAGGAACCAGTGGCAGAGCAGAATGTGCCCCTGCCCTTGTTGGGTATAGGATGTCAGTCATGCTACTTAACGTCTCTGTCCTTTGACAAGTCACTGGATCTCTTAGAAATGTGTGCCTTCCTAGTCTTTGAGGCAGATTCTTATCTGTCCCAGGAGGACTAGCAATAATGGGGACACACTAGTAAGTTTCCTCTGGGTTGGATGCTCCAGAAGCCAGCATAGAGTAATTTGAGCTCAGCAACCACGAGGAGCGACTTTGATTGAGAAGAAACTGGAGGTTCTCATAGGTACGGTTGCGGGGAGTGGGGCTCTGGAAAAACTGAGGGAGTGCCATGGACTATGAGGACAAAAGTCATGGCACAAAAGTCTGTCTTTGACTTAGTTCAGATCTATCCACTCCAAAATGGATGTGTGATGTTTCTGTCTAAAGTTTAGAATTCCCAAGAGAGAATCAGGCTGGTTTAACATGGCCGAGGGCCTTGCTCACAGAGGAGCTGTGTCTGCCTATGGACTCCTGTTGCTTCAGGGACATTCTGTAGACAGAATAGTAATAAGCAGGGTGATCGCTCCTAGGGCTGTGGAAAATGCACTGTAGAGCCACACATGGAGATGTGTGCCAAGTCCCTGTGCTGCGAGACCTTTTGTTGAGCTGTTCCTTGTTTGGAGATGCTGGTGGAGAGGGTTGATGGCACCTGCTCAGCAGGTGGGTCTCACTGCTCGCCATCTCCAGGCAGCATAGTTCTCCTCTGTGCCAAGGAAATCTACTGGCTGTCAGCTCTGCTGAGGGAGCCAAATGACTTCATTCTAATGGGGCATGAGTCAGCGCAGGGGAATAGGTGATTGATGAAATGGGACGCAAATGGCTCCGAAGAGTTCATTTATTTAACATGGGTGAGCAATTTGCTTCTAGGAAGACGTTGACTCACTCTGACTTCCATTATGCAAAATATCCACAGGAATCTCTGCTCTTAAGATTCATATCAGTCCCTGTGTTCTCCTCTTACCTATTTAATCATCAGTTCAGCAAGTATTTATGGCAGGTTTTGATTTGTGCCAGACACCAGGCCTGGTTTAGGATAACTGCTTTATGCATTGCTCAGACTGAACAGGTGGTTGGCACAAAAGCTCTGGGTAAAGTGGATGGATGCTTCAGGATCAGAGGAGGGCATCTTTCCTGGCTAGAGAGGGCTTCCTATGAAATTGGCCTGGAGAAGATCCTACGGGGTGCACTGGAGAGTGGCAAGCAATGTCTCTCCATCTCTGTGGTCTCTGATGGTCTTCAAGACTTAGGGAGGGATTTTTCTGAGATCCCTGGGGATGGAAGGTAGGAAACAGGAATGAAGACAAAAGCTAAGGAGTACGGTGGTCTGAAAACACTGGTGAAGAGCTGGTGCGGCTGCCTGAAAGAAGAGGAGAGGGGAGCTGGGCTGGGCATTAGGGCCTTAACGTGGCAGTGCCCTTTCCTGTGGCTCAGATACTGGCCTATTGAGATTCTGTCTCCACCAGAATTCCATATTTTTGCTCTATTTCCTAGGTCTTCTTGGTTAACTTTGACATTGCATACAAGTGCATATCCTGACTTTGCTGATTATCAGTTTAGTGGACTCAAGTTAGAACTGAACATTGGGAGGATTGATACAGTGTCACATATGTTATAACTGTACTGGGTTTCTAGCAGTACCTAGCACAGATGCTGAGCATTGAGATGATACTTAGGGCTGGCACCAAGTGTCTACTCTGTTCCAGACACCGCACAACAATTAATTAATTTACTTTCTTAACTTCTTGAGATGGGTATGGATGTGCTGAACAGCAGATACTGGAGCCCAGGCCATACTCATAATCCTAATGTTGGGCATAGTCACCCTCCCTGTGCCTTCATGTCTAGAATTGGGGGAAGGGTATCACCTCTATAATGGGGCTGTATTCAGATTCAGTGAGAGACTGCTGGGATAGCATTTAGCATACGAAGCCTTTATAAAGTCAGCATAACTACTAATGGGATAGGCAGAAATGGAGTACAAGGAGACAGGATACAATGAAGACGCCAAAGACTTTCTTTGTCTTGATGTCCTCTCAGGTACTTGTGTGCAGTCAAGAGCTGAGAGAACCTCCTGGTATGCTGTTATATGCAGAAGCATTTAGGAGAACCTGGGCAGTGGCCTGTGGCATGATTTACAGAAGTTGTGGATATCTGCCTGAGTAGCTTATTGTTCCAACCCTGAACACACACACAACCTAGAGCTAATGATCTGCCAGGGCTGGAAAGACAGCACTGTTGTCCTCGGTCAGGATGCTTAGCCTTTTTGCCCACTGAATTCCTTTGGCAATCCAGCTGAAGCCAAAGACCCATGCTCTAGGAAAAAAAATGTTTAAATGCACAGAATTTATATATCATTGGTTTATGAAATGAACCAATATTTTGAAATTCAGTTATCAAAGTATAAACATTTTGCTATAGAAGTGGTATTTTTAATTAATGTTTTTAAATAACAAAATTTAATGGTGAGTATAATGCCCACAATAGCTTTGAAGTAGTAAGAAGACTTAACTGCTCTGAAATATTTTTGGCACTTACAAAATAAGCATTTTAGCTGGCTGTCCTGGAGCTGGCCTGCGTGCTCACATGGCTTGTGGCAACTGTAGTAGAGGAGGACAGTGGTTTCAGTTAGAGGTTAGTGAACAGAGGTGCAGCTGTGTTTTCTGGTCACATTTGCATATGTCTCCTCTATGTTAGTGAGGGTGAGAAGAATGTCTGTGAGCAGCAGCCTTCACTTTTCCAGGAACCGAATATTATCCTCAGCATTTGGACAGTACCTAGTTCTGGTTGCACGCTGCAGGTAGGCCGTACACATTACCTCAGTTATTTTAACATTTATTATTTTTGAGATAATTTAAAATTCATAAACGGTGATAAGATAAAAGGGTTTACCTTTTCTGAGAGATCTAAAAGTTACCTACACGAAGCCTTGTCACCTTGGCTAAATCCAGGCACTCCTGTAGCTACCACAGAAAGAGCGTAGACTACACGCTGCCTTCTGATTCTTATTCACAGCTCATCAGCTGTCTTAGGAACGCTTTGCAGGTCTGATTTGGGATCCCATCTTGAGATTTGCAGTCTTGATTCCTTAATCTCTTGCTTCTTTCCAGCCTTGGTCCTTTGAGGTATGCAGAGATAGCAGTTGTGTGTTCTTCCCATGGGACTGTTTGCTGTATGCTTGGTGCTTTGACTTAGTTGGAGCATCTTTTTTGGGATGCTGTGTGTCACACTCTCTTCTGCATTTTGCTACACAGTCCATGTGTTTAGATGAGCTGTGCTGGCTTTGATAAATTCACAAAGACCTTATCTTCAGGGCTCTTGACTACCCAGTTGCCCTTTTTACTATGCAGTAAGGAAGAGTTTGGGGGCAGTGTTTGGAGTCTGTAAATAGTCTGATCTTCAAAGGCTCACCCTCTCGTTTTAGCATCCCTTTTATGTCGTTGGCTGAATTGTTTATTACCATGATGGTTGCCAAATGGTTATGTTTTCTAATCCTATCATCTTTCCCACACGTATTAATTACCATTTTACTATAAAGAAAAGCCTCTTCTCATGTATTTGTTTGTATCAGTTTTGGGCTTTGTAAATTCCTAGCTTAATATAATTATTTTGATGGTTAAACTGTCTTATGTTTGGCTAGCAAGAGTTTTTAGAAAATGACCTCTGTAACCGTGTAACGTTGTAACTTCTCATCATTATTTTGGTATTTATTTATTTATTTATTTATTTATTTATTTATTAGCTTTGTTGGATTATAATTGGCAAACATCAAATTTTGGTGGCTTGGAATGTAGTTCAGTGCCACATGGAATGCTTATGTAGTATGTACACTCCTTGCATTCAGTCTTTAGTACTAGTACCATACACACATGCACACATACACACAGATACACACACATTCACACACACACACACACACACACACACACACACACACACACACACCCTAAGGTATATAGTTTTTTGTTTTGATAGCCATTGTGGAATAATTACCTTAATCAAGATAATCATCACCTTGCAGTATTACCTTTTTCCCTTTCTTCTTTCTTTTTTTCTTTTTTTGAATAGCATGTTTAAGATCTACCTTTTTAGCAGATGTCAAGTATGTGGGACTCAGTGTTTTTACCTTGTTCATTTTGCTGTGTACTATGTCTCTGGGACTTACTTTATACTGAAACTCTGTTTGATGGCCTCTAACTCTCTTTCCTTACAGAGGCCCTGGCAATCACTGCTCCAATTTTAAAGCATGTATTTTTATTTTTATTTTTTATTTATTTATATTTTGGTATAGCAAAATGCTGGGAACACATTTTCTTGTCTTTGATTTCTTCTGTTCAATACTGGAGTTAGCTGTTTGACCAGCTCTCTCTGGTTCTGTAGCATAACTTATCTTAGTTTGCTCTGTTTCCATGGGGTGATAGTCATTGTTAATTGTGTTTTAGGTGAGGATGCCCAAGCTATTCATAAGCAACCTTTCCAAATCCCTAAACTGTTAACTGGCCGCACCACAATTTGAACTTGAAGGTTCATTCGCATTTGTGAGTGCCAATCCACAAACTGTACCCCACTTCCTAACAAAGCTGTTAAGCCTCATGGTGTAGGTAGTCTGCTTTCCCATATCTGTAACTGTGGTCCAGCCCGGCCTGCTGTAACTATTCTGGACACCTCTCAGATGCCACTTGATGTCTTCCACTCTCTGTACTATAGGTCCTTTGTTTCAGATCCTGCTAGGCTTTGGTATGTGAGTTTTTCTGTGGAGCAACAGCAGGTATGGCAAGACATTGCTTAGAGTGTTGTGAAATCAGAGGCAGTAGCTCTGAGGGAGTGGTGGGTGAGTCAGGCGGCTTTGAGGCTATTTCCCAAACAGCTTTTGGATGTTGGGAGCTTGGCTCTCTACTTTGCATTGAGTATTAGTTAGCTTTATGCCACTGTAATGAAACATGCAAGATAAAATTAACTTACAAAGGGAAAAGGGATGTTTAACTTATAGTTTTGGAGGTTGCAGTCCAGGACTGGGTTGATCTGGTGTGTTGGGGAGGCAATGAAAAGAAAACGCTTGGTGGAAGATCTGCTCACTTCGGGCCTAAGAAGCAAAAGAGCGAGAAGAAGTGGTTAGGTCCTATAGTTCCACTTAAGGAAGGCTGCACTCTCATGGACCCGAGGACCTCCCACCAGGCCCTGAGTCCCAAAGCTTCTACCACCTCCCAATAGCAACACCCTGGAGTGGCTTTTGGGCACTGTGCAAAGACTGTCATTCCCCTGTCCTCCTGCAGGTGGCTCTGTGTGACTGTGGCCTGGAGACCTGGTCTGGCTCAAAGCCTGCAGTCTGTGGTTTTAAAGATGCAGAGCTAGCCACATGTGTTTGCATAATGGCTTCTTTCCTTGGCTTCTGCCCCTAATGTCAGATGCCCATTTTCATTTCCAGGAAGAGCAACAATCAGACTATGAAGGGCTGACTGGGGACTTAAAGACCGAGCAGAGCATCTATGCCCATCTGGCAAAGACCCTGCAGGACAAAGACAAGTAAGTGTTTCTCTTTAAGCACCACAGCCACATATACTTCCTGGCTAGTACTACTGGTTTCTGAGCAAGAAAAGCCCCACCAGACATATCAAGCCTTCAGAGTAGTTAGCAGGCAAGCCACTCCTTGAATGGACAAATAACTATTTTTCCATCAAGAATTGCCTAATTAGAGGAACAAAATGAGCATTATAACAGAATATTTGTTCAGAGTTTCAGTTCTTCATTTGTATCTAGGAAGTTGTTCCATGTGTTTTCTCCCATACGTTCCTCCCAGCCGTTCCACGAGGAATACAATAATATCATCCCGATTGTACACGACCCATCGAAACCAAGACAGATTGGGTGATTTGTGGACCGGGCCACATATCCGTGTCTTGGCATGACTCATGTCTGTAGAATTGCTGAAATGATTTGGTGTCATTGAAGGTGGTGAGAAGAGCCAGCTGTGGCCAATGGGCTTGCTGTTGTCCTGCCTGTAGCTCTAGTTCTCCGTCCCCAGGCAAGTGGCCTGTTCTGACCTCTGTTTGGCTATCTGTAAATGTTCTGTCTATACTCAGGGTAGGTATAATTGAAAGTCAATGGTATCTAGTGTTCATTTCAGGCTAGCGGAGAAACAGAAGTGCGTGGTGAGTGTGATGGAAGAAGATTGGCTACACCTTCCTACTTGTTGGTCTACCGTGTGGAGAGGTGGGAGAGGGACCTCTTACTTTAGTTTGCCTTTTTTGGACATATCCCAAAACTTCCATTGTTAAAAGTATGACTCTCCCTTTTCCTTCACCTATCCTCTTTGCTCTTGCTACACTGGGCTCTTCAGTGTTCCCTGGGGTGTGTGTACCTGCCTCTGCCATCACCTGCTGCTTCCTGCCCCAATGGCCCAGTATTTCCCTGATCTGTCTCATAGCACTCCTTTAGAATTAGCCCAAGTGTTACTAGTCACGAAGCCCACCAGGTCCCCGAGTCAGTTGTCCCTCTGTGCCCCCTTTCCTTCTCTCAGGGCAGAATTCTCTGCAGGGACCAGTTCCCCAGGCCTGACAAAGCACGTGCTAGGAGGAAGCTCTGTTGAAGCTCCTTCTCTAGAACTAATCTTCCAGGTTATGGTATAATTTCTGGATTTCAGATCTGAAATGAGTTCAGATAAGGCAGAAACCATGCTGATGAAACTAGGTGTTGACATGTCTCAGCAAGCCTGGCCACTTCACTGTGGGGAGGGCATGGAGTCAGGCAGGGACGCTCAAGGGGGAAAGAACAAATTTTGCTTTCGCTGTATAGCATCTCTGGAGAGACTGGGCTCAGAGAGGCTTTAAGGAGAATGTGGTTGCTCTTGAGCACTCTCAGCTTCTGTATGTCTCCTGGTTTCATAAGTTTTTTCTTAATGAATAAAAACATGGATGAGACTAGAGAGGGCCAGGGCTGCTCCTAGTGAGCAAGGATGCTTAAAAGGTTTCATATTCATCCTCAGACCTGGGTCCACATTTCAGCTCCAACACTTAGCAGGCCTGAATTTGTGGATTTGATCTCTCACCCCGAGTCTCAGTATGTGTGCTTGTAATCTGCAGATGGACTGGCCTCCCTCCCTCCTTACCTAATCCCTGCCTCATCCTTATGCTTTCCTACTTACCTCCTTTCCTCGCTCCCTTCTTCCTTACCCTCCTCCTTTCTATCACACCCATCTTTTATCCTAACCATATCCCAGGTTATCTGTTTCCAAACCTATTTATCTGTCTACTTCTCTATCTACCTCCTGTCTGCCGGCCTTGATAACGTTAGGTAAGATGTAATGGTTTGACTGATAGGTTTGCATATTTGAATACTTTGTCCCTGTTGCTGGAACTGTTTGAGAAGTCTTAGAACGTACATCACTGCATGTGGGTTTTGAGGTTTCAAAAGTCCATACCATTCTCAGCTCTGTGACTTGGATTTGTGTATCAAGATGTAAGCTCTGAGCACTGCCCCAGCGCCATATCTTCTTGCCTGCTGCCATGCTCCCTGCTGTGATGATTATGGATTCCCATTCTCTGAAATTGTAAGCCACAATAAACTCTATCTCCTATATGCTGTCTTAGTCATAGCATCTTAACACAACAATGGAAAAGTAACTGAAACAGGAGGCCTGATACTATCTAAATTACCTGCCTGGCAGGCAAGAAGCTCTTAGTAAACAGCAACACCGATTAGTAATAACAACATCAAAAGCCTAGCCTTTCTGTCCCAGCATGCATATACATAACTGGGGTTTTAGATCCTCACACCTTGGTACAAACCAAGGACAAAATTGTGGGTGATAGCCAGCTGAGTTCCTCTTTGCAATCTTCCTACTGCTCACTTTGGAAATGTAGTAAAGGTGGTGACATTTAAGAATGCACTTGTGGTTCAAGTGAGAAAGGAGGGGATAGCCACCACGAGCCTGGTCCCTTTAGCTTGCCTACTCAGAAGCTGGTTAGTTCCATGTTACTGTGAAGAATGATCAGAGCTTAGACCATCTAGGCTTCTGTAGTGAGGCCCTTGTTGATGCACCCTGAACCAGACGGTGAGTTCAGTTCTTACTCTGCCTCAGCAGTGTGGGGCTATTTGGGGCTAGATCTTTGTAGGTCATAGGGACTACCCTGCGTACTGTAGGGTATTAGTAATACTCCTCCTTCTGCCTGCAAGCTGGTGCCACACTGCCCCGTCCCAGCATAGTTGTGGCAAGCACATATATCTCCAGATAGTGCCAAATGTCTTTTATTGGTGCACAATCCTCTCTAGAAGAGAATTACCATTGTAATTCTCAAGGACCCAGATTTTTGGCTCATCAGATGAAGAAAGGGGAAATGATGTTTGCTGAGTGCATACCAAACTTTCTCATGTAATATCTCACTTAAGTTCTAGAACCAACTCAAGGGAGAGAAGTATTTATATCATTTTGTAGCTGAGACTGCGTAGTGGACTGGCCTAGGGCTGTAGAGCTTGTTAGTGGCACTGTCCTCTTTTGAACTTTGCATTGCTGCTCCTGGCCATTCCCTTCTGCCACTCTGTTCCAAGAAGAATGAGCAGTCCTTGTTTCTCCCTGAGCAAAACCACTTTTGTTCTGCTGGTCCCTCACAAATTACAGAGACTCTGGAGTTGGGAAAACCTAAGTGATAGACCTGCAACATCAGTTGTGCACTTTTCACCCTGTCAGAAAATGGAAGCATTGATAAAGTGGGTAGCCCGCCGCAGCTTCATGGTCAGAGCTTCCCTACAACTCTCTCCTCTGCGTCCCTGCTTAAATGTTTTAGCAGCGTGCTACCTGCAAGCCTCACTGCTGTGACACCTACAGAAGGGTTTCCATCAGCCAAACAAACTGATCGGTATGATGATTTTGAAATGGAAGTAGGTACTGGTTTCTCATAAGCCCTTCTCTCGCATGGCGTCCTCAGCACACAAGCAGAGGAGAGTAGACAGAATTGTTTATTTCTTCCAGTATATGTTGTTTATGTGTATATTTCCATGGACAGAGCAGGAGAGGAAGTTGGCTTGAGTCAAGTTCACACATAAGCCTAGCAACAGCTCTTAACCACTCTGGGAAAATCTGATAAAAGCTTATGAGCCATCTCCCTAGAAAAATCCATATATTTATACATTTACAGAGAGTTAGAGGGCCATGATGAACCCTGCCAGGGAACTGTATATCAGACTCTGGAAGAGAGTGATATATTCCTAGTGTTTAAGAAGGAAACATTTCGATTTGCTTTAAAAATGCTCCTGTACTTTGATCTACTGCATTGCTGGGTATTCTTACAGAGGTAACCCACATGTCCGACTACACAGTAGGCTGAGAGTTCTGTAGGGTGTGTATGGTGAAGGTGTCAGCTGGTGCTCCATGCTCCTCTGAGAGCTGAGTGTGAGTCTTTCAGAGCATGTGGCACTTGGACATGGATGTAAGTCCAAATCCTTTCTGTGGATCTACCTTTCTGTGTACTACCCAGTAGTACAGACATTAGCTATGGGATTACTTAAACTTACACTTACTTTCTATTTAATAACATTAAACATTCAGTTCCTTGGTACATTAAGCCCCATTTCAGATGTTGAGTAGGCACATTAGCTGGTGACTGCTGTATTAGACAGTGTATAGAACAGGCCCGTCACTGGAAGAATTTCTTTGGGAAGAGTTTATTGCAATTAATGCAACTCTAGAAGCCATGGCCTTTTCATGTCCTCACTGGGTTCTGGCTTCTTGTACTGGGTTGACTCACATGTGAAACTCGACACCCCCCTTCCAGAAAAATCCCTTCATACTGTGCATTTTTAAGTTTGGTTTAGTTACTGCAACAGAGTTCTACTGACCCTGAATTGGCAGAAATCTCAATGTTCTCTCGTGATGCCTGAGTGCTGGCTGCAGGAGCCTTTCTTTGTACATTGAGCCTTCTTGACATTATTCCAAGCAGTGGACCATTCTGGAGAAATAGATTCTTTCTCCTGCTATGCCTAGAGTTGATACTAGTAAGGAAGAAGGTAAAGTAAATTAAGAACAGTTACCTGATCTAACACTGTGTACTCATTACATAGGCTGCCAGAAATGTTCACAAATGTGGGGGAGTACTTAAGCAAGGAATACACAGTTCTGCCTTGAACACCCAGTAGAGATACTTGTGGAGAAAAAGACTCAGGAGTTATACCAGGTGTTGATCAGAGGGGGCATCATAACAATTTTTTTCTTTATACTTTTATATTTACTTATTTCTGCAATAAATCCATTTACTTTTGTAGCCAGAAAAAAACAAAACCAAACCAAACCTATAAAGTGACATAAAAACCACAAGCTTTGCTGGGCTTTATATCTTAAAGGACAAATCAGTCTGTCTTATCATTTCTGGTGTCTTGTTTTACCAAGTGTCAGCGACCTGCAGGGTGAGCTGAAAGAGGTCCTTGCCCTGCGGAAGCAGCTGGAGCAGGATGTGCTCGCCTACCGGAATCTGCAGACGGCCTTGCAGGAGCAGCTCAGTGAAATTCGGAGGCGGGAAGGTACAGGCTCCTTTCTGTGGCTTTTCCTTTGGGTCTTTCCTGTGAAGGGTCTTAGCTGAACTAGAAAGAATCTTACACCAGGAGGTAGAATGGCCCCCAGGAGTCTCTCTGGTGACTTGAGTCTGCATCTGTCTGACTGGAAGGGCCCATTAATAGTCTAGTCATTCTGTGGAGGCTCTATAGCCCAGTTCCCTCTTGCCCACCTATATGCATCAATTGCTTCTCTAGCTCCAGATAGAGACTGGCAGCCTCCTTTGTCTGGAAATCAATCTAAATTGGGTGCAGGTTTCCCGCCCTTACTCCACTGAGCAGGACCATACAGACATTCAGAGACATTGCTGTTTTAGATTCATGTAGGGAGGGGAGCAGGACCAGGGTCCATGGGATAACACAGAAGTAGCCATTGAAGTGCATCTGGGCCCTCTACTTTACTGCTCCCTAGGGTCTTATATTCTTCTTGGTGTCTTGCTCCTTTCTACAGCACCAGCCCAGTGCTTGGCACGTGTGGCAAACTGCTTGTTGCTGTGGTGGGTTAACTTCTTGAGCCTGTTCTGAGTATAAGATGCAGGGCTGTAGGCTCTTGCCTTTTCATCTCTGCTCCTCACAGTCATCCAGTTAGGCAGAGAAGGGGTTAACTGTGCTGTATAGATGAAGGAGCTGAGCTGGCCGTGTGGTCATTGGTTTGTATTATCTGACCCAGGATGTACTGTTGGGAGGTCCACTCCTCTGTTCTAGGAACACTAGCATTGGGCATGTATATTAAACAAGACTGTTTGTGGTGACACCTCTCTCAGTGAATGCCACCTGGCTCTGCTTCTTCCCACACTATTAGGATGTAATGTGTGCCCTGGGAAGCAGAACCTGACACACAGGTAAAGGAGACTCTTTTGTCCCCACTCTGTCAGATAGTTTTCTTATTTTGTGTATGCTTTCTTCCTACAAGAACTCTGTGGCCAGAAAAGTACATCAGCTACTTTGCTGTACCTTCAAGTCTCTGTTTGGGGTTTCATCTAATTCTTGTGTGTCCATCCCTAAGCAGAACCACTCTTATTTGAACTGAAATCACCATTTGCATGTGCCAGTGAGAGTGGTCACTAGGTATAGCACTAATAGGCAAATTATAATTCAGGATTGGCTACAGTGACAAGCTACAGACCAGCAGAAACCGCACACTGGGACATCAGCCTGTATAGCAGGCACAATTACTTTTGCTCTGAAGGTCGTGCTTTAACCCCTTGTGTGTGCTTCAGCTCCCCACCTCAGCCCCTTGTGATTGATTTAGGTGGAAGGCATGGGGGTGGGGCTTGGGAGGATCTATTTCTAATAGTCTTTCTTCCCTCCCCTGTCCCACTTTCTATTTTATTTTTTGTGCAGAAGAACCATTTTCATTTTATAGTGATCAAACATCGTATCTAAGTATTTGTCTTGAAGAGCACAATCAGTTTCAAGTGGAACATTTTTCTCAAGAAGAACTCAAGAAAAAGGTATTGACCTGACCTGTTTACTTTTGGGCTTATTCTTGGCTCAACTCCCCAACCCCCCCCACGAGCAAGCCACTTTTCCTCAGCTCATTCACTTCTTTGTATTAATACTGGTTGATACCACTCTCATACTACTGATTGGTGACTATTTGGTTACTTGTGTTTAGATGTCTGGAGTGTGAGCCCCTTAAATGTAGTCTTCATGTTATGTTTATTTCTTATGTCCTTGGACCTGGAACATGTACTAGGAACTGAGAGGTTTCAACAAACATAGCTCCCTGTCTGATCATTGCATCTTTTTTAAATGTAAGGTTTTTAGTGTGTACATCTGTGATATGGTTATAGGGACATAATGTTTCAAAGGACCATTGTTAAGAATAGGTATTTTGAGTGTGCACATGTGGGGGGTGTGTGTGTGTATGTATGTATGTATGTCTCTGTGTGTGTGTGTGTGTGTGTGTGTGTCTGTGTGTACACGTGCCAAAGATTAGTATTGGTATTGAATGTCTTCCTTTATTACTCTCCACCTTATTTTTTAAAACAAGGTCTGCTACTGAACCTGGAGCTCATGAAATTTACCATATTTTCCAGCATATAAGATGACCCCAGCTTTTTTCTTTTCCAGTTAAAATATAGAGTTTGCAGCTCCAGTCTGCTGCACATGGTGGGTATTGGAAGAGGGGTAGTCTTATATGGCGAGTACATTCCAAACTCTGTATTTTAACTGGAAAAGTTAAAATTGGGGGTCATCTTATTTGTCGGAAAATACGGTAATTAGACTAGCTGGATAGCTAGATCTAAGAATTTGCCTGTCTCCTCTCCTTATCCATAGCAATATGCTTAACAATGTGTTTCCATGCACCTAGCTTTTATGTGGGTGCTCTGTCCTCTTGCATGTATGGCAGGCACTTTACTGAGTGGTTATCTTTCTAGTCCATGGATCTGTTTGTTATTTCTCCATACACATCTGCATGGAAGACAAGGTAGCTTTTTTTTTTTTTAAGGTTAAGAACCTATTGATAAAGTATCAGGACTAGCATTTGGAGCTCATAGGAAACAAAGTAAGTCTACTCAATTGCCTGTGCATTTGGCCTAACAAGACCTGGGCCTGGAACTAGAGTGCTGGGCTAAGCCAGGGTACCCTATGGTGTCTTCTGTAGAGTCTGCTGCTTTGTCACATATGGCCACTTTGACTCTTGCTATGTTTTATGCAGTTTTCAAGATGTCTCAGCTGTGGCAGCCAAAACAGCGAACTTTTTTGTATCACTGGTTCCTTATTATAAGACAGCCTTTCTATCTCCTGCAGGGAATGGTTGACTAAAAACTCATAGGGGTTTATTGCTTTATTAAGGACAGCTCATTATGACTGATAGCTATTGCTAACTGGGTTGTAAAAGTATCCTTTATTGACCTGTCTAATTGTCATCTTGGAGGCTTACTGCTTTCGTCTGTTAATCTAGGCCTATTCCTGGAAGCTTTTATCCTCGGTCCAATCTAATCTAGGCTTTGAATGCTTTCAGCCTCTGAGACTTACTGCTGAATAAGCTCACTTTTCTAGTTCTTTTTGAATTCTGGCTGGCTGGTTCAACTCAGCTGTTCTGGCTCAAACTCTTCTCTAAGCTGGCTGATTCATTCTGGCTTCTCTTAGCAATTCTCTAACTGAATTGCTCTGCTTGGCCTCAAACTAACTCTAGCAATTTGATCTAATCTTCTGGCTCTCTCTCATTCTCTGGCTTGTTCCGACTTTACCTGTGTCTAGTTTGTTCTCTCTGCAACCTGTCTCTGTAGAACTCTCCCAGTAAAAACTAGCTTTGAATTCCATGAACTCAGCTACACTGTCTCTCAACTCACTGACTCAACCAAACTGCCTGAACAGCACTGACTAGAACTCAGAGATCTGCATGCATCTGTCTCATGAGTGCTGGGATTGAAGATGTGTACCGCCGTACCTGGACCTAAGCTTTTCTTTACCTGAAACTCACTTTATACCATGCTGGCCTTGAACTCAGAGATCTGCTTGCCTTTGTCTCCTGGCTTAAAGGCGTGTATGTATTCCAGGTAGATCACACAGACCTAGAATGTCTTTAGATGTGATCTCTTGCCAGAATAGCCATGTTCTGTGTATATAGAGAGGGAGGTCTCTGCTATTAAGGAAGATCTGACATAGTTGGAGAAACTTCAGGTCTGGGAAATCTTTCTCCAGAATGCTGTGTTTCAAGGCAGAAAAGTGCTGGCTGCCATTGACACAATGCCTTTAGTGTGCTGTGGCTGTGATCAGGGTACTTTCTCCTTCGAGTGACCTGTTGTTCTAGTTTAGTCTAGACACAGATGCTGAGGATAGCTCAGCTAGCCTTCCCACAAGTCATACTCTTGCCTTCAAGTAAACCTCTGTCTCTTTGCTCTCACATCCAGGTCAGTGACCTTATACAGCTTGTGAAGGACCTACACACAGACAACCAGCACCTCAAGAAAACCATTTTTGATCTCTCTTCCATGGGCTACCAGGGAAGTGACAGACTTGAGTCAACAAAACAAGCGAAGGTAAGAAGAAATGTTCCTGTTGTCATGTGCTAATTGAAGAGATGGTACCCGCCCCCCCCCCAACCCTTCCCCCATTTTGTTAAAAGACTGTCTGTCCGCGGGAGGTCCTTGAAATTCTGTTTGCTGTGCTTGAGTCTTGAGGGCCCTGTTTGTCATTGGGTCTGTCCATAGGCTTCCTCCAACTTAAGTCATGTCTTATCAGATATGATTGGTATATCCTGTTGTGCTGTTGTTGTGCCCTAGCTCTGGGTATTTGCTGCAGATGGCACCTCTGGGTGAGTGGTGTGTGCTCACAGGTGTTTGGAGAGTGGCCATGGCTCTAGATAGTGAGTGTGCAGCCTTGGAATACGTATACTTTAAAGGAAGATGCCTACACACCCGCCTGGCCTCTCACCCTGGTTACTTCTAGATGTTACTGCTGACATTTCTCTCTTTTGCCATGTTTGTAATCATGCTGTATGTGGAAGGGTCCTGAAGCTGTGCTGGGCAAGAGCGTCATTGCCTTCCTCCAGGCTTGGCTAGCCCATCTCTCCTGGGAAAGAGCCTGCTCCATATGTGCATTAGCACCTCTGAAGTCAGGGCTATTTTCATCATGAGTGCAGAGGATCTTTCTATATAAGACTCCCTCAAAACTAGACCAAAACCGGACTTTTCCTGGGTGGACTTGTGTTATATACCTGGAGTACCAGGTACATACAGGCCTCACATGTGTGGTCACATCACACTTTGGGAGAGGTTTATAGGCTGACTCTTCCCCTCTTCCCAGTGGGGGCTGCTCAGAGGTACTATATTTATGCTGTGCTTTGGCTGTCTGCTTTCTTTGAGACAGGGATTATTATTGATCTTGGCCTCCAGGGCTCCAGATAATTTTGAAAACCAAGAGCAACAGCGAGCCACTTATGGGAGAAACAAGTCTCCCCGCTTACTTCCTCTGAGGCCACGTTTTTAATAAGCAGCTCCCTCTTCTCCAGCTCCATTTGAGCTGTAAATGCCGAGTTTTGTTTGTTCATTTGCCCTTTGAAAAAAATCTGTTAAATGTCCCATTATGTCCTTTGGAGAACAGAGGCCTTTTCCTCTGCCCACTCTAAGATCTTAATACCAGCCGATTCAAATTTGAGTCATTTGTCAGATTGCACTTCAATTTGATGTTCCCTGCAAAAAGCCTTTTCCTTTATAGCACAGTTCCCTTGGCTTCCCTCAAAATGGGATGGGAAGATCTGCATGGAAAGATGGCTATAATTCAGAACTGAGGGAGAAGAGGGAAACAGGGTTTGGTGAGATGGCAGAGGGGAGCCTGCTGTTCTCTGGGAGGGTGTGTGGGTCCCCTTCTACAAGAAACAAGCTAGAAACAGCTGGACATGCCCATGTTGTCCACAGCTTTCTCTGAGCAGCAGAACTTACAGAACAGGAGACAGAGCATTATTTTTGTTCTCTTCCAGGCTGTAAATCCAGCAGTGAGAGCAGGGGGAGGGGCAGGCAGAAGAGAAGGAAGACTGATCTTAGAATATGGAGAAAAGTCCCTAATTCTGCTGCTTAAAACAGCAAATTTGACATTTCCAAACTGTCCCTTCTGATTGTGCCACTTACATTAAATGTTATTTTCTTCTCTTTTGTATTTTCTAAATGCCATTAAGTCATAGCATCATTTTCCATGTTACTGATGAACTGAAGTTTAAGGGCCTAACTTTATCTTGTTGGATACATGAATTGCTTCAAGTGATTGTTTCAAATTGTTGGTACACAGGTGTTTTCTGTCTTTAGGATTTCTTTCCTTAGATTGTATCCCCAGATTTGTAATTACTGATAGATCCATATCTGCAGTAAGCATACAGTTTGTTTTCTGATACCTTCCCTCAACAACTTTAATTAATAAAGGCCTAATAGAGTTTGTCAAGTTTTTTTCTAAAGTGACTTCCCTTAATCAGATCCATCCCATAAGGACCTGAGGGTGCACATTTCCCATATGTGGGTAGATTATGTAGAAACAATCCAAGTGACCAGCAGCTTTCCTGTTGTCTTAATGAGCTTAATTATAACAGGCTCCATCAAGGCACCCCTTTTTTCTTGTATGTGTTTGCCAGTTATTACTTGATGCTAGAGGAGTCAACATTATACAGGGTAGTAAATGCTGAAGCCCATGACTGCAGCTTGTGGAACTAATATCTCCAGCTGAGGTCATGTGAGCAGGAATGTGCTGGCAAGATGCATTACTCAGAAAGTTTAGTTGTTGTTGTAATTGGCTTGTATTGTTTTTTGTCATTCTTGTTTTGGGTGGGTGGGTTTGTTTGTTTGTTTGTTTGTTTGGACAGAGTTTCTCTGTTGTAGCCTTGGCTATCCTGGACTCACTTTGTAGATCAGGCTGGCCTAAAACTCACAGAGATCTGCCTGCCTCTGCCTTCCCGAGTACTACTATTATGTATTTTGCCATTTTTAAGTATAGTTAGAAATCAGCAGATGGGAGACATGGAGATAGATAAAGAGTTTCATTTAATTGAGCTTAAGTGTTAGTAGGGCTGTCACATTGATCAAGAAATGGACCTTGTGTGACTCTCAAGCCATGTCTTGTAAATTTTTCCACTTGGCAACCCCTTTCCCCCTGAGGTGTTTCTACATAATCTCAGCCATCTATCTATACACAGCTTACAGTTTCAGGTAATAAATCATAAAGAAGTGGGTTTAAAGCAAGTCTTTGGTGTACATACAGTTTTACCATTTATTAAAGATAGAATCAAATTTAAATGCTAATGAGATGGATGTGCTTGTTTATTTTTATTTAAAGACTTAAATCTTGGCTGAATATTTATTGCATAGTGTATATAGCATCTTCAACATTTTTCAGAGTTGATTGACATTTTTATTTTATAATATCAGTTCTATGAATGTTGTTTCATATGAAGCATGTTTAGGGACCATTTCAGAAGTTATTGGCTAAAGCTGGAGAGATAGCTCAGCACGGAAGGATGTTTGCAACACTATCATGAGGATCAGAACTGGGATCCCAGTACTGACCCCTGTAGCATTACTAGCCTTTGCATGCACACAGGTGAACACACCTATGCATAAATGCATTCATGTATACAGACAAACACACAGATAATATGCAAAATAGGTAAAAATTTTTAAAATTACTGCCAATTCTGACTTAATCTCAAGTTAAACTTCATTTAACAAAATTTTGAATGAGATTTTTGCCACCAACTCAAATTTAATGTATACAGACAGACACATAGATAAATATGCAAAATAAAAACAATTACTGGCAAATCTGACATAATCTGAAGTCAAACTTCATTTCACAATTTTTTAATGAGATTTTTGCCACCAACTCAAAATTTCTCAAAACAGACATTACACTGTGTAATAAAAAGATGAACCAATTTGATGCTTACATGTTGAGGAATGATGACAAGAAAATACTAAGTCTATTTTCTGTAATTAATTATGTGTTTAAAGTACAGTAAACTGTGTGTACAGCAATTGATAGTATCCAGTAGTCTCAAATGTGAGCCAGGTTCAGGCCATGTTGGCTGGTATGTGAAGGCATGCATACTGCAGGGCACATGTGCTGGGTGTTCAGGACAAAAGCTGTATGAAATTGTGTGATACAGTAAGGGCAACTGCTACTAGAAACCTGTTGCGTTTGGAGTAACTTTTGGTTGTCGTGTTCAGAAACCTTTTGCTTTGCCAATGTTTTTGTGACCCTCACATTAAGTAATGTGACTTTATATGGGCACTGTAAAAACCAGGCATGCTGGTGAGCTCCTGTAATGCCAGCACTGGGCAGGTGGAGTCAGGAGGATCAGAAGTTGACAGTTATCCTCAGCTATGTAGTAAGTGTGAGGTGAGCTCAGGCCACATGAGACCCTGTCTTAAAACAAAAACAAACAAAATAAACAAAATGAAAGTATACTCAGTTTTTCTGTTTAAATGTATTCATCAAATGTAAATGACATTAATAAAATATTGAAAGTCATTACATAAAACTTTAAGCCATTTATTAATCCATATTTTTAAAAAAGCATATTTTTCTAAGTTGCTTGTTTTTATTGTTTAGAAAAAATATTAGTGACCAACATAATTGAGCCATCTTAAAAATAATTACAGGCATTAATGGAGTATTGTGTGATGTTTGGATATACATGTGTACTGTGTAATGTTTAAACAAAGCCAAATATGTTTAGCTGATCAAGCAATTTGTCATTTCTTTAAGATAAAATTGTTCTAGTTTCATGATATGCATGTTATTTTATCAGTAGGCATCTACTGTGCAGCAGTTAACATGGTTGCTTCTGTCTTAACTACCCACTGCCAGTCTCTCCCCTCTTGCAGGATATTTGATCCCGTTGCAAACACCGAAATTGTGAACTGTAAAAACTTATTTCTTGTTTGGTGTTTATGGTGTGGTTCAGCCTTAGCACACACCTTTAATCCAAGAACTTCTATACACAAGATGTAATGAAGTTAACCCTAGGTGTAGCAAGAAACCAGCTGGCAGGAATTAAGAGGAAAGGAGGGGCATTGAGTTGAAGGGTATTTAAGACAGCATGGGGAAGAAGAAGGAGCTCTTTAGCTTTTTGGCTCTTTCTTCCTGGGCTGTCTGGTGAGCTAGCAGGCTTTTCCCTCCTGGGCTGTCAGATGAGCTAGCAAGCTTTTGGCTTTTTGGCTTTCTCCTTCTGCACGGGAACTGAGTAGGAAGGTCAGCTGGGTACTTCCTCTGCCTCTTTGAGCTAGCAGGTATTTACCCCTGCATCTGGCTCCTGAGTCTTCCTTGGTAAAATAGAACAAATGGGATTGTTCTGTTGTTGTAATAATACTTCTCCGCAGCCCACCCTTCTCCCCCTCTCCTCACTCTCACCAGCCTCCAGAAAACAGTGCTTTCTAAATTCCTACAAGACTGCCTTGTTTAGATTCCACTTGAATGAGATCATGAGGTACTTACTTGCTATCTAGACTCTGTTAACATTTCTTTCCTGTCTGCTGTCATTCTGTCTCACCTTTTCAATAATTTCAATGAAAATGGTAAAAATCAGCATGTTTATCCAAACACTGAAGCATGTATATATTTAACTAGCATATATATTCTAACAGATTTATGTTACATTTATTGTGTGTATATGTGTGTGTGCTTTTATATATGCGTTTGCCACAGCATGTGCATGGAGGTCAGGGAACAACTTGAAGGAGTTTAGTTCTCCCTCCCTACCATGTTGAGCTGAACTCACGCTGTCGGGCTTGATGGCAAGTGCCTTTACCCACTGAGCTACCTCCCGGGCCTTACCCAGTTTATATTTTATAGCTACTTTTTCTTTCAAGCCTTTATTTGCTAAATTGCACACATAGTTGTGCCTGTAAATGGGACCTTAACTCCTTTCAACATCCCTCATATCCTTTGGGTTCATCTCCCACCCTGCCTACTCCTCTGCTTTGTCTACTGTTTTCATTCTTTCTGTTAGACTTTTAAATGACTCGAACCATAGTGTGTCGACTCTTCACTCAGCATCATCATTCTGAAGTTCATTCTTGTCATTTGAGCTAATACTTTTTTGAATCTCATTGTTTGAATGTATAAGTGTTTGTTCATTGTGCTGTTAAGTAGTCTCATGGACCAAAGGTGATACGTATATCACACTCATGCACCAGTCTTTGAGGACCTTTTTGGTTGGTTGGTTGGTTTTTCTAGTGAGCTTAATATATTTATGCTCCTATAAGCAAGTTTAGTTGCCTTTTCCTGTCCTTATCTCTTTGGAATATTTGCAGGACATAATAGCACATACCAGCCATCCCAACACTGGAAGCAGAGGCAGGGAGACCATCTATATTTGAAACAAGCCTGATCCGTGTAGTAAGTTCCAGGCCAGACAGGGATATGCGGCAAAACTTAATCTTCTCTTCCTCTGCCTAAGATTCAACAAAAAGGAAGACACGAGTGGAGCGAGGGTATTTTATAAACTTTTATACCTTAGCAAGTTTGTTCATGTCAGCCTGTGTCACACTTTGTAGCATTGTAGGATTGTGGTTTGTGTTCAGCAGATCTTTGATCTTTATTATAGTTCAGATGTGGTAGGCTAGTATGTTCTGGCCTTGGTTACTTCCTCTAAAGTGTTTTGCTTTGTTTTTCTTCTGAACAAGGTTCTTACTCTTAAAGGAAGAATAGAAGGATTTCAACTGGGCAGAGAGAGTTAAGATTGCAATTGACTGATGTAAGAGTTCATAAAGTAAAACTCTTGGGATGGAGCCACAAGTATCCCCAACAAATGACCCTGAGCTCGGTGGCTTTCCCACCTCCAGTTAAGAGCTACATCAGCAACATGAGTTTTGATATGAAATTTGGATTACATTTAATTGACACCCTTACTGGTCACCTCTTAGTTTCTGCTTGGTTAATTCATATATCTTATGACCCAAACTTTGGGTTTTTTTTTTTTTTGTTGTTGTTGTTGTTGTTGTTTTGTTTTTTGTTTTTGAGAACTGGGCTCTTACTTTCCTGAGAACTTTGTACCATCTATTCTGAAAACACAGAATGAAGTAGCTTTTAGGCATTTCATATTTATGCAGTCTCTGTAAGTCCTTCATTTCCAAAAGTGCAAAGTTATCATGAGGCAACCTGACACTCTTCTCAGTAAAATGACAGTGTTACTGGGACTGTCCATCTCCTATGTGTGACATTCTCACAAGAGGTTTATGCCCTGTGCTAAATAGGAGACGTGATGAATAATTTGGGTACACCATGAATTTCATTTACTGGGTTTTTGTTTTGTTTTTGCTGTTTGCTGTTTTCAGTCCCATCAATAGCTGTTTTCTAAGACTTACTACCTTTCTATAGTCCAAAAGTCGGTCTAGCAAAGGCAGAATGGCAGTGCCTGCAGAGAGCATGCTCACTTTACAGCCTCCCAAGAAGGCCATATAGGACCAGGGAAAGGCCTCCACTTATTGGGGGGATGAGGGGGACATTTATCCACAGCCAGTACCTCTCAGTTCAGATCATTTTTAATCTCATGGCTTTGGCAGTTCTTTCTTTCTTTGTGTGTTGTTGTTGTCGACTGTTGGGAATTGTTGAGAGAAGCCATCACTGAGTTGTTTAAACATACTCATGCGAGACTCTCTGTTGTTGTTGCATTTTCCACACCAACGCATGCTGCATGTAGCTTCTGACTAGCAAGGAGGATGAGGACACAATCAAATTTGAAGTGGACGACGAGAATCATTTCCAGAGCGCCCAGCATTTGGAGCAGAGTAAAGAGGTAGGAGGATAGCTTTTTACTCTGTCTCACTGTATGTCCAAGTCAGTCATGGAGTATGTGTGGTTGGTTTTCTCTTAATTCTGCCTGTATTGTGTGTCGACTCTGTGCCATGGGCAGCAAAGCAACTGGTCTCTTTTTTAAATCAGAAGTCATAAAGTAGGTGATCAAGACACTCATGAAACATAGCTGGAAATAAGGACTAGGTTGCTATAACACAATAAAGATTGTCTGTTGTTCCTGAATAGATATTTAAAGGTCTAATACACTGTTTGCTTTATGCATTGGAGACTGAGACGTACGAGTAGAGATAATTTATCTAAGGCATAGATTAGGTTAGTGATGGAGGTGGGTTATGAACTCTCAGGTCATCTGATTGAAGTGCAAGGTGACCCTGATGGAACTGAGTGGCTCTCTGCAATCTCTCAACCTCTGTAATGCAGCTTAGTATTATTATGGCCATTAACTCTACCCTCAGACAATCTTCTAGCCACATTGCTATGGAACAGTTGGGCCAAACAGTCTCCAGACTTAAAAAGACCTGACAACTGAGATATGATAGGGTATGGATGCTACAGGTTTGATTGAGTTATAGTAGGAGTTGGATGCTGCAGATGTGGCACTTTCATGTCAAAGTATTGATGTTTGTAGAGTCATGAGTGGGGGCCATACCTGATAGACATAGATAGCTTTGGAACATGAAGCCACGAAGATGCGTCCTTTGGAATTCCACAAACATGGTTTTGAACCTTGGCTATGTCACTCCTATTTGTTCTTTCCTTGCTTAACCTCTCTAAGCTTGAATTTTCACTTCCCTTCTGTATAGGGTCTCTCCGATACTGGAACCAAAATACATGTCATACAAGCTCAACAAATAATAATTTCTGCTTTTATTACTATAGCCTAGATTTTTCCTCATTTGTAGATTGCTTATTTGATGGATTTAATAACTAGATTGGTGACAAATAAGAACCTATAAATAACAGCTCATTTGTGTGAATCTTGTCTTCCATTTAAAAAATCTTAATCATTTTTCCAGTGTGGCGAGGGAGAGTGATGGCTAATGTGTGTATCACTAACGGTAATGAAGTCAAGGGGAGTTATTTATAGACTGGTTGAAGAAATTTACAGCTTTGCAAAGGGAAGAGGGGATGCTAATTGTACCATCTCAGGACATGCCCAGAACAGGCTTTAACTGGAAGTCTCCATGGTACTGCTCCTCTGGGAAACCCAATGACCCAGGAAGGGGGATCTGTAAATAACATCTCCATGGGAATTAAGAACTCTCCACTTTCCTAACGAGATACATCAAAGCCCTGTTAATTAGTATGTGTCACTAGAGTAATAATAATGTATGTGTCCGTAGTGTAAGTAGTAATGTTATATGAAACATATTACAACTATACAAAGCATGATTGAGGACATGTGTTCCAGGTTCCTCTTAGGAACAATTTCCAACGAGTAGTCTGTAGAATAGTAGAACATACACCCAGAGGGCACCTATAGTGAGGAGGATACTTATCCTAACTTAGTCATCTCATATTGTTCTCTGAACTATAGCAAAGGGTATGGTACCACTTTAGAGTCAGAAAACTGAGGGTAAGGAAAGACATGCAAATGCCTCCTCCTGCCTTAATGTAAGTTTGAGTGTATAGACTTGTCCCGTTTCCTCCTTGTCCATGGGCCAGTTCTCATTCACCTGCATCCCTTTCTTCTCCACCTATCCCTTCCATTCCCAATTTGCCTCTGTTTGCCTAAACACTTTCATTTGCAGATCATGGAGGACTACGCCGAGGGTAGCTGCAAAAATGGGTATTTAAGGCACATGGATTCCAGTATTTTAGACCATGATGGCGCCCACACACCTGGCATCCCTGAAAACCAGAACCTACAGGATGAACTCCTTAAGAGGGGCACACCATCGCTGGAATCCAGGTAGACATGGGCCCAGGTACCTCTTTGAGTCTCATTGAACAGCTCATTTTGCTAAATGGATTCAGATGGTACTGTGCAGTGTACCTGCAAGCTCCTGAAATGGCTGGGAAGGAATCTTGCCAGTCATGCAATTAAGTAATTAGGCTTTGTGCTGGTGGCTCTAAGGGGACTCGAGCAGAGCTACACATGGGCCCATTACAAAAAGGCAAGAGAAAGCTTTCTTTAGAATTACTCCTCCGAGTCCCAGAAAGGGCTGCCTGGCTGTAGGTGGCAAGAGGAGTCAGCCCTCCTGGCATCTCCTCTGGTTTTGGCACCAGCTTAAAAACATCACTGCAGTCATGACTCCGCTGTTTTATGTCTAGCTTGAACTAAATTCTCTTCTCAGTGTATCAACTGGGAGCTGTTCCTATATGGGGAAATACTATAGGTTGTTTTCCTGACACAGAGAAAGAGAAACATTAGGTCGTTTGTATTTTGTAAATTAGCCCTGTATGAGCCATTTCCCCTTTTATATTTCTTCTAGGCCATCTATGGCAGCTGCTTGGGCTTTAGAACCAGGAAGAGCCATGCTGTTTTTTTCTCTCTCCATGCCTCAGTTTCTCTAGCTACTTCGTAGGGCTACTGGGTGGACTAAGAAAAAACACTGAGGAAAATTGGCTTGAATGTGGTAAATTTCAATAAATGCTCTCAATTCTGATATACGCAGAAAAACACAACTTACTATTGCTTTGACCTTTTACAAGAGCCAGGCAAGTTAGTCATCCTTAAATCCTTGCTGTACTAAGCCCTTGTGGACCCTTCTGCTGAAAACAGGACAAGAGCATTCTGTTCTTGTAAGCTTGGTGAGGTTGACCCTTCGTAATTCCTGACATCTAACATTTTCTAGCATGAGTCTACTCAAGGGGCATAGTCAGTTCATCTCCAAAGGGGGGTGGGCAGTCAGTCAGTACTCAACACTAGAGAGTTTCTGGAGCTTCTAAATCCCCAACCTTGTAAAGTTTAAGGTAAAAGGCACTACTGCTCCCTGACTATATAGGGCCAGATGGGAGTGCTCTTGGATGCTGTGAGTTGGGGACATATGGACCATGGTGAGAAGAAGAGAAGGGGCATGGGGGTGGGGGAGGAGCTCTCTTCTAGTACGTAGGCTTCTCTAGCTAGTTGTCAGGAAAGCATGTGCGTGTGAGCTCTCATCATTTGTCTTCAAAATTGCTATTCTTAGTCTTTTGAGTTGTAAGAATTCCAGCCTACGTATGGATTTAGAGCAAGTCCTTAATGAGCTAGCAAACCTGTGACACTTATACCATTTTCTCTAGCCTTGCCTGTCCTGTAGGCTTCCTAGCTACTAGCAGCCACAGCTGGTGTTAGAAACACCAGCCTCACTCTGCCTAACCTTCATCTCTGGGCACTACTCTCAGAGTTCTTCTCTGCTGTTCTTCTCTGTGTGCTACTGGGACATGATGGTTTGTTCATGGTTGCAAGGTCCTACTGAAGGCCTGATCTTTATACATACTCTAGACCAGGCCATTTTAACCTACATTACAGGCTCAGCTTTACATGCTGTAACTAGTAATCTTTTCACAAAGGCAGCCGAGGGGTAACACTTGGGGATCTAGCATTCTCTTAGCCATTGGAGAATTTTCTGGAGGAGGGGAGTGAGAGATATTCAGTATTCTCATTGGTCAGGGAAATACTAATCTTATACCTAGAAATTCTTTCTAGAAGTGAGATGGTTTTGTTGCTCTGGGAAAAAAAAAAACAACAGTGTAGCTCTGTCATTCATATCTGTGTCATCTGTCCCTATCTTGGTTTCTTCATCTCCAGAGTGAGAGATGGTGGTAGTTACTTCCTAGGAATATTAAAAAGATTAAATAAAGAAGTGGATCCCAAGTATTGGTCAACATCAACACTGAGTAAAGTTTTGTGACTATTGTTGCTTGCCTTGCAAGGATGAGTGTGACAGTGAGTTTGATGACTGTCTTGGCTTCATAGTAAGACCGTGTTTAAAAAAAAAATAGCTGCCAATTAATTCCACCTTTTGCCACTCAGCCCAGGTAAGATGATATGACTGACGTGTGCAGGTGGAGCAGCAAGCTAATGATGTCTGTCTCTATTCATTAGTGAGCCAGCGTCTGTCTGATGACCCCAGTGCAAAACTTTGATAGACTTAGGCCTAAGACTCCCCTCAGCCTTTGAGACTGTACTTTCTAGCCATCTCTGTGGAGGGACTGTCAGAGTGGCTGACTCCACCTGTCTGCTAGAATGGAACAGGAAATGGCTCATTAGGTTGTCTTGCCTTGCCTATCCAGAGCAGTTCCCTGTTGATGGCAGAGTGAGAAGGCCAGGACATCCTGCCTTGTGAAGTGGGCCATCCTCTCTCTTCCTTTGTCTTGGCATTCACTTTGTGTAGATTCCTAGCCCTCTGCTTACGTGTTTCCAACCCACCCTCTAGAGGCCTGATTTAGAATCTGTTCATCAAACGTTTTGTTCTGTGTAACTCAATGTTAAGTGATATTTGATAGCTGAGAAATTATAAAAATGTGAAAGAGGAGCACTGACTATGCTTAAGAATGGGTTTTGATCTACCCATCAAGATGTTCTTATAGGGTTCTAGGACCCTCTGGGTCCTTCTATTTCCCCATATCCTATATTTCTCTTACCTAGACTCTCAGTAGGATGTCCTCACATCTATCCCAATCTCCTGGCAAGTGAAGACTTTTGTGGGACATGCCTTTTGGGGCCCAGGGGGTTCTGCTTAAACTATTGCACTAACCAAGGACAATACAAGTAGTAAACATCAAACCTCTACTCTGATCTACCCAATGGACAGGACAGTCTCCAGTTATGTGGAGAGTGGGGACTGACTCTGACATGAACTCTGGTGCTCCATATTTGACCATCTCCCCTTGGTGGAGAGGTCTGATGGTACTCAATGAAAGAATAAACAGGCTACCAAGATGAGACTTGATAGCCTATGACCATATAGTGGGGGAGGAGGTCCCCCTCAGTCTTAGACCTAGGGGAGGGGAATAGGGTGAAAGCAGGAGGGAAGAATGGGAGGATACAAGTGAAGGGAGAACAATTGAGTTGTAATCTGAATAAATTAATAAAATTTTAAAAAGTATTGTTTTTGAAGGGTTCATAGAATCTTGAGTTCCAGCTGATGGTAGAAGAGAGGCTAATTCCTTAAAGGCTGTCCAATTCTATAGCTCTGGGCATAGTTGAGTGACAGGTGCAGAACCAACAGAGTGTAAGGCTGGCAGGAGGTCTAAAGATTGCACAGCAGAAGTGGCCATCAGGGACTGGGCAAGGTTTAGGTTGCCAGGGAGAAGACTTGGCCAGTGTTTGGAGGTAGATTTTATAGTTCAGAGTTAATTGACACATGGCAGTTCTAGACAGGACCTTAGAAGCTCAGAGATCTCCCTGGTGTGTTCGTCTCCACCTCCCAAACCCAGGCTGCTTCCTCTCCAGCCCTAGTTTCCATCATTTTCACCAGGCTCAACGTCATCAGCTTCCTGTGCTGTGAGCCTTTAGTCCCTCTCATTTAGACATCACAGTGCTTCTGGCAGTCATTTAAAGATGCAGTGTTAGTGTATGTAGCTGCGTGTTTCTACTAGGGGTGTCTGCCTAGCCCAGTTCTTAGCTGTTGGTACTGTAGTGTCCTGGCCTTGCCTGCTGTGCGTTGGCCACACTGCCTATCTTGGTACTGAGAATAAGTCTCAAAGTATCCTTTGTTTCAGTGCTTGGGCACGTTCTGGTTGCATTTACCTTACACTTGTACTTTCTTCTTCCTGTTTCTAGGACCTGTGTACCTAGCATTCACTGTGGCATCACACTGTACGATTTTGCAGGATCTTTTCTCTTCCCCACTGGCTGGTAACCCTAGTTCATTCATCACTGAACAGATAGAAACATTTGAGCCAGTGTTTGACTGTCAACTGCAAACTGTCTTTCCTATGGTAGAGTAGAAATGTCCCTGCTGCTATGCAAGAAGAGCCCTCCCTTTTGTGACATCACTTCTGACCTCCTAGCTCCTGTCTGTTCTAAATCATTAATTTTCCCTTTTTCTGAGTCATTTTTCGTAAGGATAAAAAACACATATTAGACATTTGGGAAGAATGCCCCCTTCCCTTCTGACTTCATATCTATTTCAACTACTGTCCAATTTCTTTATTCCCATTCAAGGAAAAAAAAATTCTTTAAAAGAATTTTTAATATCTACAGCTTCCACCGTCCCCCATTCTCTACATAAGAGCCTTCATAGCTTTTGCCCCATTTATCAAGTCAGCAACAGTTTCTAAACCGTGGAATCCATTGGCCAGCTTTTCCGCAGCAGGTGGCCTTTCACTCTGGCTGACTGTTTTTTGTTTTTGTGTTTCACCTCCCTGCCTTCTTTCTCTCTGCCTTCTTCACTAGAGAATGTAGATGTATCTCAGAGCCATGTTCTCAGGCCCTTTCTTTGTCTGTCCCCCCACTCTTTCTTGCCTTTGAAATGTGCTACGCGGTTCTGATTTCTGCCTAATGATCCTAAGAGCCAGCCCTGTGCTGGACACCTCCTCCTCCTGTGTGAGAATTAGACCTCTCAGTTTATGTCCTGCATTGCCTAACAGCTGTAGCCCAAAGTGCAAGCTCCTTTGTTCCCAAAGCCCATAGCGAGTCCTCCCTGTCTTCTTACAGATTACAGCCCTAATTCAGTCCCTTCTCTGCTCTCTTCTTACCCTTTGGGTTTAGGCTGCCTCATCTCGTTTGGACTCTTGTAACTGTGCAGCCTCCTTATTTATCCTCCTGTTCCCATTCCTGCCTATCTGTTGTTGCCCATTTTCCATAGACTAGCCAGGCTCTTTTTAAAACTTAGATTGGTTACCTCTCTTCTTTGTTACGCAACAGTGGATTCCCACTGTCAGGTCAGAGCTTTTTGACCCAGCCTCTGCCATTTCTCCCTCTTCATCATCTAGGCCTTGTATTTGCTGGGCCTCAGCCACACTGGCCAAGTTTGATCTTACCTGGGGACTTCTGGTAGCTAGTGCTCTCTCTACTGCGATGGGCTCACCCAAAGGTACAACCAGCAGAGCCTCAGTGAGCAGTCAGCTCTGCAGAGGTGCTTTTCCTGACCACTTGACTTAAAAAGAATCCCATGTGTATGGTTTCTCTCAGGATTCTTTCTCTCTTTCCCTTTCATTCGTAGTACTTACATGGCAACTCATTGATTTAGCTATCTGTGTATGCATGGCTGTGCGTCTCTCATCGCCTCAATGGCATGTGTATTCCTCTTTGGAAGAATGAGAAGTCCCCTGTCAGGGTTTGAATGAACGTGTAGATAGTCGAGCATTCTACAGTGCAGCCAAAGGTTACATTTGGAGACCTGAAAGAATTAACGCTCTCTTGGAGTCAGAAAGGCCTGAGTTTTAATCTCTGCTCTGCCACTTGGCTGGGAGTTTGTTTCTCTTTGACCCTTTTTCTTGATTGGTCTCACAGCATGTGAGGATGTTATGTGTTTAGAGGACTTGACACATGGCAAGTGCTTAGTAAATGTCAGTGCCTTCTCTTATACCTTGTGATTAGCACACATGTGCAGGAGGGGCATAAAAGGTGCCCTAGACCCTTGGACCACCCCAATGTGTAGGTCCTGATTACATAGACAGCTAATGAATCTGCTATTCTGATTTTCAGCCAAGCAAAACTTGAAATGTTTGATTTAATAGCCACCACTTTAGTGTATTGCAGTGGCCTCCTTTGCCACCATTTACTACGCATTTGTAAAGTCTTTTTCTTAGGTTTTACTGCATGTTGTTTGGAGGTGAGTGATGGTCCTCCTTTGGCCAGCTGACTAGCAATTGTCATTATTTCTTACCTACATTAAGAAAGGAAAGAAAGGAAATTTTAGTTCTGGTGCTTAGAATATCAGGAATATTTTAAAAGTATAGGTTTACTGTAGCTTAAGGTGGTCTCAGTGACTTCACACTAGAAGTGAGTGGTAATGCAGCATGCATTTTGCTTTTAATTTCTAAAATTTGAATTGAGTTGACTTCCCTGATCTAGATCGTGGGACTCTGGAAGTGAGGTGGGCCTTACTGCTGTCTGCAGAGGGCACACTGAGAAGGTGAGCGGGAGCACTGCCATTTTCAGTGGTGCCTGACATCAGAGGGAGGGTAGGCTGGAGTATGTTTGCCTCACAAGGTTTCCTGACATTCAGCAGCAAGGAGCAACTGAAAGGAAAAAGTAAGAGAGATCACACAAACAGGGTCTCTGCTGTGGATTCTCTGTGACTGCCTGCTTGACTGCAGCTCTACCTGACGGCCCTTCTTCTAGAAGACACTGCGCCTAGACCAACTCTTGCTGGGAGACTTTCTCTCAGTTCGCTAGCATTGTTTCACTTCTGCTTCATCTTTTTATTTTCTTTGTTTACTTTCTTTCTTTTGTTGGTGATTTAAACTTTCTTCTTGGGGCCTTGAGAGATGGCTCAGAAGATAAGAGCACCTGCTGCTCTTTTAGAAGGGTTGTTCCCAGCATCCACATGGAAGCTCAGAGCTGCCTTAAGTACAGTCCCAGGGGATCTGACACATTCTTATGGCCTCTGCATGCACTTGCTGCACAGACATAAAAATAAACACTCACACACACAAAATAAAAACAAATCTTAAACCGTTTTCTGAATTCTTCAGTGGATTGCTTTCTGTTCCCTTGCATATGAATTTTCTAATGTCTTCAGTTGTCATTTTTTTGTGTGTATTCATATGTCTTTGTGGGTGGTGTGCGGTACATGTACAGGAATGTATGCCTGTGTGCACACATGGCACCTTCCTCTGCTATTGTCTGCCTTACTGTTCTGAAGCCAAAGCCTTTCACTGAAGCAGAAGCTCACCTTTTCAGTTATTGTGGCTGGCAGTGCGCTCTCAGCATACCCCTACCTCTGTTCCCCAGTGCATGAATTCCAGCCTCACACAGCCATGCCTGGATTTCTACATGAGTGCAAGAACAAGCTTTCTTACCTACTCAGCCATTTTGCCTGCTTGATTGTTGTGTTTTCTAACAGTGGTTTCATGTGTAAGTTTGGTTTGTGTCTATAAACCATCACACGCTTACTCCCCGTTACTCTTCTAGGGTGAGAATATTGAAGCTGCCTCAACATGGCCCTTTGAGACCTATAACATCTGTCAGACTCCACGTTTGCCCTGAGGATGAATTTGTGTTTCTGTTGTTACCTGCTCTCTCCCAGTTCCAGGCTGTGTTTCTTCTTTGGAATCTGTGTACCTTTGGTTTTTAGCCCTATGATGCACCCTTTCTTATTATTTATACTTGTTGTCATTTCTGTGCCATGTTATACCACATCTCGACAGGAAATCTGCCCTTCACCCAGTAGCTCTTCAAGTTTCTGAAGCCCATGTGTGAACAGGCCTGTCCTTTCCTCAGCATGATGTGTTTTGTGAGATGCTTCCTGTGTCCACTGCCTACTTCCCAGCAGTACTCTCTTCTTCACCACATAGTGACATGACTCTTCATCTCAGTGTTATGCTTACACTATCCTGGTCCCTTTGTTTTCCCCTTTGCCTTGTGGATTAGCAACTTAATTGGTATACCCTTTCCTATCATCAGTTCATAGTCTTGCCATAGCCCTGTGCCAGTACAGTGCCCAGCACACAAAGGAGTCTTCCAGCCCCATCATGCATGTTTTCCATGGTGGCTTTACTCCAAGTCTCTGCAGAGCAGGGCCTGAGGCTCAGACTTGTGTATTCAGGAGTAGGAAGTCAGTGAAGTTGCTATGACTGGTCTGAGCAGGTAGGTGGACTCTGGTGGCCAGCGTAGCCTGGGCTTTTGTCCTTTCCAGGTTGGAAGTTAGGGCATTCTTACCACAGTTCTCAGCTGTCTTAACCACTCTATCCTGTCTTGCTAGTAGGTTCAGGTTTGCAAAGAACCCAGGGCAGCAGAGAAACACAAAGTTCTTGAGAATGGGACCTGCTATGTCTACAGAAACTGTCCACACAGCTGCAGCTGCTATGAGAGGTTGGCCAAGGGCACATGGCAAGGGACATTGAAGAGCATCTGCTCCCAGGATGCTACCTCTCTTCATCCTCACTGCTCCTTTAATCTACCTGTTCTGTGGAAAAAGAATCACCTTCCTGTCAAGAATCACATAGAGTTTAGAGCCATTTTATTTGATTTCTTTCTTTATTTATTTGAATGTATTTTACTATCGGTGCTAGGGGTTGAAGTGAGAGCCTTCCACATGCCAACCAAATGCTCTGTCTCTGAGCAACATTCTCAACCCTCAATCCCTTCCTATTTGCCTTAGTTTCAGTTTGCTTTCTCTTGCTGTGAAAAAGACCATGTCCAAAAGCAAGATGGGGAGGATGGTATTTGTTTGGTGTACAGGTTACATGTAGCCCATTATCAGAGAAAGCCAAGGCAGAACTGAAGCAGAGACCCTGGAGTACCACTTGCTCACTGGCTTGCTCAAGCTGCTTCCGTATACAGCAGTATGATCTGCCCATTGATGGCGCTGCCCACAGTGGGCTGGTTCCCTCCAAGTCTGTTGAATAAGAAAATGTCCCACAAACTTAACTACAGGCCAGTTTGAGGTGGCATAGTCTCAACTGAGATTCCCTCTTCACAAATGACCCTAGATTGTATCTATTTAACAACAAAACAAAACAAAAAAAATCAGCCAAGCCTTCAAAGCAGTGCACTTTGTGCTCTATCTGCATGCTTGTTAATGAAGCATCCCTTCATTAACATCTGTTTCTTGAGTATCTATTATACAGCAGGATGGATCAGGTCACCCGTGGACCAGCCAGGGGGGCAGAATTCATCCAAAGCCATACTTGTATACTGAACATAGGAATGGGGCTAATGTTATGGAGCAGGGTCTCTATAATTGCCATGGCATTCTGTGATCCCGTTTTCTCCTTTCTAGACGAGGCCTCATTCATATATCCATGTGGTCCATTTAACTAGGTATATATACATGCGTGACACTCTCCATGAACTCAACAGGGTAATATTGGCCTTGTTTGGGTGTTGTGATATTGCATGAGGTTAAATGCTTGTCACCTTTCCTGGAATAATTGAGAGCTCACTATGCTTAATACAGACTGAATCTGGACAGGATTGGTGGCAGAAAACTTGGGAGGCTGGGTTAGTGACAAAGCTGCCGCAGGAGGCTGATTCTACTGTTTTCTTTTGGAAAAACAGGCCAGATCTTCTAAAAGCTCTTGGTGCCCTGCTTTTAGACCGAATGTGCTTAGCGGAGCAGGGGCTTCCTGGAGACCACCTTGATAGTAAAGCTGAGGAGGCACTTCAGCAAGTAGCTGTTGAGTTGAGAGATGAGCTTGGGCATTCCTGCCCAGCCAACTCATTCTCCAAGTCACACAATGAACTTAAGTCAACATGGAGGACCTGGCTAGAAAAGACAGGCGACAAAGCCAAGGTTGAACTGAAGAATGCCTCTGTGCAGACCATCACCATAGAGGACACCCCTCATGGATTCAAATTTGAAAGAACGAGAGAAGCTAGGGAAGAGAAACCAAAAGAAGCCATTTTCAGCACTGCATCTGAATCAGAGGCCTTGGGTGAAATGCCAGGGCTTCGGGCCACTCCCCTCTCATTCCCCAGTGCCATCAACACGGTAAGCTTTTCTGTATATTTCATATGTATTTACGTTGTATAAACAAAAAAAGTTTAAGAAAATCACCCTGAATGCTACCACATCCTCTATTTCTGTGAAGGCCAAGTCAGTCTGGAGACTCCACCTGCCTATGTTGTCCCCAGCCTTGACCTTCATGCATCTTTGCCCTCCTCTTCTTCCCCTCCCACCTTCTACTCTGACCAACTGCCTATCTCATTTATGAGGACACCTTTGTGTTTTCACCAGGAAAAATACATAGAATTCTGTTTGTCCATATGCCTGCAGTTTTCTCTTTAGTTTTATGAACTGAGACGTTTCCCCATGATGGCTGCTTAAGATTCCATTGGACCAGAGCTTATACTGACTGAGCTTATACAGGTCTCACTGACTGAAAGGCATTGCCTTTTGCAGGTTGCAGTAAAATTGTAACAGCCAGACTTTAGAGGAAGATGAGAGCCTAGTTTCTGTTTTAGGAGGACTTTGTGGGAGAGACAGGATTTTGAGGGCTTTGTTTCAATTGGATGCCAGACCCTGAGTACCCAGGGTTTGCTAGCCGAAAGCAAAGGGCCTAGGCTCGGGGCCTGCTGTGTGTGCCTGCAAGACCATTCTTGTTTTCTGCGAAACTGCTTTCTAGCCATGGTACCCCAAAATGGAAAGGTCTGGTTTTTCTGTGTGAATGTCTGTGTGCTGGTTTTCTCTCTGAGCTGCCCTGTAGGCTGGAAGCACAGTCACGCAGGCCAGATTGTTAAGGATGAGACCTTCTCAGCAGAGTGTGCTTGTACCTATTTACAGTCCTCTGGGATTGGGGTTGGTGTTTGGCTTTGAAAATCCCTGTAGCAGAGATGTGTTCTGATGGAGAAGCAAAGAGGTCATAATTCTGATACTGCCAATGAAGGGTGTGTGATGCTTGTTTCAGATGGCTGTTTTCTAGCAGAGAAATCAACTGTATACACTGTTTCATAGCATCAGAATGGAGAATTAAGTTTATTTTCTGACCACTAAATTACAGCTTTTGTGCCTACCAAACAGAGTTAGATATATCATTAGCAAAATTGCCTTTGATTGTTTTAAATTATGCACCAAAACTGTAATTTCTAGAAAAGGGTTTTCTAAAGATATCAGTAGAGACTAAAACAAAAAATATATATACTGCCATTATATTAATGGTACTGAAAATGCAAATTTGTGCAATTTTGCTAGAATAGAACTGCTCTTCTGTGCCCCAGCTCCTTCAGTTTGTACCTCTGTGTTAGGAAAACTGGGTAGGTTTACTTTCTTTTCTTTGTTTTTGTTTGCTTTTTTTCTTTTGTGTGGGAGATGCCATCCTATGTTCAGGAAATTGGATAATTTAATGGACTTAATTTTTCTAAATAGATTCATTTTCCTAAATAAAGATATATTTGCCATGTTTTTAAAATGAGGGGAACTTTATTCATTTATGTTTATCATCTGTTTTATGTTCCAAGGACTGTGCTGAGTTTGCTGCATTAGCTATTTTTTTTCAACAAATATATAAGTAGGTATTATAATCATTGCACACAGGAAGAAACAGTGCAATAGGACTTAGTGAACTGTCTGTCCAGAATTTCTCAGATGGCAAGTGGTGAGAGCATAGTTGCTTGCTTGATTTCAGATGAAGACAGACATTGGCTTCTTTTGTGGTTTTGATAGAGGCAGAATTGGTAATATAGTGACTTAAGCTAGAACTCTGATATCCAGCAAAAAGAACATCAGTGTAGTCTCAGTGTGAGACAGAGACCAGATAGCCTCCCAGTTATGTCATTATAGACAGCTGTATAGAGACATACCTGTGCTTGTATTAGGCCTGGCCTCAGTGCTTTAAATGGGATCAGTGCAACCCAGACTCCAGGCAATGTGCAGGAATACTGAGATAAGAATGTAGGTGCCTAGGGCAGTATGGTTATGTGTCAGGAGCTCAGAACACGTGATTTCCAGTCCTAAATAAGGACTTGCAGTATGCCATCATTAATATGATAGAAGGTGGGACTGCTCCAGTCCATAAGGCAGCGTTTTGTGTGGTGTTATTTCAGAACTGTGTTAGGCTGGCTGACGGCAGTCTTCCAGCTTCAAATAGGCTTTGGCATTTGTGCACTTCAGATCTCATCTTTGCTGCATATGACACACAGATTTGGATCCAAGAATAAAGATTGGTGGAGACTCAGGACCAAGAAATTGACTGTTATTTCCCAGTCCTCTGCTGAGGCCTCCACCTCCTCTGAAGTGGTTCCTCTCCTTTCCTCAGACTGCCCTTGTCCTTGAACAGTTTCTTCCCTCTTCCTTGGAATCCAGGACAGAAGGCTTCTCACTTTTCCTAACAGCTTTGGAATCTGAAGAGCTGGTTTGACACCTGCCCCACCCCACCCCACCCCCTCAGCCCCGCCCCAGCCTTCCCAGTTGTTTGACTTCTTGGTTCCTTGGGAACAAGCATGATAGAACATTTCCATAATTCCCTAAGGAAGCCTCTTACTCCTTAGTAGTCAAACCAGTTTCCTGCCTGATCATGCCATGTGCTAAGCAGCCACTAATCCACCTTCTGGTCCTTACATTTCCTGTAAATGGACTCATACAACATGTGACTAGATTTTCCTCTTCACCTAATGCTTTCACAGTTCATTCATGTTGCCACATGAGGTAGTTCTTCCTTTGTTTTATTACCACATAACATGCTAGGGTAAGACTAGTGTACATTTTATTTTGAATATTATGCATTTTATTGCTACTCATATAGATGTCTGTATGGATAGGTGATTTTACTTTTCTTGTATTGATATCCAGGAATAAAGACGATGGGCCACATGGTTATTCTCTACTTAGCATTTTAAGGAACTTTCGACTTTGTGCTTGTACCATTTTACTTTCCTGCCAGCAGTGCATGAGGCTTGCAGTTCCTCCATCTCCTCACCCACACTTGGTACCATCTCTGACTGTAGCTGCCCTAGTGGGAATGAAGAGGCAAGGATGTGTTCTGCTCAGATTTCAGTTGCAGCTCTCTGATGGCTGTTGATGCTGAACATCTTCCCATGTGCTTGCTAGCTCTACCAGAGACATGTCTGTTCTGTTTCCTAATTTTTATTTGGACCATAATATGTTATCATTATTGAGTTATAATGCTTTACGGAGTCTAGATTTGAGTCACTCTCCTTATTTTTTGAGTATATTAAAACTTATCATTTGAAAGATACCTTCATCTGGCTTTAGAGTGTCTACTATATACTGGATTGAAACCTATGACACAGTCTGATAAAGAGATCCAGAGACCCAAACCAGGGCCATACATTCAAGTATGGACGACAGACAGTAAATATGGATTTTCATAGACATTATAATGATACTAATGTTCTATGGAGACAATTACAAGGCACACTGACTGTATACCAGGGAGCCTTAGCTTGGACTTGGAAGTCAAGGGCTTATTCTCAAGACATTTGAATTGTCTTGTTGAATGCCTTAGTAGAGAAGTGGGGGAGAGCGAGAATGTGTGTTCTAGAGAGAGCATATGGTAAAGCCCGGACTTTCAAGGAACATGGCATTTTACAGTACCTTTGGATAGCTAGTGGGACCAGAGAGTGGGCTAAAATGGGGTAGGCAATGACTCAGACTGTGGGTCATGCTATACTTCGAAGGCTATGGTGTGGACATTGACCTTTGGCTCAAGATAGCCAGGAATCAGTTATAGTTTTAAGCAACAAGGAATAGTCAGATTGCCTTTTTGCTGCAGCATAGAGTAGATTAGACAGGCTCAGAGTGAATACTACACTACCCAGGATGCTGCCCAAGTGAGAGCTAGGTGCTTGCCCTGGGGTGTCAGAAGAGGATGTGGAGAGTTGGAAGAAGTGAGAGGCACCTTAGGACTTGTACGTATTGGAGCCTGCTGAGCAATGAAAGTGAGTGATGAGAATAAGGAAGTTTCAAAAAGACTCTTGGCTTTCTGGATGGTTGCCGTGAGTGATGGGCATAATAGCTGAAGTGGTGGGACCCAGCCGGTGGGAATGTGCCATGATGAAATAAAGGAGTTGGCGGCTTGTAAAGCTTTCATATAGGTCAGGGAAGTTACAAGCTCTGAGTTTGTGAAATATATAGCAGTCTACTCAGTAGCCACTTAAGTAAGTGACTAGCAAGAATATAAGACAGATGGGCTTACACTAGGATTGGTGGGAAATGAGGAAACAGATCAAAACAAAAACAAAAACATATTCTGGAAGATTGTGTTAAAGATGGAATGGGCATATTTAGAATGTTTGAATTATCCAAAGAAACTGTGGACCAGGGCCCAGAGGGTCTCAACAAAGGCCCTTGACAGTCATGTGTATGTGTATGTTGGGATGGAGAGGAAATTTTCCAAGATCTATGCTCTTTCTTAGTGATGCACAGAGATTCTATTATCAGACTAGAGGAGCAGTTGAGCAGTTTGAAACCTATTTTAGACACACAAAAATGGTGCCCATGAAACAAAACTAAGTGCTTTAAGCATACTCAGTCCTGTACATGTGTTTTCAGGATGCTGAGAAGACAAACTTGCTGATCCAATTTAAGACATCTGAGTTACTGGAAAATGTGTATGATCTTCCTGCCTCCCCAGAGATGGTGGCTCAGCTCCAGAGCCAAGTTCTAGAGCTGCAGGGAGAGCTGAAAGAGTCGAAAACCCGCAACAAGCAGCTCCATGACAAGCTAGTTCTGGCAAAGGCAATGCTGGAGGGGATGGCAGTGCCCAACCCAGCGCTGATGAACGGTGAGCATCAAGAAAATATGTTCTCCATGAGCCGGTGAGCGGCTCACAGAACTGTAAATGCTATTTTTGTTGTTCACAATTGCACTAAGTTTGTATGTAAATTCTGTGAAATGCAGTGATTAATCTTAAGTCCTAAAAAATGCACAGTGGAGGAATACAAGAAGGGAAGCAAGCCAGTTGGCTTGTTTTAATTCTGGAGCCTGGACTAGTGAGTGTTCTCAGGTCCTGGAGGAGGGGGTCTCTGCGTCCTTCCTTTGGAATTGTGTATAGGTGCCTAGGGGTGGTGGTGGTGTTTTGGAACATTTTAAAAATTTTGTTCTCTCATATATTACATCTTGAATCTAGTCTTCCCTCCCTCCTCCCTTCCCTGACCTGTGTCTCCACACTTGACTCTATTCCCGCCCCCGCCTCCACCCCCATTCCTCTTCTGCTTCTCTTCAGAAAAATGTAGGCCTCTCATGGATGTCAGTGCCCAGGTTTGAATCTGGCTTTTTTTTTTTTTTTTTTTTTTAGACTAGTTCCCAGGCCTGTGAGACTCCTAGCAGATGTCAGTATAGTTTATAAGTGATGGTCCTTTTTGTAGAGTTCTCTAGCTAACCTGAGACTGTCTCGTCTGGACAAGTAACCCACTTCCCTACTCATGACTCTTCTGGGACCTGTGGGTTAAAGTATGCCCAAGGAGTCAGAATCCAGAGACTTAGACAAAACATCTGAGGTGGTGTCTCCTAGTCCAGGACTGTACACATTCAAGATTGCAGCCCACCTGCCCTCTGAATCTGCAGAGGATGGATAGCCCTCAGTTAAGGTCAGCACAAAAGTACCATTCCCCAATGGTTCATGAACCTACGAATGTGCCAGTGTTGACATTTGATTTTGATCTCCTATTGTAAGCAAATGACTGTCACATGAGGAACCTTCATCCACCATGGGATAATTTTTATTAAACTCTGTTCTAGGCTGTGTGATGATAGGCGCACAGAACAGACGAGGTTTGTTTGCAGCTTCTGTTCCTGAGTGTGTGAAGACAAGCTGATAAGTGCATGTACAGTGCCCGGGAAGAGTGCTGTGGGGAGAAGTAGAGCAAGGCGAAGGGCTTGAGGAATGAGCAATGAATAGGGTTCACTAATGCTCATGAATGTAAGAATGCTGTGACAAGGTGGAATTTGGTTAGGAGAAGGAGCAAGGGCAGAGGTGTTACTTTATACTCAAGGACTTGGGGATGGAGTCGGGAGACCAGTTATGTGGCCAGTGTACTAGCATGTGAGAGAGGCAGAGATGTGGAAGATGAAGTCAGTAAGCAGCAGGCCCAGTGTGCTTCCAGAGACTACTCTAGTACTTCATCTTCACAAGATTAGAAACTGTTGGAGGCTTTTGAACCACAGAGTGACACGATCTGACTTAAGCTTTAAAGTAGGAGTTGACAAAGTACTGTCTTTGCGTCAAATCAGGCTTGTGCTTGATTTTGTGACTTAAACTTATTGATACTCAGGCCCCATACATTCACATATTATCTGTAACTGTTTTATTATATAGTGGGGTTAAAGTTATTCTGGAAACCCTAAATTCTAAAAATGTATTATTTCACTATTTGAAGGAAGAGGCCCACTTGTGTTTTAAAGGGATAGCTTCCTTTGCACATCATTTGAAGGATGGGGTTGCCTTGTCACCGGAGAGGCTGGCTTGGGGGATGTTAGATTTCTGGTTAAGGGTTTGTTGTATGTCCCAGTAGTGACGTAAGGTAGGCATCTGGAGACCTTGGTGTCTAGGAGAGAGGGGAATAACTTTGAAAAGAAATCAGGGAATAGCTGGGTATACCAGTATTTGAAACTGTATAGCTCAGAGCCATAGAGATGAGACTGGGGAGTTGTACAGGTGAGCGGTTGGAATGAGGAAGAGCAGCTGCTGAGATGAGACCCCAAGTAAGGGTGGCATTCAGCATCTCTGAAGCAGATATGTAAAATGAGCCTTGATGTTGAAGGAGGCCTTTAAGAAGAAAGCTTTTGTAGGAAGAGTCTGCTTGGCATGGGTTCCAAAGGGAGAACACAGAGGTGAGAAGTTGGAGACAGCAAGGATAGACACCTCTGAGGAATTGCACTGTTGGGGAGATGTATGAAAGGGTAGGGCCACCATGTTCCAAGTTGCCAGTGAGTTTATAGAGACCCAGTGAACCATGAAGCAGAGATGACTGGGGAAGAAGGGTAATGAGCAGGCAGTCTGCTGCAGGAAGGAGCTGCACAGCTGGGACTTGTGCAGGAATAAGTGTACACACATGGGGCAAGGAGGACGGGCTATTATAGACCCCTGGGCTCATGATACAGGGATGTGGGAATAACGACCTCTCCTACACAGGCTGCAGGAGAAGCCCAGGTTATCTTAGGACAAGGACTGAGACAAGTGTTCAGAAAGCTTGGCTGTTTCTTGCTTGCCAACAAAAGATTCAAGTACTAGGTAGGAAGTTGTGTCAGATTAGGGCATTTCTAGAGTGGGTCAGGGTACTTCTCAGAGCCTTGGGACTCCTGTGGCTCTAATAAAATTAGAGTCCCTGTTAATTGTTGAACCCATGGCACACATGAAATACCTGATCTAACTGAACCTTCCTACTGTCTTTGGAGGCAATTACAGTAATTATTGTCTCTATTCTAAGTTTAGGCAGCAGTTGAAGAGAGAAAGTGACTTGGCTGCAGTCACTCTGTTTCTCGTCACCAGATACTCACATAGAGTAGCCTGGCTGATTCCAAAGCCTGCGTTCTTTCTTCTTCCATGAGGCCTAACACAGAAATACCCTCATAGGGATTTTGTGATGCTCTGCAGCCAGAAGCTTCTTCCCTTTAATTGTAGCTTGTCTCTTACAGTCACCTACTTGAGGTTTCAGAGTCAGTTGTCTTCCACAGAAGCAGACTTCCCTCCCTCAGTTCTCACTTCCCATCAGTCCTTTCTTCCGCCCATCTAGGCATCTAGTCCCCCTGTTGTCCTGCATTCTCTCACCACCTGCTGTTTCTCGGGGACCACGTATAGTTCTCTACCTTCTGAGAGCCTCCTGTCTTATTGGGGTGGGGACAGATAATCACATCAGTGTTGGTGGGGGTGGGGCTTCCATGGGGAAAGTACTATGGCAGAGGTGACTCAGCCCAGCAGAGGCACTGGCATTTGTCTAGGACTTGCCATCTGCTCTGCACACTTGCTGAGATGCTAGAGAGCATCAGCCAGGTACTGCTCTGGCCATCACCCAGAAGCCTCTGGGCTTCTCTCATTTTGGAAAGTGGGCATGGGTTGATGGAAATTCATTTTCTCACTCATAGTTTTTTTTTGAGAACTTGGACTTAAACCATTTCAGACAAGCTGTACTGTATTTATGCTTTTATGTCCTGTTATGGCAGCTCGATAGATTAATTTTATCTTATAAATTGCATTTTGCCTCCCTAGTGTTTTTATTCTCCCGCTTGTATCTTTGTGTTATTCTCAGTTGCTTGGCTGAATTTCAAGTCTACAGTTTTATTTTTCTTTCTCATTGCCAGTGCCTGCAGCTCAGCCTGTTGTGAGAACAGCCTACCAGGACAACACAGGCGAGCAAGAAAGACCTGAATCTACACATTCTGCTGGGAGAGACAAGGAAGTGGACAGTGACCAATGCACAAGCTTTGAGATCGGTTAGAATTAAACCACCATGCGACAGCCACTGAGTGCTAGGCATTGTTCAGGACCGTTTTCCAGCAAAGTCCTTACTAGGCCCTAAAAAGCCCTCTCTTGGGGCGTTATTATCATTCGCTTATAACACACAGGACTGGTGAGATTATTTGAAAATGACTGACATAGATTCACACAGCTGGTAAGGAGGCAGGAGAGCCAGGCACAGCATAATGTCATTGCAACATACTGGTCTATTATCAGACTCTTCTGCAAGGCAGAGAGTGGGCTCAGGTTGTTTAGAATGAGAAAACACAAGATCATCTCTTAAGGGACCTCACACATCAGGCACATGGGATTATAGCTGGCCACTAGCACCCAGCTTAGTGTCGTCTGTTGTTGCATTGGTCTCTGTCCATCCAGCAGGAAAGCCTGCTCCTGAGACCAAGATTGTGAGCTTTTCCAATAGGTCGGTTAGGATGATGCAGAAATGCGTGAGGCCTCCAGCAAGTTGTACCCCCTCCCTTTAAGTAAGAAGTATTTTAAGTGCACAGATACACAAAGGGCAATACAACAGCAACCCACATTTCTATTTAGGCAAGGTGAGCTAGTGCTTATACTCACTCTCTTCACCTTAGATCTTTATGCTTTCACTGAAAGTAAAGTCACTCTTGTTTTGGAATGAATTCATTTTGTAAGCAGTTGGGATCATTGGGAATTCTAAATCTGTGACAAGATGGCCAGGAAACCGTTCTCTAGTAAAAGACTGAGCTGTGCTCCCAGGCCCTCCGCCATGCACTCTCTCCAGGCTTGAAAATGCTGTGCTGATTGCATGGTCTTGTGCTTCTTTGGGGTTTTCTGGGCTTTGGGGGGAAAGCTGTTGTACCAGGACACAGAGTGCAGGTGAGCTTGACCGTGGGTTGTGGTTTGCCTGTGAAATGCCTCTCACAGGTTCCTGTGTTTGAACACTTGGTCCCTGGTGGTGGTGCTGTTTGTAGAGGCTATGGAGCCTGGTTCTGGTCAGAGCTAGTGATTCGTGGAGGTCTCTGGATGGTTCCTCCCTTTCTCAGTACCCATTTATCACTGAGCTGCATTTATCTTCTTGAGTGGGCATCAGGAGCTGTGCACACATGGCTGCCTGTGCTTAAATGCCCCCTTATTTTCTTGCCTTGCTGAAGCTTCATTCTGAATTCCCCACCCACGATGTACTTTTTGAATATCATAGGTCTTGATCACTGGTGTTGAGTTGATTTGTTCAGTGACTGTCCGACTCAGGACCGCATGCCATGGGTAACACTGTAGCTATGGTTATTTTTTCAAGAACATCTCAATAGTTGCTTAGGGAATGAATGGAGAGCATCAGTTGCACAGGTCCTATTGGTCTTACTCTGGGGGGTTCTGAGCTCTCTCTTCTCATGTGTTTCTGACAGGAGACCCTGGTCATAGGAGTGGTGTGACAGAAGGTGTCGCTTTCAGTGTTTCTACTTTTCACTCTAGCTCTTAAAGCCTTCAGTAACACACACAACTCAGGCGAGGTGCTAGTCACATAGGCCTGCCAGCTTGCAAGTTCAGGCATTTACATATACATCAGATACATAGTCTTTTCCCATAGCATTCATACAGCTCTAACCAAACAGTAGAAGTAGTTTGGTCAGACCTTCATCAAATCCCTGCCTCTGCTAAATCACAAACTGTTGTAGATTGTGGACTTTTGAGGGCACTTCCTTTTAAGGAAGGTATTGTTGTGGTGGTGATGGTGGTGGTTTTTTTCCTTTTTCTGAAAATAGATATTTTTCTCTTTCTCACGTAATATATCCTGATACTGTTTTCCCCTCGCTTTACTCTTCCCAGTTCCTCCCCACCTCCCCTCCCATCCAGATCTACTCCTTCCTGCCTCTGCTTTGAAAACAGTCTTCTAGGGGATAATAATATATAATAAGATAAAACAAAAGCTATCACATCAGAGGAACAAGACAAATAAGCAGAAGGACAAGATCCCAAGACAAGGCAAAAACTTCAGAGACTCACTCATTTGCACCCTCAGGAATCCCATAAAAAACACTAAACTTGAAGCAATAATACATAAATAAAGGACCTAGGGCAGACCTGTGTATGCTACCTCTGCCTGTATGAGTTCATGTGAACTTTAATTATGTTGATTTAGAGGGCCTTGTTTTCATGGTGTCCTCCAGCCCCTTTGGCTCTTAGACACTTTCCTTCTCCTCTTCTGCAGAGTGCCTGAGCTCCTAGGGGAAGGATTTGATGAAGACATCCCACCTTAGGCTGAGTTTTCTTCTAAGGTCTCTCAATCTCTGCATCATGTCTGGCTGCAGATCTCTGTATTTATCTGCTGCTGGAGGCTATTTGTCTGATGATGGCTGAGCAAGGCACTGATCTGAGTTTAGCAAAATGTCATTAGAAGTCATTTATTGCTACTTAAAAAGAATAAATAAAAGAACAGTGGTATTTGGTTTCACCCTATGTCCCTGGGCTATCTATTCTCTGGTTCTTGGTCACCGAAGCAGTGCCAGATAGGGCTTCCATTTCATGGAATAGGCCTTACAGCAAATCAGGTATTGATGGGTAAAGTCTTCGTGCCATGACTGTCTACCATTTCTTGCAGGCAGAATACCATTGTAGATTACAAGTTTTGTGGCTGGCTTGGTGTTTACATTTCTCTTTTGGTAGCATGCAGAGAACCTTCCTGTACCAAAAATACTAGAACCTAGAACACAGGGTTGAAGATTGCAGATAGAAGCTTGACTTTTTCATGTTAAACAAGTTATATAGGTGTTGTCTTCAGCAATGGGGCCTTGTTCTCAAAGGCCTTGCCTTCGTGGTGAACAGTGCACGGTCTTGGCAATAGCCTGGGTTGTTTAGAGATTCCTATGGGACCCATTTGGTCAACAACTCAGTTAAAGGCAATCCAGCCCCAGTACTGAAAGCTTTATTTGGTGACAAGAGATGGGCACCTGTGACTCTGTCTCCCCCAATAGTTGGCAGTTTCATTTTTATCACCTTCATGTATGTAAAATTTTAGGAAGCTTCTACTGTGTTGTTTCCCTACTACCTTGAAGGTACTTCTAAAGGGTGAAGTGTAGAATGTTATACTTGTTGCATTGTTAGTAGCAGAGTTTAAAGTGGAGGTGCAAACGTGAATGTGAACATACGCAACTCCCTGGCACTCTCAGTGTTGTATACCCAAATATTAGGGCAAATCACAATTTGTCTCAAAGTGGCATTTATGTAGGAGTTGTATTTGTCTTTGCTTTATGATTCCTTAACAAAAAACATCGGGATTAATCTTTAGTACTTTGAGAAAGAAAGCTTTCTTCTTTGGTCTTGCCATCAAATGCAGACCGTAGTATAATGAGACTGCTTTGTTCACAAGGGTGTCCAACCTTCTGACGTTGCAGCATGACATTGTGGTCTACAGACGTGTTGGGCTGCATCCATAGCTTCCTGGGACACTTGATACTCAGGGAGCTTAGATTAGATATGCTCGTCTATTTCTTCATCTTAGAGGGTGACTCCCCAGAGTGAAACCTTGTTGCATGAACTCTTGCTTATTCTCTGCTCCTTACACTCTTTGAGCCACATGCCTTTTTCATCACTCATTTTGTGCCAGATACTAGAGAAACAGATGAGCTGTTTCCACTTGATGACATGTGGTACACTGTAGAAATGTTGTATTGGACCAGGCGTGGTGGCACACACCTGTAATCCCAGCTCTTAGGGAGACAGAGGCAGGTGGATTTCTATGAGTTCAAGGGCAGCATCGTCTACAAAGCAGGTCTAGGACAGCCAAGGCTACACAGAGAAACCCTGTCTTGAAAAAAAAAGGAAGGAAGGAAGGAAGGAAGAAAAGAAATGTTGTATTGGGAATACTTCCATTAAGATGTGTACGGATTGTTGTCTAAAAAAACCCAAAGATTGTCTTGACATTGTGAACAGAAGAGTGGCCTTGACACTATGCGGAACAAATTGTAGAACCTGTGACTCCACAGAATGTTGGTATAATTGTCTTTCTGAGAACCATCCTAGGTCATACTGTTGCCCCTAAAGCCTTTTCTTGAGCCAACTTTTGCTTGTATGCCTCCAATGATGGCATCTTTGTCTGTCTTTGATGGATTGGTTCTAAAGAAGCAAGATGCATTCCTGTTCTCTGCGATCCCTTACTGCCGTGTATATTAGTTATATTAGCTGTTCTTATGATACTGTTTAGTATAAGCCCAACAAACAGATAGAGATCTTTCTTCTCAGTGAATAGTGTTCTGTCTTCTTTGCAAGTGAAATTATGGAGGCTCAGAGAGGTCCATGAATTTGCTCAAGTACGGTTATTCAAAATAAAGTGACAAAGCCAGTGTTGGAGACCAGGTCTGTTGATTTCAAACATGAGATTTTCAGGCCTGGAAAGACTCAGTGGTTAAAAGCTCTCACTCACAAAGGACCTGTCTCAGCACCATGTCCAGGCAGCTTTCAACTGCCTGTAATTCCTGTTCTGACACTCGCTCCTGACCCCCATGGACACCTGCATGCATAGACAGACAAGCAGGCGCATAAATGTACACAAGGAGGTGACCAGTCCAAATGTGAACTCACAGACGAAGGAAAATTAGATATGAGTATGGAAGGACAGATAGTCACTTAGGACACAGTATGGACACAGTGCCAAAGCACGGAAGTGTGAAACAGCACAGTGTGAGCAGAAGATGCTGGGGACTTTGTGAGAATCCCCCACAGGTGCTATGTGGGCCTGGGTTGCCTCCAGCCAGATCATGGGAGTCTCAAAGCAGGAGGACTGATGGTTTCAGGTGTATGTAGTGTTTATCATGGTTGAATGTCCTCTTTAGAACATCTTTCTGAAAAAGAGGATGGACTGAGTGGTAAAAGGGTATGCTAGTCAGCTTTCTAGAGCATGGCAAAATTCCTAGAACAAAGTATTTTGTCATTTGGGTCCAGTCTATGACTGCCTGGACTTGTCACTCTGAACCTTTGGTGAGGGAGAATAGTATGGTTGCCGGTATGTGGTAGAGTATAGCTGTTCACCACATAGTATCTAGGAAGTGGAAGTGTGGGATCTCAACACAGCACAACCTTCCAGCAGTACCATAAATGAAGCCTTTAATACACAGGCTTTGGAGACATTTAAGATCCACAATTCAGTGGTAGGAAACACTAGAGGCACGTGACTATTGACTCAGCATTGGCTCTGTAACATAAGGGGTTGACTACAGCAAATGAAATACTGACGAAAATTAGTTTTGATTTTCAGATTCTGAAATCTGTCCTCCTGATGACCTTGCCTTATTACCAGCATCCAAAGAGAACCCTGAGGAATTCCTCGGCACACCCTCCATAGCCACTTACTTGAATTCCAAGAGTCTGCTCTCTCTTAAAGTCAGTGTGATGGATACTGACCAATCTGAGAATATTAATATCCCTGATGACATAGAGGACTTAAAACGGAAAATCCAGGACTTGCAGACTGAGCTGGAAGGCTACCGGAACTTCATTGTCCAGCTGCAGAAGCACTCTCAGTGCAGTGAGGCCATTATCACAGTTTTGTGTGGGACAGAGGGGGCCCAAGATGGCTTAAACAAGCCTACGAACTGCATTGATGAAGAAGAGATGACATTTTCAAGTTTGCACCAAGTACGATACGTGAAGCACATGAAAATCCTCCAACCCCTCACTCCAGAGATGATTGACAGCAGGGTGTTAGAGAGCCTCAAACAACAGCTGGTGGAACAAGAGCAGGAGCTACAGAAGGAGCAGGATTTGAACTTGGAACTTTTCAGTGAAATCCATAACCTGCAGAACAAGTTCCAAGACCTCTCCCCATCAAGGTATTATCCTACTCCTTCCTGCTTCAGCCTCCCTCCCAATAAACCTGCAGTTCTCCCAGGGGTTGCTAGGCAGTAGCCCAGGAGCTGTGAGCGAATGCTGCTCCATGGGTGGGAAAGCTTCACCTGGGTTTCCGGCAGCCAGGATGAGAGTGAAAAGCTAGGCCGCACAGGATTCCCTCTGCGCATGCTCACTAGTTAGGCGCTGAGCAGCTTCTGAGATTGCAGGGCAGGTGTGTTGCCCTTCTCAGGCTGAGGGCTCAGGGTAGAAGCTCTGCAGCAATCGCTCAGTGGGTTGCGGTGTTTACTGAGCTGCCTGCCGTGTTTATTTTTGAAGACTGTTATTGGCTTTTGCCATGTTGTGGAAGTAAAACGGATGTCCTAGGCAGGATGGGAGGAATATAAATGTTTTCCATATCTTTACACTTTAAGGTCATCTTCGAGAAATAAGCCTGTGTTGAAAGCAAGAAATTCTTAGGTCATGAAGATAATGCTTTATGGCTATAAATACATATATTGGCTTCATGAGATATGGCAAAAATGGGATCATCTGTAAAGCTGACCTTCATTCGTTACTAATTTGAGAAAAACAGTGTTCTCAATTGTCAAGAGCAAGGGTGATTTTCTTTCAAGGCTGCCCAAGCAGCAAGTCTGAGGGAACTTATTTATTAATGGGTTGTTGTAGCAGCCCCCAGGCTAGGAAGTGTTTTGTTTTGTTTTGAAATAGAGTTTCATCTGTAGTTCAGGCTGGCCTCAAACTCATAATCATCCTGCCACAGCCTCCTGAGTGCTGGGATTGCAGGTGTGTACTGCCCAGCTAGGCTAGAAACTCGAGTACTTAACCCCAGATACACTGAGCAGGAGGCATTCAACTTATATTTGTACATAGAAAACCGAGGCTTCTATGACTTGCCTGTGAGTATTCAGAGGCACAGCGGGGGTTCAAGCCCATACTGCCCCACTCTTCCTCTTCCACAGAGCTGGCCTCTACCTTTAAGATGGGTGCATGTGATTTTCTTGGAGGTTATTGATGTTAAAAAGTGGTCATGATGAACCAAAGTGCCTGTCAGGTCAGTTTAGATCCAGCTAGCTGTGCTACTTTTTTTTTCCTTTTGCCTAAGCTGCAGGTTGGCTCTAACAACTCTTGGGCCTGAATAGAGAAGGGTTCCACCTGGTGGTGAGGAGGTGGTATTGCATGATGTAGCTTCACTGTGTTTGAAAAGCAAAGCTTTGCCATCTCAGTGCCTTTGAGAAAGATTTCCTTTACTTCGTGAATCCATTTGTTCGAAGCCTGGGAGAACCAGGTGGCTTAAGATAACTCGTTACGATGACTGATGGTCCCTAATCACTCTGTAAGTAGTAGCCAGGAATCTAGCCTTTTCTGTTAGAAGCAAGCAGTCCTATCTTTTTACCCTTGCCGTGTATGTTTGTGTGTGTGTGTGTGTATGTATTCGTACTTAGTGACAATTTTTGGTGAGTCCCTGACCATTGGGACATTTGTTTCTATAATTCAGAATAGTGTCTTTGAAGAGTGTATGGAAACTAATTGTTCTCCTGAGTCCTTGCCAATCTACGCTTTAATTGAGGGCTTTCTAAGGTTAAAAATATTGCAGAAGAATCTCTGTTCAAGCATTTGTTGGCTGTTTGAACTCAAAGAAGGAGTGACCTTGTACAGTTTCAATTTTTCTAAAGTATATATGCTTGTACAGCTGCAGGCTTTCAGAAATTATGCTCTGTCATTTTTCCAATTAGTGTTAAGGTCACAAAAATTCAATTCTAAAACGACACACACATTTTCCTTCCCTCTTTTATCAGATACGATTCATTGGTTCAGTCCCAAGCCAGAGAGCTCTCCCTTCAGCGGCAACAGATTAAGGACAGCCATGACATCTGTGTCATTTACCATCAACACATGAACACCATGATCAAGGCATTCGAGGAGCTTCTGCAGGCCAGTGATGTGGACAGTTGTGTGGCTGAGGGCTTCCGGGAGCAGCTAACACAGTGTGCTGGACTGCTGGGGCAACTGGAGAAGCTGTTTCTCCACGGTAAGTGGGTAGAGTACTGGTCCTAGACTCTCTCTGACGTCCTGCGTAGGCACCAGCAGAATTCACTCCTTGGCCTTGCTTATCTCCTTGCCAGTTATACCCACTGACCTGGCTCTTCTCCCATTGGGCCCAAACAGCCTTCCTCCTCATGGTGTTTGCCCTTTGCTTTTCTTGTTCCTCCTTTTTTTTCTTGGGTAGCTCCTTCTTGACAGTCTCATCCGCTGTCCCTTTCTTCTGCTCCATTTTTCCTTGTACTCATAGTTGAAGAGTGAGTGAGTCTCGTTTCATGGTATAGAGAGTGTGGCCAATGAAGTACCCCATTTGTGATCATGGCAGCAGTGAGTGGCCAAGCTGGGATTTTATAACTGATCTCTTAGCATTCATCTATTCCCAGTTGATCTATTTGTATTCTTCTTGGTGTTGTAGATGTTATTTGATTGAAACTTCACAGTGACTTTGGAAGTGGGAGGTGATAACTCAGTGTCATAGTCACTGTTCCATTGCTTTAAAGAGACATGCCAACCAAGGAAGCTCTTATAAAAGAAAGCATTTATTTGGAGTTTGCTTATAATTTAGTCCATTGTCGTCATGGGTGGGGAGCATGAAGAATGTAGACACATACTGCAGCAGTAGCTGAGAGCTATATCACAATCTCCAGGCAGTCAGGCAGAAAGAGAGAGAAACAGAGAGACAGAGACAGACACAAAGAGAGACAGAGAGACAGAGAGGGTGAGACCGGAGAGGGAGAAAGACTAGCCTTGCATAGGCTTTTGAATCCTCAAAGCCCACCACCAGTGGCACTCTTCCTCCAACAAATCCATACCTCTTAATCCTTATAATGCTTTCAAATAGTGCCACTTCCTGGTGGCTAAGCATTCAAATATATGAGCCTATGGGAGCTATTGTGTTTCAAACCACTACAGTTAGTTTTGTGCAGCTGTGGCTCTCATGAACGAGTACTTACTATCATATGTGTTTATGGTGTGTTGGGGCTAAATCCTCAGAACTATGTGCTTTACAGGCAAAGAGCCTGGCCTTACCTGAGGAAAGTGAGTTGCTCAGAGACACAGCGCACTTGGTGAAGGCAGGTTTAACTGCTCTTCTGCCTCCATTCACATAGAACAGATAGCTCACCGTGGTCCCTGTATGTACAGCTTCATTCCAGGATGAACACAGGGCAGTTCACTCATCTGCGTCCATTAGTGCTGTTCCTAGAGACCTGTCATAGCCTGACTTTCTGGCATTTGCTCCCCAAGAGCTTCGAGGATCAGGGTTTAGGGACTCTAGACGGCAACTTTATGAAGGGTGATCTCTCTGGCTCCTGTGTTCTAAACAAGCTCGCTTTCACTTATTGGTGCAAAAGTAACTGATTGGTGAACAGATAAAGCCAGATGACCAAGCCCACAATGTTTTGTTGTCTTATCTTCAGACTGGTCTGCCCTAGTCCTGGGAGGAAAAGTGAGGCTGCTTCTGGCACCAGTTGCACCTTCTCTTCAGCTAGCTGCTCAAGTCTTCTCTTTTAGCGAGAGTTTGAGAAACATCCTACTTTTTGTTTCCTGTGGGTTCTGGAGGCAGGAACAGGAGCATCAGGTCTAGCAGACGCACCAGCATAGAACCTCATTTTCTTCACAGTATAAAGGCCGTAGGAACCACACTGGAGCTCCCTTCAAAGATGCACCAAGATGAGTTTGATTTTTAGATGCCGTGTAAGGGGTCTGGCTTTTGAATTATGAACTAGGTTTGCAATACATACAAATTGTAATTTGTATGTAAGGCAGTTGGATGGCACAGGTTGTCAAACATTTATAAATAAACCTTAAATAATAATACCAAGCATGTTTACTATGGAATGATGGGTATCATTTGTGTAGCCATGCATGGGCAGCCTCAAGTTCCTATGTCTGGACCCTTTTAGAATGAATTTTTTCATAGCAACAGGACTCTTTGTAACCTTTTCCTTTGCTCATTATTAGATAACACACATTAAGCTTTAGTGGCTGCAGAACATCTTCTGTATAAATGTTCCTTGCCTTGTTTGATGATTCTCACGGGTGGACACTTAGGTTGTGTCCATTTGGGAACTGTTATAACGAACACTTGGGATCTCAGTGCATTCTTGGCTACTTCTGTCACAACATTTGGTTGGCAGAACCTAAAGAGAGGGTGGGTAGTAGTGTAGTGTCTTGATGCTTGCAAGGAGCAGAGCTGGGAGCTTAGGATCCCAAGAACGACCTGGAACTTGAAAAGTTGCTATAGAGTACATTTTTCTGAGGTGAAGATATGTAGCTTTCAGATTTGCCACAGGGCCAGGACCCAGAGTACATCAGGAGCTGGAGTTGCAGTCAGATTTCCCAGGATAGCCTTACCATGGTGTCTCCAAAGACAAGTTGCGTAGCAAAGGAAGGCAGTAATTGAGCAAAGTACTGGAATTGGTGCAAAGACAACTGGGAGGGAGTCCTTCATTGAACTCAGTACGGTTGTCAAGGTTTAGCCACTTAAATAGAAAGCAGTCCCTAGGATCCTTTGCCTTGGCGCTCTTCCTTGTTTCTTCTCAAGTCTTTCCATAGCCTGATGGAAAAAACAGTGAGGAAATGCAGAAGGCAGTTTTCGTTGTGTGTTTGCTTTATTCTCAGTCCAGGAGGAAATATGCATTGTACTCATTTCCTGTGAGGGCTATAGAGGTTAGCTCACCTGTATATGGAGAATTAGAGATTTTATTTCACAGCCTATTCTAACCCCTGGCATATATGTGTGCCTGTCATATTCCTGGCCGACTACTGTTTTCTTTCCCTGGGTGTTGTTGCATTTCCCCTGTTGTGACTGTTAACACCAGTACCTTTCTACACAGGCTAGCCTCACTCTATAGAAATTGTACTGATCCTCTGAAAGCTTTCTTTGTTTACCCCACTAGAAGAGAAAAGCTGGTTCCTATTCTTCACTCTGGGTTATCTACAGCTCATCCATGATAGTCTGACTGTTATGGAGGCTGTCATGGGGATGCTGGAGTGGCCTTTGGAATCAGAGATTGGAGCTAATACCCTGGCTTATGGGTTTTTCGACTTTAAGGGTCAGATATCCTCTATTGGGGTACTAACACCCACCTTAACAGAGTTGTTTGTAAGGATTAAGTGAGATTAATGTAAGTGTCTCATGTTGCCCTTAGGAGCAGTGGGAGTTCAGGAGGTGACAGCAGCATTTACAAGAGGTAGCTACCTTACTGCACCTTGGTATTGCCATGGTTGACTGATATCCATGGGAAGTCTGCCTTTTTCAGCAGAGAAACAGAGGTAGAATAGATTGGGGGATGGGGGAGGACAGCGGTGAGGTGGAAGGGAAGAAGAAGAGAGAGGGGAAAACTCAGATGGGTTGTAAGACAAAAGGAAAAAGAAAGAAGATACACACACACACACACACACACACACACACACACACACACACACACGAAGAAAGAAATTTTGGTCACAACAGTGGCTCACCTGTCAAACAAAGGATTCTCATTCCTGTGACCATTAAGTCACTTCCTCCATATGAAGTAGTTCTTGCTTCAAAGATGAAGCCCAGAAGCCTAGCATGGTGCTACGGGCTTATCATTCCAAGTGATGTTGAAGAAAGAAGACTGTGAGTTTGTGGCCAGCCTGGGCTACATAAGAGATCCTGCCTTAAAAACAGACAAATGAATAACAAACAACATAGAGGCTAGGGGGAGAGATAGAGACAGAGAGAGAACAGAGGCAAAGCTCCCTTCATCCCTCCTCTAATTTCTCCTCTGGCTAAAGCTGGACTATGCTTATCTTCTCTGAGTTCTCCCACTGTCACCATGCTGCCCTTTATCACACACCCAGTAACTGTTCCCTTGAGGTGAGCTCGAGGTAGAGGACAACTCTGCATCCATCCTTGCATCCTCACTGTGTGCCAGTTCCTGGGAGAAGCCTTGGTAGACAGGAAGGAAGAAGCATGGGGCTGAGCTGGAGATGCCAGGCCCTTGGGTGTGAATGTTGGGGCCAGTGAATGATGGCGGAGGATCTCTTTGCTGAGAGGTTTCTCAACAGCAGCAGGGGCAGGCTGAGTCAGCCATTCACAAGTCATTCCCCAGTGGTCCTCTTGCTTGTCACACAAGGAAGGGAAAGCTAGGTTTTCTTTTTGTTTTTCTTAATTTCTGTTTAAAAGATGACTTTTCCTCACTACACAAGCTCATAGCTTTTAGGTTTGCCAGAGAGCTGGGAGCAGTGTTTTCATGACATGCATCCCAAGTTCCTGCAATAGCTGACAGATGGTCTTCTGCCACCTGTGTGAAGGCAGTTTCCACCAAGAAATTCAGCTTATCATTTGTTACCATGCCCTCATGAATCCCACTATGGTGGCATTTGTCAGTTCGCTTAGAAGAACCTTGTGGTGGAGGAACAGGTGTAATACAAACTACGCCAAAGGTCTTCAATTTAAGAATGAGCAAACTCAGTCTGTTGGTGACATTGGAGCACTTCCCTCTGTGGCCACAGAGGCCAGATCTTTGATGATCTTAAAATGGGCTCATGTTCAGGAGGCTCAGGATGTTTAATGCTATCCCAGACCAAATACATGTGCGTGAAAGAGATGGCTCTCAGTGCACAGTGATGCCTAGCCAGCAGGCTGCCACCTTCTGTTTGCCTGGCAGTGCTTGTTTAGCTTCTAGCTGTTGAAGGCTGTTGGGTAGTGAGGTCGGAGACTTTTCATCACTGAAGGCTTGGGAGCAGCCCTGGTGCCCATTAGGCAGGACTCCTATGTTCTGAAAGAAGATCCTAATTGGTACTGGGACTTGGAGATCTGACCAAGTCACTTTGACTTCTTGCTTTGGAGGAGGAGTGCAGAGGGCAGACATAGGGACTGGAGACTTGAGAGCATCTACCAGGCTGGCTAGCTGCCAAGTTCTGGAAGCCACAGCATCACACCAGGATGGGAAAGATATGACCAAGAAGGTCTAGGCATAGAACTTTGAGTACACCTGCCGTGGCTCTGCCCTTTACTGAACTGTAAAGTGCAGTGACGTGGGAGTGGAACACAGCCTTGGGTTTACACTTCCTGCTGTAAAGTAGAGGTAAGTGCTGCCACTATGGCATTATAGTGAGGCCCGAGGTAGAAAGCGTATGTAAAGGAATTGTATGCAGGGCCTGGTGCCTCCTCACTGGGGCTATTTGTCTTTTTCCTGTGGGTAACAGTGCTGCACAATGTCAGGTATGTGGTGACCTGCTGGGGTGGAGGTGGAACTGGGCTGCCATGCAGGCCTCCCTGTGAGGACCAGAAGCAGAATCACAAGACATAAAACAAACACGCTTGCTCTGGTGTTCTTTTCCCCATTGGTGATGTTTGGGGACTTTTCCTTTGTGGAGTTTAGAGCACTGTGGGTTTAGTCTAATTATAGTCTCATTTTTCAAGGCGGCAATAGAAGGGCTTTTTTTTTTTTCTTTAGCCATGCATCAGTTTCTTCAAAGAGCTCATCCTGGTCTGCAATTTCAAGAGTTTTGAAGTATTTTTAAAATAAAGTTGTTAGTTGCTTTGAAATGTGGGCCTTTGCATCCTTTCAAACAGTGACACGCGGGAACAGAGTACAGCGCCTTTTCCCCAACAGCATCCTGCGCTCATTTTGTTTTCTTTTGTCGTTTCTGTTAGTCATTTCCCCTGCTGTCGACAGTGGCCTTTTCAACTGCACTCAACTGCACTTTTCAATACTGCTTTCCTGACTAATCCCAGGTCTGAGAGTCTTTCCTAGGGAAATAATTTAAATGCAGATAAAGCCACGTGCACAGATGTATTTGTGTCATTTTTTACTAAGATGAAAATCTGGAGGTGACCTCAATACCCACTAGGAAACTGCAAGATCCAGTCCATGTGTGCCTGCCATAGAGTGTTAGCATGGTCTTCACAATGGAGGCTTCTGAAGCAAAAAGGAGAAACACTTATAATAAAATGTGATGTGAAAAGATGAAATCATAGACTATAGAACAGAAGGCAGTTCAGGATTATGCTGGCTGGTGGGGTGGGCGGGAGTGGGGCAAGAAGAGGGAGGCTTTATAGTTCTGTTACCCTCTTCTCATGTGAGTGTATATTCTACTAGTGCCAAAGGATCTTTATGTTGTGCGCTATGGTACTAGGGATGGGGTGCAGAACTTGACATATGATGGTGTGTACCACTAAGCTGTGCACTCTCCCACTACACTAGGTCTCTAGCCCTCCTTTAGTTTTGTACGTATCCATGTGTCATGTGTGTATGTATGTTTATGCAGTTGTGCATGTGTGTGTGTGCGTGTGTGTGTGTGCATGTGTGTGTGTGTGTGTGTGTGTGTGTGTGTAAGGTGGGGTCTGCTGGAGTAGAGGGCAGAGGTTGATGTCACATGTCTTCTTTAATTGCTCTTCACCTTATCTTTTGAGGCAGGGTCTTTCATTCAACTTGGGGGGTCATGAATTTTTCTAGATTGCCTGGCCAGGAAGCCCTGGGGATCTTCTGTCTCTGCCTCACCAGTGCTGGCATTACAGGCACAAACTGCTACATTTAGAAAAATGCTAGGTGCTAGGCATCCAACTCTAGCCCTCATGCTTGTACTGCAGGCACTTTGCCAACTGAGCTGTCTCCCTACCCCAGCAGCCCTTCTTAGGCTTTTTAATTTCAAAACAGAGTCATACTAAGTTGTTTAAGCTGGATTGAATGGATGATCCTCCTGCCTCAGCCTCCTAAATAGCTAGGAAGACAGGCCCTGCTGCTCTCTCTGTTTTGGACATAGGAAGGAGCTGTATCCAGAGACACCATTGTGGCTGCTTTCTAGATTCCTTCCTGTCGTCTGGAACCAGGGCCTGAGCTAGTGTGTGTGAACTGTATGCTGAGTGATCCCACCCCAAAGTCCCTGACTGTTTTCACGAGCTTTAAATAGATAGGCTCATGCCTCTGCACATACGTGGATAAGGAAGTACCAGTGAGTAGGGTTTGAGAACTGTTTTCATCCTTTGATGCTCGTCTGATGTTCTTGCTGCCTCCAGGAAAATCAGCTGGAGTGGAACCATGTCCCAAGAGTGAACTACTAAAGAGGTGAGTATGTAGTGTCAGCAAAGAAAACCCCATGGCTGTCCAGCTGTGTTTTTCCCGCCAGTTCTTTAAGTTTAAGGCTCCTCTTCTTTTTTGTGACTTTCCTGCTTCTTATAAATAAGACACCAAAAGCCAAAGGAACAACAGTGGCCACACAGCAACCAGAGTCCAGCACCTTTGGTCCTACCCCTCACACTGGGCTCAAGGGACTTGTGTTATTTCTGTCAGTGACTGGAAAGTCCTGCAGGTTCCTTGAGGGTCCCACTGTCTAAGCCTGGCATATAAGCATGTCAGCTGATTGGCTTTCCTCCCCTTTCCTTCACTTCCCACCCTCTTCCCACCCCATGCCTCCTTACCCGGCTCCTCATTCTCCTGACTGTGGCTCTGCAGAACTATGTACTCTGCCTCCTTCCTTGAGCACTGGGAAAGCCATTCCTCCGGGGCAGCTGGAACAGAAATGACTGTGGACCTTGCCAACACCCTCTTTCTGTCTGTTCCAGGAACAGTTATGCTTGCCATACCACTTGACCTAGTTACGTGAGGTACTTAACTCTGTGCTGTGTACTACTTTCCCATTTGGCTCATCCCTGCCCAAAGAGGGTAGCATTGTCTTAACACCAACTGGGCTTTATCCTTGTTACCTCTGATGCCACAAGGCAAGCATTTTCATTCACACTTTAGGATGAGCCTGTGGGTCAGAGCTACGTACCTTCAGTTGAGTGGCTGAGCTAGAACTGGAACTCTGGTCTGTCATGCTGATCACTAATTTTTCTGTGCTGCTTTTTGAGGATAACAATGCACCATGTGTTGTGTACTCTGTTTGCTTACGTCTTCTGCCAACAGACTGTGCTGAAGACTTGCGCACTTCTGTCCGGAGGTTTTGATCCTCTACATGCTATGGAACACTTTCTTTCATGTGTGTGGGCTTTGGAGTCCTGGGAGTGAAATAAAGAAATGGGAAGTCTGGGATGCAGAAGCATAGAATTCATTGACATCACAGAGGCCACCAGCATCATTATAGAGAGCAGGCAGGGAGGTGTCCCACCTCACTGGACGATTTTCTTTTTAATCAAGGCTCCTGTAGTCATAATAGAAACACTCTTCTCTCTGCAGTATCACCAAAGATCCCTCCTAGCTTAACCCATGCATCTATCCTTATTCCACCTCCTGCCAGCAGCTGTGGAGATGAAAAGGAAAGCCTCTGAGGGAGCTGCTCCCAACTAGTCATGGAATCTGACAGAGTGATGGTGCTAGGACCTCCCTGAACTATGTCTATGGCCAATGCAAAGGAGGCATGGCTGGAGGGGCAAGCTGGGCTCAGTGAGTGGTCCACAGACACTGTGCTAGGAACTCTCATCCCAACACTCATGCAAAGGGCTAATGGGGGTCTTTGAAGTAGGGGAAGTAATGATAAGACCTTTCAGACTTGCCGTTCTGGGAGACTGCGTGTGAGGGAGGCAAGGAACCTCTTTGTGTTCTCTTCTGCTAGGGCGTCTCTCCTCTCCATCTCTGGCAGGTTTGTTTTTCTTTCTGCTCTGCCATTTTCAGCTATAGGCTCAGCACTCACAGGTCATTCCTGAGCTAATGAAATGGGTACCCTTGGCCTTCACTGTACATTTGCAAGGCAGCAGCAAGCCTGGCATCCATCACGCTGTCTGGGCGCAGCTGCACCCGGTGTTTACCTGTTAATGGATGCGCTGCAGTTTCAGAGTCCTTTGCTCTTGTCTAAGTCCATGAATAATGAGACTGGCCACTGACGAGGAGTAATAGGGAAAGTGGGAAGTGCAAAGAGCTTAAATTAAGGAGCTTATCTATAATGGAGATTCACATGGGCTTTTCATGGTGCTCAGGTGGTTTTTCCCTTGTGGCTTAGGTGGTCCTTGCAAATACAGGTTGGTAACTAGATGATTGCCAGAATGATGTTATAGGATCCTAATTCCACTTGGGGATCGTGAGAGCTTTGAGATTTCAAAGTCTCAGGCCATCTCATGGCTTTGGGATGGGCTCCCAAGTTCTCCTGAGGCTGTGGGGCAGATAGGCGCTGGTCAGATCTGAGTCCTGCCATGTAGGAGCTGAGACAGCATCTGTCCTGTGATGAGTGTTGGCTGCCTCGATTGTCACGGACAATAGTGCTTCCTTCCTCAGAAGGTGTCTGTAAGGAAGAAGGTGTCTGTAAACAGGTGCCATTGACACATGCTCTGTCCCAGGCTCTGCCCTGTAAACCACACTGCGGGACAAGCAGTGTCCTCCCTTTTCTTCCTTGGTTCCAGACTTAAGCCCATAGATCCCCTTTTGTTTTCAGAATTTCACTGCTTAATGTTCAGAGGAAAACAAAAGGGCTGACTGAAGTTGCATGGATGGCCGGAAACAAGAAGGAAGCAACCCTACATGTTCAAACATGTGCTCCAGCTTGGGACCATAGTGTAGGATATGACATTGCTTGTATAAATTTTCGAAACCAATTTCCCTTTATTCATTTTTTGAGAATTTCATGAGTTCTGTATCATTGCTTCTTTCCTTCAATTCCTTCCATGCCCCTCCCTTCTCAAGTTCATAGGCTCTTACTCTTTACTTATAGTTACACACACACTTGTTACCTATACAATATCTAATTGCTACATATATATAAAGATATGCATTTATATATACATTTACAAATATAGTCTACACTAGATGATCTCAGCAGGCTGGCTTTGGGCATGATTTATCTTTCAATCTTAAAGGTTAAGGACTGAGGAAGACAACTTAACCTACCAGCATCTCCTGCCTGAATCTCCTGAGCCTTCTGCCTCTCACTCGCTATCAGATGATAAAATGTCTGAGAAGTCCTTCCTGTCCCGAGATCTGAAGCCAGACAGCGAGACGATGGTGAGCCATTTTCCTCAAGGTAAGCGAAGCTTCACTAAGCACCTTAGGCATACTGAGCCTGTCTTGCCTTGGTGAACAGAATGGGCTCGTTTCTGAGCATTTTGCCAGTGAAGGAAGAGCCTGTGAGGGCCAGAGTTGCTCATAGAGGAAGATTTATCACTGGAAGGATCCGTGGTGGGTGGCAGTGGGTGGTTGCTTTTTAAATGATGACTTGTATGATTTGCCACTGTGCTCTTCTAACAGGGTGGGTTGAAAGCACTGGGCTTGTGTCCCAGGAGTTAGTTGCCTTTTGTTTCTGCACATCCTGAAATGAGTCCTTTAAGGTGTGACTTTTGGCCGTAGGGTTAGTCCCTTTGTTCTGGTCCACTCAGGCAGCTGAATACTAGGGACTGCAGACAGCACTAATACATCCCTCACAGTTCTGGTGTGTGAAAAGCAGAGGTCAGGATGCCTTGCAGGCACTCTGGTGAGAATCCTCTTCACACTTGAATTCTGACATAGAGGCAGGAAGGTCAGGGGAGAACTCCCTGTGGTCTGTGCCTCAAGGACATTAATCCTATTGGTGGGCATTGCATCCTTATGACCTAATTTTCTTCAGAGGTTCCAGGCCCTGACACCATCACACCTGTGCTAAGGGCTTCATTGTAGCAATTTCAGAGACCCAGATGTTCTGCTTTGTGCTGCGCCTGGATATGGACTGAGCTGGCCAAAGCAGCTTCCCAGGGACCTCCTCCCAGTCTCCTTTCACCTTACAACCTCTATTTCTCCTGTTGGGGTAGGAAGTCGAACTTAGTGTTCTCATTCTGTGTATTTCAAAGATTCAAAAGACATAAAAGCAGAACAGATGGACTTGGGCTCAGCAAATGTGACAGATAGTGAATATCTGTGGCTGAGCAAGGGTGTGTCCTGCAGTGCACATCTCTACTCTATAGCAAAGAGTGCCTATAGATGATGCACTTGGTGCACGTGAGCTGCACTCCCAAGAAGGCAGTGGGTTGCGAACACAGCCTATGATTTCAGGCCTTAAATATGTATAGATTCTGGACCTCTCTTGATGGTCTCTGATCTGCTGCTTCTTCCAGTGTGTTTTTCCTGAGGTGCCACTGTGAATTCTGTAGCACAAGCTGTACATTAGCACTCCTTACTAAAAATTCTTGTTGACACTAAATTACATAACCCATTGCTTTCAAAACTATTTGAAGCTTTTGGGTTAAACAACTACATTTCTTTTTGATGGAGAAGTCCGACCAATATGTCAATGAGACTAGAGCCAAGCCTTCGGCTCCTCTGGACACTCAGGTCTCACATCTTAGACACACCTAGACTATGACATGCACGTTCTTGATACAAGTCAGGAACCAGCCAGAGCTGTCATACCTCATTTCCTGGGGTTTCTGGTGCTATCCCTCACAGACTTTTTTGACTTTGTGAGGACTGGATTTCTCCATCATTTCTGCTTATGGGTTCTGTGTTCACCCACTTTAGATTAAACTACAAATCATCTCCCTCCTTCTGCACTAAGAGAGGGTGCCTCCCCAAGATCCTGAGACTGCTGTGTGAAGTCTGGTCACATGGGTGGACTGTGCCTCTTAAGGAATGTGGTAGTTGATGCAAAGGGAATGTGATCCCCCTTTTTCTATGTGGCCTTGGACAGAGAGAGGTCTCTTCTGCCTCTCACTGTATTTTGGTTTTAATATGATAATAGATAATAGATAAAAATTTAATTTTTCCAAATTTCCTTGAGGTCCAGGCCTGTCTCCTGGCCCTGTTCTAGGAGGCCAGGATGTGTTGGCTGCCTATGCCTCTCATGCACATTCCCAGCTCTTGTGTAGGAACCCGGCTCTCTGGACGGTCCAAATACATCCAATCCACTGTTTCCTTTTGGGGGTATGTTTTTCTTCTGGCTTTTTGTCTCAGCATCTGTTTTTCCTCTTGTCATGTTTGTAATCTGTATAGAGAAATAAATTGGCATTTTTTTCCTTTGCTCACTTAACATTCTGTCATAGACTTTCTGACATGTTGTTAGATAATGTCACTTTTAGTGGCTTTAGAACAGTCCTTTGAATGGCTGAACTGTAGTTTTCCTTCTGTTCCTACTACTCAGCTTTTAAGTCATTTCCAGAATCTCACAATTGTAAACAGTGCGTTCTTAAACACAAAGCCTGCCTCTTATTCAAGGGCATTTTCTTAATGTAGAGTCTCTATATTGGAACGATCTGGCAGAAGACACACATCTTTTCTTTTTGTGTATGTGGTAGCTTTTTATAAGGATTTATGGTTTTGACAAGTTAACACTTATCCAAGAGTTTACTACTAAAGACAGGTCGATCCTTTTCTCTCTCTTTGGAAAGGCTGGTATAGTGTTTCTTTCTTCTCCGGGTGGCTGCATAATTAATACACGGTGTCTAGTTCCACAAGGAATTGGCCGGTATGATAATTCTTACTCCCTTAGACTCTTACAGCCTTAGACTCTGTGAAAGATGGCTAGTATGGCACATCATCACCCCACAGCCAGCTCTGTGGGACTCGAGTACACCAGCAAGGAAGGTTGCAGTCCAAACCAGTGAGCTCCTGGCCGACTCTGGGCTGACAGGCTTCTGAAAGAAGGTTGGCGGTGGCCTTGAGGCTGGGCTGGGAGGGTCAGTGCTGGGCACACCATGAGTGTGTGCCTTGCTCGCTGTGCTGCAGTGGGAGACAGACACTCCACCAAATGACTTGCCACACTTCTGGCATTAATAGGAGATAGCTGAAGGTCTGGGAATTAAGTCATCTCATAAACATTCAAATTCATGGCAAAATTACTATTTAATTAGGAAAAGATCTGTAACATTGTGCTACTTTTAAATGAAAGCCATTTTGGAGGAATTAAAACTGGGTCATAACATTAGTATAATGTTTTAAAACAAACATTACTAAGACATACTGAGTATACCCTAATTGATGAATTAAAGACATTAGTTTTGCCTTTGGATACTTAATGTGATTATGTTTTAAACACTGACTCTGGAAATCTACCTCTAGAGTGAGAGTGCTGCCGCCTTTCTCTGTTGAAGTGAGACGTGGCAAAGGGTGAAAAATTAATGCATGCTCATCCTAGGAAATTTGGAAAAAATAAAATTTTTACCTGTTAAGTGATATGTTAAGATATCAAATGGAGGTTTTGAAAAACTTGAAATCTATCATCCTGAGGTAACTGCAATTAATAGTTCATTGTAGTTGCTTCTTTGGTATATTTGTTTCTGCTACCTTTATGTTCTTGTAGAGAGAGCTGTGATTATGTAGTAACCAATTTCATATCTTTTGAAATTTATTATAATAGCATAATACATTTTCCTTGGTATTTATAGTTTCCATAACACAATTTAATAGCGATGTAATTCCCTGTCGTAGTGAATGGACCTCGGTTCAGTGAACAGTTTGAGCTGTTGCAGTTTCCTGTCACATGTAATGCTCGAATGAGTATTTTCATGCATTCTGGCAAATGCCTGTGAGCATCTCACATGAGCTCCTTAAATAGAGTCCAGAAAGTAGAACTCTTTGGGAACCAATGTTGGAGAACTTTCCTAAACCTAATGATATAAATAGCCCCAGAAGGCCATACACATTTGTATGTACACAGCAGGTGGTATCAAGAACACACTTTTTATTACATTTCTCACTAGCATTGTTTTAAGTCTTGAAATTAATGAGTGATAAATGGATAACATTCTTTGTGGGGGAAAAACTAGCCTTGAAAAATACCTAGATTCATTATGAAGGGAAGCTTTATCTACTCTCAAGCAGTTCAGGCCAACTTAAAAGTAATCTGTTAGTTTCACCATAAGGAAGATTTTAAATTAATATTTGATATTAAGAAGAATAAAAGACTACATTAGAGTTAGCATTAAAATTGCATGGCGTATAATTTTTGTGTGTGATGTAAAGTTGCTTCCTTGTAGAGGGCTGCAGAGAGCCATTATGGAGCCGTGGCTATGGGCTGTGGGAAATGGCTTGGCCTCCCCCAAGCTTGGAAAAGGATTGCCAGATGCTGACTATCTCAATACATCCTATATTGTTGAAATTTCAAGATCTCTGCATAATCTATAAATTATTCAATTTGTTGGGGGCTTCAGACATTAAATTTAAAATGTTCTTCCTTCCTACAGACTTACTAATGGAACATATACAGGAAATTCGAACTCTGAGAAAGCGTTTGGAAGAATCTATTAAAACAAATGAGAAGCTCCGGAAACAGCTGGAACAGCATGGGTCTGAGACTGACCAAGGTGAGGAGGGGCCTTTCCCAGAGTAAGGAGTGTAGTTGGGTGGATTGCTGCACTGTGACGCATTTATCTGAAGAGGCTCTCTGTGGACCAGGTGGGCTGGAGAAATGGGTCCTGAGCTGTAGCTGGGTCCTCACTGTAGAGTAGAGGTACAGGTAGGGATTCTAAATTAGAATATAATCAGATTTTGTGTTTTCATCAATACTGGACCACAAATTGTCAACATTTAGCAGTCTGGCAAATATTTCATGCCAAAGATTGCCAGCAGTATTCCACATAGCAATGGCTTAATGTGAAGGGAATGGTCTTCCTTGAAAACAGGACACCTGTAAGACACTCCACCAAGTACAGAAACTACGCGTTCCAATGTGCACCTGTTAGCCTCGCCCTCCCTTCTTTCCTCCTCACTTCTTGTCTCCTGTAGCTTCACTGTGTTAAGTTGGTTAGGTAGACCTTGGTGTGGATGTAGCTCTTCTGTTGATTGGTTTTGTGACTTTACCAATTCGCTCTAGTCTTAATTGTTTCATGAAGCAGTGCATTAAATGAGGCAGTGTCCTGAATGAAGGCCTTCTTCAGTGCTCACTCGATAAACAGTTGTTTTTATCACCATTGCTTTTATTTTGCTATTTCCTGTAACATGGCCAGTTTAATTTTCAATGCTCTACAATGAGTGAGGACCCTGATGCCATCTTAGAGATGAGATCCCTGAATTCTACAGAGATAGTACTCTTCAATAAAACTCAAGACTTGGACCTTGGTCCATTTCTCATTGCACTCAAGTCCACACATAAGGCAGCTTCCAGAAGTTCTGCAAGTGCTACAGTTTGTAAGAAGTTTCGACTCTTCCACTTGTCCCACACATTCTTCATCTTCCCCCTTCACCCCTAGGGGATTTGATTAATCTGAGTTATTAGCTGTGTCAAACCAGGAAAGAAATACGTGCCTAGGCCCTTCATGTTCACTCTTGGTTATGCCTGAGTTAGAGTCTCTCTGTTTTATATTTTCCCCAGCAAATCCAATTATAGAATTATTGGGGGTTCAAACGGCTCCTGGCTACAAAGGATCCTGAAATTACACTGGAGAGTAATTCTCTCTGATAGGGAAGTTTACAGAAAGGCATTCATAAAGGATTTACGTGCATGGAAAGACAGGCTGTTCTCACCATGCTGCCACAGTCTCTGGAAAGACAGAAACAAAAGCAGTCCTGCCTCCCCATGATGTGCAGTGTTCATCTTGGGGATAGGTCTGAAAAAGGCAGGATTCCGTATGATGTGTGTGTTGGAGGGTGGATCAAAAACTGTTATCTCATGCTTTAGAGTCTCCAACTCACTGCCAGTTGTCTGGAGTTACTGCCGAGTTAGTACTCAAAGGAATGTCTGGCTCTGTAGCATCCAGGTGGTCCTCGCTACATCAGTTAGGCATAATGAATCAGGGCTGTTTTATGGCCTATTATTTATTTATTCTCAAGTAACAACCCTGGCATTGATCAGTGTAGACGATGCGATTTCTGCTGCTTATTCTGATCAGTCCTTGGTTCTCTCTTGTGGCCTCACTCACCATTCATCTAGAAACTAACACAGATGAGCACTACAGAACTACAGCATCGGCTTTTGCATTGTGCTAACCAAGACCTGGGGAGGTATGCAACTTGCCTGATGCCTTGCAGTCATTAAGAAGCAGGAGATAGACCGGGAACTCTGAAGTGATCCCAGACTGCATTGGGACAAAGAGGGGGAGATATAGGTGGGAAGAGATGTTTGTGAATAAAAAATAAGATTACCTCATTTTGCATGACTCACCTGCTAGAGAAAAACGTTCTGTAGATCAGGAAGACTATTTCTGGGAGAGCTGGCTACCTTCCTTACAGGGGTGTGAATCCCACAGGCACCTGTTCTCATAGCAGGGTGCTTTCAGCTGCAAGTAGCTGAAAAGGAATGTGACAAGACAGCAGTAAAAACATGGGGTGTTTGCTTATACTTCCATTGGTCACAAGAACCCCAGAGGCAGGTAATTCTGGGCAGGGTTGTGCTGATGTCCATAGTGACTGCTTAGTATCAGCATCCCATCCTCTCAGGACAGTGTGCAAACCATGGGAAGGAAGAGCCCGGGGCTTCTCTCTTCTTTAGTGGAGATTCTGCTTGAAGCCCTCAGCAGATTTCACTTAGTTTCTCACTGGTTGCCAGAGGCCCCTGATCATGTTCTCACCTGGTGGCAGGGAGCACAGAAGTCTGGCATTTTGGCTGTGGTGTAATAAGTAAACTGAATCGGTACAGAAACCAGGAGAATGCATCTGCCTGCCACATGGAGAAGACAACTGGGCACACCTTAGGTGCTTGGAGGCCAGCTATGGATGGAGCGCCATAACCGTTCAGACAAGAAAGCTGTGCAGAGGGGAGTGCTGAGGTTGGGAGGCCAACGAGGTGCCCAGTAAGAGGCATCCTCTAGGCTGATTGACATTAAGCTGAATATTTTCAGCAGATAGACAGCAGCTTGGGGAGTTATTAATAGACAAGGATGTGGCCCCTCGTCTGTATAATTCTAGACCCAATCTCCACAGTGTACTCAGAGAAGGCAGATTAACCCGGGAATTGAAAGAGTATGATTTTGGCAGGGAAGGGGTGTGGAGAGCACAGTCACCTGGTTGGCCTGTGTTTTCTGGGCGCTGGGGTCCAAGTGGAGAGAACGGAATATGCTATGGGCCTGGAGCAGGACCATGGAGGGTCTTGAATTCTAGAGTGGCAAGTTGGATGTTTTCTTTCATTTGATCATCTATTGAAGTGGCAGGACACCAGATACCTCTCAGCATGAAATAGCTGTGAGAAAGATCGTGCCTGAGAGGAGAACCTCATTGGTAAAACAACAGGGAAAGGAAGCCAGACACGATGCTAAGCCTCGATGATAGAAGAGAGGCTCTCTTAGGCTGAGGCATTCTGGGGAAGGATCAGCAGTTATGATTGCCTTCTTTGACACCAGGACAAAGAGAAGTTTAGGACAGCTTCCGGGTGCACCCTGGGTCAGAGGTTGGGGTGTGCCATGGCCTAAGATAGGAAGAGGACGAGAAAGACCAGAGGGGGACAGAGTCAGATTGAGCTGTCTCAAAGACAAGGTCCAAGGCCTAAGTGGCCGTTGACCATGATGGTCGCCACTGTCATCTCTCCCCCTGCTGTGGTTCAGCTCTCAGCTTGGTGCTCCTTTGGGGGCAGTTGAAATATGCCTCTTCCTTAAGCACACTGTCCCTGCCCTTTAGGCTCTGGCAGTTTGTTTCATGGTTCACTGAGCTGGTTTTCATTGCATGCTGTATTTCTTCATTGTTTAAATGTGTTTCCCAGGAAGGTTCATCCATCCTGCCTGGAGGCTGTCTACGAATCACTCTTTGTATGTGTTCTTATAGGTTCCACAAATGTCTCAGCTTATGGCTCAGAACTGCATAGCTCTCTGACATCAGAAATACATTTCCTGAGGAAGCAGAACGAGGCCCTCAGTATAATGCTCGAGAAAGGGTCCAGAGGTAAAAACCAAAATAACAAAACAAAAACAAGAAAAACCAGATCCTAGATTCCAGTGGGGTGGATCTGACAACTTTCTGCCTTGAACTGCTCATCAGTCCTATGGAGGAGGGGGAGGTTCCTGTTTTATAGCTAAGAAAACAGGCACAGAGGGGTTAAAGAATGCCTCACCTACTTGTTGTGATAACTAGAATATAAGCCCCTAGTGTTTTCTACTATGGTCACAGTACATGTTACTATATTTTCTCATCCTGTCATCACTGAGGAAGAGAGAAGAACTGGAAATTCATTACTGCCAAATCTCAACTAGAGATTTTCTCTTCCTAGTAAAGTTTATCCAGCGTTCCTTGTAAAGATCCTTCTCTTAATTCTTTCTCTCAGAGCTTAGCTGCCAGAGAGCTTTTACTCACGTTATCATTCGTACTTAGCATGATTCTACAATAAGGGGTTATTAGCCCTGTGTCTCAGGTAAGAATTCACAGCCTGAGAAATTGCCCTGCTGTGGTCACTGAACCAGAGGTGCTAGAGCTGGAATGCGGGCCAACTGATCTCACAGTTCTGGGCAATATGGATAATAATTCTGCCTTAAGAGTCAAAACTGGGGCTTGTGCAGTTTGTTCATTCACTCATTAAGCAACCTTTTTCTATCCTGTTCTACAGTAAGCTGGGTAGACTGAGAAATAAGTGAGCCTGTGTATTGTGTATCAGAAGATTGTAGTCTGATGGGGGAAGCATGGAAACCTAGAACAAGCAGGACTGAGACTTGCTGTGATAAACGCAGGCCAGAGAGTGGCAGACCTGGTCCTCAGGGGTCAAGTCTAGACAGGAAAGGAAGGATTACCTGAGGTACCTCAGGATCAGAGGAAGAGAGCCGACAAGGCCCAGGTTAGAGGTAAGGTGAGTGTGGACCAGTCAGAAGGATGGAGCACGCTGATGTCATATGGACTAGCAGGAGCCCCTGCTTACATGGAAATATTTGAATCATGGTTAAAAATTGATTCACAGCCAGGCTGTGCCCCTTCCTGTCTATATGGATACAGAGAAGCCTTAACCATGTCATTCCTTTATTCCTCATCTGGGAGCTGGGGAAATTCACAGTACCTGCCTTGGCGGTATGCTGTGAAGATGCAGGACATTGAGACATTGAGGGCTTACTATAGTGCCTGTATCAGGAGTGTGCCACCATAACCACATCTGCTCTCATGTGGTGCTTCCAAGGCCTGGGCTAATACGCCTGTACAGACGGTAACTCTGTATCCTTGCCCCATCCCAGGGAGGAAGCAGAGGCACAGAGGATTGAAGAGTTTCACTAAGGGTCACTGTCAGCAAGTAGAGAAGGCACAGTAGAAATCAGTCACCCCACCTCTTCCTCCTTGCTCTTGGCCTTGTTTCCTGAGGCTCTAGGAGTATTTTATTCCTCTGGAAAGTTCATGGCCTCCTGTGGGGGCTGCTCTGCAGGAGGCTTGCTGCTCTCCACACTCACACACACATCTGGGTTCCTGCCTGTTGCTCTACCCACCGTGAATACTCTCTAAGGCAAAGTAACGAGGTTTTCAAGGCCCATTATATAATAGAAAGTTAAACAGGCCCCTTTCATTTCAGTGATGTTTAATCTGTAGCCTTGATGTTGACAGATTTATCTGCCTAAAATGCATGAGATAATTGGAATGCCAGAACCATAAATGCCAGATTAAATCTCATTCTTTTCTGTATTCTTGGAGTGCTTGAGCTGAAGTGCTGTGCCAGTATAATAAGGTTGGAAAAAACAAATGGTATCCCTTCTCATTTTGGTATTTGCAGATAAACAGAAAGAGAATGAAAAATTACAGGAGGCCCTGTCCAGGAAGGCTGCTAGTCTTGAGCACCTTCAGCTAGAGTACACCAGTGTAAGAGAAGAAAATGAAAGGCTGCAGAGAGACATCGATGAGAAGGAGAGACACACCCAACAGCTGGCTCAGGAGGTCTGCAGCAGCCGCCAGGAGCTAAGCAGGTGGGCTTGGCTAAGCTGTCCCTGCTGGCCTGCCATGCCTGGGCATGAGATCATGGCAGTAGGCGCACTGGCTCTTGCCCTCGTGTGCAAAATCAAGCACTGTCTACTGGTCATGAAATATATGGAGAATAGTCCTCTAAAGGAGGAGGAGAGTGATAGGCCTCGATGGTGTTTTCTCCTAGGATCATTAAGGAAGGGCTTTCTGAAAAGATCCCTTTTGAGTACACAGTAAGCGATCAAAGATGAAACTATCTGGAGAGGGCCATGTTTGGTAGAAGGCGCATAGGCGCTAAGACAGAGTTGCTGTGGCGACCAGAGAGGGTGCTGCATCTGGCTGTAGTAAGAGCTAAGGGTGGAGAGGATGGTGAATGCTAAATTTTGTTGGGCCCCCAGCACTATAAAGACGCCAGTTTTGCTCCAAATGGCATAGGCTACTGGAGGATTCTCAGTGAGCTGGAAAGACATTAATCGGTTCACTCTCCCTCTTAGACTCTGCCTTGTTCCTTCTATCAACACATGGTTCTGCCTTTTCTGGCTGATCAACCATGTTTGTGCTCCCTGTCCACGTTTGCTATCAGACATCCTTGGGCGATGTACCTCTGGAGGGAGATAGCCATTTGGGTTTCATTTCTTGGTTTCTGACAGGAATTCGAGGACACCTTCCTTTAGAATGTCCAGGAAAGTTTCTTGAAAGAAGCTCTATATAGGACCTGTGGGAACTGGGGGCTGTAATGGAACTTTACCTGTGCCTGTCCCAGCACATTTTGCCCACACTCTCTAGCTGAGATAGCCTGGGCCTGCCCTGTGGGAACTGCATAAGCCTCCTTGAGAGAGGATTAACCCCTCCTCCTATGCTGCAACTGTTTCAGGGTACAGGAAGAAGTGAAGTTAAGGCAGCAGCAGCTCTCACAGAACGACAAGCTGCTTCAGTCCCTCAGAGTGGAGCTGAAGGTGTATGAGAAGCTGAACGAGGCGCAAAGGAAGCTACAGCGAGGTACTGTATGCTCAGGGTGAGGCCAGAGCCTCAGGGCTGGGAGCTCAGCTGGACCATGGGCATGCGAGGACACGGCTCTTCCCTTTTCCTATATGACCACTAAACCCGCAGTAGCCCATAGGTAGATCAGATGTATTTAGAAGCAACTCTTTTGGCCTACTCTTTGTTTTTGAGGTGGGGTCTAACTATAAAGCCCAGACTAGCCTTAATCTCAAAATCCTCATGCCATAGCCTTATAGGTATATATCACTATCCTTGGTTCTTGGCCAAGCTGAAGTACAGAGTCACGCTTCCTCCACCTCAGCTTATTTTGACTTTGCAGTAACTGGGTCAGTTACTGCCTCTCTAAGCAGGTCTGTGAGCACCCACAGTGTGGAGCTGTGTAAGTTAAACGAGGGCATTTATTAAAACATCCTAGCCACGTTCCTGGCACATAGTAGGCATCCACGAAGAAATTTTTGTCATAGTTTTCCTATCACCCATTCAGCAAATATTTCCAGAGTGCCACCCCATGCTGGGCATCGCTCTGAGGTGCTTGTTAGCCCTGGTTCACTCTGCTTCCAGAGAATGCAGATCAGAGTGCCTCGACTATAAGGTCTAATGTTTGAGAATCAATTTTGAGGCACAGTGGGGGTTTTTCTAAAACTAATTTTCCAGATGGTTTCTCCCTATTGAAAGTTTATCTAGAAAGGGTCATCTCGCAGCTTTTGCTTCTTCTCAAGTTGCTTCTCTTGTTCTTGCTATTGTGCCTGCCTTTTTAATATACTGTAGCCCTTAAAATCATCGCCTTTCATTCTATAATTCTGGTCCAAATAGATTTTATTACTACTAGACATAATTTCGGGGTTTGGTGTGCAATTTGCTAGGCTTTTATGGCCAGAAGTGAAATTAATTTCCAGCTCTTACTTAGCCTGTGGAATAGCTGCAATTAAGTCAGCCAATATTTTTGTTTTTAAAGTCGAGTTGTTATTTTAAATTGTACCTAGTTCTTAGGAGGGGGCTAGATGGCGGTGGTGGGTTGAAATGCCCTTGAGTACCTATGATGGCTGACCATTGATCTTGGGACATTCAAAGCTCCCCTTTACATATGTCTACAGTGGCCCAAGGTGAGGCATCTGGAGAAGGCTGGATGGGGCTGGATCCTTTTAACAACGTGCATGGCCTCCTGACAGAGATGCAGGCTCTCCGCAAGCAGTTAGAAAAGAGCATTCACACTAACAACACCCTGAAGAGCAAGCTGGAGGAGCAACTGTCACAAGGGTCAAAGAAGACCCAGGAAGGGTCCCTCACTCTGGCTGTCCAGTCCCTGTCTGTCACCGAATGGACCCTTCAGCTGGACAAACACGGTAGGGAACTTGCTTCTTCTCATTTTGAGGAAGTGCACCTATATGGATCTATATGTTGTGTGCTTCTGACTAATGGTTTCTGGCTGCGCTCAGCTCCCGTCTCAACATAGTTGCACAGTCTCTGGGTTCTCTGGAAGTAGAATTTGAGCTCCAGCTGCCTGTGCTGTCTTCTTTCTTGCTCCACCCATCTGTTTAGTCCTACCCATAGCTCACCAAGGCTAAAAAGCTTTTTCATTCTCTTGCTGTGGTTTTTGTTTTGTTTTTTGGTTTTTGTTCTATGGAGGGTTTCTTTATATATCACTGTCTGTCTTGAAACTCATTTTATAGACAGGCTACCCTCTAACTCAAAGATCTTCCTGCTTCTGCCTCCCAGTGCAGGGATTTAAGGTGTCTACCCTATACCCGGATCTCTTGTTGCCTTTAAATGAGATCTCAGACTCCTTGCTCTGCCTGTTAGCATCTTGTAGGACCTGGGAAACCTCCCAGTAATAGCTGGGTCTGTTTTATATTTACTCCTGCACTTGAATAGGGCTAGAGATGGAAAAGATCAGAGGACAAGGCAGCCGTGCTACACTCCCAGCAAGGACTGGGAAAAAAAAAAACAGCAAGTAGTCAAAATGGTCCCCTGTTCACACATGAGCTTCCTAATGATTGGGTTATTGTTTGTCACCTGACCATTCTCCAGTTAATGTGGAGATTTAATTAAAAAAGAAAAAGAATGGTAGCATGGCTTTTGCTGTTAAGCAATGTTATTAGGATAAAACCCACTAGGGGAGACTCAGAAGCTGGGGAAGTGTCTTTTCAAAGCATCTTTGCTGGAGTACCATCACCCTGCGTCCCAGTGGGGCATGGATCCCAAAACCTGAACACACTCTGCTATTGGACTCTTGAGAGTTGAGTAGCTTCTCGGGTGTGAGAGTCCTTCCTGTATTACCTAGCATCACATAGACACCCCCCCCCCCCCCAGTAAAGTGTTTTAGATGCATTACCCCCAAGTCCTGTTGCAGATCACTTTCCTTTCATGTTCAGGTTACTATCGCAGCTTCCACACTGACTCCTCCTGTCTAAAACACAGACCTCAGCATTGCCCCACCTCGAATGTAGCAACTTATTCTGCATCCTACAATGTCCTTCCCTCTCCCCAGGCCTCAGCTACAGTAACTGTGTTTTTTTTTTTCCTGAATGATGACTCATATCTGTAACTTTGTACCTGCCAAGTACTCTGCTTGTCTTGTCTTTGCCTCCTTCCCATGGGGCACTGAAAAAGTCCTAACATAACTCAGGAGTTCGCTCCTGGGATGCCACAGTGGACTAGCCCTCTCACTTGAGTGCCTTCCTCTGTGCTTACCTCCCTTTCCCCTGACCAGCGTGAGATGAAGGTAAGTGTTTACTGCTTTGACAGGAGGGTTCTTCAAGAAACGACTCTGGGCCTGGCAGCTCTGTTATCTGGTAAAAAAAACCCAGGGTACCAGGGAGTGCATGGGTGTACATGGTACTGGCTGCAGGGCTGGTTTGCAGGGAAGGTGTGAGTGAGTGTTTCTGAAATGGACGGATGCCTGTGAGATACTCTTCCAGATTCTCATTCCAGCCTATCTCTAGTGCTGGTGATGGTAAAGCTCAAATTTTCCTTTTGTTTTGTTTTTTCTAGATGGCAGCAAATGTCTTGAGGTCTGTGATAATTCATTGGATCTGTTTGAATCCACCCAGGCAATGGCACCTAAATCAGGTACAAACTGGGTGACTCCAGTAGTCTTGGGCGTGACATTAGTGCTTTTAAACTAGCATCCCTGCCTGCTTGACAGTGGTTTGGGACTTAGATTTCTAGCTATAGAAGACAGTCTCTAAGCCAGCTGTTAACCAAGCACAACTCCAGAGGATTTAAGCGTACAGCTTTGAGCGGAAACCACCTTAGTGTGGCTTTCAAGGACTCTGGGATACAGCTTCAGCACTATCCTCCCAATTTCATCCCTTGGCAGTAGGGTAACTGCAAGTGTGGTCACAAATCTGTCATTGCCCCTGGACTGTGCTTTAAAATTCTTACATTTCCTACTAATTTTTACCAGTTGAGCCCCTCCTGCTTTCTCAAGACTCCATGATGCAGACTTCTCTGTAAAATACTTTTCCAGCTGCTCCAGTCGGAATCAACCAACAGGATTTTCTATCTGCATAATGCTGGCTTCTGGTCCAGTCCAGTGTCACCTCTTCTGGAAGCCTTCTTGACTTCTCTCTCCTTGCTCAGATATTTGTTTTCTTTTGAGCTCTGGCTGGTTCTCACTGTCTCACTATATGTCCTGCAGCCTAATTAGACTCTGAGCTATTGGCATGCAGGTAACAGCATGGCTCATCTTGGCAGTCTAGGGTCTACTACAGAGTAAGTGTTCAATAAACATTGGTTCAATTGACTTGAATCTTTGCCCAGCATGGGGTAACACATAGCTGGAGGCGCAGAGCCAGGCCCCTTTGCTGCTGTGCTGTCTCTTAACTCTGAACACAGGTGCCACCCCAAGATGCTCTGACATTTTGCCTCTCATTTTCTAGCTTCGGAGACTCCTCTGCTCTCTGGAACTGACGTTGACTCCCTCCCCTGTGACAGTAGCTGTTCTGCCATCAGCCCCGCTAGCATGCCCTGTATGGTTGCTGGCCACCATGTGTGGGCTAGCAAGAGTGGCCACCATATGCTGGGCCTGATTGAGGACTATGATGCCCTTCATAAACAGATCAGCCAGGGACACAGACTGCTTGCCAAGATGGACATTCAAACTCAAGAGGCTCTGAGCCCAGCAAGTCAAAAGCTGGGGCCAAAGGTAACCTGAGTACCAGGCTTGGGAGAGGAAGATACTTCCTTCTGTGTCTGTAAGCAGAGGGGCTGACCAAATTCTCTGGAAGATATGCAGTGCCTTGGACTTCAGTAGGGGCTGAAAAGGGAAAAGTTGGGAAGTCTTGCACAGGAAAGCCTGGAGGTGATGTGGCAATTTGTTGATGTTCAGTGGATAGCTTATTGAGATTGTACCCTGGGTTACCATGGTCACTGTTCAGTGATGTGCAGCACTGCTGTGTAACTTCTTATTTCTCTCCAGTCTGTCACCTACTCTGTCCCACTGCCCTCTCATATCCAGTCGTTCTGCTCATCCACTTACACACCATGTGGACAGTTCTGTCTGCTTGGCTCTGGGGATGCTGTGTGTCAGTTAGAGGTCCTGACCTTCTTAACAGTTAGATGAACTGAACCCAGCCAGGCTGGACCCTACCACACTGAGCTCACATCTGACTGTGTCATACTGTAATTTCTACAGCCACTCTAATGAGTGTGTTCTTGAGAGATGTTCTACATCCAACTCAAGGTCATCTTCTGGCAAAGGAGTTTTTCTCTATTTTCTCCCCTTAGAACAACCCTGAAGGAGGTGCTGTCCTCCACTTTAGAGATGCTGAGAGCTGACACTTCTCAGTCTTGCAACATGCTCTCTGTTGTGACAGTGCTGGCTACCTGATTCCACTTCTCCCTGGGCAGCAGCTCTGAGGGCTTGTGGTTGCTGGGCTAGCTTCAGACAGTCTGCCCACCATCAGTCACCACTCCAGCCCTGACATGTTCCATGCTGAGCAGGCAGAGTCATGGGCTGCAGTCCGTTTTCCCCACAATATCCATCTTCAGCCTGGTTCTCCTACTCCTCTGGCTTGGCATTCCCCAGCCTCTGCCTCCCTCTTCTCTCTACTTCATCTTCCTGGATTCCCCTTCCTCTCAAGTTGCCTCTTGTCACAGACTTAGGTACCTGACAGACACAACTCAGCATGTGCTTGACAGATACCAGTCCTGCACTTCGCTCAAGGCATGCGCTGAGGTCCACAGCTCCAGATGCTCGTAGACCTTTGAGCTTCCCTTAGTCATAGCTTCTGGACCCCACTTTTAAGGCTTCCTTTCCTTTGCATGTATATGTCGGTATGGTGTTCATGCATGTATGTGTGCATATTCACATGTGTGGTGTCACATACATGTGTGCAGGTGCATATATGTGTAGAGGTCTGATGTTAATATCTAGTCTCATGGTTCTCTGCATTATTTATTAAGGTGGAGTTTCTTAGTTGAACCCAGAGTTCACTGCTCACTAGTGTCACTAGCCAGCTTGGCACAGGGAGCCCCTGACTCTCCTTCCTTGGTGCTGGGATTATAGATGGCCACCATTCCTGCCCAGCTTTTACATGATTCTAGATCAGCATGCTCACTCAGCAAGCACTTTATCCACTCAATCATTTCCTCAGTTGCTCTTGAGTTTTTACTGAAGACGCTTGTGTTTCCTGTGCTATTTGCTTGGGCTTTGTGGATGGCTTTGTTTGTTTTGTACTGCTATATTTAAGAATCACATTTGCATTTATCTTCTTGTAGATGATAAGGTCCATGAGAGAAGGGATAGTGATTTTGCTAAACATTAAATAACCAGTATTTAGTCCCCTAAGGCTTGGTATAGAGTAAGTGCTTGATAAGTAATATTGGATAAATTAACTAATAAGATTGCTGTTCTTTTCTGATTAGAATCTTTGTTTTGAAAGTTAGAAATTATAGAAAAGCATAAAAATATCTCTTCAAATGCCACTTAAATGTCAATATATATGTGTGTGTGTGTGTGTGTGTGCGCGCACACACATATAACATACAAAGAAAAACACACACTTTGGGAACATTCATAAAGTTTATGAAATATTGAGAAATATGAGATTCATATATTTCAGCTACATGGTATTAATTCTTTTCCTTTCACACACTCGTCATCCAGTGGCTGCCAACAGCTGTTGTGGACATAGCATGGGCTATTCTGTCTTTGACTATTTGTGGGTATGTCACCTTCACTGAGTCATCATTATGTACAAATTTCTGATTGTATTTTGGTTAGCTGTGATGTGGGTTTCCTGGTTGAAAGGCTGTGAATGTTTTAGGAATCTTGATAACTGTTAGCATGTTATATTACTCTTCAGAGAGCCTGTGTCTATAGTTTAGAGTTAGTGCTTGTCTGGTATACCTTTGTCTTTCTTGAATAATATTCATATTTTTGTAGTTTTGCTATCTGGTCAGGTATGTAGTTTTATAATTATCAGTTTCTCACCTTTTGTGTCTCTCTTCCTCTCTTCTTTCTTTTCTCTTGCCTTTGACATCTCTCCCCATGTCAATATACCTCTCACTCAGAGAGGCAGAGAGGTTTCCCAAGGCCCTGATACCATCATTCTCAGTAAGCTGTCTGGCAAATGTATGAAGTGTTGTACTCTGGGCTACACTGGTGTCACTCACTCTTTACAGACTGGATAGGGTTACTGTGGGTTCTCTTCTTGGTCTAGTAACAATAGTTAGTGGTGGTTACTGATTGGGCTAAACTTGCCACCAACACTGTTTTCTAATATATCTCCCCAGTGTCATGTAATACCAACTCCTGCTCATCATGCAAAACAGGAGCCCTAGTTGAATGACTCCTGCTGATTGTTAAACCGTGCTTGTTCGTGAGTGATCTTGGTCAGGGTGGCATATAATGGCCTTGCTATCCTTTGTAGGGTTCACACTCTGTGCCTCTGAGCACGTTTCTCTCCAGCATGAACACAGCTAAGCTGATCCTGGAAGAAGCCTCCAGGCTGCTGAAGCTCTTCTGGAGGGTCTCGGTTCCCACAGACGGCCAGTGTTCCCTTCACTGTGAGCAGGTAGGTGATCACACATGCTTGGAGGCTCAAGGACACCAGAGAGGCCTGCATCTCCATTTGTTCATTGTCCAGTCCAGGAATGGCCCACGGTTAGTGTGCTCCACCTTGCAGATGTGTCAGAGGGCATGGTACCGGGGGTGTTGGGGCCACAGTAAGTTATTACCTAGCATGCCATTATTGAGTGGAACCCTGTTCACATTTCACACATAGGGAAAGCAGGGTTTAGGGCCTGGGCTGAGGAGCTGGTGTGGAAGCATATGTATGTGAACTCTGGGCTTGGTTCTTTGCTTGATAAGCTTCACATGGCAGCTTGTTCTTTAGACCAGCTTGCTCATTTTTCTAGCAGTACCTTGCACTTTAGCTATCTTTGTCTGGACGTTCTGATCTGTTGATAGCTTCCACTGGATTTTAGTAAAAACTTTTAACTAGTTGAGAATGAAAGAAGCCAGGCAGGAAGGTGGAGCCTTATCTTGACCTTTTTTTTTCCTCCCAATTTTTCAAGACAGGGTTTCCTTTGTTATTCAGAGGCCTGGGTGTCCTGGACTCACTTTGTAGACCTGGCTGGCCTTGAACTCACAGAGATCCACCTGCCTCTGCCTCCCCAGTGCTGAGATTAAAGGTGTACGCCACCGCGGCTGACTCTTGTCTTGACTTTTATCAGTGGGGCTCCTGTAGGTCCTGGCACAGTGTACAACACCCTAGCTAATCACAAGCATCCCGGAAAGAAAAGCATTATGGGAAAAGAAGTCATAGGTCTGCCTGGACAGACAAGTTTTTCCAAAGATGAGCAGGATGGCAGAAGGGAAGTTTGCATTTCAGCGCTCTCCAAGCTCCAGAACCTGTCAGTGAGGTTGTTTGTACTGAAAGTTCCCATAATAATAATGTCCTGTGGAGGAGTTTGGATACACTAAACTCAAGGATGCCCATAATCGTCTGTGTGGCATGGGGCAGTCATTCTGAGCCCACTTTTAGCTGATGGGACACTGGCTAGAAGATGAATGATAAAAGGACCCCTTGAGCTCTAGCCTTGCTGGTTTTGCATTCTCTGAACCCACAGACTTTTTTCCATTAGAGGCTTACATGACACTTGGCCTGCTGTGTATGTCCTGTGCCTCCCTGCTGGTTCCCTCTCACCCTCAAGTATTGTATGCTACATAAATAGAGAGGGCTCCTTGATCACTCAGCCATGGCATTGTCTTCTATTTCATCGAAGCCCTTTTCACAGATTGTAATTATATATTGTTTGCGTAATGCCTGTCTCCCTCTTTCCCTTCAGGGGCTGTGTCTGTGTTGTTCATGTGTTTTAATGAATGAATGACTAGATGGATGAATGAATAATTTCTTTCCACTCTCGAAAATCAGTGCCTGCTTTAAATTATTTTAACAGTAACATGTCTGTGCTAAACAGTTTACCCTCAATGTAATATTTTTGCCTTTAGCAGACAGAGGCAGCTGTTTTTTAAGTATACAGAATCCAGTTTGTGTCTAATACATGCGTGTGTACAGATATTCACAGACACTCCTCCCCACCCCCCACCCCCCCACAGGCTAAATTTATAGCCCTGTTGATTCTCCTTCACTTGCAAATCAGACTAAGGACTGTTAGTCTTTGGGACGATTCACCCTTATTCCTGAAGGTGTCTCAGGTAAGTATGTTCATGTCAGTGTCACAGAGTTTCAGAGCCAAGGAGGACCTCAGAAATGTACTGATAGTTGCTGCTGTGTGCAGACCCCTGTGTGGTAGTAAGTTGCTTCTGTGCACATTTCTGTTTCTGCCTGTTTTGTATGTGGCACCTTTTGCTTGGTGTTTGTGAACCTAACTTCGGAGTTTCAGCAGCAAGCCTAGGTACTTGACAACCTCTTTTCTCTATGTTGTTTATTTGCTGTTTATATTTAATTCACCTCCCCTTTCAGCTCCTAGAACTGCTCTGGGAAGTATGTATCAGTTTATCTGAAAAGGTGTATGAAGAGGAACCAATATGTAGTGATCTCCCTAAAGCAGAAGACTGACAGGACTCTGAGGGGAGAGCTTGGAGGGCCAGGGCTAGAAGATGATTTTCCTTTTTTTTTTTTTATTAATTTTTTTAGATTTTATTAATTTATTCAGATTACAACTCAGTTGTTATCCCATCACTTGTATCCTGCCATTCCTCCCTCCCTCCTGCTTTCACCCTATTCCCCTCCCCTAGGTCTATGACCAAGGGGGACCTCCTCCCCCACTATATGGTCATAGGCTATCAAGTCTCATCTTGGTAGCCTGACTATTGTTTCTTTGAGTCCACCAGGCCTCCTCACCAAGGGGAGGTGGTCAAATATGGAGCACCAGAGTTCAGGTCAAAGTTAGTCCCCGCTCTCCACATAACCGTGGAGAATGTCCTGTCCATTGGGTAGATCAGAGTAGGGATTCAATGTTTACTATTGTATTATCCTTGGTTAGTGTGGCTGAGATCAAAAATTCAAGTGACACCACATGCTGGCGAGGATGTGGAGAAAGAAAAACATTCCTTAATTGCTAATGGGAATGCAAACTTGTACAACCACTTTGGAAATCTATCTGGTGCTATCTCAGAAAACTGGGAATAGGGCTTCCTCAAGACCCAGCTATTCCACTCCTTGGAATATACCCAGAAAATGTTCCACCATACAACAGGGACATATGCTCAACCATGCTCATAGCAGCCTTATTCATAATAGCCAGAACCTCAAAACAGCCTAAGTGTCCCTCAGTAGAAGAATGGATAAAGAAACTGTGGTACATTTACACAATGGAATACTACTCAGCTATTAAAAACAAGGAATTTCCAAAATATGGATGGGACTAGAAATGATCATAATGAATGAGTTAACCTAGAAACAGAAAGACTCACATGGTATATACTCACTTAAAATTGGGCACTAGCCCAAAAGGCATGTCCCACAAAAGTCTTCACTTACCAGGAGATTGGGATAGATGTGAGAACATCCTACTTATACTCTAGTTAAGAGAAATATAGGAGATGGGGCAATAGAAGGACCCAGAGGGTCCTAGAAATCTACAAGAAGAATATCATGATGGGTGGATCGGGGCCCGGGAGGCGGGAGTCTGCTCAAACTATTGCACTAACCAAGAAGATGGTTTCCCTAATCAACCCTCTTATGTAGATTTGAATTTGGAGCTATATAAAACTTTATATAGTTACAAGTAAAATTCATCAAAATAGGATGGGAAAGCAGTGTATAAAAGTTCATAGTAATGGGAAATCAGCCAACCATACTGTGAGTTGCTTGAGATGGAGCCATTGGAACAGACACATGAGTGATACACTGCACTGGTTTCACCAGACTCCTCAGGAGAGACATGAAGGACAAGAAGACTTCCCCAAAGCATAAAGCTTTCAAGAAGCTGGTGTGTTCCTATTATTGTAAGATAACAAAAATTCTTTTCTTTTACATTTATTTATCTTTGTGTATGGATGCATGCTTGTGCAGTGACTTGCATGTGGAAAACCTAGGACAACTTGGAGGAGTCAATTCTCCCCACCATTTGGGGCCTGGGGCTCAATCTCAAATTGCCTGAAAGGCCCAATTTGTAAGCTTTGATGTTGCATAATATCAATGGAAATTGAGAGTTTTACTGAAAGAAGAATAAATATTAAATCAGAAAAAAAAATACAAGCCATATAATCCTAAATTTGAATCGTAAACATCAAAATAAACTCATGATGCATTTTCTGTTTTAAAAATTGACTGAATAACTCCATATAAAAGACTGTAGAAATAAATAAAATCCGATTCAGAGCAGCAAGCCTCATATATATTCCAAAGCAGGGTCCAAAGCCCATGAGACTGGTGAGGGCTTCTTGAGGAAATTATTTATTTCGTGTTCTAAGATGAGCTTAGAACCTATAACATCCCAGTGAGCAAGAAGGAGGAAGATCCTGGCCCTGTACAACATCACCCCCTGCAAGTTTGTGAGAAGTGCAGTTGCCAGTGCCTCCTGTCTGCCAGCCTGGAGTAGCCCTGGCAGCAGTCTACCAACAATACTCCCAGGAACTGTGAGAGGTACATACTAAAAGAAAGTAGCTGTAATAATGTATCCAATTCTTGTTTTGATGCTGAGTCAAATGTATTTTGTTGTGGGAGGAGAAGGAGGAAGAGAAATTTCTGACTTGCTTATTTTTTAGAATTTGATAGAATTTTTATAGATTGAGCATCCCTAATACACCTGCCTTGAAAGTCTGGGATTTGGAATTTGTGTTCTCAGATTAGGCATGCTCAAATGGGTCCAAGGAATTATCTTCACTTTCTAGGTGTGCTAATGCTATTACAGGTTCAAAAACAACTTTTTAAAAGAGCTGTATACTAAAATATTTTATAAATGAAATGGCATGGTCAGTTTCAAACTAATATTGGAGGGAGGCTAAGCCAGTGTGTCCTGGAATTGGTAGTTGCTCCATCTGCATGGGTTCCTGGAGGTTCCTATCCAATTCTATTGATTCTGATAGACATTTAAGATGTTCAGCATAAGAAGGAAAAGAAAAACCAGGAATAACCAAGAGAAGAATAACCTATCCCAGAAGCCAGACAAAACCCTGATGCCCTGTGTGGCCTTTGGGAGGGGGGGTGTCTTCCAGTTCTCTTTCTTGGTTCTAACTGCCTACTTGGTGTCATATAATCTGCTTACACTAGAAACTTACCCCTTATTGTGACCTCACAGAGTTAGGTAGCTTTCTTTTTCTTTTATAATTTACAAATTGAGTACATTTGGACTATTAGGTCAAGGTATAATTAATTATACATTTAAAACTATTTAATGTACTTTATATTTAATTGACATGGTTACACATTATTACAGGTCATACTGAGGTGAGGGTTCCAATACATGTGTACAATGTGTATTGGTAATATCAGGCTGATTGACATACCCATTGTTTATTATTTCCTTGCATTGGCATCACTCGAAATCTCCCAGACAGCTGGAGTTGCACTTTCTAACCCCCATTTTCAGGAAGTAGGAGCCAAAACTGCAGGGGGTTATGTGACTTGCCTCAGACGTGTGTGGCCAGGAAGTGGCAGAGCTAGGCTCTGAAACCTTGCTGTCTTAGTATACCTTCTTCGTGGGAGAAGCAGGAAGATCTAAATCCAGTGGAATGACAGACATAAATACTTAAAATTCCTTGTATTAAGTGCTAGCTTGAAGAAGTACAGTGTTAGGATAGTGCTAGTAAGAAATGACCTGCAAACTGGCCACTGGAACCTGCTCTTAAATGGGCACTGGTGCTCAGAGAAAAGAAAGGAGCTCTTTACTGGTTGGGGTCATTGCTGCTGTCCATCCTGATACGGGCTCCAGAGCTCCCAATAGGTAAGGACTGTTAATTGAAGCACTAAATTAATATTATAGCCTTAAGGAATAGGGCTAGGGTGATGGCTCAGATGGAAAAGTGCTATAGAAGTGTGAGTATCTGAGCACTCATGTCAAATCTGGGCCTGGAAGTTCAGGTTTGTGACTCTAGCACTGAGGGAAAAGGTAGTGGTAAAATTGGCCAGTCTTCTGAGAGCTTTGGGGTCAATGAACTGTCCTGCCTCAAAAGCTAAGATAGAAAGCAATGAAGGGAAACACTCAATGCGGTTTTCTGGCCTCTGCATGCGTGTTCATGTAGGTTCATGCACATGTGCACATACACATGAATATGCATAACACACACATACAGATTTCAAACGGTCTGAAGTCAGATCCCCTGGTAGTGCCAATGTTAATGCTTTATGCCATGTCAATATATATGTCTGTATAGATATGTGTGTCCAGGTTTATAAACTGTTATTGTTTTGGTTTTTTATCACTAACTATAATCATACATCAATAAAGTCCTGACATATCATTTTAGCTACAAAATTATTCCTTCTAATGTAAGCTGACTGTAGAAACATCAGTGGGGTAAATCAGGCAAGCTCTAGGAAAGGACCATGCTTCCCCAAGACCACCCTCCCTGCTTCCACCATGCCCTTTGAATCTCAGTTCTCTACAGTGTGAAAGGTGAGCCAGGGGCGGCTATTTCAATGTCACAGATGTGGAATTTAGGGTAGCTTTGTTCTAGGACGTGACCTGTGAGATTGTGATTAGAAGACAAGTGTTCCTGGGCTCCTGGTCCATACTAGAGAATCAAAGCAAACCTAATGATGAAATTAGCGCCCATTTTGGAGAAGCTCTGAAGTCTTTGTACCTGACATGATTGGTTAATCTTCAAAAGAGGTTAAGGCAGGGAATTAAAAAAAAAAAAAATAGATACATACCTTAAACATTTTAGTTTAGCTTAAAACAGACAAATGTCCATTCATTTGCCATTCTTTTGATGTAGGGCCAGGCCTTTTCTTTGACTTTGGATCGGCTGATTGGAGTTCCACATCCTTTTTCTTTTACAACCACATCCATAATGTATTTCTGTCACTACCAATTTCTGTTTCTTTAAGATGAAGAGGAAACTTAAGGCACTTGCAGAGCAATCTGAATATAGAAATTTTATAGGCTGTTCCTCCTACGTCTTTTACAGTTGTCTCTCCCACACCTAATTTGCCAGCAAAGTGTGCTTCAGTGACTTGCCTTTATCTGGCCTCCCATGAAGCATATGTTGGTTTCCATACAGCTAACTTTCTGTTCATATATGTGGCTCACAGGTCAACTTGATATGCAAATAGATTCTGTTATTTTGTTGAAAGCACAGATACCATAAACAAGTTTGGAAACGAACTAGAAAAGATGTTACATGAACTGGCAACTTACCCTGTCACTTCCTGGTAGCAGAGGTAGCTCAGTGTAGCTAAGAGAAAAGGGGTGTCCTTTGCCCTGCAGCCAGTTAAGGGAGTCTCTGCTGTGCTACTTCACAGGATGGTGGCCTTGCATCTACATTCCGCTCTTAAAAAATCATTCTAAGTTTCTGTAGCTGCCAAATATTGTCATGTTAAAATTCAAACATTTAAAAAAACTTAATTTGGCATTATAACTTCTGTTAACACAAAAGAAACTACAAAAATTCAAAACTCACCATTGATGTTTGGTTACCACATCAATATATGTTTATAGATGTGGGGATCTGTGTTTCCTTTTATGAAACAGAAGTGCCTCAGATTCAGCATTCAGTCTGTTGATTTGGGCCTTTTCTTTCACTAATTATAACCGTCTTTTGAAATCAATAAATAGAGCTCTGCAGCATCCTTTTTAATAGCTGCACAATTCTTCCTCTCAATGTAAGGACCACAATTTATTTACTCAGATTCATATGAAACAAATCAGTCTGTTGTTCTTGCCACTGGCAGTACTAAGGTGAGCACCTGTGGAGAAAGGCATGTGCTTGTGCTGATGTGGTTCTTCCAGGGGGTAGATGCTGTGGTGCAGGCTTGCCAGGTCAGAAGGATACATGCATTTACAACTCAGTAAATCCTGCATCCAATACTATCCCAAGTCCTACCATGGTCCTGACAGTTCTCCCCCACCATGCAGTCTGTCCAGTTCTACTAATGTAATGTGTAAACTGGGGGCTTTTAGCTTATTTAGATATTTTGCTAGTAAGGTTGAACATCTTTTGATATTATTTTTAGCTCACGCTGTGTAATCCAGTGTTTTATGTTACTATATTTTTCTAATTCTTTTTCTTTTTTTTCTTTAGATTGGAGAAATGAAGGCAGAGATCACCAAACTACACAAAAAACTGTTTGAACAAGAAAAGAAGCTGCAGAATACAGCAAAACTTCTGCAGCAGAGCAAGCACCAGGAGAAAGTCATCTTTGATCAGTGTAAGTGGGAGGACAGGGGTGGGGGTGGGGCGGCTGCCGTAGCTGCCTACTGCCTGCCTCTGTGGGCTGACACTGCAGCCCTGGCTTACACTCTTTGGAGCCCAGGCTTTTGAGACTTTGCCTCTATTTGAGGGTGTTTGTTTGTTTGTTTGTTCTGCTTTATCTTTTTCAACCCACACATTTCTTCCAGGACTGTTCTCTCATGGAGTGACAGATTGTGCCTTATAGGATTATGGTTGTTAGGAGTATGGTAGTCTCCTGTCTGTCCTTAAGGTGGTTGTTCTAGAGGATAGGGCCCCCTGAGATGCTTCTGAACGGAGTAAGCATTGTCATCTGGAATATGGCGTGGCGGTTCAGGACAGGACATGCAGGGACATGTGTAAAAACCTAGAGTAGTCTTGCTGTCAGGTAGCAGCAGACTGGTAGGCTGAGGCAGGAGGGGGACCAGAAAACACGGTCTTTTGGGAAAGACCTATGGTGCACATCAAGGTGGCTCCCTCCTACTACAGGGGATCAACCTGTCATGCTTCATGTGAAAGCTCTGCATGGTGTTGCTACCATGGGTTTTAGCGGAGAAGGAAGAGAGGTTAAGGTCAGTGCTGGCCCTAAGCTGGCCACGCGAGAGACTGTTAAATAGCTGTGTGCCTCATGTTCAACCCTGCAGTACTCTTCACCAGTGTGTGGAGAGAAGCGGCTTCCACCAGGGTCTCCCGCAGCTCAGCCCCAGCCTTGCCCATGCCGTCAGCCAGTCAGATTGCCTGACTTGGAAATGTCACTGATTGTACCTTCCTCAATCCACTACCACAGCCTAGGGCTGCTCTCTCAGCAGCATTTCTTAGAGGCACCAAGCATTGATTATTGCTAAGTAGGCACTCGCATTAACTGTCCCCCTGGGAACCTTCTGAAAAAGACTGTGAGATTAGTAAGTGTTTGAACTGCAAATGAATGAAATCCAGTTATGGTCAGGCCATGACCTCCTGTCCGGTGTCCCATTCTCAGACTCTGAGGACAGGGGAGGAGTTCTGTCATCAAGGAGCTTGGCCTTACTGAGGGATGAGGGAGCAGAAAGCTTCAGGGTTATAAACTGCGGGCCTGCCTGAGACAGCCTGTGAGGCTTTGATTCCAGACGAAATCTGATTGGCCCTGAGGGATGTCAGTCAGATCGCACAGAAGCGGGAGCAGAATTGCTGCGGAATCTTGAGGTCTCCTAGAAGCAAGAGAGCAGTGAGTGCTCCAGGCATGCTGAAGACATGGAAGGCTTTCAGTGAGCAGTCGTGTTGTACTACAATCCCTGACAGAAGCAACTTAGAGGAGAAGTTTGTTTTGGCTCACACTTTGGAGAGTATAAAGTTAACCGTGGTGGTGGGGCCAGTTCCCGTATGTGAGAACAGTAGCTTGAGGAGGCTGGTCTCACTATGTGACAGACAGAAGGCAGACAGGATTAGAGGGGGCAAGCTATCATCCTAATCCTAGCGGCCTAGTCACACCAGCAAGGCTCACCTTATAACCTCTCCAAATGGTCCCACCAGTTGGGAACTGAGTGTCCAAACACAGGAGTCCATAGGGAACATTTCATGTCCAAGCCATAACAGAGGGAAAGGGGAACAAAGAGCCTGTCGGCTGCGCCCAAGGAGGAGCAGCAGGGTTTGCGGTGGTCCATTGTACATCAGAATATCACATGGCAGAGCGAGGTTTCAAAGACCTATTACAGCCTCTCTGGCAGGCAGGGATGCGGAGGAAGGGGGAATTTGAAAGACAGGATATTATGTGTCTGGCTGAGTGACTTATGTCACCTATGGAGAAGAGGAGCCCTCAAAGACGTGGTCGACAGTCGCAGTTGTGGACATGCTCAGGTGCTATGGAATATTTGGACCATACACCTGGAGAAGCAGGGAGAAAAGTGGTACTTTACACAACCTGAGGCCAGGGAATGGGGCTCTGACTCAGCTTCCCCCTGAACAGCCACAAGGCTGCTGCTGCTGCTGCTGCTGATGATGATTCTAGTTTGGAATGAGGAATTTCAAGGGCCGGCAGAATTCAGCTCAGATGGTGGATAACCCTACTATGGTAGATCTGAGAACCAGATCTGAAAATGCCACAACCTGGGACAGTATGTGAGAGCTGGGAATGTTCCCAGGTTTGAGCTGTGCCATTCTGTGTGACATGTATTAAGTGGCTCTGACTCTGAGTTTTAGCCTCCTCCTCCTCCTCAAACAGAGCCAGTCATTTTAAACACAGTTGGCCACAGGGCTCTGCTACTAGTTATAAATCCAGCTGTAGAATTGGGAGAGTGATGCCACCAAGGTGGGGGACAGAAGAGCTGCTCCATTGGGTGCTGGTTTCTCTACAGTGAGTCCCTGGGTAGCCCTAAGCCTTTTAACCTGCCAAGTCTGTTCCTGGTTTTGAAGTGACAGAGTGGGATTGACATAGTGTCTCCTCCCCCACCTCCTCCACATGAAAACAAGGATGAGAAAGGTCCAGGGTCTTGCCCCTTCTGTGCTTGGACCAACACTGTACTTCCTCTCAGAACCTATAGGGGAGGGCTAGGAAAGGGTGAGACCTGGGAACCTGAGACCCTACCACTCATGAGTCACATGGCCTGGAACTGCCCACTTCACTTCTGTGCCTTAGGTCCTCTTTTGCCAAGTAGGGGTAGTAATCCTGTGTCACAGGATTGGGGTCTTCAATGAGAAAAGACCTGTTGTGGGGCCAGGCAGGCCCGCCAGTGGAGTGAGAGATCCCTAAACTGAGGTCAGTATGATTTGGGATGCACTCTTTACCACTCTGAGCTTTGACTTCTTATCACAGCAGGGATTTCTGAGTGTGGGCACCTGGGTGGTGTGTCTGTTTAGATGTAAAAGAGACTTCAAAACGTGGGCTAGCAGTGCCTTAGTGCTTATAAAGAGCTTGGCACACTGGGTACAGCCAGTGGTCTTTCAAGATTATTTTTAACCTCCATGTCATGACAAACTTTTCTGGGTCACAGGCCCCTTGACGGATCTTGAGAAAGTGATGGTCTCTGATCAGAAAAACTCACAAATCCCTATCCACACAAGAGCTGTATGCTGGTATACTGGGCTTCTTAGAGCACATTGTGAATCCTGCGGGCAGGGGTAAGGAGGAGACAGAGAGGCTGGGAACACCTGTGACATCCTCTTTATTGAGATAAAAGTTAAGCACACTCTGTCTCTGCCTCCAGATGGATTTTTTTGTGAAGCAAGAATATTTCCTCTAGTCGACCACAGAACAGTTATTCTGAGTAAACAGGCATTGGGCCATGTGCTAAACATGGGTCACAGGTAGCCTCTGCAAGCACCTGCATTTTGAGGAGCAGTGTACATCCTGGCCCTCACTGGGTCCTAGCTATAAAGGATTTTTTTCTCTCTCTCTTTCTTGCCTAAGTCATCCTCAAACTCATGGCAATCCTCCTCCTTCACAGCCTCCCATGTGTTCTGCCTCTAGATTCCCAATCAGGCTCAGGCACCGACATTTTTCTCACTGTTTTAGTCGATGCTGGGCAAGAGGAACTGGAGAGGAAGCCCCTTCATGCATGGTTACCCCTAGTTGGTGGACACTTGTGTTCTTTTCAGGGTCTGACACAGCTCAAGTGTCAGTGAGCAGGAGCCTCTGAACTTACCCATTAGCTCACTCCTGTTTAGTCAGAACGCAGCTTGCCCTGGGGAACCATGCTGAGCTGTTACACCAGCTGAAAGGCAGGAGGAGATAAAATGCCCTGAGTTCTTTCTTCCAGAATACCAGAAGCATGTTTCCAGAAAGGTTGGATAAAACTCTGTTTTCACAGGACTTCCCTAGACCCTTCGTATGAGCTTCCAGATAGGGGCTTCCCAGATGGCCCAGGACACCAGAGGAAGCTAGACACTGTCAGATCCTGCCCTCTACACTGCCCAGCACCACCATCCTTCCCAACCTACAGAAGGGGAGCCAGGGGGCCATGCAGGGCCTGGCATTGCCTCTGAAAAATCAAATGCATGCATACTCTTCCCTTTGGGGCCCTGTGAGAGCTTGAAGTATTGTCTATAGCCCACCCTTCCCGACAGATTATTTGGCTCTGACGTTGAGAAAGAGCACAAAGACCTTCGTCCTTCTCTCTGGTCTGGATGCTTCAGGGCTGTTGGGTTAGTTACTCATTGCTGTGACAAAAATACCCCAAAGAAGTAACTTAAGGGAGGAAGGGTTTCTTTCGACTCACGATGTGAGGGCATATGGTCCATCATGGTGGGGAGCATAAGGGAGCAGCACAGCCTGCGGTAGTGGAAGCTGACAGCTCATTTATGTCTTAGTGGTTCAGAAAGTCCAAAGTGTGAGCCAGAACCCGAAGTACATATCCTTTCAAAAGGCTTGGCTCCAGCAGTCCACTTCTGCTAGCTAGGCCTCAGCCCCACAGGTCTCATAACCTTCTATGATGGTCATCTTTAACTGTGAATGTGACACAGCCTAAAGTCACCTGGGAAGAGACTCTCAATGAGGGATTGTCTGCACGGGGTTGCCTTGTGGGAATGGCTATGGGAAGTTGTCTTACTAAGATGTAGGAGGATTCATTCATTCTTTCGACAGGGGGATTCTGAGCTGGTAAGAGTAGAGAAATTGAGCTGAATACAAGCAAGCAAGCCAGCCAGAAGCATGCGTGCGTTTCTACTTTTGCCTGTGGGTGTTATGTGTCTAGCTGTTTGGGGCTCCTGCTCTCTTGACATTCACACTGAAAGACTATAACCTAGAACGGTGCTTCTTGCCAGAATTTTTTATCACAGAAACTTAAATGATGCTAGGATACTTTCCAAAACAGTACCTCCAGCTGAGGGTCAGGTTTTCAAACACGAACTGCTGAAGCTCCTTCAGCAGTTGTCAGATTGTCTGGGCCCAAGCTTCCTGCTCACAGTTTTCATTCTACTCCTCTGTGGCTCTAATTGCTTTTTTTTTTTTTTTTTTCTTTCTTTCTCCTCAGTGGTCATCATCCACCAAGTCCTTCAGAAGGCCAGGGGAAACCTGGAGGTAATGGCTCTTGGGTTGTTTGCACTGAGCACTTTGGGATATTAGGGCTTAGGGAGGTTGGACTGTCGTCTTTTAAAGAATAAAGTCGGAGGTGAGACCAAGAGATATAGCCTCCACAAACAGCTGTGGTTTTCAGCTGGAAGAGTGTGAAAAGTTCGATTCTGTCACAGCTGTGTCCTCTGCGGACACTCTGTTTCAATGCTGTTTTACCAGTGAGAAGTGCAGCAAACAGCAGCCCGCACAGAGGCATGTGCACGCAGTCTTTCTGGAATGAATGAATAAGTGAATGCAGTGCGTGTTCATGGTCATTTTGTTCTGATGTATAGTGATCAAACTGTCTTTGAAAGAAGTTTTAAAATAGCACCTCACTTTGAACTCCAGGGATCTTACTTCAGAAACTCCATGACCTAATATTCTCATTTTCTCTCTCTCTCTCTCTCTCTCTCTCTCTCTCTCTCTCTCTCTCTCTCCCTCTCTCTCTCCCTCTCTCCCTCCCTCCCTTCCCACCCCCCCTCTCTTCCATTTTCCCTTTTCCTAGCTCAGGCCCAGGGCGGCTGTTCATCCAGAAACATCCAGTCCCAGCCGGCCAGGCTCCTGAGGAGAACTCTCAGCTAATAAAGCTTGTGGTCTTGAGATTGCCTGCCTCTGTCCTCACTGTGGCTCCTGATGATGGGGGAAGCAAAGGCTGCCACCAGAGAAAGTGTGGTGATGTGCTGTGATTTCTGTCTGAAAGTTGGAGTCAGGTGGCTGTTTCAAAGGCTCCATTGCTCTGCAGTCAGGCACCAGAAAGGCTCTGGGTGCTGTAATTGACCTGGAGTACCCTGCACACTGGCGGGCTTCACACCCTCAGGTCTGAGAACTCAGCTTTCATCCAGCACTGCAGTTAGTGGATTCTCCTTAAATGATTCATTCCGTTTCAACTGTGTGATTCACGTATTCTGGGTGGAGCCTCAAAGCCCAGATCCTAAACTCCCTTGCGAGACACACCAGTGTCTTGGGAGCCACATGGCCCTCACCTCTCACATACTTCTAGGCCCACGCTAGAATCCAGAGAGAAAGGAGTCAATGTGGGGTTGCTTTGGCGCTGTGCCTCCCCAGGCAGGCCCTCAGATGCAGTAAACAGAGTGAGACCTGTGTGATGCTAGTGTCCTGTCTGCACAGCTGCCCTGTGTTGCGGCTTGATGGACTTGCTTGCTGCAGCCCTGTCACTGACTTTCATATTTAGCTGGTCTTGGCCTTGTACTGAGCTGCATGGGTTCCTGAACATTAAACACAGCCTTGCTTAGCCCTGGTTATTGCTGACTTTTCCTTTCTGCAGGAGCCCATCGTGTTTACATGTGGCTTCTTAGTGTCTCCCATCCTTCCACCTTGCCTGCTGCATCATCTTTCTCCTCTGACCTCTTGGGTACTCTGCTCTGGTCCCTCGGCCATTCCCCATCTCCAGGCTGCTTTCTAGTCTTTGGTTCCTTTCTCTTGAGTCTCATTTGTCCTTTCCCTAAGCAGCTAAGGTGCAGAGGCAAACTGTGCATCTGACCAGGCATTCCTCACCTGCCTGTGTGCCTTCCCACTGTTCTCTGCTTCCAGGCCAGGCCCTGGCAGGGATCACAGTGCCCCAGGTCTGGCTGCTAGCTCTCTTCCCCTTTTTTCCTCTTGCCTCTTTGCTTCCAGCTGACTGTTTCAGCCTAAGATGCCCTGCTGTTCTTCCCAGGATCAGCCAGGCCACTGCCTTTCCCTGCCGTTTCTTTCCAAGCCAGCTATGAGCAGTCCTTTAGAAATCTTTTCCCAAGCTAGAATCCTGAGACTCCTTATTCTGGTAATCCACTTTCTCTCTGCCCCTGCCTCAGCTCCTTCTGAACACTTCCTGTTTGCTGATGCTCCCTGCGCTCTTGGAGAGTACCCTGTGTCCACAGTGAATGGCAAGTTTATGCATGCACGTGCACACACAGACAACAGGACAGACAGACAGACATGCAGAGACAGAGATAATGCTGGCCATTGGCGTTGCCCTTCATATCACTTCTTCCAGACTCCAGGCGGGCTCCCTGCTGCCCACCCAATAGCTACCAAATAAGGCAGCTGTCAGGCCCCTCAACTGCTTAGCCAAAGAGTTAAGGCCCAGGTACCTGCTCTCTGTCTCTGTCTCCTCAGCTGGGCCAGCCTCTTCCTGCATGGGCTCCTGCAGTTTGTACTCTTTTCTTTACCACGGCATCATTTATGGTGTACCACTGTGTGAAAAGCAGATTTAGGTTCTGCTTCATGTGGGGGTCCCTTCTCCACAACTTTACCCCTTTTCCTTGAGACAAAGCTTGCATGCTGAGAGCTGCAGATCTTGCTTCTAGCCCCCAGCCACACACTGCTGTCCTCAGTTTGCACACCTGTTCAGTAGGAATTACCTTCCTACCTAGCCCTGATGTCGTGAGCTGCAAAAATTGTAGTTAGCTGAACAGGAAGGCTCTTGTCCTAAGTCAGCACCTCCTCTTCTGCGTCTCTCCGTAGTTGGCCCCAGGCCACTGCTGTCTGGAGTGCCTATGTCAGATGTGCAAACAAGCATGTGTGAGCAGTGCTTTGGATTATGAGGAACACTCAGGCCAGGCCGGACAATAGACCTGGGTTTAGGTGTATCTATGGTGAACAGTGTTACCTTGACTGGTACATGCTTAGCACATTGCCCATGTGAGCTGAGCATGGACATTAGTTGAGGTTTTGGAACCTCAGGTCACTAAACCTGGGGAGCCTGTGAGCACCAGCCTGCATGGCTGGACCTCTGGGAGCCCAGGGGTACCTCATTTCAGGTCTCCCACAGTCTTTCAGCAACACAGACATCCAAAGCAGCTGTGATGTTATTCTCTAACCTAAAATACTCCCAGACTTTAGCTGGGGAGGTGGGGAGCTCCTTCGTCTGGGAGGCGGGGGAGCATTCTAGTTTGTTTTGGCTGGATGAGGGCCAAGAACAAACTGCAAATTTGGTCCTTGGAAAATGTTCCATTGTCCCTGGTGAGTTAATTTTACCAGCAGCTGAATTCAGGAGCCTCTGAAGCAGTAATCAAAAAAAAAAAAAAAGTGTCAATTTCCCATTGGTGAAATTAATCAGCACGTGTGCCTGAGCAGCTGCACCTGAGAGGCCCAGCTGCAGAGGCTAAATATATAGTGAGGCAAGAGGGCCCGGCAGGGTCTCCTACCCTCTCTGCCTTGGGAATGGCCTTCAATGTCATCCTCATACCCACATGCTCTGGGTCTAGCCCACCGTGAAGCCCAAGGTGCTCTCTGTGAGACACCTCCTTTATTTGCAACCCTGCACATTTCACCACACAGGAAACTGTGTCTTCAGAACCTGCTCTCTGAATGATCCTGCTGTCTCGATCTTTCTCCCAAGAATGTTGTCTGTTTAAAAAAATTTTTTAAAGTAGCCATTGCTCTGTGTTCACAATGGCCTAGGTGGCCAAGGCAGGGGCTTGGAGACCCACAATTGAATTCCTTGACACAGCAGCCCTGAGAACTGCTTGTAAATGACCTATGAAAGCAGAAAGACTGATCTTGTTAATAAGGTCTCAGTATTGTGGAGGCCAAGAAGCCTGCCTTCGGGAACCTGGCCCTGCCAGATTGCCTCTTCAATCTTGGCTGTATTTTAAGTCTAACTCAAAAATTCAATTATCACAATGACTCATCCTGTCTCTGGAGAAGCTCAGACTGCCCCAGCAGCAAGGCTGCTTCCCTCTCACCACAGACAGGTCCTCCTGTCCTGTGCTGTCAAGTTGCAGGTAGGTGGCTGTGGGCAGACTCTGAGAGCCAGCCTCTTGCTCTGGGCCTCAGGGCTCTTCTCTTGATTGGAGCAAGCTTCAGTTTCCTCATCAGTAGGTGTAATGGGCACTATGAAGCCAGACTGGCCAGACACGAGTAGCTCCTCACAGCCCCTTCTTCCATGTAGAAGCATAAGCTAGTGCCCACATACCTCTGGCTCCCTTATTCTCTAGACTCCCTGTATCATCAGGACCACTTGATCCCCTAAGCCATCACTTCCTCAGGTGATCATCTGCTCTCACCTGGATAACCTACAGTGTTTTGTCCCTTGAGTTCCCCATGTCCACCCTGATCCTGTCCAGCTGTCCTCACACATTGCAGGTTTCCACACAAAGCTAATTTTGTCACCCTCCAGTTAGCCCCAGAGGGACCTACCATCACACTTCTGGCATGACATGCAGGCTGCCTGCACCTGTGTTCTAGCATCTTAGGCCCCTCACCCTGGTCACCAGATCTTCCTTGGCACATGCCCATGCCCCACATGCTTTTACCATGCCTTCCATTGCTAGCTGACTCTTACTTGTGATCAGTGGCACAGTCTTTGGTCTTTCTTGCTTCACTGTTTATGGGCTTCCCTGATGATTATCCCTTGTTTAGACTCTTGATAGTGACACTGGTAGAGCCTAGGTATCAGGAGGCAAGTGACATCATTGGCAAATAGCAGGGAAGATGTCTGGTTAAGGTGAGTATGTTGGCATGGGATGTCTGGGGGCTACTGAAGGGTCCAGACTGGAGTGTACTTGTGGGAACCAAGGTGGGGTGTGACAGGACACTCTGCCTTGGAGATGAACGAGCAATGGGAGGGTGTCAGGATGCTAAGTCTGGCTCAGACCTTGGAAGAGAGCTTTAGGGAGACAATTAATGCCAACTGTCAGCCTGTTGAAATAAGGATAGGAAAGTTCTCTGAACAGAGGAAACACCCTGTGTAGAAGTTTATAGGCTACAAGGGACCCAGGGGAGAGACTTGAGATGTGGGGCTAGGTGCAAGCAGCTTGGAGACCTATGTATTCTTGGGAAGATCAGTGGGCACCTTGTGATCATTGTGTTCATAGGAGGAAGGAAAAATCTAGGGAGAAGGCAGAGCTTTAAAAGGTTAGAAATGTGTCTAATACCCCTAATTCAGCATCACCAGGGAGGCAAAGACAGGAAGATCCCTGGGGCCTGCCTAACCTAATCAATGACCTCAGACCAATGAGATCCTCTCAACAAACAAGGTGGATGGTAACTAAGGAATGCTGCCTAAATTTTCCGTGGCCTCCATGTATGTGTGTGTGCCCACCCATGATACGTATGTGTACCCACACAGACATCCACAGATAAACCTGGAGATGAAGCCTCTTGGAAGGCATGGGAAAGGCTTGGTACATCCCCAAAGAAGGCCAGCCCTTTGCCCATGAGGGCATAGAATTTCTTATCATGGCTGTAGCTGCAGGGCAGGGGCTAGCAGGAGGAGCCTGTGCCCCAGAGGCTCTAGCCAGAAGGTGGGTTCCAGGACTTACCTGGCGCCTCTGTCCTATGTCACATCATGACCTAGGGTAATCTGGCGATGGCTTCAGGTAGCTCCTGTTTAGAGGCAGGATAGTAGCCAAGAGGCTTTTCAGGAAGGTCTATTTTGGTTGTCAGATTCTGAACTGCCCCCAGGGAATGATCCAAATATCCCTTTGCTCAACTTTCCCTGTCTTCTTACCTTGTTTGTTTCCTGTCTTCATGCTGCACTCCTGGGAAAGCCACCCATGGCATGGTCCTCTCACAAGCTTTGGGCCTGCTTTCCCCCTTGACCTCTCTTCTCTCTCCCTTCCATTCCTGCCCATCCTTACAGCAGATCCTTACAACCTGCAGATGGTCGGGCACCTCTGGTGTCGAAGAAGGCAGCAGTGTTCCTCTGGGTCTTTCTATCTCCAGCGCCTACCTGGTGTCTGAGGATCAGGGTGAGCTACACTACAAGCCAATGACACTACCAATCCACATATCATTCTCCCTTGATACTTGTCCCTCATGGCTTTATTTCCCATCTAGCTGAACCATGTTTGGTGTTGTTCCTAACCCTATCCATGTGGTACCAGTCTCTCCACTCTCTTCACAGGCTTGGTAACTCCTTGCCTCTGTATACATCACTCCTAGTCTAAAATGCTCATCTAGCAAGTCTTCAGCCCAACTACCACAGTCACCAAAAGACTCACCCATGCATCATTTCTAGGCAACCATTCTTCACATCACAGTTTTCCCCTGTATAAAAATGACATAACTATTCCCTACCCCTAGTAACTGCATTAGAATTAGATTTCAACTATTAGAAGCTAAGTTAGTTGAGACCAAAAAATAGATCTAAAGCCCCATTGATTGACCATATTAGTAGAGACATAGTGTTCAGATGAACAAATTGTCTTGTTCTGCCCATGACCTATCAGAAAATTCTGAGATCCTGGTGATCATTTCCCAAGGTTTGCTTTAGGAGGCTTGTGAGGAAAGTGGATTATATATCAGTTTATGGACTTCAGTTTTTCACCCATTGAACATAAATGCCAGGAACTATGTTTTATATGGTTAAATTTAATCCTATTGAGTAGTATAAACTTTAAATTTTATTGTTATGTATAAGAATATTTTGCCTGCATGGATCTAGCTGCATCATGTGTAGGCAGGTCTTTAGAGACCAGAGGAGACATCCGAACGCCTGGGACTGGGATAGCATGATTGTGAGCCAGCATGTAGGTGCTCTTAACCTCTGAGCCGTCTCTCTAGCCCTGCTGTTAGGACGTTTTGATAAATGAAGAATTCACAGCCTCTTTGGTATTATAAAACAGTGCTTGTGGCAGACAGAACGATAGCCCCTTAAGACGCCCACACCTGCCATCTTCTGTTTCTCTGGACCTGGAAATGTGATTGTTTATTTGCAAACAGACATGTACAGAGGTTATCCAGACTCACGACCTTTGCTTGAGGAATTTCTGTTTTACCCAGGTGGCCCTAGTCTAGTCAGAGTACTTAAGAGAGGAGAACCTTTCCTAGGTCAGAGAGCAAAGACATCTAGAAAAGGAACAAGGGCCATGGGAATGGTAGAGGGCTTGGCCAGGACGCCAGGACCGAGGTGGCCTTGAGAAGTTGGGAAGGGCTGCAAGCCTGTCCTCTCCATTAGTTGTTTTCTTGTCACTGTTAAAAAATGCCAGAGCTTAAGAGAGAAATGCATTGGGTTTGTGCCTTCACCAGAGACAGGCATGGTATATAAGGAGAAGCCATCTGTAATGGTAGGAGCTTGTGGTAGCAACTTGTTCACAAGGTGAAGACCAGAAGTAGAAGCACGTAGAACCTTCAAGGCTGGCCTCTACTGATTGATCTCTGCCAACCACACACCCCCCCCCCAAAGGCTCCATAGCCTTTTGAAATATCTGCAGCAGCTGAAGACCAGGCATTCAAAACCAAGATGTCACTGCACTCCAGGAAAAATAATTCTTTGTGGTCAGTGAAACCTATGTGAGGCGTTTGCCATGGTTCCACATCTCCCATAAAGGCTGCTGGGTACTAAGCTGCAAGTGCATGCTTCATCGGTTTCTGCATGGAAAAAGATGAAACATGGTGTTGAGTTTGCTTACCTTAGGAATGTCAGGTTCCAGGTGGGGAAGGGTGGAGCGTGGAATGAGGACCATGCCACAAGACTTCTGGTCCAGCTAGGGATGCAGGAGAAGAAGATTTTTCTATAGCAAAGTGTTACTGCTCTTTTACTTAAACAGCCACCTTGGGCAGCTTGATCTTCATGTGGGTCCCCTAGGAAGGTGAGAGTGGGGCTGTTTCTGACATGGACTCTGTTGGCTGCTTTTGTTCACTTTCCCCTAGAGGGTCTGACTTGCCAGGCCATAGGAGAAGAAGATGCACTACGTTCTGATGTAACTTGATGTGCTCGGGTGAGTTGGGGTTCCCCTTTTCTGAGGAGCAGAGGAGGGAGGATATGGTAAAGAGGGAGGGGATGTAAAGTGAATGGATGGATGGATGGATACATAGATGATAGATAGATAGATAGATAGATAGATAGATAGATAGATAGATTAAAAACAGCTGCTTTAGAGTCAGGCAGTGCAGGTGAATGTAGTTCACCCATACCAGATCAGGTTATAGTTCAGGGGTCCAGCAATGAGTTCTTCAGGAAGAGGGGGGGCTTCTTTCCTCAGTGCTACAGCTCAAAATAAACAGCCAATCTCAGTGAGGTAAGATGGAACTGGGCTGGCAATGCTCTATTTACGCATGAAAGGCAGCAGGCGACAAGTTCACGTGACTGACCACCTGTAACCACCTTGGGGTTGTGTCAAGCTCTCCTGAGGCATGCAGGGAAACAAGGAGAGAGCTTTGTCCCCCATCTATTCTCAGCATGAAGTTTTAAAACTAAACTTTAAAGTTTGACGTTTCCGGGGTTTGAACATGCACCATCTCACTAGTTACGTGCCGTTTCCCCAGGAGTTATTGTCCAAAAGCCTTACAGTTTGCCTGGAGTTCTGTTAGGACAATAAGGTCAGCTGTCCAGCAGACCTGTGTTTGTGGTAATCTCTGATGACAGCAGTGGAAAACTAACATGCCTTAGTGAATGTGATCATATGATTCACATGTCATATGTCATGTTCTTATAGCAGTGATAGGGTGTATTGAATACCTGGTCTGTGACGTCATGAGCATCCATCCCTCAAAGGGTTTTGCAGAGGCTGTGGATATCAAAGAAGAAACTATTGGCTGGGTGAGTAGGTGCTGGCACATGGCCTTCTATGAAGAACCTCCAGATATTAATAGCCAGAAGCCATGTGCCCAGGGCTGAGAGACTGTGGTTCTCCCATTCAAGCCTCTTCCACCACCCTCAGCATCCTCTCTTCAGGCAAGTTGTTATATATGGTTACGGGTCTCCATTACTTCAGAATGTGTCTATGTAATTTGTTGAAGGAATTATTGAAATGTATAATTACAGTATGCATTGCAATATAAAACAAGTCTATTATATTCATTTGATGGAACCATGTGCCATAATGTCTATTCTAATATAAGTGATCCTGCTGTTAGAGTGTTTTATTGTATGTGATGGTAATTGTTCCTCCACAGACCTCAGCTGCCCTCCATTCCCAGTTAGTTAGTTTACATATTTCTTCAGCACATTCCTGCTGCCGCAAGACATGGATGCCTAGACTTTCCAGGTGTGACAGTATTAGAGGGCACCTTATCTGGTCTCCTATTAGACAGGTGGATAACTAAAGCCTGGGAGGGGGTAAAACTGTCTGGCCAAGACCCAGAAGCAGTGACTTGTGAAGCAGTGATTGGGGGTGGAGGTATGTGTGCAAACTGTGAGGGCCCATAGCAGGTGCTGGCTGCTCTGCCTCAGGGTTACCATGTCACCCTGGCCCTCAGGTCTGAGGTCTCAGCCCTTCCGACAGGAACGTCCACTTCCACCTCCTTGCCACCATATTGATTATTTTTCATACAAGGCCAAAGTACTCTCTTCGCAGTATGGTAGCATTTCTGTCATCCTAGTAGTTTGAGCCCTAGTTTTTCAGTGTTTCACCTTCTTGAGGTTATTTATCTCCTTCACTTTATTCCTTGTGAGGTGAGGAAATCTACCCAAGATCACATAGCAAGTACTTGTCCCTGCTTCTGGAAGGAATTCTGGGGACAGTCAGGCACCTTGGAGCCTCGAGAAGCGGAAGTTCCTAGCTGGGTGTTCTTTTGCTTTAGGACCTGGGCAGCCTCACAGTCATGTAGTCATGTTGCCTACTGAGATCTCTGGAGGGCCTTAGCCTAAACATGCAAGCGTGGCTCTGGTAGGCCTTGCCCTTCCCGCATTCCCTCTTGCTCAACACTGTTAGATTACGTTCTTTAAGCTAGCCACCAAGGTTTCCTCCCTTACTTGGCTACTTCTTCCTCTTGAGGCTGACTACCAAGGTCCAGCTATCATTTACTGAAGTCTAACAATCCATGCTCCCTTTTGGCTACCCTAATTAACCTGTCCAATCAAAGTGAAATACCTCATCTCAACGTGGAGTTTCTCCTTCTACCTTGATAAACTGCCATTTGCCTACAAGTCCTGTCTGTCTCTCTAGACACAGTCCTTTGTCCTGGCACAAATATCTTTCCCCTTTTCTTTCCCCTTCTCCTTTCTCCTCTGTCTCCTGTCTTTGTCTATTGCCCCATCTTTTGTCGCTCTGGGACAAAAAAATCTCCTATGTGCTGAGAAGTAGGTCTTGGGGTGTCTTGTCCTGATACTAGTTCTTTCGAGTTCTTTCCCCAAGGAGGTGCCAAGGGACTCACTCTTGCTTCCAGGAGTCTGGACAGAGAATGGGAACGTTTGATGGGATGTATGCTGTAAGAAGATATTTCTAAGCTTACAGTAAAGGTACAGAAGTGGTCTTTTGCTGGGATCAGTACAGTACTATGTTAGGAACCGAAAATACTACCATCTCAGCAATTTTATTCTCTGTGTTGTCACTGGGTCCAGAACCAGTTCTTAGGTTTCATGGTCCTTTCACCTGATAGCTTTGAGGTTCATAGTAGTTAGACCTAGGGACCTAGGCCTGGCTGGGCATGGGCAAGCCACCACAAGGCTCTCTTTCACTGATCCTTTCCCCTCACACCTTCCCATCCATAGGATGAACCCATGCAGGTCATGCACCTGGTTCATTAGAAATGCTCAGCTCTGATTACATGCAATGTGACTGTTGGGTTTCTCCCTTTTGCAGAAGAGGAATTACCACCTAGAGAGGGTAGTGCTTTTGCTCAATCACATGCCTACTGATCTTGAGCTGGCCATTAGGTGTGGCTCCACATGACCCCCTAGACTCCCCCTGACTCCCTAGAATGCACCTTATCCCCAGACTAACTGAGTAAACTGCTAAGCAGAGATGAGGCTTAGCCATATATAGCATGTGTTTCAAATACAGCCACCTCTGATTTGTGTTAACTATTTCAAATGCTGCCCAGGAGCATCTCCTTTCTGTGTTTGAAAAATAACCCATCTCAAATTCTTTACACCTTTGCAAATACAGTGAGGAGTCTAGAGGCGATAATCCAGCAACAGAGCTAAGCAGAGGAAGGTCATCTTTTGAAATGATACAGAAGTGCTGTTTCCTTACTAAGGGGCTTAAGTTAGGTGGCTCCAACTGGGATGCAAACCTTAATTCAGTCTCTGCAGCTGCTAATGTGCTTGTTGCTCAGAGAATAGATATTAATTGACAAGCAACTAAATAAATAACGTGCAACATGAAAGCAAACACAAGCTTCAAAGGAGGGGGAAACCAGCAAAAGAATGAAATTAAAAATGTGTGGGGTTGAACAGTGGTTTCCACATTCCATGAAAATGACATCAAAAGGCTTTTCAAAATATTTGATTTCTGGTAAAGATACAGTTGGAATCTTCTGTCCTCATGTCCCTGAGGTGATATCATCAGAGGTAATAAGTGAGAAGAGGAAAGGGGTTCTCCAAAAGGGACTAGAGAGCTGTTGGGAAACATACTGGGCCCTAGAGAGACAATGGGTCAGGTCTCCGGGAGGCTAACCTTTGGCATGGGTTGAGTTGTATAGCCTCCAAAAATAAGTTGTAATTTGAACCCCTAGTGGCTTCATTTTGAAACAGGATCATTGCAGGCACAATTAGTTAAGGTCATACTGTAGTAGGATGGGCCCCCAATTCAATATGATTAGTGACCTATTAGGAAGAGGAAGACAAGGGAGATAGATAAATGAAAGGTCAAGCAATAAAAAAATGCCTAGTTGCAACATCATTTTGATGCTGGACAGCAACATATCCAAGACTAGTCTCAGCAGTGGCCCAGTGCTTATGGCGCTTCAAAAACCTTGAACCTGACCAACGATGTTGTTACAAAGAAAGAAAATCCCAAATGTTCAATTTTACCAATGAAGCCAGATGGTGGGGAGAAAAACCTGCCAGTTCAGAGAGACAGAGAAAGCACCCAGCTGCCTTTCTACTTACCTCACATCCTGAAGGAACTAGCCAAAAACCAAAAGCTCAAAGCTAAAAGCCCCAAAGGCCAAAAGCCCTAGGCCAGAAGCTTGCTAGCTCAGCTGACAACCCAGAAGGAAGAGGCTTGCAAGTTCATCTGACAGCCCAGGAGGAAAAAGCCAAAAGCTAAAAGCCAGAAAGCCCTTCTCCACACTGTCTTAAATACCTTTCAATTCAAAGTCCCTCCTTTCTGCTTAATCCTTGTCAGCTGGTTACTTGCTCGGCCTCTTGATTTAGGGCTACCTTTATTTAATCCTTAATACAAAAAGCTTTGGATTAAATGCGTGTGCTAAGACTAAGCCACAACAAACAATAAACAGGTTTTTACAGTTCACAATATCGACGTTCACAATGGAATCAAATAACCTGTAACACAATACCTTGTTATAATAAATATTTGCATGTAAAGCTGTTTGGGCAAAAAAATACATTGTGTGACACTGCAGTTTCCAATGACAGTACCACAAATATTTGATGGAGAGGTGGGAAAGATGGAGGAACTAAGTGGTGAGTGCACGGTGGAGAGAGGTGGGCCTAGAGCCATGATGGTGTTAACAGGTGTGAGAAAAGGCTGTGGCAGATGAGGGAATAAGTCATTGTTGAGTAGGGCTACAGGGTGGTGTACAACAGCAGCCCCCAAGCATGCTGCCCAGCCATATGATCACTCTGGTACTGAGCAACAACAGGAAGTCTGAGATAAAGAATGGCTCATTTTGTGGAGTGAATTTCCTCAAAAGACCTCTATGGTCCATGCTACCCCTAGAGACCATGTTAGTATCTGTGGTCTGATGCCTCAGGCCATGTTGAAGCTCAGGATTCAGATTGATGTCCATGGTCTGGGCTACCACTAGAGGACATGGGGATGTCTGAGGTCCATGTTACCACCAGAGGTCAGGTGAACATTGGTAGGCCAAGCTACCGCATTAGGCCATATTAATGTTCATGGTCCAGGTTGCCACCAGAGGCCATATTGATATGAATGGCTTGTGCAGCCACCTTCCATGTTGATCTCCTTCATCTGTGCTGCTACCAAGGGTCATGTCTGCTTTAGTGGTCCTGCTTCAGCCATGGGCTGTGTTGAAGTTTATGGCCTGTGTTACCACTGAGGGCCATGTGGATGTCCATGGTTTATTCAGCCTCCTGAAGGCATGTTGAGATCTGTGGCCTGTGCTGCTAGCTTGGGCCATGTTTGGGTTCATGGTCCTACTGGAGGTAGCAGCCATTTTGATGTCTATGGCCAGTGTTACCATAAAGGCCATGTGGATGTTTATGGTCTGTGCTGTATCCAGAAACCATGTAGAAGTCAATGATCTGTGCTCCTGCTGGCTGTAAAGAGCTAGGAAGCTACTCTGCTACCATCTTAGCCCAGATCTAGGGCTTTTGAGTCAATCTACCACAACATCTACTCCATCTGCAAGCTGATGGAGTTAGCAGAGGAGCCAATCCTGTAGGACTAGATGTCATTATAAATAGGACTGGTCTGTGATCCACTGGCTAGTCCTCAGCATGGAGCTGCTATGGCTGCAGCCCGAGCTGCTTGCTCTGCTGGGAGAAAAAGAGCATGGGGCAGTGGTACTGCCTACAGCCTACAAGCACAAACATTGAGTCTGGAGAGCCCCAAGGCATCTGAAATAGAGGTTGGGGAGTTGTGCACCAGACTGGATCTCTCGCAGAACCTTTTCCCAGATCCCCTGTCTAGCCACAAGATCACCCTGATTCTGAGCAATAGGATATCTGAGATGAGTCTCAGCAATGGTCCAGTCAGAGACCAGAAACCTTGAAGCAGATCAATGGCACATTGCAATGAATATTTACATGCAAAGCTGTTTGAAATATATATATTTATTTATAATGTGTGTATGTATGTATGTATGTATGTATGTATATGTGACACATTGCAGTTTCCAATACCGCTATGACAAACAAATATGATGTGGAGAGGTGGAACAGATGGAGGAACTGAGTAGTGAGTGAGCAATGCAAAGAGGTGGAACTGGAGATGTAATGGCAGTAATAGGTGAGAGAAGGGGCTACAGTAATGTGGCATTGCCTAGTAGGGCCAACAAGGAGGTGTGCAGCAGTCTGGAGAGTTCATCCCAACCCAGCTCCGGAACGCAATGCTTAGCACATAATTGCCTTGCTTGTGAGCAATAACAGGATGTCCAAGATGAAGAATCATTCATTTCTGGATTAGACGGCCTTGAAAGACCTCTATGCTCCATGCTGCCCCTGGAGGACACTTTAGTATCTGTGGTCTGCTGCCCCAGGCCATGTTGAAGTTGGAGGTTCATTTGGATGTCCATGGTCCTACAGCGACAGGGAGTTGTGTTGATGTCCCTGGCCCAAGTTACCACCAAAGCCTATATGGATGGCCTGGGCCAGGGCCACCTCCTGAAACCATATTGATATCCTTGGGCCGTACTGCTATGGGGTGGAGTGGGGGGGGCATATTGATGGGAGTGGCCTATATTGCCTCTTGAGTCCATGTTGATATCCTACTCCATGCTGCCACCAAGGGCCATGTCTGGGTCCATGGTCCTACAGCAGCCAGGTTTGTGTTAGTATGTATGGCCTGTGCTGCCATTGAAGTCCATACAGATTTCAGTAGTCTTTGCTGCCACTTAATGCCATGTTGATGTCTGGGGACCAGGCTGCCTCTGGTGGCCATGTTGATATGAGTGGCCTACACTGCCACCTGAAGCAATGATGTGTTCTGAGACCTGTGATGCAACCGAAGGCTGTGAGGGTATCCATGAACTGTGCAGCAGCAGCAGAGGGCTGTGTTGATGTCTGTAGTCTGTACTGCCACTGGAGACCATGCTGAGGTCTGTGGTCTGTGCTGTTGCCAATGTGAGTAGAAGATCCATGCTCCCACTGATGGCAAAGGCAAAGAAGTTACCTTTGCAATAGTATTGATGACTACAGAATCACAACTGAAAAGAGGACAAAGGCTTCTGTGACAGCCCCTAGCCCCACACTCACCTTGTCCAAAAAAACAAACAAAACAAAACAAAACAAAAAAAACAAAACAGCCTAGACAGAAAAACATTGAAAATAATACTTAAAATTGTGATAAAGATGCTGAAGTGTACCTCTACACAATTGACAGCTTCTGGTGAGGTGCGGGTGGAGCACTCAGTTTTTTTTAAGGAGCTGGCCAATGAGAATTTGGCCATGCTCCCCTAAGTATATGGGAAACACAAATTGGACTTGGGGTTTTTTGTTGTTTTGTGTTGTGTTTTTCTTCTTTTGGGGTAGGAGTTGAAAGGTTGGGGGCAGATCTGGGAAGACAGGGAAATTCCCAAATAATAATAAAAATATGAAAAATACTAATAAGTATGCTGACGTGTAGCTCTCCACAACTGATGGCTTTCGGTGGGGATGCAGGTGAGGAAGAAGCTGGCCACTGGGAGTTTGACCATGCTCCAGTGAGTATATGGGCAACACAAACTAGATTTGTTTTTTGTTTTTGTCTCCTTTTTATGGGTAAGTGTCGCAATGGTATTGGGGGGACCTGGGAAGACTGGGAAGGGAGTACATACATGAAATTACCAAGTAATAAAAAATATTGTTTGAAATAAAGTTTCAGAACCTGTCCAGTTACAAGTTAGGGTAGTTACAGGGCAGGAAAAGAGGGCAGTAAAGGAGGGTGGAAAAAATGTCTTCTGTGCCCTGAGATTGGCTATTGCTAGGAGTGACTAGTGAACAGTCAAAGAATGTCAGGTGATAAGCATCTCTCATGCCCAGCCTGCAGGGATCAAGGGTGACAGGGAACTAGGAACACAGGCCTGGAATAGTGTTTACAGCTCTGGGGTGGGACAGTGTGCCAAAGATATCCTGAGACACGGGAGCCCAAGAACCTCACAGCTCTGAGAGGAGGACTCCACAACAGAGATGCTACAGCTCCCAATGGAGGGTTGCCCTAAACCCTGAGGAACAGAGGAGCCTTGGAGCCTGAGCTCTACTCCTCCAACCATTGCAGGTCCCAGGAGAGGAGTGCCCCAAACACCCGAGGAGCTGAGGAGCCTTGAAGCCTGAGCTCTGCTCTTCCAGCCGATGCAGCTCCCAGGGAGGGTTGCCCCAAATATCTGAGGATGAGGAGCATTGGAGCCTGAGCTCCTTTTTCATTTCTTCTTTCTCTTCTTTTTCTGACAAGAGAATTGCAGGAGGCAGTAAATCTCTTAAATGAGATTTATTGGAGGGATGGATCCAGGAGTGGCTGCTTCTTCTCCCAGGAGAAGACAGCAGGGAACTGGGCAGACACAGCCTTCATATAGTATTTCTTCGGAGGTGGAGCTTTCTGAGGCAGGGATTTCCAGAGTATGGATTGATGGGATTTCAGGCCCGATCTAGGGGAAGCTCAGGGATTGGTAAGATTTTGTCCAGACTTTTCACCCCAAATTATCATAATCTAGGATGAGTCCTACAGATGGGCTGGAGATGGCAGTAACAGATGACTGGGGTGGGGGTTGGCTGCTGGAGCTTTCTCAAGCAGAGGCCTGGCCACTCTTCCACCTTGAAGAGTAATAAAGTTTACAATGTGTCCAAAATTTACAAAGAGTCCATTGTGAAGGCAGTAGGCTGAAGCAGGAAAGGTGGTCACCATCACACCTTCAGTGGCAGTGGTGACAGGCATTCTCAGACAGGAATGGTGTCAGTTTTCATAGAGCAGTCGGCAGAAGCAGGAAGTCACACTATGGACAGTTCCCATAGAGGCGGCAAGGAAGATTTAATAGTTGGCTGAGGCAAGAAGGGTCACCTTGGACAACTCTCACTGAGGTGCTGACAGGAGCTGCCATTTTGCCTCCTGTCTCCCCAGCCCCAGGGCAGAAAGGAGGACTGATAGCAAGCAATTTTAAATGTTAGTGGCTAGACATAGCTCTTGGGGGTGGTGATACAGTGGACCAAAGGGCCCCTTGCAGGCCACTGTAGCTAAGGGTGAGCCACCATGGCTTTGGGTCAGACTACTATTGCTGCCCCCAGCAGAAGCTTGATGGAGAGCACCGCAGCTGGGGGTGGGGGATTGGGTACTGTCAGGCTCAGTGCCACAAAGTGCCATGGCTCTGGATTCTCTCTGCTGTGGCAGCAGTGGCTTTGATTCAGCAAAGGCCAAGGCAGTGGTGTTAAGAAATCCCCACAGAGGGGAAGAGCACATTGGCACAGGAGACAACTTCCTGAACAGAACACCAACAGCCCAGGCCTTAAGGTTAACAATTAATAAATGGAGCCTCATGAAGCAGAGAAACTTCTGTAAGGCAGAAGACACTGTCAACAGAACAAAGCTACAGCCTACAGACTGGGAAAAGATCTTCACCAACCCTACATCTGACAAAGGTCTAATATCCAAAATATATAAAGAACCCAAGAAACTAAACATCACCAAACCAAATGACCCAATTAAGAAATGGGGCTCAGAATTAAACAATTCTCAACAGAGGAATACCAAATGGCTGAGAAACACTTAAAGAAATGGTCAGTGTCCTGTCAGAGAAATGCAAATCAAAATGACTCTGAGATTCCATCTTACACCGATCAGAATGGTAAGATAAAAAACTCAAGTGACAACACATGCTGGGGAGGATGTGGAGAAAGGGGAACACTCCTTCATTGCTGGGGGGATTTCAAATTTGTACAACTACTTTGGAAACCTATCTGGCACTTTCTCAGAACACTGTAAATTGGAAATCTATCTGGCACTTCCTCAGAACACTGTAAATAGGGCTACCTCAAGATCCAGCTATTCCACCCCTTGGAATATACTCAAAAGATGCTCAATCATAATCATAACAGCCTTATTCATAATAGCAAGAACCTGGAAATAACCTAAATGACCCTCAATTGAAGAATGGATAAAGAAACTGGTACATTTACACTATGGAATACTACTCAACTATTAAAAACAAGGAAATTCCGAAATTTGCGGACAGGGATGGAACTAGAAATGATCATACTGAGTGAGTTAACCCAGACTCAGAAAGACTCACATGGTATATACTCACTTATAATTGGACACTAACCCAAAAAAGATGTCCCCCTGGAAAGTCTTCACTTACCAGGAGGTTGTGATAGATGTGAGGACTTCCTATTGAGACTTTAGGTGAGAGAAGTATGGGAGAATGGAGAAATAGAAGGATCCAGAGAGTCCTAGAAGCCTACAAGAAGAACATCATGATGAGCAGATCTGGACCCAGGGGCTGGTCTGCTCAAACTACTGCACCAACCAATGACAATACATGCAGTAAACATTGAACGCCTTCTCAGATCTAGCCAATGGACAAGACATTCACCACAGTTGTGTGGTGAGTGGGGTCTGACTCGGACCTGAACTCTGGTGCCCCATATTTGACCACTTCCCCTTGGTGTAGAGGCCTGATGACACTCAGAGAAGGGGTAAGCAGGCTACCAAGATGAGACTTGATAGGCTGTGGCCATATGGTGGGGGAGGAGGTCCCCTTCTGTCACAGACCTAGGAGAGGGGAACAGGGTGAAAGCGGGAGGGAGGATACAAGTGAAGGGAAAACAACTAAGATGTAATCTGAATAAATTAAATAATAAAAATAAATAAAAGAAATCTCCACAGAGATCAGTTATATTCAAACATGAGTCTATGGTGATCATTCTCACTCAAACCACCACAACCAGTACTCATCTGTTTCTGATTTCTGACTGGATGCAATGTGCCCAGCCACCTCATTCTTCTGCCATCATTTCTTCACACTACGATTCACTGTGTCCTTTCAAACAATACGGTAAGAGATGCTCCTCTCCTACGTTGCATCTCATCAGCAACAGGAGTAGCTAATACACAGGATCATCTCAAAATCAGTTCAGCTACACTACAAGCAAGCACTGCTTGAGCTTCCTAACCAAATATGCCTTCACCCAGCCCCTCCCTCCCCTACTGCCCTGCCCAGGCTCTGCCCTTGGCTCCCTTGCTCTCCCCACCCCCCTGCCCCCCACATGTGCCTCCTCAGAGCTCTACTGCACTTTCTGTTTGGAACATTACCTTTGTGATGTCACGTTCTTAGGCAGGCCTATGTTGATCTCACATTTATAATCACCACCTGTGCCCCACATGCTTGATTGCACTCTGCCCGTGTGGTGGTGTGTCATTTTTTTATGTGTCTATCATTGTTTATCAAGTTTTCCCTCCACAGCTTGTAACCACAAGGCCAAAGCCATCATCTGTCTTACTCACCTCAAGTGTTCTCTGGTACCTAGTAAGCACTCAGAAAATATTTCTTGAAAAACTATGCTCTCCCTGTACTGCATCCAGGTCCAGGTGTGGAGCGGACTCATACATGTCTTTGTTTAGCTCAGCACATCCTAAGGACCCAATATGAGCAGATGCCTTAGCTCAAGTGCTGGGAGTGACAGTGGCTGTTGGCACATCAGAGAAAGACAAGAGAATTGGGTTTTTCTGAACTGAGTGGGTAGGAAGCCTGGCCAAGGGGCTCAATGTGCAGAAGCACAGAAGGTAAAAAACAAACAAACAAAAAAGGCTCAGGTGATTTCCCCATGCTGTTGCTGTAAGTGAAGTGAGAAGAACAAGCACAAAGACTGGTGGGAGAGAAGCTGGAACGGACATTCCTGAGCAGCCAGGGGCAAGCCTTCTCAGACTAATTAGAGAGATGATGTGTGGATCACCAGCACTCAGCTCTCTGCAAATGCAGTGTGTCCCTAATGCCATGTCTTCTCTTCTATGGTGGACTGAGCCAAAACAAACCCCTCCCTGCTTATGTGGCTTTTTGCTGTGTGTGTCCACTTTGACACCCTGGTCCCACACTTGGCATTTGGCTGGTGGTCATCATTGGGCACAGCAGGCAGAGTCCCATTTCCTTCAAACCCTATCTGCTCAGCTACACCACTTAGAATCCTTAGTAGGAAAGTATCAGAACCAGCTCAAGGAAGTTTAGTCTATGAGGGAGAGTCAGTGTCCTGTAACTAACTGAATGGGTGAGACAAGAAAGGCCTGGAGGAAGAGGGAACCAGGGTCTCACCACTCTTCCTCTCTACCTGTTGCCATTGGCTGATTCCTCTCCCAAGAGTGCTGCCAGTTGATGGGGAGGTGAGGTAGGCCTTTGTCTGGGGCAGAAAGGATAGCAGCGATGTGACAGACTGTAGCTGCTTCCAGTCTCATCCTCTCATCAGTGGAACAGGGAACAAGAACAGCTCCACAGCTTCAGCGAGACAGCCCAGTGTATTTGTAAACGAGGGGAATCTCCGCTGAAATGGGTTTGAGCAGAGCCGGTAGCAGCGCCAAGCACAGGTAACAGCACTGTTATCTCCATGGAAAGAGGAAGGGATGAACCCATGGACTAGGGAACATGAGCTTAGGAGGGAATGGGTGAATAGGAAGACACGTACCATTCCAATGAGGCCTCCGGGACCTGCTGCTCTGAGGCAGCCCCTTGAAGTGAGAGCTAACATGACAAATTGGTGGTGAGGGGAGTGCCAGGCATAAAAGGAAAGTGCTTATCAGAGAAACAATACTGAAAGTAAAATAAATTAGACTTCGCACTGACATCGTAATTTTAGAAATTAATTAAGAATAAAAAGAAGATGCATCTCAAAGGAAGGGAGAAGTCTAGTTTCAACAGACATTAATTAATTCCTCTGTTCGGGGATTCATTAGCACGCCTGAAGCACACATTGCTCCTTTACTGGCCTTGCAATCCCCTGAGGATCCTTCCAAGATACTGATGCTGTCTAAGGGTCCATGACCAGGAAGATGTTTCTCAGGACCAGGGAACAAGACTTACTGTTAGCTATCCTGCTTTGACTGACTGACTGATTGATTGATTGATTGATTGATTGATTGATTAATTGTAGTCCTTTTGCAGTGTGGCTGTGGGTATCCTGCCCCTACGTATTACTTTGGTCAGGCCATGGGCCCTTTGGTCTGAGCACCCACTATGCTGCTGTCCCCTGGCTCACCATTGCCTCCGCTGGCTCACAGATACAAAAGGCAGCTCTGCTTTTGGTGCACTCCACAGTGTATTGTGGCTGGGAAAAGACATTGCCTGTTGTGCAAAGAGGTGTTGAGTGGTGAGGGGTGTCTGAGGACCATGAGGTACTGTTTGAGAAAGAAGCTGAACATCCAAGTGCAAGTGGAGAGGCCAGATGCTAGAGCCTGAACTTTATCCAGAGACCTTAGACTCAAAAAAGGGCCTGAGGCAGATGTGTGACTGGTATATTAAGAGAGGGACTGCAACATCTTGGAATCCCACCATTGTGTTAATTTTACACTCAATTCTGTCCCTGCTGTTTACAGAAGACATTGTTTATTTATTTTCTACTAACACAGCTTAACATAGAAACATAAAATTATACATATTCATTGCTTACCAAGTGATTTTCTGTTATATGTATACTGTGTCATATTTAAACCAGATTAAATGCATCTATCTCCTCAGACATCCATCTTGTTGTCATCATGAATTCTTCCAAGCCCTTTGTGAAATATGCAGAATAAACCTGTCATCTATAACTCCCTACTATATAGTAGCCATAGAGTAATTTACTCCTATCAGTCTGTAACTTGAGTCCCAATGATCAATGAACAACCAATCATTTCTGGTCCCTTCAAGTCTCCAGCCTGGATACATTCCTTCTTTTTAAATAAACATCTTCATTTGGAACCAATTCTCTATGTACAGAAAGTTTCAGATAGGCTATGAAGGGATTTGATATGATCCTTTCATAGCACTGGTCCAAACACATCTTTTCCTTGCGTAGTACTTCACATCAGTAGCAGTTACCCTCCACCACAGAAGTTTCCTCACAATGCCAGTGGCTTAATACAACATTGACTATCTCCAACGCTCAGTGTATCTGCTTGCCTGTGTTAGACATCTGCCATGAGGTCAAGTGTGAGCATGAGGAAAGAAGGGATGAGAAAAAAGGGGAAGGTTCTGAGTTAAACATAGACGACATGCTCTGTGTCTGTCACCATGTTTTTACAAGAAGGCTAACACCAGAGGAAATGCTTGAGAGTCACCACAGCCGTGGCCATCACAATCAGGAAATTCACACTGATCCCATCACCTGACCCTCAGCCCCCACTCCAAGTTTATTGTTTTTAAATGATCTGTATTATCAGTATGCCCAGCTAGCAATCAATTAAGACACTAACACTTGGTACATTTTAAAATAGCTTTAGTTAACCTGGGGCAGGGAAGACATTAATCCTCTACACTACTTCCCGTAGTGGGGCAGGAATGGGATCCCTGCCTCAATCTCATGCCATTTGCTTCTAATAACTTATCAAGCTACCTCCCAACCGTAATCCCAAATACTTGTTAATGTTCTTCATCTGGGCCAAATCTCCATCCACACCTGTCATGTGCTTCTCTTCCATCTAACCCATGGCAGCCTTCCTCTCCTCCTCAGGTCTTTCTGCTTCTTCCTCATGGAGGTCTTTCTCTTTCTCCTCACAGAATCCATGCCTCTTCTTTGTGGAGGTCTCTCTTCTCCTCCTCGAGACCCTTTTCTCTTCTCCTTCCCAGGATTCTTCTCTCTGTCTCTGGAACCTTAGCTTCACCTCTATCTCCTCTGCCCTGCCCATGTGTGATGGCTTTTTATTAATTAGCATCAAAATACATCAGAACATCCCCCAACACAAGTTTCCTCTAGTGTTCCTCCTAGAAAAAGGATCCAGGATCAAAACCACTAGTCTTTTAGGTTGTCTGTGTGTGTGTGTGTGTGTGTGTGTGTGTGTGTGTGTGTGTGTGTGTTTACAATTGTATGTGTCATGACCTTTCTGTGACAGTCAGAAGACAACTTCTATTGTCAGTTTTCACCTTCCACCTAGTTTGAGACAGGGGCGCATTCACTGCTGTGTGTGCCTGGCTAGCTGGCCTGAGAGTTTCTGTACAGTCTCCTGTCTCCACCTCCCATTTCACCATCTTAAGAATGCTGAAATCACAGTTATATGTGACTGGTTTTGACTTTACCATATCAGAGGATATAAACTCAGGTCCTCATACTTACATGACAAGAGCTGTATACACAGAGCCATCTGCCCAGCCCTCAGTTTCATGTCTTTTGAGTGTCTTCCAGCCTGGACTTGTTCATCTCTCTTATCTCAGCATTCATGATTTTGCCCCATTTACAGGTGCTCACCAGCTATCCATCTGCTTCTGATGCCTGATGCTTTGTGAATATAGCTGGGCTATGCCACCTGCACATCTCAGTAACCTTCCAGGCTGCATGCATTTATTTACATGTGCTGCATTATAAATAATGTTCTTTTGATAGCCAGATCTTGTGGCACCTGTATGGTACTATCACTGTGGAGCCATGTCTTATCCTTGGTCATTGCAAGTAATTATTTGGTGGTGGTGGTGGTGCTTTGAAATGTTGTAAATATGTCATTCTTCTACAAACCGTCAGGCACTTCAGTTGTTTATCAACACCACCATATCCTTGTATTTCCTGATTCACACAGGAATTATGACCCAATGCCAAAGTTATTCCCACCAATGCTTACCCTGTTCAGGGAAAGCCAGCAGGAACCTCTGAAAGCTGGCTCCTGGGCTTCCTGCCTAGGGCTTTCTACCTTCCTAAACACTTTTGCTTTTACATTCTCACAGAGCCCCAGCACCCCATGACTGTGGCTCTCAGCATCTGTTTCAAGAAGTGGAAAGATCCTTCAGTTTCTTGTGTGGCCTCAAGCTGCTCCTTTGCCAGATGTTGCCTGCACCTGATACCCAGCACCCTGGTGGAAAGACAAAGGAGATGCAGTGTGCTGCTCAGCTCAACCTTCACTCTCTGTGGCCTGGGAAAGAAGGATGCTTCCCTGTAAGGCACAGGTACATTGTTACAGATAGCATGCCCTATAAAGCTCAAGTGCAACCGTCAGACCCAAGAGGAGCCTTAAAGGCACTTGCCCAGCAGCACACAGCATGTTAGTAGCAGAGGTGTGCTGAGACCCCAACTTCTTCCCTAGCCCTCAGGAGGGTGAGATAGAAAGAAGGTTGCCAGCTTGGCTTATACAATGAGACCTAGAGCATGTCTTAAAAAGAAGGGAAGAAAAATATAAACAAGAGAATAGAAAGGATAGTGATTACACATTTACTTTCTAGGGCTGGGCGATTGGAGGGAGTCCAGAGCCATCTGGAAGGACATGGCTGAGACCACAGCCTATGCTGTCAGATAGAACCATAGGGAATTGGGCCAGGGAGGGAGGTGTGACCTTCTGTAAGAGCCAGAGACAAGAAAAGACTGCAATTCTGAAAATGGCATTGCTTTTGTGGGGGATGCTCCATGAAGGTGTGGACATCTCTTGGGCTGAGCCACATGGTACCCTGCATATATTACTGTCAACTAAGAGACCCACAAGGCTGTGTCTAGTGGTCAAAGATTCCTACTGAATAGGCAAAAGAAAATAGATTGACAGTCAATTGTGAAAAGTGAGTTTTCTAAGGATGATTCTGGTATCTTAAGGTGTGATGCTGTCCAAAAAAATCTAATATTAAAGAATTTCAAGAGAACTGGAGATATGTTCACAATATAACACTTACCAGAACAAGCAGGATGCAATACAAGACTCAGGTCAAAGGTGTTTGTAAAATAGCAGCAGAGGCCACCAACATGTTAGCAGGGCTTAAATCTGGATTGTAGGATTGTTGGAGACTTTTATTCCCTTCCTTATCTTTCTGTGTTCTCTTCAGTAAACAATATTACTGATATTGCTTACAATAAAAATATTATAAGAAACAGTATTACTTTTATAATGAGAAAAAAGAAACCCATAAAAGTTTACAAAAGGAATAAGGCACCATGTAATTTTTAGGTGACATGGTCCCCTTTTTATACAGAGGCTTTTCTTACAGCAACCAAAGCCCAGTCTGCCCAATTCAGAGTAGGCTTCTCTCCAAATCTACTCTGCCTCTGTAGCATGCTGGTGCTGCCTCTACATGTACTGCAGAGTTAAGGATGAGCTGGCCATGAGGTAAGATGCTTAGTAGAAAGATGAGAGAGGAATGGGAGGAGAAAACATCCATAATTCTGGAGTGACAATTTAAGGTACCCCAAACCAGGCATGGATGCTCTCTATAGAATTTTGCAAAGAGCCATGGTAATCTGTTCCCTACATGACATCACTGTCTTGTGAAGCTTGGTGGGTGTTGGAGAGACTTAAAAATCCCGTCTGCAGCCAGAACACAGCTCCCAAATAACTGACCAGGAAGTGAACCAATCATTATATAAAAATCATATAAAGTAAATATAAAAATATACAAATCATTATATGAAATAAAATGCAATATTGCTTATCCCTTATATGGCATGGTCATTGCACACATGAAATCACAGCAGGTATAGTTACCTGCACAGAAGACTGGGACTGTGAATATTCCTTCATGGCCAGGAGGGAAGACATTGGTAGTTAATGGCTACTGGGAGAGGCGTGTAGCCATGGGTAGCTGCCTATACCCTAGTAAATAATGATCCCACCCATGCTACTGTAAACAGCCCTCAGTGAACTTGATGGGGCACACACACACTCATTCATACATACACAAACACATTTGCACATATGTGCACAAACACAGGCATGGGGGATAAAAGTAGGAGGGAGCATGTTTGGAAAAATAAATGCTTTAGTGGGAGTGGGAGGAGATAAGAGAGGGTAATGAGGGTCTATTATATTCGTGTGTGAAACTGTCAAAGAATAAGCACATGTGAATAGCTTATAAATTCCTTTTCTTCCATCATTGCACTATCTTAATTCTTCATGACCATGGTACTGTCTCTATTTGTGGAATAAGAAAGGTAAGGTTAGAGAGGCTGGACATGTTCTGTGTTGCACAGGTCTTAGATGACAGCATCCAGACTTTAGTCTGACTATACAAGTGTCAAGTTCAGGCCACAACTGTGATTAATGTTTCCACCCATGGGTGATGCTTGAATCGCTGAAAACCATCTCCAGCTCAGTCCTGGGAGAAGCAGAATTGCCATGCCAGCTGTTTCCAACTCTTTTCCATACTGGCGCGCTCTCAGGGAGGAACCCAGGCATGTCTCACATCAATGCAGCCTATGGTTCCCATGGCCTGCCTTTCCTAGGCTTGGTTTCTAGCTGTCTTTTTCACAACAAAATGGAAATTCACCAGACAAGGTAAGAACATGGAGAGCAATGTGAGCTTCTGGACCACACAGACTTAGATTGTCAGCTGGAATGTGGCTGTGCAGCATCTGGAGGATTAACTCAGTAAGCCCCAGACTTTCTCTTGGGTTGACATCCTTGATTGCCTGTCAGCATTTTCCTGAACATTACTAAGTCAACAGTTGCCACCAGCTGGGCCACTGAAGTTCAAATGAAGTTCCTGTGGCCCATGGGGCAGGTTGCCCTATCTTAACCACATAGGAAAAGAGGGTGCTATGGTTTCGGTATGTATCCAGCTCATGATGCTGTTTCAGAAGGTTGTGGAACCATTTGCATATGGGACCTACCTGTCTGTTGTAAAGCTGTAGGTAAGTACAGGCCTTGAAGACTATAGACTGGCCCCTCTCTGGTCTAGTTGTCTGCTTCCTGCTCATGCCCTCCTGTCCCTCCTGTCCCTCCTGTCCCTTTATGATCATAGGATCCTTAGATGTTCTCCTGACTGCCTTTGTATGTTCTAGCCACATGCTATGTCTCTGGTTCTTGACTTATTACTTTTGGCTTGAAAGTATTGATATCTGCTTTGAAAAAATAAAGAAATACATATACTTACATTTTCTTCTGTGTCTCCTGACAATGCCTGATTTTTGTTAAATAATTATTCTTGCATTGTCAATGTTCATAACATTCATATTCACTCTGTTACCATATGGTCTTTTGTTATTTCTCTATGTTTTGGCTCTAAAATTTTAAACCCAATAAAACATTATTTATATGCTTTATATTATGTGAATATTCACTGCAGAAATGATCAGGATGGTGAGGTGTGCAGAGGACTGGGTGTATTGTGTCCTCCCTGCTCAAAAGGAATATTCTAGACACTGGGGCCTGTGACCTGCTCTTTCCATGATGCTGACTAATTCCCAGAAGCCATTCCTTCATAAGTCTACTCTCAATGTTTTAGAATGTTTAGTACATTTATGATACTGAAAATCCACCACCATACTTCAATTCTAGAACCCTTTCATTTCCCTAAAAGAAACACTGTCATTACTTAGTCCTTCTTCCACATAGCCTCTGGAAACTACTCATCTGCTTTCTGTCTCTGTGAATTTGTCTCTTCTGGATATTTCATATAAACAAAAATGATATGTGTGTCTGGTTTTGCCTACATAAGATAGTGTCTTCAAGGCTCATCTGTTATGTTGCTCTTTCTTGTTTATAGCTGCATCTTATTTCATTGCATGGATATACCACATTTTATTTATCCATTCATGGTAATTATTTTGCCATTCTGGAAAAATACTCGACAGGAAGACCTTCAAGGGAAGAAGTGGTTCTTTTGCTCATAGTTTCAGTGTGTTCTCCTGGCAGGGGAAGCAACTTGGCCCAACAATGTGATTCACATCTTGGTGGGACAGGAAGGGCAGACAGGGCAACACTGAGCTGGCTGTCTCTTTATCTTCTTACTCAATGCAAGTCCCCAGCCTTCGGACAGAGGCACTCACATTCAAAGTAGGTCTTCTCCCTTCGATTAACCCTCTCTGGAAACATCATAGATATCCTGGGTATGCCTCAATTTCTAAGGAGATTCAAAGCCAGTCAAGCTGGAGTGAGTTGGTTTAACCATCACTTTAACACTTCATTTATTGACAGATTTTTTTTCCATCCATCTTAGGGTTTCCAGGGCTGTGATGAAACATCATGACAAAAACAAGTTGGGGAGGAAAGGATTTACTCAATTATTTTGCTTCCTCTTCACAGTTCATCATCAGAGAAAGTCAAGACAGGAACTCAGGAAAGCAGGGCAAGAACCTAGAGGCAATAGTTGATGCAGAGGCCACAGAGAAGTACTGCTTACTGGCCTCTTCCTCATGACTTGCTCAGCCTGTTTTCTTATAGAAGTCAGGACCACTAGCCTACCTATAATGGGCTGGGCCCTCTCCCATAAATCACTAAGAAAATGCCTTACAGGCTTGCCTACAGCCTAATCTTATGAAGTAATTTTCTCAGTTGAGGCTCTAGCATGTGTGGAGTTGACAAAACTAGTCACCACGCCATTTTTGGCTGCAGTGAGCATTTTGTGCACATTTCTAAAGCCCCTCTGAATGACATTATTGAATTTCACAGTAAGTCTATGCTTAATTTATTGAGGAAATGCCCATCTGTTTTCCACAGTAGCTGCAGCAGTTTATAGTTATATTGTTTGAAGATGCCAATTTCTGTACTTCCTTAGTATTTTCTATACCTCTTTAATCCTTTGATCATTTGTGTGTGTAAGTGTGAGTGTAGTACATGATGTGTGTGTGTGTGTGTGTGTGTGTGTGTGTGTGTGTATGTGCATGCACATGCATGCATGAATACATGGGTGTATATATGCATGTACATATCTACATGAAGACCAGAGCAGGACTTTGGGTATCCTACTCTATGATTCTTCACTTTATTACCTCGAGGGAGGGTCTCTTCCTCAAACAGGAGTTAAGCTAACAGGAAACAAGCCCCAGTGATCCTCCTATCCTTAGCCTCATAGCACTGGGGTTACAGGTGAGTACATGACCATGTCTGGCTTTTTATGTGGACACTGGAGATTCAGACTCAGGTCCTCATGCCCGCACAGCAAGCTCTCTTATCATTGAGCCATCTCGCATCCTGTGTTAGTTATTCTTGAGAATAAAAATCTTTGTCTTCTGCTCTTCATCTCATTCAGTAGTTTGACTTTGTATAGTATCCTGAGAAAAAGCCACTTTCCTGCAATACTTAGGCGCTGTGGTAGGATGGATCATAGCTCCCCTGAAACATCAAGATCATAAGACTAGAACCTTTGAGTGTTTCCTTCTATAGCAAAGAGGTGACTTTGGTGGTATGACTAGGGACACTGAAATGAGGAGAACTATTTTGATGACCCAAGAGGGCCCCAGATATACAACAAGTGCTCTTATGAAAGAGTCAGAGAGATATTTGTCTGCTGGCAACTAAGTCACACTTGCCTGGCAAATCACAGGCATAATCATATCCCAAAGTACCTCAGTTTATGCTTCTAGAATTGGTGCACTTTGATAATAATCAAACATTTCTGCAATAATTTCTTGGTTCATTTGTTATTTGTCCATTTTTTTTTCTACCAAATTCTTGGATTCCTTAAAGGCAGGGTCCAGGTTGGCTCTTTTGGCACCTGTTTATCTTTACTAACTTGTATGGCATATTTTCCCTAGTCTTCACTGTTACAAGGTCTGCCATTCCTAATACTACCTGGACCAAAAAATATTGTTTGTTCTTTTCCCATATGGTCTTAAGCATAGTAACAAAGCAGGGAGCAGGTGTGGTGGAGGGAGGGAGCATTGGCTGAGGAGGCAGCAGAGCTGGGTTCTTATTGTCAGGAGCTGCTTTTCAGCCTGCATTGCTTTGGCTTCTTGGATGCTACTTGCTGCAGGACTTGGATCATTCTTGATTTGGTCTCTGCAGCAGCAGCAGGTGAGAGAGGGGATTGTTGTGTGTGCAAGTGCAATATCTTAAGAGTATCAACAGCCATGAAAATAGATCACTGCATCAGATGAAGCCTGTGGACCCTGGGAGTCTGCCCTTCATGGGCTCTCCTGAGGACAGAGCACGCAATCAAGTGGCACATGTAGTTTGGCTCTGGCATCCTGCATAGGGCTTAAGACATGGTGCTTAGAAAATAGTTGTGACTACATCAGTATGCATTCATATTCTTCAAGAATGCCTTGGGCCTTGTGAAAATGTAAATGACAATATTGTTTAAAACTCAGTGGGTGGCTAGTCCACTAGGAACTGTTTTGTTTTGTTTTGCTTTTTTTTTTTTTTTTTTTTTTCTGAATCCAAAAGAAAATACTAAAACTCCATGTGGCTTCACCTAAATGCTAGAATAGAGTAATTTTTTTATGAATTAGAGAATAAAATCATGAGGAGAGAAAGGGGGAGACAGGCACATAGTTGAACTATAAAGAGCTATATGAGGTAAAGAAGATGTGCCAGGATTCTGACAATGGACAGTAGGCAAAAGACTCATCACAGCACCCCCGGAAGCAATGGTGAAATGAACTTTGTGAAGAGTCACATACATGATGCAGAGGACCACCTTAAAAGCTTCTAAAATGCAGAAGCCAGAGGTAAAGAAGGATGTTGAGGGTGTGGACTCTGACCACTTAGGAATTATCCCCACCATCCTTGACCCATCACTTGAGCCATATTGATGTAGCTTCAGCACCACTCATGACCCAGCTCCAAGACCCTACCTCAAGTCATGGGGATGCCAAACAGCCCACAGCAAGAGGATCTGTCATGGAACCTGCTCAGGATGCTGGACTGCTGGTATCCAGAAAGATCCTGGATTATTTGTCAGGTGCCAGCCTATCAATCTCTAGTAACCCCATGCTTGGATTTTACTTCCTCTTATCAATAAGGTCAGCAAAAAATAATTTTGCTAGTAAAGCAGACTAATTGGAATGAGAACATTGAGTGCTGGGGGGTTATATAGTTAGGAAAGTGTAGAGTTCCATGTCATCTGACCTGACTCTATTCTGCTTTAAGTGAGGAGATAGGAAACTTCAGCCTAAGTAAGCTGGGGCAAAGGATTTTGAGGCTGGTCCTTTAATAACTATTTCAGACAGTTCCTGGAACTGAAGCCTCTGGATTTTCCCTGCCAGGGAAGGGTGAGTGTGAATGTGCTCTGTTATCTGACCTCAATGTGTCAATCTCTTCTCCCTGAGACCCTACGCGGGGCCTTGGCATAATGTTGTACATCAACTAGGAGTGTAGGTGATTGACATGCCTGAAAGATGCAGCCCTCAGTCTGGTCAGGACCTGTACAAGTTTTGGATCTTGCCAAGACTCCCTGCATTCACAGGAAAAATCCAGTACTCACCAGAAGGCTCTAAGGTCTAACTTCAGGAGCTTGAGGTCAGCAACTATTACCTAAGAGCGATGGCTCAAAGATGGTGGGGATAATTCCTAAGTGGTCACAGTCCACACCCTCAACATCCTCCTTTCTCTCTGTCCCTTCTTTTTCTACTGCTAGCAGGGAATCTCTGTCTTTGCTTGACTAGGTTACCTAGGCACACAACCTTTGAAGACAGCTCTTCAAGCCCTTGAAAGGTCCTGAAGCTTAATGAAATAAGGTAGCTCTCATTTGCCTTTCTTTTGATTCAGCACACCACCACCACCACCACCACCATCACCACCACCTCCTCCTCCTTCCCCCTCCTCTCCTTCCTCTTCCTCTTTCTTCTTCTCCTCCATTTTCTCTTTCTCCTCCTTTTCCTTCTTTTGGTACAAATACAAATAAAGGTTGAACTCCAATCATCTTATTCCTGAGCCAGATGCATTATCCTGTAATATAGACTGTCTTAGGAACCACACAGGTCCTCTGGCCAGTTCTTTTGTGCTCCATGTCTGGCCAGCAGGAACTGTGACCATGTGATTTGCTGTACTGATGGGAGATAAGAGTCTGTGCTTTTGGAGAAGATGGTGTTCATGAACAGAGTATTTAGGCTCAAGCTGTGATGGTAATAGTAATAGCTCTAGCACAGTCTCTTGTGTAGTATAGATGCAACACTGCACAAGAGTCAAACATAGGAACCATGGTGCTCTATTTTAAAGGTTTCCTTAACCTCACTGGCTCTCAGTTTTCTCCCTCTGTAGAATGGAGATAAAAACAGTCCTTATCTAAATAATGAATGAAGTTCCACTATAAAGCCCTGTGGACAGGAAACATGGTGTCAAACAAACACTTGAACTAAGCCCATAGCTACAGTGGCCTGGACATCTTTCTGAGAGTGACAGAACCTTCAGGATCAGTCTTGAGCAGGACTCAGTGAGATTCAAACCAGCATCAGCAGATTCTTTGGAACCAGGAAGAGGTGGAGGCAGCCCTAATACTCTTTGCATTGGAGCATGCGAAATAGCCTTGTAGTCTCAGGTAAGGTAGTCCTGAAACCAGGTAGCCTTTGGGCAAAACACTCTTCAAAGCTTCTGATGAGTCTTTTTTTAGGTTGTGGGAATGTTACAGAACCATTTTACAGACTGGACAACCTGTATGCTTGAGTATCTGGAGTATGATCAGAATGCAAACACAAATCCATGCATCTCTGATACCTGTATCTCAAGGGTCAAGCCAACCATTGACTGTTGAGGAAACTGAACCCAGAGATGTTTAGTGTCCCCTAGCCTGTTAACTGCAAGAGCAGGACTCACACCTAGGTCTTTGTGCTCTCTCTACTGGGCCAGGAGGTTAAAGAGGGAGAGTGGGGCACTGATGGAAGACCTTCCTTTGCCATCTTACCTGGCCTCAGAGATGACAAACACACCATTCCTGCTGGTGAATCATTTCCCTGGTGGAACATGATCTCCATTTAAGGCTGGCCTTGGGATCATTGCTGTAGCAACCGAGTCTCCATAGCTGACTGTCTCTGAAAACTTAATGACCTACGAATGATAACAGATAATTTGCAAATTTGACATAATCAGTGCTGGCCAATTTCCATTCAATTATTTGTTAATAAACACTAGGACCCACGGCTGGAGTTTTATGCTTACAAATTGGATGTGAAAAGCTAAGTCTGAATAGAGTAGAATACCTGCCTCATTTTAAGATGAATATTTACAAAGCATTTTATTTTGGCAGGGCCCAGGAACACCTAAGGTTTACTTGCTGTTCATTTGCATTGTGAATATTTTAAAATAGTAATTATCTGCAAAAGGTCAAATATTTGCTTTATCTATCTAATTCAATTTCCCAAAGGCCTTTGGGATTCAAATTAACGCCCTTGTAATATCTTCATTGAAAAAGAAGATTAATTATGCTTACATGGAACCTAATTTGGCTTATCAGACCTTTAATGTGGCAGCGATGGTGAGTGCATTTAAATTTAGGATTATGAGGGTGATCCCAGTTCCTTATTTGGGAGACTTTTAATATTTGTCATTATTTTTATGCATATCATTTTCCCCCGCCTGCCCAGGAAAATTAAAATGTCGGTTCTGAAAGAAATAAACATTATGTATTGACATTGGCAATTATGTTTTGGTATTTAAGGATGCATAAAAAACCGCACACAGGGCTTCAAATATAAATTTGCAGTTAATGCCCTTAGACGGAAGCTCAAGCTCTCTTCTCTGGCTCACTAACAATGGGGAAAGCTTGCTCCGTGGAGTCTTGACTTTTAGGGATGCTCAAAGATGGTTGAAGGTTTGAGAAGCTTCAGGAGTTCTGGGTTGGGATCTGGGGGGTTCTCGTCATTACTGAGGCACAGTCTATCAGCTTCTTCTGTGGCAACAGCCTGTCTACCCTGATTCCTTCTTTGCAATTAGCCATTTCCTTAGGTAGCATTCCTCAGTGAGGTGAACTGTGTGTGGAGCCTTGGTACCTAACAAAGGCAATGGCATCTTGGAGAGTACAGCTGTTGTAAATCAAGTTTGTTTTTGTTATCTATTGGCTTTTGCTACTTTTTGATCTTATTCTTTCCTTCCCCTAAGTCCTTCCAGATCCTCTTCCCATCCCTAACTACCCAACTTTAAGTTCATTCTCAAAAAAGCAAACAAAACCCCAATATAACAAACAAAACCATGAAAAGAAACTAAAGTATCACTCAAAACAAAACAAAACAAAACAAAACAAAATCCTCCCAATTATAAGCAAATAAAATCACACAGACAGAAGAACTGTAGAGTCCAGTATATGTAGGTTAATTATTTCTGAATATGAGCCCTCTCCTGGAGTGATTGATATACCCAGTGTCATTCCATTGGAGAGAACTGATTTTCCCTCTCCCAGCAGGTATAAATTACAGTTCAGTTTTTAACCTTTACCCTAGTGGCTAGATTTTTCATTCACTCACTCACTCACTCACTCACTCACTCACTCACTCACTCACTCATTCTTTCTTGAATATAACAAAATATAATAGGATAAAATAAAAACTACCACATTAACATTGGACAAAACAAACCAAGATGGAAGAGCCCAAAAGAAGAGACCCACTTGTTTACACACTTGGGAATCCCATAAAAACACTAAACTGGAAGCCATAATATAAGTACAGAGGACCTGGTGCAAACCCATGCAGGCCCTGTGCATGCTGCTACAGTGTGAGTTCATATGAGTTTTTCTTGTGTTGGTTTAGATTGCCTGTACTCCTGGTGTCCTCTATCCTTTCTGGCTCTTACCTCTTGACTTTCAAGGAAATGATTCAAGGTGCCTGTTTCCAGAGTTTGGGGCCACGTAAGGCTGAGGATGTCAGCACTGGGAAAGGTGCCATTGCCCTACAGTCTGACTTTAGAGCTGGTGGGTACCACATGCTGTGGAAGATGGGGATAGCCAGGCCTGGGAATATCTCTGTGGGGATCAGGAACTGAGGGAAGTGGGTTGAATGACAACAGAGCCCATGCAGAATTCCAGGAATCAGACTTGGGAGACCAGACTCAAAGATGTAGATCTAACTTTATTGTGCAATGTATAAGCCTTTAAGAGTTTGAAAGGCCAATTAGACCATCCCATGCTAGTCTCAAGCACCAATAGCAATCAATCAGGCTGGTGTAGCTATGGGGAAATGTGGGGTTGGAGGAGGGCAAAGTCACCTCAGGAGACTTCTGTAAAGAAGAAAGAAGGGGGAAACAGCCACTGCCTGAGCTTTGGATCCACTTTGAGACTTCATTAGTGTGGTAGGAGTCCCTAGAAGATCAACACTGTGTGCAGTAGATGAGGATCTTTCAAGGAGCCTCTGACACTTCACTTGCCATTCTTTCTGGGCCTACAAAAGGCTTTTCTTGACACTCTCTACATACTTGCTGTGCCCTCACACCTCTGATGGAGACCTGCAATGTTCCTTACTCTCTCACTATCTCCAACTGGCCTTTTGAGTTCTCTGAGGTTCCTAGACATTGGTTTGTAAGTTATTTTATTTCTTCACAACATTTTTCCCTTCATAATATTTTTATTGATTATTTGGGAATTTTACATTATGTGCTCCAATCACATTCACTTCCCAGTCCTTCCAGGTCTGCCCCTACCCATATGAACCCCCCAAAAAGAAGAGCTAAAAACCCACAAGTCCAAATTGTGTTGCCTATATATTCACTGAAGCATGGTTAAACTTCTAGTAGCCAGCCCCTTAAAGAAAACTGAGTCATTTCCCACCTGTACCCACACCAGAAGCCATCAGCTGTGGAGAACTACACTTCAGCATCCAAAATGACTCTGAGATTCAATCTTATACCTGTCAGAATGGCCAAGAACAATAACTTAAGTGACCACCCATGTTAGTAAGGATGTGTAGAAAGGGAAACACTTCTCCATTGTGGTGTGAGTACAAACTTGTACAATCCTTTTGGAAACCAGTCTAGTGCTTTCTCAGAAAACTGAGAATAGCTCTACCTTAAGACCCATCTCCACCACACAACAAGAATATTTTGTCAACTATGTTCATAGCAGCTTTATTCATTAGAGCCAGAAACTATAAATAACCCAGATGTCCCTCAATAGAAAAATGGATAAAGAAACTGTGGTACATTTATACAATGGAATACTATTCAGCTCTTAACATCAAGGACATAATGAAACTCACAGACAAATGGACAAAACTAAAAGAGATAATCCTGAGAGAGGTAACCCAGACCCAGAAAATACTCACATGGTACGTACTCACTTATAACCAGTTATCAGTCATATATTACAGGATAACCATAGGACAATTCACAGTTGCAAAAAAGTTAGGTAACAAGGAGGGCCCAATGGAGGAGGCCTTAATTTCATTCTGAAGGGGAAATAGAATAGAATGTGGAGAGCAAACAAGGTAGGAGAGAGGGTAGGGAGGGAAATGAGAGTGAGGAACAGATGTGGGAAGAGCGTGGGCTGGAGGCCAGAAGGCTTGAAGAGAGAAGAGAAACCCAGGATGGGGACATCTCTGACACAAGCTGGAGACCTACAACAGTTTAGGGTCCTAGAAGGATATGGTGGTGACTCTAGTTAAGTCTTCTAGTAGTGGGTGTGATGGAGACTGAGGAGGCTACCTTCTAGGCAGACAGGTCTTTTGGTGGAAGGAGGGGAACACCAAACCATCCAAAAAACATTGAACCCAAAATTTACCCTGCCTACAAGATGTGCAGGGATAAAGACAGATCAGAGATAGAGGGAATATCCAACCAGTGCCTGGCCCAATCTGAGACCCACCCCATGGGAGAGAGCCAACCCCTGACACTATTAATGATACTTTGCTAAGCTTGCATATGCATACCCAGCATAACTGTCCTCTGAGAGGCTCTGCCCAGCATAGCTGTCCTCTGAGAGGCTCCACCCAGCAGCAGATCAAAACAAATGCTGAGGTTCACAGCCAAGCATTAGGCAGAGGACAAGGAGCCTAGTGGGAAAGTAGGAGGAAGAATAGAAGGACCCAGAGGGACAAGAACTCCACAAGAAGAATAACAGAGTCAACTACCGTAGGGCCAGGGGGGCTTACAGAAACTGAAGTACCAACCAAGGACCATGCATGGTTAGGGCCAAGCCACCTACATATATGTATCCAACGGGAAGCTTAGTCTTCATGTGGGTACCCTAGTAGGGAGCAGAGGCTGTCTCTGACATGGACTCTCTTGCCTGCTTTTTGATCTTTTCCCCCTGGTGGGACTGGCTTGCCAGGCCTCAACTGAAGAGTTTGTGCTCAGTCTTGATGTGACTTGATGTGCTGAGGTGGTTTGGTAGGAAGCGGGCCTTCCTTTTTCTGAGGAGTCAGGGAGGGGGAATAGGGAGAAGGGGGACGGAAGGTGGGACCAGGAGGAGAGGAAGGAGAAGGCTACGACTATGATGTAAATTGAATAAATAAATTAAAAAATTCGCTTCCACAGTTTCCTATCTAGGCTGTTACTTTGGTGGGTGGGTAGGAGGGATAGGGGTTGTCACAGAATATTTCTATGTCCTTCTTTCTCAACTGTAAGTCTTTAGGCATCAATGCCACTGAAAAATTAGCTGCTTTGCCCTTTACAGCCAGTGGGAGCATGAATCATGGGCATCCACATGTTCTCCAGCATTAGCATGTACTATGGACCTCAGCATGCACGTCTCTGTTCTTTCATTTTTCCCACCTACCAACTGCATATTCATTCATTGTAGTCGCATGGGAAACTGCAGTGTGTCACACAGTGTGTGTGTGTGTGTGTGTGTGTGTGTGTGTGTGTGTGTGTGTTTGCCTAAATAGCTTTCCATGCAAATATTCTTTCACTGAGTTTGTTGGTCTGGTTCAAGGTTTCTGGTGCACCATAAATACTGGACCATCACAGGGACTCATCTTGGATATCCTCTTGTCCAGTGTCTGAGGGGAGGTTCTGTGTGATTTCCAGGCAGCTGCCCATCTCCATGCCCTCAAAGTTGGCCTCCCTGAGGCTTGCTATGCTCCCCCTTTCTGCCTATAACGTGAAGGCAGTGGCAGCAGCAGCAGCAGCAGCAGCACCACCACCACCACCACCACCACCACCACCAGCAGCAGCAGCAGCAGCAAGAGCACCACCACCACCCCGCCCCACATCTACCGCAGGGCAAGCAGCACCTGAAGTACCCGGGACTGGTCCTATTTAGTGATGACATTTGGTTCTGCAGAACTGCTTCCTTCACACACTCCAGCATCTAGTAGATGAAGTAGATGTTGGAGTGGACCAACTCAAAGTGCTGGATCTGAGCCTGGATGGCAGCAGAATTGGTCTTCTCCACTGTGCTTCTGCCCCTTCACACAGTTTTATTGAGATATATTTTATATACCACATGACCCAACTAAAATATATGTGACAGTAGGACAATGGGCTGGTGTTTGCAGTGGGGCCACCATCACACTAAATTGCCTAATGTACACCTCCCAGAAGAAAGCCCAATACCTTTTAGTCATCACTCTTCAAGTCTCTACTCCGTCCATCTCAGCCTGAGGATACCTCGGTGTTCTATGTGCATCGCAGGGTAGCCTATTATGTACATTCCAGGTAAATAGAGGCACCTATTTCATGTGCACTGGTTACTTTTCTTGATACTGTAACAAAGTACCAAACAAAAGCAACGTAAGGAGAGAAGGCTTGGCTGGGTGTCAACATCATGGAGAAGGCATGGAGGTAGGGGAGTGAAGCAGCTGGTCGCATTTTGCAGCTGCAGTCAGAAAGCTGAGTGGGACGAATGCTGGCACTCAGCCTTTTTATACAGTCTGGGACCTCAGCTCATGAGATAATGCCACCCACATTTAGTGTGGATCTTCCCACTTCAATGAATGCAGTCTACAAACTTCCACCCAGACATGCCCAGAGATTTGCCTCTTAGGTGATGCTAGAGCCTGCCACACAGATGACACACATGGTCGCAGTGTATTTTCAGCATTCATCCATGTTGCATCAGGTGTGGGAGCCTTATTTCTTTTTACGGTGAAGGGGCATCCCGTTATTTTGACAAACACACCTAAAGCATCTGTTTTGTTTTATAAACATGTTTTTGTCTCTTCCAAGATTTGTTAATCACTTACAGAATATTAAAAGGATATTGCCAGATTAAGGGAAAAAGTAAGAAACCATTTCAAAGAATCTTTGTGAGCAGAATATCACACAAATTGAAAAAATGATCACACTAGGAATTCTCCAGCTCCTTGCTTTATAATTTCCTAAACTGAAAAAGACCCCAAGTGCATGAAGGAGGACTATGTCTAAAGAAGCGACGGTCACCCACAGCATGGAACAGTGAGTCACAGGACTTAGAGTCATTGGCAGGAAGAGCTATTCACGATATGCAGTTGAGTCAATTATAGGCTCTCACTTTTAGAAAAGGATCCTTTTTGTCTCATGCCCATCTGGAGCTATGTTCAGCAAAATGTTCCCATGGAAGGGTGGAATTTCAAGTAGTATGTAAGCATCTTAATTTGGGGGAAGCAAGGTAAAGAAATTGGGGTGAGAAGTAGACAAATATAGCAGCTTAAGACGTACATGAGAAAGTTGTTCCCACAGATGGACACAAGAAAGTTCTCCACATTTCATAGAATGTCTACCTGTCCTCTGTCACTGGACAATGAGAAACTCATAGGACTGGAGGATCCAGGTCATTTTCTCCTCTGAGCTCTTGAACAGCTTAAGTAAGATGCTAAAAGACAGGCTATGCCTTGTTGAAGGGGCAACCTGATTTCTGAAAGAAATTTCTTTGGGGTTTGGAGCACAGCCCCTTCCAGCTGTGATAGTCGCTTGGCAGGTGAAACAAGGAGAGAAGAGACACCGGTTGTCAGAATGACAGAGAAGAAAGTTAGCAGGTTTTGTTTTCACAAATTAGGTGTTTTTATTTTTTTTTATTTATTTATTTTTTTTGAAGAGAAAGGGACCCTAGCACCCAGCTGAGCCTAATAAGGTAAGAGCCAGTCCTCAGGCCCCCAGGTAGCTGAGCCCCTCAGGGCTTGATATACTACTGGGCTCTGTGCCTGAAGGTGACTCTTCCATCCTTCCCACATTCTTACTCTTGAGTAGCCTTGGATTTGTTCCTTGTACTCTCCAGACCTCAGCTTCATCATCTGGAAAATGGGCGCCATAGAAGCATTTCCTTTGCTGGCTCCTGGTGAGAAGGAAATGAGTGAACACCCATGTCAGGTACCAAGGATAGCATCTGCCACACAGGAAACTTTTCATCTGCTTTAATGTCCCCCCCCATCCTTTTGTCTGCATTCATTGGGATATTTCAAAGATGGTCCCCACCCCTCCCTGGGAGGACACCATGTTTCATTTCCAAAAGCTCATTCTCATTTGCAGGACTTCTGGACCCCCAGGGTTTCTGGGGTCCTCCCTCTTACTCTCATTTTCTCTACCTGCTTGCCTTCTCCTTAGAGACGCTTCAATGATCCCCCTTTTTTTTCTCTCCTACTATGCTCTGCCCTTTTCTGGCTTTCTTTCCTCTTATGTAGCACATTCCTCCTTATCTTTCACCAATGGTGAGAAGCCATCACTTTTTAAGTAGTCTTCCAGATCCACAGTCCTCCACTGTGCACTCCCCAGCCCTCCTGTGGTCCAGTGTGATACCTCCCTTCAGATCTCCCTGGAGTAAGAATGACAGTCACTCCAGCCTGTTCAGGACTTATGGTGCAGGGACCAGGTACATAGCTGATGAGTGGCTGAACACAGAGCATGCCTTGATGCGGAGGCCAGGCCAGGCTGAAGGGATATTCAAATAGAGATTGTGTGGGCTGAAATGACTGCCCCATCCCAGCTGTACCACCTCTCTTTCTCTAATGTCTCCAGATGCCTCACTTTGTTACGTATGCACCTTGTGTATTATCTGGAGGCTTCCCAAGGGCTCAGTGGGAATCAGCATGCCCTCCCTCCTTATGTCCTTTCCCCCTCTCATCTACACTCCTACCACAATGGATCTGGGGTAGCTGTTACTTTTACTCATGGTCTTTTTATTGGCCAATTCACACTAGTTGTCAAGTTCCAATCAGATCTCCCCTCTTCCACAAAGCTCTTCTTGAACTCCGAAGGGGTCCAGCGCCATGCCACTTCCTTGACTCCATCCTGGATCTCACTCATCAGAGTTTTGATTCTTATGCATCAGACTCCTTAGCTAACAAAGGGATCCTCACCATCCAACACGGGTTTGGAAATTAAAGACCCAAGTTTGGCTCTGCCACTGCTTGTCTCTGATGTCTCAGTCATCCTCCATCCGTGCGTCTATGTGACATAAGATAGAGCAGGATGCCAAACATTCTGAAAAGTCACATCCACAGGATCCAAAGTTTCCCTACCTCTTTACCTCTCAGTGTCTATAGGTAGGACAGGCTGAACTACCCTATATATTCTACATCTGAGGAAATGTAGGCTGTGGAAAAAGAAGGACCCTTCATAACTCCCAAAAGAGACAGAAATAGTTTGTATGTGCATATTGACAGGCCCATCTTCTGCAAGGAACAGTTTTGGTTATTAGGAACAATTGGTTATTATAATATTATATGCATAGCATTATAATATTTGGTTATTATCCCTTGTGTGCCCTGCTACTGTTAGTTGTAAATGTCTACTTGCCACAATTTAGAAGCACTTGACAAAAGAGAGATTCTATTGATGACCTGTCTTTATTAGGTTGGCCATTGGGCACATCTAGTGGGAGGGTATTGCTTAGTTGCTTATTGATATAGGAAGATCCATGCATGGTGGGCAGCACCATTCCCCTAGGCTGGGGCCCTAAACCATGTAGGAGGATAGAATGCTAGATACGCATAAGCAAAACAAGAAAGCAAGTTGGCAGCATGGGTACATTCCTGTCCTCTACCCTAACTGTGTATGTGATGTGACCAGCTGTCTCAAGTGCTGGCTTCCAGGATTTTCCTGCCATAGGAAATTAGGAGTCAAATAAACTCAGTCTTCTCCTATATTGCTTTTTGTTACAGTATTTTCTCACAACAACAGAAACTAGATCTGGTGCTTTGAGAGCATCTGAGACTTACTAGGGGAGACTTCAGGTAGAGCGAGAGCTTGAGCCATACCCTTGAGGAAAAAGAGGAGAATTGTGGGCATGGGGAGAGTTGTAAGACCCTGAAATCTCTGGGACACTCGATGTGGGGTGAAAGAGGTGCTTAGGGATAGATCTTGAGGCTTTCAGTGGCTTGAAAGAAAATGGCCCCCATAGGCTTACAAAGAGTGGCACAATTAGGAAGTATGGCCTTGTTGGAATAGATGTAGGTGGTTGGAGGAAGAGTGTCCCTGGGGGTGGGTTTCCAGATCACAGATATTCAAGCCAGGTCCAAAGTGGAATTCTCTTCTCACTGCCTGCTGATCCAGATGTAGAACTTGCTGTTATTAATTTAAAAGTATGGCCTAAGAATGTTTATTATTAGCCTTATAATTGTTTTGGTGGTATTATCTAACCTGCTGTCACAATCAACAAATACACAGACACCTGATAGATTTTAGAATAGCCTTTTTTCACCTGGAGCATGGCAGATATTACCACCTAAATTACCTTTCATTATCTCCCAGCCTCTGTCCCATGCCATATGCTTTAATAATTTCTATAAGGGCTACTCCCATCCATAATTCCAAAAATACTTGCTAATGTTCTTCATCTGGGCCACTTTCCTCCATCCACACTAATCTAACCATGTCCTGTTCCCCACGCTAACCCATTGCAGCGACCCTGCTTCCTTCTTCCTCAGAAACCTACCTCTCCTTCCCAAGATCCTTACCTCCCCCAAGCCCATGAATCTTTGCTCCACCCTTTTCTTCTACCCTGCCCAGATGTAGGCCTTTTTTTCATTGGCCAAACTGGGAGGCAAGGTTACAGAACAGTATTTGGGGTACGTGAGTGTCTGCTCATAAAAGACAGCAAATGGACCTCATGGAGTGACATAGTTAACAATCAAACACAAAGCACCAGATCATGCTGTTACTAGGACTCTCAGTTTCTTCTCCAATACCATGTCTGCCTGCACACCACCATGCTTCCTTTTATGATGATAATGGACTAAACCTCTGACATTCTAAGCCAGCCCCAAATACCTTTAGAAGAGTTGCATGATCATGGTATCTCTTCACAGCAACAGAAACCCTAGCTAAGACACGGGTAGAATATGGGCCTCTTCTCTCTTGACTGCCTGCAGCTAGTGAAGGTCTTTGAGTGGAAAGGAAGGTTCACCGAAAACAAGTGAGTACTGAGGACAACAATATGACTGTAGCAATGTGTAGCTAAGACATGGCGGCTCTCTGATGGGTGTCAGTAGGCTGGAATGAGGACAGCCCCCTGTCCCTTGTCCTTGTCTGAATGGGGAGATTCTCAAGGATACAGGCAGCTTCTCACAGGGTGTGTGCCTCAGAGGTGGCAGCTGGTACCTAGCTTTACTGCTGTCAGGATGGGATGGGGCTAGGTGGGAGCTTGAGGTTGGAGCAGTGGTTACAGCCTCTGACTTCCACAGGGGGTCAGTGTGGCCTTAAGATTCCTGCCAAGTCCTGATAGAGGTGCTTGGCTTCAAGAACTAGGGTCAGCTGGTTACATGTGGAACACCTGGAGTGAAAGTACATGGTGAGCTAGAAGAGTCTGAGTCACTGGAGAACCAGTGTCTGTTTTTATTTTTAATTCTTATTTTTGTGCTTTCAGAATTTCAAAAGGGATTCATGCAGAAAGCCAAGGCCACTGATTTGTAAAACACATGCTCCAACATGGAAAAGACCCATCTACTCTTCTCCACTGTCCCCTGTTGTGTGAGTTTGGGGAAGAAAACATGAACTGTCTATTGATTTCACACAGAGCACCAATGACAGAACAAAGAAATGTTTCTTTATTGGAGAGGTCGGGGTTGGGGATGAGCAGGGTCTCATATATTTCAGGCTTGCCTTAAACTTGCTGTGTAGCTGAGAATGACATTGATCCTTCCTTCTGCCTCCATCTCCTGAGTGCTGAGGATACCCATGTGGGCCACCAAGCCTGGTGTTATGCAGTATTAGGTGTTGAACACAGAGCCTTGTGCATACTAGGTAACCACTCTACCAATTGAGTCACACCCCAACATTTGCATCCAATTCCAGATTGCTGAACCAGTGAGCTTATTGAAGTTAGTTACAGGAAGACGAGTGAGTTTTGCACTCTAACATTGAAGTCCCACCCAGCATGGGTACTCACTCATGGAGGCTGCATCACTAGAGTTCCTTGCATAGCTTGAAGGCAACTCTATTAAAGAGCCATCCCTCTCTTAGCAATTTTTACTGCTTGTGCAATCTCAATGAGGGGCCTAGTGAAGCTTGTAAATTCCATGAGTTTTCTGATTCTTTCATCTTGGGAGTTTCATGAGCCTTGTGGGACTTCTGCCTCCATTTAGAAGGATATGTTTCTTTTCACTCAGGAAAAAAAAACAGCTGCATAACAAACCCAATTGTCTCAAAGTAAGTCTTTTTTTCCTGAGACTTCTCTGACCTCTTCTCTCACTGGGGAGGGTAGCTTCCACTTAAAGGTGGTTAATTGCAGATGGAAGATTCTAGAGCTCCAGATACTAGTGATCTAGATTGCCTTTTGTATCTAGCGATCTGGTAGTTCGGAAAGGCTGTGATTATAGTAGGTGCTTCTGATTGGCCTATGGTCTTGAGTGAGCTAAAGGAAGGTTCTGTGGTTTCAGTGACAAAGCTTAGTCTGATGATGTTACTGTCAACAAAGAAAACACACATAATGTCTTGACATTTTTGTAGCAGTTCCCAGCCATTTTCTCTCCTTAGCATACCTCAGGTCATAAATATGGATTTCTTTATGTCACATATAAGGAAACTGAGGCCAAGAAGTGTATGTGTGTGTGATGGGAAGAGGAGTGCCTGCCAGTATGTGGAGTCCTGATTTCCTGATCACTGTCTAATATGTAATTCCCTGGAATCTGTCAATGAATCTCAAACTGTGGTCATACCAGGATCTCTGAGGGGCATATTGAGATCAGAGACCCGAGTCTTATCTCTGGGTTCTTTATCTCTGCATTTAGGCCCAGAGATGTTGATCTACTTTCCAAACTAGCTTCCCAAAGAATCCTGAAGAGAGTCACTGGCAGCTCCTACATAGAGATGACAGTGACTTAGCCCAGAGCTTCTCAGACTTGAAATTTTATATGCTACACCTGAGCCTTGCATTCAAGTACCCTCTCAGACTAAAGATCTGTGCTGGGCTAGAAGATCCTTACTGTAGCTCTAATAATAACTTTTTGGGGATGCTGATACTACAGAATCATGGACCACTTGATTTCTATGATGGAGATTGTGGTTTCATCCTCTAGAGCACACATCATGATGGACAGGCTATAAATCAAACAAAGATGTACTTTGTTAGGACAGAATGTTACAACCTGATTAGGACAGGTTAATCTGTGGTGTCATATCACTTTCTAATCTTGAAATCTAACCACTCTCTCTCCTTGTATTCCCTACATCAAACAGTAAGAGTCCTGAAAGCAGAAGAAAGAGTGCATCACTTAGGGGAATCTCACTTACAGGAGCTACTGTTGGTAAAATCTCTCTGTGCTGTCCTGTGAGGTCAAGGAGGGAAAGAAACTGTTGAGTTCTTTGTAATGTAGGAGACCCTACCTTTCAAAAGATGCTCTTTCTACATGTGCTCCCCAATACTGTCTCTAACCCCCTCCTGAATCTTGTGTTATGTTGATAGTTCCCTAAGTATTTTTAATTAGATTTCCAAAGCAAAGGAAAGTTTCCAAAGTTAATTAAAAGTTGCTTCACTGTAATTGTATAAAAGCAGCTTTTGCTTCTGAAAATTAAATTATTATAATTAAACTCCTCTATCCATTTAAAGATTTTAGTGGAATGTTTATTATTCGTTTATTACGAAGAGACCTTGGGAGGGATGCTGCTCCCACAAGCAGGAACTGGCCCAGCTGATGGGTCATGTCATGTAATCAACTTTTCCCTGTTTTATCATCTCATGTCTCTAAGGAGGAAAGACAAAGTGCCCTAGGAGTTTAGCACTTGTGCGAAATCCAAGCTTTCAGCCCATCCCCAAATTCTGGCCAGGTCTCATGGCCGATCACATCATTACTCACTTGTGTTTACTTTTTCTCCCTGATGTATAGCAGCTTATGTCTCCTGATGAAAAGGCCTAAAACCTAGGGCAGCCCTTAGGCCATACAAATAAAGATTCCAAGATCCTTTAATAGTTCAAAGCTTAGACCTTAGCTGGGCAGATTCTCAACTAGCTCATCTAAGTTAACCTGACCACCTAGCCCCATCCAGCCACATGGCTAACTATACCTTCCAGGCCCAAAGTCATGTGTGTCTCCTCTCTTGTTTCCTGGGGAAAAAGTCTCCCCTCTTTCTTCTTCCCAGAGTCCTTTTCTCTCTCCCAGGAAGTCCTGCCTTCCACTTCTTTCTCTGGCCAACTCTAGTCTATCAGCTTTTTAAGTATCCAATCAGAAATAATTTGGGAGGCAAAGTGTACACAATGTTATCTTAGATAGGCCAGGATTTGCCCATAAAGCAGCAAGGATCTTGGAGAGCAATTAACATTTTGAATACATAGTAAGTTTTAGATAACTCTAACACTGATGTACTCTATTTCTTATTTTAAAGAGATTATTTTACATTTATGTTTGCCTTTATGTTTTTATGTGTACTACCTGCATGTGGTATCCACTTAGGCCAGAAGTAGACTCTGGATTCTCTGGTACTGTAGTTTTGGATGGTTGTGAGCCATGGCACAGCTGTTGGAAATAAAACTCAAGTCCTCCGCAAGAGCAACATGTGCTCTTAACTGTTGAGCCATTTATCCAGTCACTACATTCTACTTTCATTGGACTTGGTCGCATACTTTCTTCAGGCTGAGGAAATATGGAAAGAAAGTGATATGCATTAGTTATTTATGCATTCCTCCTGACTTCTTATATGATCCTCTGACCAGGAATTTTATTCTCCCCAATGATCCCCTTTGACACTTGATTGGCTTTCCTGTTACTGTGCTGCTGTAATCCTCTTATACTCATGGTTTTTATGCATTCACTATAAGTATAGCCTAGACTTCTCATTAGAAACAAACATCCCTGAATCCTTGGTAGCCAAATAATTTATTTCTTGCTCACATGGCATAGTCATCATAGATCAGCTTAATTTTGTTACAGGTCACCATGTGGGGAAATGGCTAAAGAAGAGGGTCCTGCCTGGGTGTGGGCTCACCTCATGGAAGGAGGAAGCACTGTTTAGCAGTTACCCATTTGCCTCTATAAGCTTTGCTTGGAAGATAAGTGTGTTCCTTCTCATCACATTTAATTGACCACCACAAGTCACTCAGCCATGCCAGATAGTAAGGCAGTGTGAGATACAACACTCTTCTGGGCAGGGGCACTGAGTCTTTGAGTCATAACATGTCTCCTACTGTCTCATCTCTTTGTAGCAAACTGTCTTTTTTTTTTTTCCAATCCATTTTTTCTCTAAGGAGCAGGTTATAATTCTCTTTGAACACATTATTAGGCTCTCCCATGGAGATCACATGATCGCCTCAGTACCAGGTCTGGATGTGAATCTTTCGGATCTGGTGACCTGGCATTTATCTTCCTACATGTCTGATGTACAGTGATTGGCCAGGGACAGAAATACAGCATTAAACACTCTTTTCTGAAGTAGGGAGCAGGGAAAGGTACCAGTCCATAGAAGTTCTCCTTTCTTGCTAAATAGATGTTACAGGATGTTGTTGGATTGAGGGTGGAACATGCTCCTTGATTGTTCTGCTCAGGGAAGGGCTCCTTGTCCACTATTCTCTGTGGCTTTCTACATGCTGGGAACTTCTCCCCTTTTCATTGTTCTCTCTGGCTCCTATTGGAAAAGGCATTGGGAAATCATCTTTCAAGCCCACTTCCTTGAACCACTTCCTTGACCACTGTGATGACTTATCTTAATTGTAAACTTGATTGGATTTAAAAACACCAGAGAACACATTTCTGGCTTGTCTATGATGATGTTTCTAGAAAGGTTTTACTAAAGAGGGAACACTTACCCTGAATGTAGGCAGGGCTACCTCATGGGTTGAGGTCCAGGACTGAATAAAAGGAGAAAGTAAGCTAAGCATGAGCATTCATCTTTCTGTGTCCTTACAATGGGAGTGATATTGTCCTGACAATAGCCTGTCACCTCATTTTTCTGCCACCATGCCTCCCTACCATAATAGATTGTATTCCCTTGAACTGGCAGCTAAAATAAACTCCTAATACCCTAAGTTGCTTTTTATTTGGTCACAGAAAAGAGAAAAGTAACTACTACAGCATCTTACATTCTGAGCTGCTAGGGTCTTTTAGTGTAAATTGATAGCTCTCATTACACCAGGTATACAATGATCTAAAATTTTTAGCTACTTCTTTGTATCCTTTATCGCACTAATATCCCATTTTGGAGCACACTTCTGCCTTCGTTATAGGTACTATGAGAGTCATAGACAACTATAGATGATTTGTATGCTCATTAATGGAAAGAGATTACTGGATGCCATGTTAGTCAATGCAGAGGCTTTTAAAGCCTCTGAAAGCTGTCATTCACAGTCTTGATTTAGTCTCTACCCAGAAACTCAGCCTTTGTCACTTGAGAGGATTGTATGTTTTATCTATTACCCGTTGGAAGTTAAAGACCCTTGCAAGTGTTACAATTTCCAGATTTTACTTTCCTTCCCCTCTGCTTTTAATCTGGCTAAATATTTTCCGAGCTCATCTCTTTATTGAACTAATTTGTCAAGTGCCAACTAATAGCTATCCAAGAAGGGTACTAATATTATATTCCCCAAGCTGTTCACCTAAATCCAGAGGCTCATTTGGCACACTTCCTGCCCTATAATTTATTGTAGGAAGAAGCTATAGCAAACAGTCCACCATTCTGTATTGTTGCTGCCTCCTTTCTGTTCTCTGGTGAGTTTCTTCTGCTGCTTCTGTGTAGCTCTGAGCCAAAGTAGGTAGTCCTGGTGTTTGTTGCTCATCAGTGTATTTAAAGAATTGATTCCCCTTTCAGCCAGAAGCTAAACAGATAAGCTTCCAATCTCAGTGTCTGTAGCAAATATTAGTTTACTATTCCTGCTTTTTATTTATCACAGCCCAGTTGTGATTCTGTTTCATTAAAAATTTCACTCCATGAGGGCAGTTCCTCTCTTGAGGAAGAGGGGAAATGTATTCATGGAAGAACAGCAAAAATGATGTATGGGGTGTGTGCATGTGCGTGCATGCACAGGTGAATACATGTCTATGGGTGTGTATATGATGTAGAAATATCTTCTGAACTAAAACATTCCATTCCGGAGAAGGTTCACTAATACTCAGAAAGTAAACAACCTGCTACTCTCAAGAAGTCCCTGGAACTTGCAGGACTCTCTCTCTCTCCCTCCCTCCCTTCCTTCCCTCTCTTCTCTCACTCTTTATTAAAAATAGATTCTTCTCCTATGCAATTTATTCTGACCACGGTTTCCTTTCCCCCCCACTCCTCTGAGCTCCCCCTCCCTCCCTTCCCTTTCCCTACATCTACTTCCCTTCTGTCACCTTTCATGAAGAGCAGGCCTTCAAGGGGCAGCAACGAATCAGATAAAACAAAATACACAAGACAAGACAAAACCCCTCACCCTAAGGGTGGACAATGCAAACCCACAGGAAGAAAATCCCAAGAGCAGACAAATGAGTCAAAACACACAGTCTCGAAAAAACACCAAGCTAACAGCCATAACATATGCAAAGGACTTGGAGCAGACCAACGCAGGTTCCATGCTTAGCACGTCAGTCTCTGTGAACCCATGTACACCCTGCTTAGTTGATTCAGTGGCCTGTGTTCTCCTGCTGTCCTCTGTCCCTTCTGACTTCTATAATTTTTCCACGCCCTCTTCTTCAGGATTCCCAGAACTCCCAGTAGAAGGACACTCTTCTTCAATTTAGACTCTCTTTTTCCGTACTGCCTGGCTGTGCGTCTCTGCGTCTGCTCCTATCTGCTACCCGAGGAGGCCTTTCTGATGACAATACGACAAGGCCCCAATCTGTGAGTATAACAGAATATCAGAAATAATTTCATTGATTTTCTTCCTTCCTTCTTTCTTTCCTTCCCTCCCCTTCCCTGTTTTCCTTCCTTCCTTCCTTCCTTCCTTCCTTCCTTCCTTCCTTCCTTCCTTCCTT